>JAUIMM010000198.1:6982500-7582500 GCA_031769625.1 Taudactylus pleione
CTATGGAACTTTCCTCAAAAGTGACTTATCTTCTGCAGATGCTATAGCGCATCCAGTCCTGACTTCTGCTTATGTAGCTAAAGCCATTGGAGGTTGGATGGATGCTTTTTAGGAGAGCCTCAGCTCTGTTTCCCATTAGAACGAGCTGCATCAGGTGAGACCATCTGAGGCCTCTTATATAGAAGAGGCAACAATAGCTACTGGTGTCTTGACTTCAGGTGTCAGCATCCTTGGTGGCTGTTAGGCGAGCTCTCTGGCTTATTTTCTGGCGTGCTGTCTCAGACTTTAGGAAGGCCATAGGGGCGCTTCTGCTTTCAGGTCATTCGCTTGGATCCTGTTTTGGACAGGTTGGTAGCCACAATGGTGGCGTCTAGGACGACCATCCTCCTTACGTGCTTAGGTCGCAAACTTCTATTTTTTGCTCCTTTCCTAGAAGGGAAGGACCAAGGGCCAACCTTTTGTCAGGGCTCCGGGTTACCCAGGTCTACCAGATTATCCTTCCTCCAGGCCTACTGACAGCTTCCGCTTCACTAGGCGGTCCCAGCGTGGGAGGCCGATTTTTGCAGTTTCCATCACCTGGATGGCGACCACGTTGGATGCCTGAGGGTGAAAGTTACTCTCCCGGGGCTACGCCGTAGCTTTTCCGGAAAGGCCTTAGATCCTATATTTTCCATTTGGGGGACTCTGTTTACGCCCTGCTGGCCTCCTGAGTGGGACTTTTTGCCAGTCTCTTCTTTGTTCACCTGGATTTCCTCAACAGGCTTTTTGTTGAGCCACGGAGTCTCTATCCATCATTCTGGCTCTGGGGCATCTCTGGACCTCCTTGGATTTCTGGGAGGCCTATTTGCAGTTTCCTCTCTGGCCCAGTCACCAGAGTTTCCTCTGGCTTGCAGTCCGAGAGGAGCATTTTCATTTTCAGACATTTGGTCTTTCCAGAGCTCATTGACTTTTAACGAAAGTCATCGTAAATTATTTACACAGCAGAGATATCAGGTTTCTACCTTCTCTAAGCAGCCATCTGATCCTTGCCCAGTCTCAAGGAACACATTGATCTCTCAATAGGTCTCTCCTGTCCCACGTAAAGCTCATCAATCGATGTATTCAGATCCTGGGCTCATTTGTCTCCACATTCGTCTTGGAGTATGCCCAGTTTCACTCCCGGCCTCTACAGATAGATGATGGTCCCCGTGGAACAGGTTCCACCGATGGCTCACACCTTCCTGGGAGGTTAGGCTCTTCCTCTTGTGGTCCAGGCATCCCACTTAGATAGGGGCCATGCCCTTTGGGATCCCACACAAGGTCCTCCTCACCACCGATGTCAACAACCTTTCAGGGTCAGTGAACAACTTCCATGAGCCGGGTGCTGAACAACTTTGTGGATCTCCAAACAATCTTCAAAGCTCCCTGCCTGGCTCGGCTGCTCCTACAGCATGATCCAGTCCAGGTTCAATCCAATAACACGACTGCCATCGCCTACTTAAACCAGTGGCACTCACAGTCACAGCGCATTGAAGAAGGTGAGTCGTGTTCTCATCTGGGCAGTGTGTCAACTTCCAGCTCTGTCAGTAATCTTCCTTCCCAGAGTCCTGATTGGGTAAGAGAGCTTCCTTGGCCACCTTGGCATCTACCCAGGTGGATAGGGGCTTTGTCTAGATGCCTTTTGTATCCTAGTTCTTCGCTGGTGGTGGCCAGACATTGCCTTGGTGGCATCTCGGCATAAACACAGGTTCCGGGAGCCCTTCGGATGGACATCTTGCCGATCCGGCAGGAGTTTTGTCTCTTGTATGTCTTCCCTACGATTTTGTGGATCCGGGGGTCCTCCGCAGGCTGCAGTGGGAGGGAGGCATGGCAATCCTGGTTGCCTCCTATGGGCTTTGGTGTGCTTGGTACGCAGATTTTCTTTCAACGCTGTGCTGTATCTTTCCTGTGGCTGGATCGTCTGTCTTAGGGCCCATGCTTCTATCCGAATCTGGCCCACCAAGTTGCTCCTGACTCAGTCTTGAGCACTTTTGGGTTCCCCGGGTCGGTCATTCGTCCTATGTCGTATGCCCGTAAGTTCTCCACTGCAAGACTTTGTCACTGCTTGGGCGGATTTACTTCACTTGGGATTCCGACTGGATTATTATTCCTGGAGGGTTTCCCTCTCTTGAGTCCTCTCCCAACTGCAGGTGGGGTTGGCTTGTTCCTCTGCCGCTCTTCTTGGAATTTGCAGATTTCCACACTTTCTGTCCTCATCTGCGGTAGTTTGCTCTGATGCTTAACATACAAACTTCCCTTTAAGATGTTCTCCTCGGACGGCGTTGTTCTTCGGCTACTTGGACTTTGGTGCTTCGAGCTCTTCAGTCGTCGCCCTTTGAGCCCTTCGGCTTTGCTGACATTTGTGGGCTCACATGGATGACTGCTTTCCTGCTCCTGGCTAGTGTTTCTCTGGGGCGCGCTGTCCTTTGAATTTGCTTAGGCTTTCTTCCTTCGATAGTCCCTCGGTTTCTCATCACCAGGACTGTTTGGTTCCTGTTGCTATTTTTCTACGGATTGTACCGGCCCTCTGGATCTTTGTGGTTCAGACTCGGGTTCTCAGTGGGACAGACCCCCCTTTGGTCCTATATGAATTTCGTACTTGGGACTGACCGAATTCCACTCTGGACTTAGGGCTTGATTCAGACCAGGATGCTATGCTGCGCTCGCTCGCATTGATTGATTTTTCACAATCTTCGCGTGCGTATGAGTCGCAATGCACGTGCGCGAACCAGTCATTGCGATGGGAAAGTGCTCGCCCGTAGCCCGCAGTCGGGCCGCTATTTTGAGTGCCTTTTGTGGGTGGTAACAGGGGAAGGTGCTTGTAAACAGGGGTGTGGATGTGCGAACGCAGGTGTGCCCGACCGTCAGAACGGCGTTTAATAGGTGTGCATAATTAGCAAAGTAGCGTCATTACACACGTGACTGGGTGTGTATTTTAGCCTGAACTGCTCGCAATGTGGTGGTAGAAAAAGGCTACCACAAGCACTGCGAGCAGCTTCGATGGCTCTCGATGTTCCCGATTAATCCTACAACTGCCGGAGATGACGTGTGTTGCGAGTGGCAAAGGGGCGTCTTTATACAGGTGTGAGCGCACAGTGCGGCCGCTCGCTATTACTTAGTGGGCGCCTTTACGCGACGCAGTGCGAGCACATGATGTAAATAGCCGGACCCTTTTAGCCAGCGAGCGGCCACACATAGCGTCCGGTCTGAATCAGGCCCTTAGCCAGCTGGCTCAGTTTGATTTTCCGTCACGCTTCCGCAATGGCGGTCCTTTTTGTTCCATCTTTGCAGTCGGCTTTGTTCACCGGATTGTACTTTTTGGGTGGCTCGCTAGAGCTGCCTCGGCTGAGCAGCTTCGTAGAGACGCCCTATGGTCCTCCATCCATGCTTTCTTCCGGTCTGTTCATTTGACGCCTTCGCTGCGGCGCACGCTGCTTTTGGCTGAATGGGTTCTCATCGCAGCTCCGGCGCGTTCCCTCCCGTAATGGGATAGCTTTGGGAAGTCCCATGGTCTAAGCCTGTGTCCCCATGGATTGTAAAGAAGAAAGGAGGACATGTCTTACCTGATTAAGGGCCTGATTCAGAGCCGGACGCTCTGAACGAGCGCCCGCTCTGAATCAGGGCGTTTTGGTTTTTTTTGGTGCGTCCTCCCACAGCTTATGCGAGCGTCCATGATGATGGTCGCAATGGTCAAGTCAAGACCATCGCGACCATCGGGCTTGCGACGAGACCCTGCGGTAGGTTCTCGCTGCCGCAAGCCCTGGAGTGATTTGGGCTCTATCAGAGCCAAAATCACTCCCACTGACATCACTAGTGATGTCAGTGGGGCCGGACCCAGACGGTAGGCGTACCCATGCCTCCGTCTGGGCAGCAATGCCCCGGCACGCCCACCAAAGGGGGCGTGCTGTCACCATCGACAGCACGCCCCCTTTGGTGCGAGACCCTGAGCGACGGCTTCCCCGTCGCTCGCCGGGTCTCGCGCATGCGCACGACGGAGCAGCCTCCATCATGCGCATGCGCATTTGGGTACCATCAACCCGCTTGCGAGCGTCCTGCTTTTTTTACATTTTGTGCGGCCAGGATGATGGTCGCGATGGTCAAGACCATCGCGACCTTCGGGGCTTGTGACAAGACACTTGTGGTAGGGTCTCGTGGCCGCAAGCCCCAGAGAGCTTTCGGCTTCCGGTGACATCACTGGTGGGAACGCCTCCGTTTGTGAAGCCACACCCCCCGCCACGCCTCCAAAACGGTGCGAGCTGTCAATCAAAATCGACACCCGCCCCCTTTTGGTGCCAGACCCGGAGCGCCTGTCGCTAGCCGGGTCTCGTGCACGTTGGAGTCGGCTCCGGCTTGCGCATGCGCAGTGGCCAAACATCGACCCGCTTGCGAGCGATCAGGCCCTCTGTTTGAAAAATGACAGTTAGGAGCTGATTGGTTGGTACTTTATCTCCAGTAGCAAAACATCGCTCAACTGCGTAAATGTTGGCCCTAAATCTTTCCAGTCATGGGGCCCGATTCTGAGTCGCAAGCCATCCACACACATCGCTAATAATCATGTAGTTGAGCGAAAATTCCTGAAAACACCTATGGCACACAGAGTGTAGGCACAAAGGTGCTGTGGCCATCGTCTCAGACGGTATCATAAATGTGGTGGAAAAGTGACGGTCGTTCCTGGGCAGTGGGCGTCTTATATGGGTGTAGCGTGTCATGTCAGTTCAAGTGGCTGCGTTCCCAGTCGCACAGGAGGCCATAGTTAGACGGAGACACAGCACCTGCCATAGGACTGATGCAAGTTTCGATGGTGCGACCGATGGTGGCTCCTAACAATGCACAGACACTAAAAGTGGGCATCTCAGTCCTTGCACATTCGTCCGCATTGATGTACACCGGGGAAAGAGTTTGTAGCGACAGGCGGCCGCCAATAGACCTTGCTGCGTTCACTTTTGCCCATAATGTTTATTATATATTTTTAAAGATCTCTCAGCTATGGTGGTTTACTTCCAGCACGGAGCCGTGACGCAGAAGTGACTCCCTCAGAGTGAATAAATACGGGACATTATACCCAGTTTAACTCCATCCCTTCATAAAGAGATACTGCGCCATGCTCTAAATGCCTCGGCTATCGGAGTACCTCCCAGGAAGGAGGACTCTACCACACTATCCACCATGGAATGGTACCCGGGACCAACCCTAAGGTCTTCTTTAAAGCAAGTTCTTTCTGCTATTTAATACGAGTTCCGTCCACAGCTCATGCAGTTTGTGGTTTTATATGTATGTTATGCATTTATGATCCAGTGTAATAAATACTATTTTTACAGTATTACACTATGGATACGTTTTTAATATGCATGTGACTTGACAAGCACCACCCTGATCTAAGCCTAAGGTCATCCTATTTGCTCCATGAAAGATAGCCAGGGGCTGAAAACCAAGGGCCTGATTCAGAGCCGTTCGCTATTTGCGGTCGTTCGTTCAAAAACAAGGGGTGGCTATTCAAATGATCCGTTCGCAAATTGCAGTCTGTTCACACCTCTAAGTCTGAACGAGCGAGCAAAACATACGCTCGTTTATTTGATAAAAACGCCCCCTGGCCGCACGCACCATACGTCATGTCCGCTATTTATTATATTAATCGAGTACATCGTACAGCGTATGAACTGCTCGCTATTCTTGTGGTTGGTGTTTTCAACTGCTATTTTGCGAGCAGTTCTGAGTTTAAAAAAACCAAGTGACGTGGTCAATGACGCTGCTGTATTAATTATGCACTCCCTTAAAACGCCCGTTTTGACCTTTAAGCACGCCTGCGTTCGGATCTCCACTCCCCGTTTTCAAGCACCTTCCCCAGTTACCACCCACATACGCCTCATTCTGTCACTCAAAATAGCAGGCCCTCGCTATATTGCGTACCAACGATTTTCAGCCGCACTGACTGGTTCGCGCATGCGTACTAAAAACCGTACGCAGGCGCAGATGTGCGAACATCGCTCGGAACAAGCGTACTGCCGCTAGCGAGTGGCTCTGAATGAGGGCCCAAGATAGCAGCTCATATTATTATTATTATGTTGTTTTTCCTAAGTGGACCCAATCCATCACAGAACAGAATGGCACATTATATGCTGTATCTTCAAAATTCTATGTACCGAGATTGAGTGGAATAGCCCATGGGTTGGTACAGCTATTACTACATGCTGCTTATCAAGTGTGTATGAAGTCAGCCCAATATCTATAGAGCTTAAAGATTTCCATCTGCTTCTCCCCCTCTCCCACGTGACATAGATTCATTGCTCTGACCTACATGCGGCTAGGGTGTCATCACCCCTCTGTATAACACTATTGGGGGGGGGGGTTTTTGCTGCTTTTCCACATAATCTACGAGACACCATCCTGAAAAAGGAAAACTCATGCATACTCCATTGTGATCTATGGGCCTGATTCAGAGCCGGACGCTCTGACCAAAGCGCTCGCTCTGAATCAGGGCCCTCCTCCATGAAAATGGAGCGGCCTCCTGGCCGCTCGCATAGCTGTGGGTGACCACCCACAGCATATACGAGCGGCCAAAAAGATGGTCGCGATGGTCTTGATCATCACGACCATCGGACTTGCGACGGAGACTCTGCGGTAGGGTCTCCCTGCCACAAGCCCTGGAGTGATGATTTTGGCTCTATCAGTGCCAAAATCACTCCCACTGACATCACTAGTGATGTCAGTGGGGCCGGCTTCAGACGGTAGGTGTTCCCATGGGAACGCCTCCGTCTGGCCGCCACGCCCCGGCATGCCCACCAAAGGGGACGTGCTGTCAATCAACATCGAGACCCAGAGCGATGGAAGGCCCGTCGCTCCCCGGGTCTCGCGCATGCGCATGACGGAGCTCCCTCCGTCGTGCGCATGCGCAGTGGGGAACATCGACCCGCTTGCGAGCGTTCGCGAGCTGGTCTGAATGACCCCCTATAAGGAGAGATGTCTTCCGTTTTTTGTTGTACTTTGGACCTCATTCAGACCCTCTCGCAAGTGGGTCGATGGTGAGGGCCTGTGCACACGCAGCGCTCGCACTGACAAATACACTCGCTCCATGGCTCACTACAAAAGGGGCGGCTGTCGATGTTGATCGATAGCTCTCCCCGTTTTGAAGGCGGGGTGGGATGGTGGCCGGACAAAGGGAGGCGTTCCTGAAGGAACGCCTGTCGTTTGTAGGTGGCCCTACTGACATTACCAGTGATGTCCTGTTGTGTGCCCTCTGTATGGCGCTGCAGACCTCTTGTGGTGCCTTATAAATAAAGTTTATTATTATTAATAATAATAATATAGCGCCAGCAAATTCCATTTTGCTTTACAATTAGGGGGGAAAAAAACAGTAATAAAACAAGACGGGTAATAACTGACATACAAAGAGAAAAGAGGGCCCTGCTCACAAGCTTACCATCTAGAGCAGTGGTTCCCAAACTGGGTGCCGTGGCCATTGCAGGGGTGCCACAGGTTGGTGGTCCAGGACCAGATCAAATTATTTATGGTGATAGGCAAAACCAGAGCTGGTGGCTGCCAATCATAAAATGTGTGGCCATACAGAAGCACATACAGAAGCACAACACCTAAACATAAAATGTGTGGCCATACAGAAGCACAACCCTGTCTACCACCTAAACACAGGAAGCACAATGTACGTTCTTCATTTTCTTTATTGTTTGCTGAATTTCTAAGGTACTTCAGAAAAAAATGTTGAGACTCTAGCGCGCCGTGATTCAAGAAAGTTTGGGAACCACTGATCAAGAGGACTTATAGGATTTACTTTGTATGTGCCTACTGGGCATACACACCTCCCCTACTGGGCAAACTTGCACACATGCACTTTCCACCCCCCCCCCCCCAGCTGCCAAAACACCATTCCATCACAGCTGCCCAATTACCGAGCAAAAGTGGCAGTCCTGCGGAGGGGGCAGATGACATGATCCCTGTCAATGTAGCCCCGTCCCCCGCTTTACCATGCCTGTGAGATGTGGGCACTGTATAGCGAGGGCGGGGCCACTGTGACGCAATCCTGCCGCCATGTCCCAGAAAGTCGGCAAGTATGCACATACACCTCCACTGTGCATGTATGTACCAGACACACTTATCTACCCCAAACATATATGTGGCTATTGGGCATACACCTCTACCCCTATTGGCCAAACTTACCCACCCTTACACTTTATTTGTGTATTCCTGCAAATTTATCCACCCCAACATGTCTATTGGGTATACACATCTCGCCCTACTGGGCACACTTACCTTAACTCTCACTTTACACAGTGACGGGGACACATGATTAAATCTGGTAAGCTGTACAATTATTGTGCGCCTTCCACTCACCTCACTCCAGAGCAAGCCGGAGGCAGGGTGGATGGGTGGGGATTTATGTTCTGCTCCGTGCAGGGACCATGGCGCCCTACATGCCAGCATGCTTTGCGTAACAGTTGGGTCGGCGCTGACTGTACATGTGCCTACTGCACATAGGCACTTTACACTGTGTATGTGTGTACCAGGTACACTCACCTTCCCCCCCTCCCAGATATGTACACACCTCCCCCAGCTGGGAACACATACTCCTCCCCCATACACACACTGTGTATATGCTTAATGCACCATATACTATACATTGTGACCTGTGCATGAGGGGATATTTGTGTCTCAATCTGTGTCCAATTGCTGCACTAAACACTCCAGTATGTAAGTGAGAGATGCTATTAGCGTTAATATCCCTTGTTATAAGTAATTATGGGCGAGAGAGGGGTGGGGTGGAATTTAGTGACAGCTGGACAGGTTAACCCCTTATTAGCTGTCATTTTCAGAGCAATTGAGGCCCGATTTTCCAGTTGTAACATTTACAGATATAAAAGATTAAGGAGCCTACTTATTAAGCCAAAATAATGGGGAAATAGCTGTTTCTATGGCACCTTTCTTAGTATCGGTGCTATATAACAGGCTGAATGCACAATATATTAGAAATATGGCCTGCGATCAGTACAGTACAGTACAGCAGTCCACAGAATTTGCAGTGCGGACTGTTGTCTTCTCTAATTATCCAGCCCCGAAAAAGAAAACTTTTTAGAGTTTAACCTATCGATAGCTGATAACATCTTTATATGGCATTAGCTACTGTAGCCTATAGGCTACTTTTTCACGATTGTTCGGCAGAGAGGGATTTCCAGGCCCATCCCTGAAAGCCTATACTTGCACATGCATGTCAGAATGGCCCAGCATATGCAGTAAGCAAGCCAGGTTCATACCTATCACTTTACTTGTCGCTCTTCGCCAGGATAGGCTTTTATCAGAGCTGCTATCCTGGTAAGAGGATTTTGATAAATAGCCATACACAAAATAATTTCTTATCACTGCAAACATAATTTACGGGCTCCACTGCCACCAATGACAAATAGGCCCCTTACAGAGAAAACATTCTGCATTGTAAATTGATCATTAAATCCAGGAGTGGGGAAAAGATGATTTTTATGGTTATATTTACTAAACGGTGGTTTTGGCTTTTCGGTAGACTTCCGTCGGTTTTGCAGCTCAAAGATTTTCTAATGCCCAACCCGCAGGAAATCTACCAAGACACCAGACTTTAGAATACTATTGAATATCTGTCCATTGCTGTATTTAACAGTACAAGTAGCAAGAAATCACTGGAAAACTGACACTTAACCGGCCCAAATAAATGACCTGACTCAGGCATACCTATACAAAGTACTGTTTTTGTGTAAACAAAATGCAAAAAAAACCATAAAAAAAATAAATTGATGATCAGTCCTAAGACTTTTATCCTAGGCTGCTAGTGAAAAAATCGGGGGAGGAGTGGGGGGCATCATGGGGTCCACTATTTCTTACTAATCAGCATTAGGCTTAAGCAGTCAGGACTGTTGATACTACAGCTGGGAAGCAAATTCAGCGCGGGGTCCCCATGCCATATGTCACCCAGCTCTAGAATAGTCAGAGTTCCTTAAGAGTATTGAACTTGAATTGCTCTGTCTATTTAATGCTGGTTGCACGTCTTCTGGCCAACACAGCTATGTATTTTTATAAATGACAGGACTCACACACCAACTGATTTATGTTTAATTCTGTAGTGAAGATTAAAAAAAATACAGCTGTCCAATATGACTTTGTTCCTTTCCGGGCCTCGAACCCAAGGCGCACATGCAGTAAGGTGCTCACCTTAACCACTTCTTCACACAGGCCAGCCATATTGAGACACACACCTGTTGTGGATGTGATGTGATGTGTATGACTTTACAGCAGGTTTAGTGTACAATACTGTACAATGTCGATAGTGATTTACCATAAAATGCAGCTGGGTGACATACAGTAGCATAGAAATGCCGGGTGGAGGGAAGTTGGGAGCAATGTACTTAGTTCAGTAGAGTTCCTTAAGAATATTGAACTTGAATTGCTCTGTCTTTATTTCATGCTGGTTGTGCGTTTTCTGGCCAACACAGATACATGGTGTATGGAGCAAAGATGTAGCAGGACACATCTGTAGGGAAATGGGGTTCCCAAATAAAATGAGGGCCCCCATACTAAGGACATTCAGCCCAAGAGCTATTCCCCGCACCCTAGTATGTTAATAAATAGTAAATTTTTCTTTACAGGTGTACTACTGTTCCAACAAAGCCTGCCAGGCCATTGTCAACCCCCCTGTACTGGGTACAAATGTCTGCAGTGTCACGGTGTATGGTGCACCACTCTTACTCAGCTCCAACTGGTCGTGGGTGAGGTAGAGGTACCAGTTAGTCCCCCGAATACTCAGGTGTTTAATACAGGTGTGTTGTGGTAGAGTGGATTACAGGTGCCAGTGCAGATAAATTGAGAGCAGGCCATGGCATTGATAATAGGATGAAAAGGTTTATTTGAAACTAGCTGGGATACCCGGCATTGCCCGGGTTGAAGACTGGACCCTGAAGTACACCTGCAGCCTTTACTTGTTTACATTGTCCTCGCCTATAAACCCATTCCATTGATCCTGAAAAGGACCCGTTTGCTAATATGCATGCAAACAGTGGCGTAACTATCGTGGGTGCAAGGAGTGCGGCTGCTATAGTGCCTGAGCTGCCTCTGTGGCCCGCCGCTCCCTCTGCACCCAGTCATGCACACAAGGTGGGCCAGTCCAGTCAGGGCCGTCAAGGGGTTCCCGGGTGTCAGCAATGCTGATTTGGTGCCGGCCTGCCAGCTGATTACAGCTGGCAGGCAATCATGGAGAGACAGCGCCGCCAGTCGTGAGGCATTCAGAGCTTGCGGACTGGCAGATAATCAGCAGTAGCGGATCCTGATTGGCTGCTGGTTTGCGAGCTTCGATTGTTTCACGACTGGCACCAGATTTCGAGTGCACCAGCGCAGACTGTCTATGTCTGCCGGTGCGCCAGCTGTAATTAGCTGGCGACCCAGTCCCAAATCCACCTGCTGGCTGCTGATGGCACACAGGTGGAGGCGAGAGGCTGCTGGAGGGACACGGGAAGGTGTGTTGCTGTGGAGGGCATATTGTGTAAGGGGCACTATTGTGTGGAATGTGTTATATGGGCACTACTATGTGGCATAATCTGAAAGGGCATTACTGTGTGATAAAAATTGTAAGGGGAGTTACTGTGTAGTGTAAGGGGCATTACTGTGTGGTATAAGGGGCACTACTACTTTGTGGCATAGGCATAATGTGTATAAGGGGTACTACTATGGCATAACCTGAATGGGCTTTGTGTGGGGGTAAATATATATTTTTTACCTCTTTGCTATGCGGTTTACAAAGTTATAGTTATGCCCAGGGTGCTGTGAGGGGGCGGGAACTAATTACCCAAGCCCGGGCTTGTTGAAGGGGCCCGGCTCTGACGTCGCCCCCCCTCCTTCTTACCTGTCAGCAAGCCAGCACAAACTGCTGTGTGCTGGGCTGCAATGGGTGACTGCTTGCTGCTGCTCTCCTCTGCCTGTGGAGGGGAATGATTACACCCTGGATTTGCGCTGGGCTGATGGGCTCATAGCGCTCTCCTGCAAAAAGTTTTTTTTCTAAAGGTGTGTGGCCACACCGCCCACAATTAGACCACTCCCCCGGGCCCGGGGCGGCTCTCTACGCCCCTGGTTACGCCCTTGCATGCAAACACAGAGGCTCTGGATTTAATATGATCTTGCATGTCATCAAGTTTGCTCAGGCTGAAGTTAAAAGGATACTTTTGTTGCCTTTTCACAGGTTTTTGGCAGACTGCCAATTTCCACTAGAGCCAGCCCTGGAACCTGTGTAATTTAAGACTATCCCCATTTTTAGAAATTGTGTGACAGTGTGTGGACCTGACGAAGTTCAATCCTAGGCAACAGCCTAATCCTGGTCAAACTACCCCACCTGGGCAAATTTGGTAGAGCTAGGTCCAAAACTCTGGCCTGCATAAAGGGCAAAAAGACAGACAGATACACTTCCCTGCTCATTATATATAGATGTAGATAAAGTAGGGTCACTTAATGTTAGGTCACTTACATCCTGCCAACTCCTCCTGCACATTAATTGGGCACCCCTACTGCCTTGCCTACTGGCTAGGGTCACGAACCCCGCACGGGGGGTACCATGGGATCTCCCTCTTGCCATCCCGCAGTCCCAGCTTAATGGCCACCTCCTCACATGAACACCAGGAACCTTATAGTCTTTATAGACTATATGACGCCCGCACAGCCATGCAGCCGGAATGCGATTGTGTCTGTGCATTGCCATGCCCCCTAGCAGGAACACAGCTAGCCTGCGTCACAGCCTCTGTTTATCCAACCCTCCCAGTGACTCCTACCTGCATTACTGGATTACCGGAGGGCGGAGCTTAAGCCTTGCAGGAGTCAAGCGCCCTACTGTACATTATGATGGCACTTAGTGAACCACAAGTGCAAGCATTTCCATGTAGTCGGGACCCGCTGCCACCTTTAAAAAAAATATTAAACAAAACACAAGACCCACGCAAAGTATTTTATTAAAATAAAGCTAACTCCACCAATTTTCAATTTATAACTTACATATCCATTGAACAGTTCTTCTTTGGTCCATGTACTGTAGGTAAAAAAAACTAAAAAATTACACGACTTCTCCCTCCAGTACCCCAACGTGACTGAGGTCACTCACGTACACTTTCACAGAAATGAATAAGTTGTCTCTGATTGGTCAGAGCCGAAGGAGAGGCCTTGCTCTGACCAATCAGAGTCATCCTATTCTTTTGCCTAGTGAGTACCCTGAAGTGCACAGCACGAGCCATAAAGATTTGATGACATTCTGGCAATGGGGGTTATTGTTCTTGCATATAACTTGTAGACATTGAGAAGGACCGAATCGCCTGGTTCTGCGTGGACTTCCTGCAGCTAAACAACGTGACTGCACCAAGTGCATCCCCCCATGCCACACTTTAATGTGCTACTGTATATATTATGGTGGCCTACTGATCTTGGGTAGGGGTACTGGAAGATACCCCTTATCATGGGGGTTAAAGGAGCCGACTGCCTTCATCACTGTTTGAGTTTACTGTCATGTCCTTCTGAATGAAGAATTCTCCATCCACCTTCCAGTACATGTGCCAGGCGTTCAACCAAACCTTTCTTGACACCATAGCCATAATTAGTGAAACTTGGGAGGAACATCTTGGGCATGGTACCTAGGTGCCCTGGCACATTGCCAAGGCCGTGCTGATGATCCACCCTGACTAATATCAGATGGGGAGGAAGCATGTGCTATATAAGGGGCACCAGGCTGGAGGAAAATAGATTACGCCAGAGCTGGCCAAAGTTGAAATCATTCCCAACTGGCCTCAACCCTCCAACCAAAACAAATACATGACTTCTTTGGGAGGGCAGGTGTTATCATAGGTTTATACCCCAGAATAGCTCCATCGTCAAACCGCTGAGTGATCTGATGACCAAAAAGTATACAAGACGTGATGGTCCCTGGAATGTGAGTAAGCCTTCATATATTTTAGCACAGGCTTTCATTCTTACCGCCCCTTACTTCCGATGGTGGATCAGCGTGTGGAAGGATGCATCGGATTGTAGACTGGAAGAAATGCATAGCCTGTTAGCGGAGGATGGTTAGGAGCTATTTGTTGTGCCTGTACTATCATCAAGAGAGAGTTCCTTGCCATTGAAACGCCAGCTGTAGCGTAGGGCGTTCTCTTTTCTTGAATGGCCACAATCACTAAACCGGCTACCCTAGAGCATGGAAGACACAAGATATTTGATGAAATGGAGTCTAGCACTACAATCTTATACCTTTGTATTTTCCTACAAATGATTCTCCAGCACCTACTGCCAGGGCTGCCATTAGAAATCAGGGCGCTTAATGCAAATGAAAAAGGCAGAGCCTTCCTCCTCTGCCCAAAACCCTGGTAGACCGAGAGAGGTGGGGTTGAGATCTGGTACCTAGAGCAAGCACATGCAATGAAGCTCCCTCATGGAGTACTATATTATGGTTGATGCACTTGTATAAGAGTCTTCTAGTTCAGACAGTACTGACCATATGTGTATTTATAATGGGTGCAGGGTGTGTGGTGCACACAAGCCCCACATCCTCCACCCAAAGTGTACTTAGCTTGTGCCGGCAAGCGGGTCCCTCCAGCTTGCTGTGTCATCTTCCCATTGACATCTTCGGGAAGATGGTGCAATGCATAGAAAGCAAATACTCACACTGTGCCAGAGTGCCTTGCTCTCCTGTGGGCCTGCGTCATCTTCCCAAAGATGGCACTGTGAAGATGCAGCAGAGGAGCAGACCTGCATGTTGGCACACCATACAAGTAAGATGCAGGGCTGCCCCAAAGAGGAGCCTGCTGCTCAGAGTTGGGGGCCCGCTGCACACAGGCCCCCTCAGGCTTTAAAACACCCTCACCATTTGGTAATTGTTTCAAAGGAGTGCTGGAATTCTGAGAGTGTTTTTGTACAATAAACCTATTTGTGCTTTTAAACAAATGTTTAATAATTATCACTGAGGTTATGAAATTGCCTCAATAAGGACCAATATACCAGTGGCATATTTAGTTTAGTACTTCAGTTATACTATTCAATATACCACTAGTATTCAACATTACTTTAGCCCTCCGGCGTGGTCCAGAGATGTCCCACTACTCGGTGGTGTCCTCCGCTCTGTTGCTGGAAACCAATCGTTGTGTTATGCCCATGTGTGACTGCCAGTCTGCACATGTACATGACTTTCACCCAGCGGGGACACAGCAAAGCCTGGAAGGCCTTTGCTGAAGCCGGAAAGGCTGTTCCTGGGTCCCCACTGCTGGCAATGGGAACTGTACACAATCGCCATTATACACAAGACAACTGCTAAAAATATAAATGTTATTGTCTCAATTATTATTGATTACATAGAACTAACAGTAAACATCTTGCTAAACATTATGGATGTGTGTAAGGTAAAGTAGGCATCTCTATGTAGTGCTGCAGCAGCATGGCGAATGCCCATGCATTGAGAAGAGCCGGCGAGTGCACAGTGCAATTTATATGAAGTGAAGCCTCAAGTGGGACTAAACCATACATGCCTACCCTCCCGGTTTTCGCGGGAGGCTCCCGATTTTTCGGGTAACCCCCCGCACCCCCGGAAGGGTAAGCATTTCTCCCGCATTCTGCCCACTTCCTAGTGAAGTGGGCAGAATTAGGAGAATACCCGCGGCAATCGCGGGTCTCCGTGAAGGGGGCGGGGCTTAAGCTGTTATTCTGCATGAATCACAGCATTTGGCCCCGCCCCCTATGTAAATTGTGCCCGATCGCGGCAATTTTACCACGAGGGGACGGGGCTTAATGACGCGAATCGTCAAGCCACGCCCCCGTCGGCCCCCTGCTGCTTCTCTTACCCGGGCTTCTCCCGGGAAGAGAATATTAAAGGTAGGCAACCCTGGACTAAACTGCGCATGCATCATTATAGGCCCTTGCCATGCCTACAGACATACTTGCCGACATTCGGTTCCCTCCTTCCGGGAGGGAGCTGAATGTCTGTGCACACCGGGGGGCGTGGCCGGGCGATGACGCGGGTTTAGGGGCAGACCCGGGGGTGTCATCGTGGCTCTGCCCCCTCTTCACAATGCCAAAAATATTGTCATTGTGAAGCAGGGGGCGGAGCCATGATGACGCGATTCAGCGTGAATCGCGTCATCGGGCCCCCCGCTGCGGGGGTTTCTTGTAGTAGTTGGGGGGGGTCAGGCGGCAGCCGGGAGACTTGCCTGCCTTTCCGGGGGGTCGGGAGTGGCACCCGATATTCGGGAGGCTCCCGTCCAAATCGGGAGGGTAGGCAAGCCTGCCTATAGATTGTAAGCTTGCAAGCAGGGCCCTCTTACCTCTATGTTTGTCTGTTATTACCCTGTTTTGTTCTATAAATGTGTCCAATTGTAAAGTGCAACGGAATATGCTGCGCTATATAAGAAACTGTTAATAAATAAATAAATAATAGAGGAGCAGAGATGGGGCTCCCAGAGAGAATTGACAATAATTGCCATCCTCTGCCCCCCCCTATCCTCCTCATGATTTTTCAATGGTTCCGCATGGAACCCAATGAGGAAGTTCATTTCATAGGTCAAATTCATAGGTCAAAATACTACTTCATTCATTCGGCAGGTGTAGAAAACATGGCACATTTTGCCAGCAGAGGTGGTATTGGCTACATTGTAATGGTATAATCTAAGACAAGTCAAGGCATATATAGGCATCTTGTTGGATTACAAACAGCACAGGTCATTTATAAAAACACAGGAAGCGGGTTTAATTACATGTAGATATTGGCAAGCTACATTTCCCATTTCATATGGGGAAACGGCCTGAATAATTATTTCAGGCCGATTCCCCATATAAAACGGGAAATGAAGCTTGCCAATATCTATATGTAATTAAACCCGCTTCCTGTGTTTTTATAAATGACCTGTGCTGTTTGTAATGCCTATATATGCCTTGACTTGGCTTAGATTATACCATTACAGTGTAGCCAATACCACCTCTGCTGGCAAAATGTGCCATGTTTTCTACACCTGCCAGTGTGTAAATCCAGTCGAAAGTGTCACTTGGTTGCAGCTTATTGCTAATGAGCCCACTGGAAGCAATGACGAGAGGCAAGACCTGGTATGTGTTTGTATGTATGTAGCTTCTGCCAAAGCTCTGTGGACCAACAGTACAAACGCCTGCCAGCAGGGAATCCTCTTCTGAGACAGAGAATGACAGCGAATTACGGAGTACGTAATAATTCTCCCTAAATAACTGTTCCCAGATTGCTATTTATAGCTACAAATTGACCTTTGACACCCCCACTCTTCTTGAGCAGAGTTCTCAGATGGGTGGAAGGGGGTAACCATTTGTTCTAATTGAGGAGAATTATGCAAGAAATACCCTTGTTAAAGGGGTGGGGAGATTTTTTCGTCTCAAGCCGCACACTAAGCTTCCTTGTCTTAGTAGTATGTTGGTGAATTTAGTTTGTGTGCATCATTTTTTTTTCACTGTGTTGTGAATTAAGTGAATTGGGGCCAAGTACAGGGGAATAGCAAGAGCAAGCCAGGAAAAAGGTGAAGAAAGATCAGCCAGTGTCAAGTTGAACAGAGGAATTAAACTGCAGTGAAGCAAAACCTCAAAGCGACAGTAGAATGAGGGCCTGATCACAGGAGCACGCCGTGGCCGCTGCGGTTTTTGCAGAGTCACGGCAGCAGACGCTAGTGTCAGTCTCGCCCCTGTTTACTGGCGTGCACCGGAATGTGCAAGCACTTAGACGCCCACTTTCAATGCCCGTGCATGGTGTAACATCGCTGGTGGTTCTAAGTGCTCCACCATCTACACCACCTTATTGGTTGCTAAGCTTTTTTATGCTCTTTGATCCATGACCTAAGTGACACAAAGTGTTTTGAGCATCGGGACTATAAGTGGTTTGCTAATAGCTAGAATGATGTCGCTTCTGTTGCCAAAGTCATAGACTCGTCAAGCTAATACCAAGATAATGCCTTAGGCTAAATTACTGCCAGCTGGTGAACTGAAATAAAGACTTGGGACATACAGTGCCTTTACTTTTTAATCTGTTTTTAGTTATGGCACCATACTGGAGACACGCTAAAAACACAGTGAAATCATTCCCAGCGAAGAATAATGCTGTCTCATTAGCGGCAAGAGATGTCTGAAAATTAGATATGGTCGGTGTAATGGCCATGAAGTACAATGAATCATTAAGAAGTGACTTATTAAACCAGCAGATGCATTTATAAGATAGTCTTTATGGCCCATTATATAATATGTGTAGATGCTCCAGGCAACACATGAGAATGATAGGTCAAATGAGGTCTATTCGACTGTAGGAATTATGGAAGATGAAAAGCAAATGTTATTTTTATCCAGGAGGTGAGAGATTTATCATGTGCCAGGGCCAACCTATATGAGAGGAAAACAATATTTTGGGCGAGGTGCCCAGAAGGGAAGGTAATATGTTACATGTTCCAGTTTGGCTTCTGTTGCATCTCCCAGGTGGTTTTCCATGAAGGACTTTGTGGCTATACTATGTAGTCAACAGATGATGTGTTACATGTCTGGAGCAGATACAGGTCATCCTGGACATCTGAACTGTCTCTGATAGTTTCATAGATTCTTGATTGCGAAAGAACTAATGTATGTGAGATTATTATACATAGTACTGTAATTGAGGGGCCTATTCATCATACCTAGACATTCGATGGAGGTAAATAGGTTTAGAACTGGCATGGAGTTCTACCTAATTACCGGGGGAATTCATCATTCTTCCTCTCCATAACTATCTATTCCGAAAAGCTGTCATTTTTGCGATGACAGCTTTTCGGGAAATAGATAGTTTTCCCTCTTTGCACTGCATTACCGCAGCTGTAATCTGTGCTGCGCATGCGCTGTTACATCTGTAAAACCAGCGCATGCGCAGCACTACCTACAGCTGGGGTAATTTTGTGTCCCCCTCCACTCACCTCCTCCCGTCCCTGCACTTACCTGCCCGCTGCTGCGCCTCCGACTCCGGTGGCTGGTCTGAAACGTGTTCTCCCAGCAACACACAGTACAGTTTAGAAAAAAAAAATGTTTTGTATTTTTTTTTCTAAACTTTATTGTGTTCTGCTGGGAGAACACGTGTCAGACCAGCCACCGGAGCCAGAGGATGGACCACAGCGCCGGAGGGAGACACCAGGAGACCTGCACAAGCTGGAAGCAGGTAAGTTTTACCTGCTATTCGCCACCTCACAGGGGATAGTAAATGCATAATTTTCGTAATTTGATGAATACCATAATTTCCATATCTCCATACAAATTTATGGGGAGTGTGGAAATTTACGCAGGGGGACTTAACCAGGACATATCAATGATATCTCCTGTGTTAAGTCTCTTCATGAATACTAAAATAACGTTAATTAAGGAAAATATCCTTAAAAACTGTATTTTAGTGTTGATGAATAGGCCCCTAGGTCTGACTCAGTCAGTGCAGTTGTGCAGCGCGTCTACAGCAACGTTTTTCAACCACTGTGCCGTGGCACACTAGTGTTCTGCGAACGTTTGTCAAGTGTGCTGTGCGGTCAGCAAAGTCAGAGTTGACTTTACTTATACTGCTGGTCCAGGCAGTGTTAGGCTCTTCTGGGTGGCTCAGGCGCGCCGGGCTGTGACCTATGGAGACGAGGCGGCATGACATAGGTCACGCATGCCGTATTGCAACCCCGCCTGCACACTTCTCCCAACTCTGCACTGTATAACTGAGCAACCCCAGCCAATGAGGAACAGGACAGGGATGATCGTGAGCCTTCTCAGCTCTGCGGTGGCCAATGAAATTTTTTTTTTTCTGTGGGGAGCAATGTCATCGATTTTTTTTTTTTTCTGTGGGGGCCAACCATTGTGATTGTTTTTTTCTGTTCAATACCATTAACCGAGCAGCCGCCACCAGGGGTGTGGGGAATAGCCCTGGAATTTCAGCCCAGCACTGGTTTATACTCAGGAGTGGGGACCCCTTTTTATTTTGGGGTCCCCACATTCCAAGGAATTCCAGCCCTGGACTGACCCGTCTAGGGCTAGGTAATGTGATGGCAGGAGGACCCCATGCTGTGTGTCCTCCTGCTACGGTATTAATAGCGGGAACCCCACAATGGGTTTTCCCCTATTTTCCAATACCGGACTGATCAGAGGCTGGTTGTTTTTTTAGAGGGGTGAGGCACATATTTTTTTTTTAAATAATTAACTATTTAATCTCTGCAAAACATGGCAAAGTAAGGACATTACCATGGGTGCAAGGGGAGCTGTTGCTGGGGGGGTGTACAGTGTCACAATTCTTTCAGCAGATGCAGATTGAAGGTCTGTTGAGGAATTGGACAAGTGTGTACTGTACGCATAGATTGCTTGTAGAATTTGCGACCAGGTCTGCAGTAGGATTGTACAAACAGTCTGATCTGGAGTTGGATCTCCCGAGGATTGGATAAGTGTGTACCCAGCGTTAGATTAGCACATTATTAGGTAGCCAGGTGATCTGGTGCTATTTTCGCAGCAGCAGAGTCTGTTGTTACTAAAATATTGTTCACAATATCCATGTTGTGCATTTGATTTGTTTGGGAAGTTATGTTTTACCAATGCTGGGTTAAGTATTTCTGGCTTTCAAGTGGAAGTACGCTAAATCTATATGCAAATAGTGCCCTGTCTAACAACACTATATATCCTTATAGCAGATTCTTAGGGGGCGATTCAGTGGGGCAGCATGGATGGTGTAATGGCTAGCATTACTGCTTCACAGCATTGAGGTCCTTGGTTCAACTCCCACCATAGTCCTAACTGTGTGGAGGTTGTATATTCTCCCCGTGCTTGTGTGGGTTTCCCCCAGGTACTCTGGTTTCCTCCACAATAGAAAAATGTAGTGGTTAGTTGGCTCCTGACAAAAATAACCCCCAGGGTTATATTACTAAAGCTTCTAAAGTGGTGGTGGATGTTGCCCATAGCAACCAATCGCATTCTGTTTTCTTATGTTCTAGAGTGCAATAGAGAAATGATATTTAGTATCTGATTGGTTGCTATGGACAACATCACCACTTGTCTGTTTCAGAAGCTTTAGTAAATCTACCCCCAATTTGTGATGTAAATGGTGCTGCGCTATATAAATAACTGGTAATAATAACAACAAAAAAGTTCTCCAGTATGTGCCTCCAAGATGTCTGTCTGTTCACCTTACCGCTTACTATGGTAAGCAATCTCTGCTAAGTTTCCTAAGATAAAGGCCCGTATTCAATTTGAGCGGACCCGCGATACTTTTCCGCCTCCCGGGCTTTTCGCCTACATCGCGTGTTTTGTAGGCGGAAAAGTATCGCGCACGTGCCCGCTTATCCTCGTATTCAATTTGAAAGTAGGCAAAAACGGGACCTGGCGAAACATAAACAAGCGGAAAGTCCTGTCAGATTTCTGGAAATCAGCCTGACAACCCCCAAAAGATGCTCTGACATGGGGGTTCCCTATGATACCCCCCGATTTGGCTTGCTGAAGGTATTTTGTGTTTTTAAACGGGCTCAATAGCTGCTAAATAGCGTTTTGCTATACGTGGTGCAGAATAGTATTCAGGAGGTTTTTTTGCAGAAAATAACTGATCCCAGCCTACTTGGGGTACTTGAAAATGGGGGTCAGCATATTTTAAAGTTGCTAAAGTTAAGTTTAAAAAATCGTGAAAAATCCACCTGCCACAAACCCCTGCAATGTAACAAACACCTGGGGCATACTTGGGGAGAGTCTAGTTCACTAGTTTTTAACTTTGTCCCCCAACATATTTTTTTCGCCCCCAAATTCAAAGTGATTTTTTGGGGTGTTCTTAATTATTTTTTACATTTTTTGACACAGATTACCTTAGGGGGACTGTTTGAAGGCTGCACGGGGGTTCCCACAACGTTGCACCCTAAACCCCAATTCTGCACTTTTTTCCGCCTGCTATTCATAGGTGAAACTTTTCCGCCTATTACATTGCACTGACTTTCAGCCTAGGCGGAAAGTCTTTCAAATTGAATATGGCGATACTTTTCCACCTGGCGAAATGACGTCATCAGCGAAACTTTTCCGTGGATTCCGGCTTTTTGCCTCAAATTGAATATGAGCCAAAATGAGAGGATACTTTGCTGCAAAGTGTTTTCGTGACCATTCCAAAGACATTGCTCCCCTAGGGGTCTATTCATCATCGCTTAATTTCCAGGTGAAAATTAAAATTTTCCCCTACTTTTGTAGAAAGGATCGGGGTTATTCATTATAAAGGTAAAGCAAGAGATGTCACAGATATCTCCTGCTTACCTTTCAGCCCCGATCTGTCCAGCTGTCCCCATACACTAGTATGGGGACCTAAATTCATCAAGCTCTGAAAATATTATATTTTCGGAGCTTGACTGTGGGACCATTCGCCATCTTCAGATTGCTCCCGCACTCCTGCTCTTTCCCTATGCTAAGGAGTCCCGGGTTGTGAAGAGGGTTTCTTTCTGATCCCTCTCGCCCCTGTCTGGGTCCTTCTGCCGGACGTGGGGGTTTTGTGCACCTGCGTAAAGCCCAGGTCACACAGGCACACTAGCACAGCCATGTTAGACACGGCAATGCTAACTTTCACTGTTCCAAAAGGAGCAGCGGAGAGGACCGCGGAGACAGCTGATTTTCGGAACGCCCACGCCTTACATACTGCACAAATCGCTGTACGATGGCGCAATGTATTGTTGCATGCTGGATGTAACTACACCAGGTCGTTCATTGAATCTTCTCACTGGATGTGCAGAACATCCGATGGGACGATACAATGAACGATGGCTGGAAACAACGGATTTGGCGTACACACTGTATGATGTATGTGATACAGTATATCGTTCCAATCCACGTCGGAACAATATATCGGATGATATATCATATGGTGTATACCCTGCTTTATTCTCTCTATACATTTTATATCTGCCCCTCCTGCAGTGCAACATGGTTTTGCCAAGGTGCACAGTTACCTGCTCCTCTTTGCTTTACTTCAGGCCCATAGTGTGCATTACTAACCACAGCAGTTTGCATAGTTATAATTTAGCCTCATAGGAGTATGCAAAACTCCAACAACAGGGGCATAAGTTCATGCCAGGAGCCCGGAGGTGAGGTAGTTGTTGGTGCCTCCTCTGCTCGCATTCACTAGCAACGTTCCAGTCGCAACAGCACCACTTACACACTGCACCTAAACCACATTCACTATCCCAGTATTCTGCCCAGGGACTGCTAGAGCTTTCATGTGTGCATCTTGGTTGCTGCAGGTGAAGTCCTGGGGGCGCCGCCATGTTGGTTCATGTCATCTGATCAGTATCCTCCTATGGTAGTTATGTGGTTGTTCAGCTGATGTCTCTGGCCAATGACTAGCTACCAAGGGGTATTTTAGGGCACTTCCTGCAGCAGGAAGTTGCCTGTACAACTTCGCTCCTATAGTGGTTTTGACTGTGACTCCTCAGTGTTCCTTCCCAGTGAACCCTCCTCGTGACTACCACTGCTGTTCAGTGTTTCATGCCAAGTGCTGACTACCATCGATTCTCAGTGTTTCATACCAAGTGCCACTCAGCATCTTATACCAACTATCGATTACCATCGCCACTCAACATCTCATACCAACTATTCATTACCGTCAATTCTCAGTGTGTCATTCCAAGTGCTGACTACCACTGTCACTCAGCATCAGCATCTCATACCAACTATCGATTACCATAGTCACGCAGCGTCTCATGCCAAGTCCTGGTTACCATCGCTATTCAGCATCCCATACCAGGTGCTGATTACCAGTGCAACTCACATGTCAGTCTTTGGAGCATCATCCTTGCTCATCGGTGCTTATATAGTCCTCCCATATCTATCTCTGTGTTTTCTCCAGGTACAGTACCTGCTTCGGGGGCCGCAACCTGTTCACTTGGCGCAGCGAAACCCACATCCCGCTTGGAGGAGTCAATGGTGAATACCATCGAGTGGACTAGACTCTGCGCCCTGAGGTAGGTCTTGCCAACACCTGGGAGAGACGTATGAAGAGGACGTATGTATTGCCTTCCCGTTTCCACTCACTTGCTACCCTTAGCCCACCGACCCAAGTTCCAGCAGTTGTAGCCTATATACCTCCAGGCGTGACATCCATGTGCACTGTAAGTGTGAAGGAAACCCCTTCCCACCTACTCTTCTTACACATGAACATCTGCCTGCCAGCATCTCATTACATACATGCCTATTGCTACTCACCAGCAATTTTCATACATTCATACAGGCCCCTTTGTTCATCATCTTTTGCCTCACCTATCCCTCTGCCCACCAGCTTTTCCCTCATATCCCATAATTATCTCCTGGAATATTCAGGAGACTTATGATTCTTTGGGTAGTCCCCATGACCTCTGGAAGAGTGGATGGATCTCCCACATCCTGCTCACTTCCTATTAAAGTGGGCAGGATGCAGATATAGGCCCTGATTCAGACCCACTCACGAGCGTCTGTCCGCTCGCAAGTGGGTCGATGTTCTGCACTGAGCATGCGCACGACGGAGGGAGCTCCGTCGTGCGCATGCGCCAGACGCGACGAGCGAAGGAAAGTCCTTCGCTCGTTGTGTCTGATCAAAGGGGGCGTGCTGTCAATGTTGATTGACAGCACTTTGGTGGGCGTGCCTCCCTGACGGGGGCGTTCCCACGGGAACGCCTCCCGTCAGGAGCCGGCCCACTGACATCACTAGTGATGTCAGTGGGAGTGATTTTGGCTCTGATAGAGCCAAAATCACTCCGGGGCTTGCGGTTGAAAACCTCAACCGCAGGCTCCGGCTCGCAGTTTCGATGGTCGCGATGGTCACGACCATCGTGGCCATCAAACTGCACGCTCGTATAGGCTGTGGGTGGTGACCCACAGCTATACGAGCGTCCAGGAGGACGCTCCATTTTTATGGAGGGCGGCCCTCATTCAGAGCGTGCGCTCTGCTCAGAGCGTACGGCTCTGAATGAGGGCCATAGTACCCTCCGCATGGACTGAGATTTGTGGCATTTGCCAAAACAGGGACAAGGCCTAATGACATAAAGATCCTGGCCCCACCCCTGAAGTGGTCAGCTGCATCTCCTCTCTGGATTTCTCACAAAGAGCAGATACATAAAATCTGTAAGTATGTCACATGCTCATCTCCCCACCAGCTTTTGCCTCACATAAGTCTACCTATCATATTTTCCCTCATAGGCCCTTCTGTACACCAGTTTTTCCCTCATATGACCATCTGCCCACCAGATTTTTTTCCATCCTCCTCTGCCCATTAGCTTCTTCACTTGCCCATTTGCGTACCAGCTTTACTCACATGCCATCCCTGTCCACTAGATTTCCCCTCACATGTCCTTTAACCACCAGCTTTTCTTCACATGCAGATCTACCCACCAACTTTTTTCTCACATGCCTCACACTGCCCACCAGCCTTTTTTTCACATACCCTGCTGCCAACCAGCTTCTCCTTCACAGATCCCTTTAACCAACAGCTTTACACTCACCAACCCCTCTGCCCAACAGATTTTCCCTTACATGCCCCACTCTCAACAGATTATCCCGTACATTTATATTTATTTATTAACAGTTTCTTATATAGCACAGCATATTCCGTTGTGCTTTACAATTGTCAACATTAATGGAACAAAACTGGGTAATAACAGACAGATATATAGGTAGGAAGGCCCTCCTCGCAAGCTTACAACTATAGGGAAATAGGCATTGATACACAAGGATAGGTGCTATATATTGCATTTTGGTCCAGCCAGAATGGAGAGTTTCTTGGTGGGCTGCATGATCCATTCACACCGAAAAGTCGGCCAAATGTCATGAGGATGTGAGAGAAAGACGATGTGTGAGGTTGTGTGTGGACTGTGAAAGGGGATGTAATTAGATATGGAAGCTATGAAGGTTATGTGGGCGGTTCTGGGATCTGATAAGCTTGCCTGAAGAGGTGAGTTTTCAGGGATCGCTTGAAGGATTGGAGATTAGAGGAAAGTCGTATTGTGCGTGGTAAGGCATTCCATAGAGTGGGTGCAGCCCGGAGAAAGTCCTGTAACCGTGAGTGGGAGCAAGTAATGCATGGGGATGAGAGCCGCAGATCTTGTGCTGAGCGGAGAGGTCGGGTAGGGAGATTTTTTGAGATGAGTGAAGAGATGTATGTTGGTGTGGTTTGGTTAATAGCCTTATGTGTAAGTAAGAGTATTTTGTATTGAATACGGTAGAAAACTGGCAACCAATGGAGGGACTGACAGAGCGGGGCAGCAGACGATGAACGTTTGGCAAGGAAGATAAGCCTTGTAGCTGCATTCATAATTGATTGTAATGGTGATAGCCTGTTTTTGGGAAGACCGGTAAGGAGGCTATTGCAATAGTCAATGCGGGAAATAATAAGTGCATGGATTAGAGTTTTTGCAGTGTCTTGTGTGAGATATGGTCGAATTTTGGATATGTTTCTTAGATGTATGTAACATGATTTTGAGACAGATTGAATGTGGGGAACAAAGGACAGTTCAGAGTCAAGGATGACACCAAGGCAGCGAGCTTGTGGGGCAGGGTGGATTGTCAACTTATCAACAGTGATAGAGAGATCAGGTTGGTAACTGTTATTGGCTAGTGGAAATATAATTCTGTTTTAGAAATATTAAGTTTCAGGTGGCGAGATGACATCCAAGATGAAATTGCAGAAACACATTCAGTGACACGGACCAGTACAGTTGGTGATAAATCTGGGGAAAATAGGTAGATTTGAGTATCATCCGCATACAGATGGTACTGAAATACAAAAGAGCTGATTAGTTTGCCAAGAGAGGATGTATAGATTGAGAATAACAGAGGCCTTAAGACAGAGCCTTGCGGTACTCCAACTGATAGAGGTAGTGAAGAGGAGGCAGAATGAGAAAAATTAACAGTAAAAGAGCGATCAGATAGGTAGGAAGAGAACCAAGAAAGAGCCGTGTCCTTAAGACCTAGGGATTGTAGTGTTTGTATGAGAAGAGAGTGGTCAACAGTGTCAAAAGCAGCAGAGAGATCTAGAAGAATTAGGAGTGAGTAATGGCCTTTAGCCTTGGCAGTGACCAGATCATTTATTACCTTAGTCAGTGCTGTCTCTGTGTGTTGGGAACGGAAGCCAGACTGAAGTGTGTCCAATAAGTTGTGTGAGTTAAGAAAGTGTGTGAGGCGGGTGTATACAAGTCTCTCAAGTAGCTTGGAGGGGCATGGGAGCTGGGAGATAGGACGGTAATTTGAGAGAGTGTTGGGGTCAGAGTTTTGTTTTTTCATAATAGGAGTAATCACTGCATGCTTGAACAGTGATGGAAAGTTGCCAGTAGAGAGAGAGAGAGAGATTACAGATTTTAGTTAGGGTTGGGATAATCACAGGAGACAGAGCTTTACTGATTTGTGAGGGTATAGGATCTAGAGGAGAGGTAATAGAGTAGGAGGATGAGAAGTGGGAAGATACTTGTTGTAGTATGTAGAGAATGTACCAGAGGATTCAGGTAGCGAATTGAGCAGGTCACTAGCTGAGGAAGAGCATACCATTTCATTTCGGATCTCATCAATCCTGTCCCTAAAATAGGAAGCAAAAACTTGCGCACAGATAGTAGCAGGTGGTTTGGGTGAGGGAGGGGTAAGAAACAGTTTAAATGTATTAAAAAGTCGCTTGGGGTTAGAGGCTTCAGCAGAGATTGGAAATATGTTTGTTTGGTGTCCAGAGCAGTACGATAAGAGTTGTAGATAGTCTTATATGTGAGGAAGTCAGTTGGAGTATGAGACTTTCGCCACCGATGTTCTACTTTACGTGAGAGTTTTTGTAGATGCCTTGTAAAGTTAGAATGCCACGGTTGACGTCTAAGTCTACCTGGTGTGTGATGGGTAGCTGGAGCTACTTCATCGAGGGCTTTTTCTAGAATCTGGTTTAAGTGTGATGCAGCAGTCTCAGGAGAAGTGAATGTAGAAATTGGTGAGAGTCGTTGTTGTACATGACCACCTGCACACCAGCTTTTCCCTCACATGCCACCCTTGCCCACCTGTTTGCCAACAGGGGGTGGGGCTAAGCACCATACAAAGAGGGGAAAATTATCTCTGCTATTGATAGTGGAGAAACATTGGTTCTCTGGCATTGGTGGCTCACCATCGATGGTCATGACTACTCTGTTATCGCTGTTGCCTTCGGGCCAGCAGCCTACATTAACTCTTCGCCATATAACTGTGGACCACAGCGGGAACTCAGTGGTGCCTCCAGGTTTTGCACTGTAGACAGCTGCCTTATGATATCGCCGAGTCTGCAGGATACTCTCTTACAGACTCTGCACTCACAGCATGTGCCTCTAGTTGTACAGTCTTATGGTGCATACACACGATCAGATTTTTCCTTCAGATATGAACGATAACGATTTAAAAATCGTTCAGTCGTTCATATCTGAAGGAAAATCTGACATATCTGACATGCCTGAACGATGGACGATCAACGATGCGCGTTCCCGTTTGTCAGATAACGATATCTGACATCTGATGGGTTTGCAGTCAGACTTGGACGATTCCATTCATTTTAATGCAGTCAAAAATCGTTCAATCGTTCAAATCGTTCAAAACTTTGGTCAAATCGTTCAAATCGTTCAAATCGTTCAATCGTTCAGTCGTTCATCTGACAAATCTGACAAGTCTGACAAATCTGACCGTGTGTACGCTCCATTAGATCTATATAGTTTATTTTATTGATCGAGCCTCTCTTGAACCAAGCTGAGACTTAATTGATCACAGTCAGATAAATAGCAGCTAAGGGGGACATATACTGATGTGACCTTTAATGTGATCACATTTAGGCATGCCTCAGTGAGCATGACAGGGATCAATTCCACAGGTGACCACTAGATGTCCTCAGTCTCACGTCAGTCATATTTATCAGTGATCAGTCATGTTTCTCAGTGTGTGCAAGGCACTGTCTGGCCAGCAGATGTCCTCTGTGATGCACTTTACATCTCATGCTAAAGAGAGCAACAAGCAACAACCCTAGAAAGTAACATAAATTCAGTGGTTCTCATCCTCAACTCTCAAGTATCCCCAATAGGTCATGTCTGTGGGAGAAGGTGGGATAATTACTGACTCAGCACATTAGATCAACTCACCTGTGTATGATGAAATAAATCCACAAAACATGACCTGTTGGGGACTGGAGTTAAGAATCACTGATAAAGACTTTGCAAAGAAAACGGTGTCTTTATAAACAATAAGAGTTATATTGTGTTTCCGCTTTAAGATTTTTTTCCCCCCTGCTTTTTCTGGTTTGCAGCAGCCTGTTTAAAGGGAAATCTGGCAGTGTTACAGTATAGTGTTTTTATCTTTTGGACTTTTTTCTACTGTAGTTAAGGCCCCCATACACCTACAAATGTATTGTTCACTCCTGCGATTTGCTGCCCGATGCCAACCGGCGGGCATCGATGTGCCACGATCTGTCAGACGATATGTGAAATCATATATGTTAAATTTCACGGACTTCGCAATCATATTTTATTGTGATCGGCAAATTAGTGAAATCCAACCTGGCATCTGGGGATCGCAGAATTACGACAATCCATCGCTAGTGTATGGGGCATGCTTGCCGACATTTAGCTCCCTGGAGGGAGCTGTTGGGCTTTCACAGCGGGGGGCGTGTCGCTGTAAAAAGAGGTGTGGCCCAGCAGCTGATGCATCATTGGGGGCAGGACATGGGGGGCGTGCCAATCAAACATGTCATTGTGACCCCGCCCCCTCTTTACAATTCCGCTATCAATGGCATTGTGAAGCAGGGAGTGGGGCCACGATGACTCAATTCAGCGCAAATCGTGTCACCGGCCCCCCGCTGCCGGGATTTAAACAAACTGCGGGGGGGGGGGGGGCGGCTGGGGCCGGGAGGCTTGCCTGCTTTTCCGGGGGGCCGGGAGCTACACGCAATTTTCGGGAGGCTCCAGGACGAATCGGGAGGGTAGGCGAGTATGGTATGGGACCATTCGTTTTGTCAGCTCTCCTGTTATGTAATTACCACCGCGTTGTAAGAAAATTATTTGCCAGGGAAATTACAGGAAATTTTTTTCATCAGGAAAAAACTGCTGGAGACCGGGAAATCTAAACATTGAAAAGAGAAACACTGATTGATGGTTGGAACATGAACACTGATTAAAGAGACTGTACTACCACTACAGTAGGTCAGTGTGTGTGATGCAGGCCTTTAAAGCTCGTTTTTAGACGTCTGAATTAATTGGCTACTAAATTTCCTCATATATGGGCATATTTACTAATTATCAGGTTTCAGAGCTAATAATTAGAAATTCTTATAGCCACTATTTGCAGCAATAAGAAATTCACATTCTCCCGAATGTACTATAAATCACATCCAGGACATTGTGTAAAGAAGTGAAATGTTAGCAAAAGCCATAATTTCCTTTCTATATCGTGAGGCGGGGCCCTTGTACGCATGCGGTCTGCTGACCACGCATGGAGGCGGCCATAGCCGGAGAGGGTACCAGAGGAACCCTCTCGCGGTAATTTTTCGCAAAATAGTAGCCCATAGACTACTATAGGGTAACGCCATCTTGGTAAATGTGACAGCTTCGTAGCCCCCTTAAATACCTATGGGGGGCCACTGCTGGTGTCGAAAATGGTTGGCGGCAGCAGATATTGGAGATATATTCGGGAAAGCCTTAATATTTGTGGTTATCCCCCCAAAATGGGTGATTTCGGGGAATATCCCTCAAATATTATTTGATAAATAGGCCCCTGAGAACAAGAGCAGCTTTTAGGTTTGGTTACAGGGAAAATAGTACAAGTTACCAGGTGAGGGAAATCCTGAATTCAGGGCCTGATTCAGCAACGATCGCAGTTGCTAATACACACGCAATCGGCTGATTGTTGCATACTTTGCATGCGTATACATCGCAGTGCACGAACCAGCCACTGCGATCGGGACTGCGATCGCAGTGACTACGTAGATCCATCGCAGAGTGGCTGAAAGGAAGCTCCGTTTGTGGGAGGTAACGGGGGGATGGTCGTCCGAACGCAGGCGTGCCAGTGCCTTTGAACGCCATTCCAGGGGCATGTATAAATTATCCACTGCGATGCCATACATAGCGTGCGTGGAAGTAAGTAATTCCTGAGTAAGGTCAGGGCTTGTGTCCGTGTGCGTGAGGCTGCGATGGTACTGATGGTTTCGCAGTTTTACTAAACATTACAGGTGTGTGTAAGGTAAAGTGGGCGTCCTTATGTAGTGCAGCAGAAATGTATTAGCATACTGTCATAGTTGAACTGCGTGCGTAATCGCTATTGCATTCGCAGTTACGTTCCATAGTGAATCAGACCCTCATTCATTAATATATAATACATCTTAATGTTGCTAAGTTCCATTGTTCTGTTTAGCCTCTGAGTTTGTGTTTCTTTATAAGATTTTGTAGTCTATACCCACAGACACACAACAGACAATATAAGTGAGAGACAGGAGCAGTGTACAAAAGTATAACAATTAACACGTATCACTGTGAGACCTATGAAAATAGACAACTAAAGAGAGGATAATGAATGTGACAGACCGGAAGAGGGCAGAACATAGTAATATAGCACAGAGTGAGCGGCACAGTGGGAAGCAGGGATTCCTAACACAGGATATCTAGTAAATAGCACAGTAGACGAAACATTAAGTATATATAATGATCACTGAACTGCTGCGATTATTCAGTATCCATATCGTGGATTGCTAATGAAAATATCCCCGCTCTTTACTCGCAGGGACAGCGGCAGCAATAACCGCTGTCCCTGCGAATCACTTTCCCAGCATTTTGCTTTCTCTGGGGGAAGTTGAGACTGCGTATGCGCACAGTATTAGTTTCCACCTCCAGCTGGAGGCTGCGGGAGAGAGATTGGAAGATATCCTGCTCCTAAGCCTCCATAGGTCTAAAGCGTTTTACACCAGTGGTCTCCAACGTTAATTGAGGTGTGAGCTACTTTAGAAAAATGAAACCTCCTGAAGAGCTACTAAAATTGTTAAAAAAAAAAATCTGGCTAACGGGTTGTAGTCAGCATCACGGCATGTGGGATGCCGGTGGTCGAAATACCGGCGCCGAAATCCCGTCAGCGTTGGGATCCTGGTACCAGAGTCCCAACTGCCGGCAACTCGAAAGTAAGTATCGGGCGTTAGGGGGAGGGTTAGGGTGCGAAGTTAGGGTTAGGCACTAGGGGGAGGGTTATAGGATTAGGGACTAAGGGGGGAGGGTTAGGTTTAGGGTGCGGTGAGGAGAAGGTTAGGTTTAGGCACTAGGGGGTAAGGTTAGGTTTAGGCATCGAGGAGGGTGTGTTAGGTTTAGAGTGTGGGAGGGGGAGGTTAGGGTTAGGTACCAGGGAGGGTTAGGGTAGGGATTAGGGTTAGTCTTGCCTACTTTCCTTCAGGGTGTCGGGATTCTGACTGTCGGGAGGCCGCTGTCGGTATTCTGACCAGCGGCATCCCGACCACCAGGATCTCATACTTAACCCCTGGCTAATAACCGAATAATTGAAAGTAATTTAATTAAAATGAAAAAAAAAAATGTTTCATAGAAAATAAAAATGCATTTAGTTATTACAGTGATATTGTTGTACTTTGTAAATAACATTTGAGCACCTCCAGGTGGCGTTATTATCACAGGGCTTTCCCCGGTATTTTTTTCACAATTTATTTTTAGTAACTTTGGCCAGATCACATTTCCAATTACAATTATGGGAAATGCGATCTGCTTACTAAAAATAAGTGATAATTAGGGCTTGGAGTAGAATTGTACGAATTCTACTCCAATTGCCCTTTGGTAACTTAAGGTGATACTAAAATAATGTGAAAAGGGTGTGAAAACACCCTTTTTCACATTATTTTAGTAAAAATAATGTTAATAAATACTTTAAATAGAGCCCCTAATAAGTAAAACCTACATAAACGAAAACTCCATACGCTATAATACAAGTGAAGCAGGAACCCAAAGGTACTAGTCAGAGTAAGTATCATTGTGCTGAATATCAGTCCAATGTATCTATGCCCTAGTACCCCATACCAGACACAGGGGTCTATTCATCATCAATAAATGGCCCAGTAACCATGCGGAAACACTAGTTTCGCCATATTTTAGTTACCGGGCCATTCATCATCAGTGGCCCTGATATTCAGCAAACTCCAAGAACTGAAAGCTTTCAGGGTTTGCTCACGAGAACAAGCGCCATTTCCAGACGACGCTTGTTCACGGATCCCTGCATCTCCCTATGGGAAGGAGATCCGGGGATGCGAAGAGGGATCCCTCCGCCGTCTTCTCGCGGACTCACCAGCGGCTGTGTCCATGTGTGACCTCGGGTCACACATGCGTAACCATGCCGACGGGGAGGCGGTAAGTAACGCAGCTACTTCTGTAGCTGCGTTACTTAATGTTAGCCAGCCTGCCTATATGTAAGGCATTTCATTTGGCACTTTTAGTTATATGTATTATAATTTTAGTTTAATATAAAGTTGAAAAATTATACTCTGAATACCATGGTGGCTGTATAAGTTTTTCGTACTAAGTATCTCATTTTGAAGGGGATTTAGCAATACCAGTAAGTATATGTATTGTATATATACTGTATATATATATATATATTTACACACAATGTAGCTACAACATTTACTGTAACCACTGTCAAGTGAATATCATTCATTATTCATTATCTCATTTCTCCTTACAATGAGAGAGTTGGCAGCTGACAAGGGGTGGGATATAGTAGGCAGCAAGTGGCCACTCCATTCTTGAAGTTGATGTGTTGGGAGCAGGATAAATGGGCAAGCATAGGATCTGAGCGTCTTTGACATGGGCCAAATTGTGATGGCTAGACGACTGGGTCAGAGCATCTCCAAAACGGCACGTCTTGTGGATACGGTGTTAGTACCTACCAAAGTTCTTTTATATCATGTGGACGGCCAGGATCGCGGACATCATTTTCCTGGGGAAGAGATGACACCAGGATGCCACACTGCAAACATTGTTCAGGAATGGTTTGAGGAACATGTCAAAGAGTTGAAGGTGTTGACTTGGCCTCCACATTCCCCAGATCTAAATTCGATGGATCATCTGTCTGAGTCATGGAGGCCCCAAATCACAACTTACAGGACTTAAAGGACCTGCTGCTAATGTCTTGGTGCCAGATACCACAGGACACCTTCAGAGGTCTTGTGGAGTCCATGTTTCTGGCGGCCTGCACAATATTAGGTAGGTAGTGTTAATGTTATGGCTGACCATGGGATGATTGGGGACTATATAGGTTATAAGTTCCACCAGGGCAAGGGCTGATGTGAATGATTAAATATTGTCTGCAAAATGATCTGTAATATATACTTACTATATAATAAAGGCTAATATATAAATAACACAGTGGTAATAAAAAATATGTTTTATTGCCTTACTAGCTTTGGTACCATTACATTACTATAATACTGATATATTGTTCATCACTAGGTTGGATGCAGCCAAAGTCATGGGCCCCATTCGTCTTTGGACTCTGGTGAACCCCCACATCCTCTCATCTGTCCCTAATATTATCCACTACTGCATCTTCTAATAAATGGGTTTCGGACTATAGATAGACAGTAAAAAGGTCAACAATGTCTGGATGTCACCAGATGTTAGACAGTCAATAGGTCGACTGGGACAAAAGATTGACAGGGACAAAAGGTCGACACACTAAATGTCGACTTGTAGGAAGGTCGACGCGTACAACAGGTCAACACAAACAAAAATGGTTGACACAAAAAAAACATTGGTCGACTCATGATGTTTTTTCTTTTTTTTCAGGGTTAGGGTTAGGCACTTCCCCTGATGGTTTGGGGTAAGCACTTTCCCCAATGGTTAGGGTTAGGCACCAGGAGGGAGGGTTAGGGTTAGGCACTTACTGGAGGGTTATGGTTAGGTACTAAAAGGAACAGTTAAGGTAAGGCACCTACCCTGATGGTTAGGGTTTGGCACCAGGAGGGAGGGTGAGGGTTAGGCACCAAAGGGATGGTTATGGTATAGATTAGGGAAAATAAATTGCTAGCAAAATGGCACATATGCTCCTGGTGCCTGCCTCACTGCCTGCACGTAACTTGTGACAGCCTCAGCTATGCATATAAATGCATTTACAGCTTTCCTAACAAACACAAATTGTGCCTGCGTTTTTGGATCAGCACTTAATTGGCCCCATTCTAGGGAGCCATTTTGTGGGCTACACCACTGATTAGGCGCCTGAGTCTCAGTGATGCTACTGTTAAGATGCCTACACACTTGGCGATCTGCACACGATCCCACGATGTGTACGATTTCCCTTGAAACTCCTCCCCGGCAGCTCTGCACACGATTTGGTGTTTAAAATGTGTAATTTACCAACGATCTATCGTGCATCCAGCCTTTCTCCAGTGCATTTGTGTCCCAGATTGGCAGATCTGCCCTACAGCACGGCAGATCTGACGATGCGATGTGCGACCAGCGGGGACGTGCATCCCATCGTGAGCATGAGTGGGGACTCACGATTTGGGCATATTTCACACAATCTGTCGTTCCGATGCACCGGAATCGACCAGATCAGGTAAAATATCGCCAAGTGTGTAGGTACCTTTATTTAGACAATTGATAGGCTGCATTCGCTGGAACATTGCTTCAGTCCACCTTAGTACACCCACTGTGCTTAGGTGGTGACTACACTATAGCAGCCCCCAGCATGCTCTATGGTGAGATTCCCCCTAGGACAGCAGCTGGGATAATTACTGGTGAAATCACTTACAGTAGTCAACATTTCTTTCTACATAATAGAAAATGGAAGCATGTTTTCTTGGGATCACATGAGGAGCGGGTTGGTGTTACATTGTAATGGCACATCTTCCAACATTTATTGTTGGGCAATTGGGACAAGTTCTGGTGCACATGAAAAGGGGACATAACCGTGCATCACAGGGCTTCCAATGCGCAAGATTACCCCCTGTACCTACCCCTCCCATGAAAACACAAATTGCAGCCTGTGCACAACATGGCTGGTGTGCAACCATCTGCAGATAACATACCTATCCAACTGCCACCCAGACAAAGCTGGGAGGGAAGGACAGAGGACTCCAACTAGGGTTAGGACTGTTCCGCTTACAGTGGGAAAGTTGGGAAAGGTGATGTAAGATACAGCAGTGTGATATTTGAGTTTTTGCTGTTGATATGTGTACTAATGGCGGTGGAATGCAGGTTATAATAGTAAGCACCAGCAGACTCCAGATGCACTAAGCATCCCAAGTACTTAACCAGGTGTGAGGTTTATTGAAGCCGTACTCACAGTTATACACTTAGGGGCCTATTCATCATACGATAAATGGCCCGGTAACCATTCTCAAACGCATATTTAGATTACCAGACTCTTCATTACCAGGGGTCCGATAACCACAGGGACAACTGCTTTTCGGAGCAGCTGTCCCCTCACCGGAACAATGATGAATTGTTCTGGTGTCAGGCTTCCCCCGCTGCGAGTTGGTTATTTAAGTATCCCTCGCAACGAGTTCAATACTTCATCATCGGAGGCCATACGACCTTCGATGATGAATAGGCTCCTATGTAATCTGAATGGGGCCGAGCCAGTGATGTATGAATATAGCGGTGCAGGTACATGCAGGATACGCATGATATATACAGACAGGGGTCCTGATTCAGAGCCGGACGCTCTTTGAGAGTGCTCGCTCTCAATCAGGGCGTATTTTTTTTTAAAGACGGCCTCCTAGCCGCTCGCATAGCTGTGGGTGACCACCCACAGCTTATGCGAGCGGCCAGGTGATGGTCGTGATGGTCAAGACCATCGCGACCATCGGGCTTGCGACGAGTCCCTTGTGGCAGGGTCTCGTGGCGGCAAGCCCCAGTGGACTTCCTGCTCTAATAGAGCAGGAAGTCAACCTACTGACATCACGAGTGATGTCAGTAGGGCCGCCCACAAATGGCAGGCGTTCCTTCGGGAACGCCTCCATTTGTGTAGCCACCCTCCGCCCCACCTACAAAATGGGACGAGCTGTCGATCAACATCGACAGCCGTCCCTTTTGTAGTGAGTCCCGGAGCGACAGCGTTTCTCTGTCGCTCCGGGACTTGCGCACACGCAGTGCGGCCGCCGTGCATGCGCAGGTCTAACCATCGAGTCGGTTGCGAGCGCATCGGCGCTTGCGACCAACTCTGAATGAGGTCCAATGTGCCCACACTGAACGATATGTCGTTCAGTGCAGGCACCCTCCCTCATCCCCAAGCATGCACTACAAGTCTATCGGCAGGTTGGCCTGCATGTTCAGGCGATGACATATACTGGAAACATCCAGCGGGAGCGCGCTTCGCTGGTCATTGCTGGCATTTTACTGCACGATTAATGAACGATATAACGATATCATAATCGTTCAATCGCTCATTTTTCTCGTCTACTGGATATGTGGCTTAAGAGAATCTGTGATTCCCCTGAAATCAACATCGACAGCAGCCCCTTTTGTAGTGAGTCCCGGAGCGAGAGAATTTCTCTCTCACTACGGGGCTCGCACATGCGCAGTGGGGGACCATCGACACGCTTGCGAGCACTGTGCGCTTGCGAGCGGGTCTGAATCAGGCCCATGGTCTCTGGAGGAAAAAATTAAGGGCCAACTGTGGTGCTTATACACAGTGACAAGACAAGATGGCGCCGCCCATGTGCAGAAGACCAAACGGCAGCCATCTTGGTAAAGGAGAATGCTTCATGTAAGGATGCGCCATCCATATTTCAACATTTACAATATGCTATAAATCCAAAAAGAGGAGGGATTGGAGTGCTCGGGAAAACTTTGGGCTTGATTCAGACCCACTCGCGAGCGGCTGTCCGCTCGCAAGTGGGTCGATGTTCTGGACTGAGCATGCGCACGACGGAGGGAGCTCCATCGTGCGCATGCACCAGACGCGACGAGCGAAGGAAAGTCCTTCGCTCGTTGTGTCCGATCAAAGGGGGCGTGCTGTCAATGTTGATTGACAGCACGCCCCCTTTGGTAGGCGTGTCGGGGGCGTGCCTCCCTGACGGGGCGTTCCCACGGGAACGCCTCCCGTCAAAAGCCGGCCCACTGACATCACTAGTGATGTCAGTGGGAGTGATTTTGGCTCTGATAGATCCAAAATCACTCCGGAGCTTGCGGTTGAAAACCTCAACCGCAGGCTCCGGCTCGCAATTTCGATGGTCGCGATGGTCTCGACCATCGCGGCCATCAAAATGCACGCTCGTATAGCCTGTGGGTGGTGACCCACAGCTATATGAGCGTCCAGAAGGACGCTCCATTTTCATGGAGGGCGGCCCTCATTCAGAGCGTGCGCTCTGCTCAGAGCGTACAGCTCTGAATGAGGGCCTTTGTCCCTTCTGATCAGAGGGTTGATCATCGCAATTCTTATTGAATATAGGCTATGTAGCCCATTTATCATTAACTATTTGCTTCTTATTCCCCGAAAACACCAATTTTCGGGGGATAGCCGCAAATATTAAGTATCCCCCAGATGGATTATGGAGTGATAACAAAAGATATCTCCTATATCTGCTGAGGTCCCTCCATTTCTGACAACAGTCACGACCCCCCATAGGTTTCTGTGGGAGTTGCGATGTTGTCAGATTTACCAAGATGGCGTTCTCCTATAGTAGCTAGGCCCCTGCAGCTAACACCATCTAAAGATGGGCTACACATTGCAAAAATAGTCGAGAGAGGGTTTCAGAGGAGCCCCTGTCCCTGCGGGTGCTCTTTAATACGTCCGGAATGTATTATCGTATACTACAATGCAATCGTGGGCGCTAGTAATGTGCCCAGATCACATTGAGCACTGTATGTGATTATGGATAAATGGGCCCCTATGTGCGCTCATGCACCTCCCTTTGCTCACACATCCAATAAAGAGATATTTAAATAAGCATGAAGGGCTGGTGAATGTGCAAGTTAGGGGTGTACCCAGACTAGTACTGTAAGTGAATATACACACAATTTTCTCCTGGGATATGACCTGCTTTCTATGGGTACTCTGCAGGTTCTGTAATACTCCTTTCAGACATCTCGAGATTCCCGGGAATTTGGCCTGCCTCAGCCAAATTCCCGGGTAGCCGCGTCTGTCTGAAAGGTACCTACCCGGGAACACGTTCCCGGGTAGCCGCCCCTTCAATCGACCAGGGTTTTTCCCGGGACTTAAGTCTCGGGAAATTACTCTGCTTCTGCCTGAATGGTGCTACCCAAGCAGCTTTTACATGGAGTTGACAGCACAGAGCGTCCTATAGGACGCTCAGCGCTGCTGCTTTGAGTTGGCAGCGCAGAGCGTCCTATAGGATGCTCAGCGCTGCTGCTCACCACCCCCAGCGCCGGCCGGCTGTGTACAGAGAACCCCACCCGGATGGGTCTCTGCCACAGCGGGCCACCCGCACTCCCGCTGGACCAGCAATGAAATAAAAGAAATTGAAAAAATTTAAAAATAATAATAAAAGAAAAAAAAAAGCTACATTATGATTGGCCGGCTTCCTGCAGACAAATTATGACATCATCATCATCAGCCAGAGAGGGGATAGGTTAGGAGGAGCAGACGGCAGAGAAGAGGCAGGTAAGCAGAAAAACCCTGCTCTTGTCTGAAAGGGGTCTACCTGGGAATTTCCCGGGTAGACACTGTAGTGTGAAAGGGGGATTCTCAACCAAATACCCGGGAATTTGCACAGGAGAAATTCCCGTGTCTGAGCAGGAAATTTCCCGGGTTGTATGTCTGAAAGGGGTATTAATCACAATTCACCAGTTACTTTCCATGGGAGGGCACTCTGCATCTTCCAGGAGCATTTGTTGCACGAGAATTAAAATTTATTTATTCAAATACCAATGTCATTTAAGTCATTTGGATACATACATGTAACATGTGACCCTTTGACCCTTTTTCTCACCATTTAGATATGTAAGCTGAAATGAGTAAAGGTATTTTCCTAGAAGATTTCTTATCATTTCCAGCATATGATTTTCATCTAGATCCGCAATCGCACAAAGGGCCGTGCAGCTATATATGTGCTAGGCGGATAGGTATCTGATACAGCATCTTGCCATGTAATGGATGGACCGGTTAGTAAATAACCTTATGCCGGGAAGTGTTAGCAATATGTGTAGGCTTTGTGTGGGACCATAATGGTGTCCAGTATTACTTGGTCATGAATAGTGTTCCCTATACCAGTTTGGAGACAGTCTGGCCATGTTTTCCTTGAGGTAATAGCTTCTTTACAAATGTATGGCGGGCATTCCCAGAGGTATTTATGTAATTCTCTGCTGTGAATCTGAGGTACAGACAAGAGCAACCAAAAGAAAAGAACCCTTGGATTCTGAGAAATGTCCTTTCTTTGCTGGGAATGGTGCTGTTTTGTGTGGTGGGTCTGCTTGGGTTCTGCAGTAAATGGAAGGCTTGGGTCAGAATGGCTTTCACGCAGTGCAGAATAGAGCCAGCTGTTAGCACCGGGCAGGTGTCTACTCTCCTCCTTTCTTCTGCCGAAGAACTATCCCAGGAATCCAGCTAGACTGAAGGAGGCACTTCCCAGGGGGGTACAAAGTGACAGAGGGGCTGAAAGAGACGTGTCACAGCTAACATTCCTGCAGGACACAATTCTATTATGTCACATAGATCTGCATCTGGGAAGAAAGGATAGGAACCAGGCAAAATGCTGCATAGTCAGTTTAGCATCTCTATATGGTATCTCTTCTATGTATAACATCTGTGTGTATGGTCTTGTCTCCATATCACCTATCTGTGGTCTGTATATAGCATATTTGTCTCTTATTGTCTATAGTCTCTGTATTCAGTGCATCTTTCAATAGTGTTTTGCTGCATATAACATGTCTGTGGTCTCTTTTCCATATGACATCTCTGAATATACTGTATTTTCCATATAATATCTATCTCTTCTACATATTGCTTATCATGTCTGCCTTATACATATAGCATCTCTGCATGTGGTCTCTTAGCCCTAGAACATGCCTGGCCATCCTGTGGCTCTCCAGCTGTTGTGAAACTACACATCCCAGCATGCTTTACCAGCTGATTGGTCACCAGTCATTGGTGGGAGGGTAGTCTCAAAAGAGCTGGAGAGCCACACGGTCATTTTACATATAACCTCTCTGTCTGTTGTCTCTTCTACGTATAACCTGTCTGTCTATTGACTCTTTCATGTATAACCTCTCTGCCTGTTGTCTCTTCTACGTATAACCTCTCTGCTTGTTGTCTCTTCTGCGTATAACCTCTCTGCTTGTTGTCTCTTCTGCGTATAACCTCTCTGCTTGTTGTCTCTTCTACGTATAACCTCACTGCCTGTTGTCTCTTCGGGTTGGGTACAGGATGCCTGCGCTCGGGATCCCGGCGGTCAAAATCTCGACAAGGTAAAGATAATGACACCTGTAGGTCGGTATCCTAACCCTCCCCCTCTTCCTAAACCTTCCTAACCTCCCCCACTAGTGCCTAAACCTAATCTCCCCCTCCCCGCACCCTAAATCTAACCCTAACCGCTAACCCTCCTCCTAGTGCCTAACCCTAACGCTAACCCTCCCTCTAACCCCGTTACTTACCTTCGGGATGTTGGCGGTCGGGATGCCGGTGCCTGGATTCTGACAGGTGTCGATATTCCGGCGTCATTATTCTAAACATCAGCATCCCGCACACCAGGATACTGACCGCATCCCTTCTCTTCTACATATAATCGCTTGGCCAGTTATCTCTTCTACATATAAGCTCTCTGACTTTGGTCTCATTTACATATAACCTCTCGGTCTGTGATCTATTGTCCATATAATATATCTGTCTGTGGTCTATTAGCCATATAATACAGTATATCTCTCTGTGGTCTATTAGCCATATAATATATCTCATACACATAAGGGGTAATTCCATTATACGCGCTGTGGCGCTGTGATGTCAGCCTGCGCATATTACATTATTTATAAGGAATCTTTGTTCTTGTTTTCTGCATTCCGGCAGCATATGGTGGAAAGTTGGATCATCCCCATGCTGTATTGAAATCAAGTACTCCAAAGTTGTGTAATGTGCATTACCAAAGCCTAATTATTCTGATGCCAAGATCCCAAAAATAATGAAGTGAAAGAACCTGTACACAAAGGGCCTGATTCAGTGATGGAAGCAGTTTCAATGTTCCCGCACTTGAGTGAATTATTTGCTACTGCGCATGCGTGAAAAGTCAGAGAAATCCTTACTGTGCATTAGGGATGGCCATCGGTGGGGTGTCCATCGCTGGTTGCCATCGATGAGCCCATCGGTGATTAACACTGATGGCTCACAAACCATCAATGGTGAACCATTGATGGTTTGCACCCCCTCAATGGTCACCTTTGCTGCTTATATGTCGGCCGCAGGCCAATCAAAATGGGGTTGTAGCTTAGCAGCCGCCGGGTACAGGGCTAAGCTCCGTACTGTCACTCAGTAATAAAAAATAAAAAAACATCGGCTCCAACCTATCCATCGATGTCATAGAACCAATGATTATCTGTCATCGATGGCAAAACTAGTTAACATCAACATCGGCCATCAATGTTTTGGAAACATCGATGGTCGATGGCCATCCCTACTGTGCATGTACACAACCAAGTGGCCTAAGTCGTTCACAATTGCAAACGTCATCGCTAACACTTGAGAAGAGGTTTGCGATTCAAGGGCGTTTCAGGGTGGAGATTGGGAGGTGACCTACAGTATTCATAAAGAAGGCCGTGTTATGGGCATGTCTGGGGCGCTATTGTGTTTCCCAATCGCAAATCCACAGCATCAGAAGCCATGTTTAGTTGGATTTGAGGAGAGTAGCTAGAGTAGATCATAGGCTACCACAAATGTTCATGGTGTGACTGATGTTGCATCAATGTTGGTATCATTACAATCCCCATCGTAAATGCCACGCCAGGGCCGTAACTAGGGTAGAGCGAAGAGAGCCATGGCACAGGGCACCACAGGGCAGGGGGCACTGTTTGGGCCTGTCAATTTTCTGTTTATCATCATTCTCACTTGTAGCTTCCTCTTCTTTAATCCCCAGCATCTCCTGCCCTCCCCTATCTCTTCCCTGCCCTTCCCCATGAGGCCATGGCCCTTTTTCAGGTGCACTATCTTATGTCCCTATTTAAAATATGGGGAGGGGGGCACCAATGCTCTCTCTGGCACAGGGCACCAAAAAGTCTAGTTACGGCTCTGGGCCACGCAGCCTGTAAGTGGGCGCCTCGCCGCTGGCACACCCCATCGCATCCACCCACACAAAGGGAAGGCCGAGGATAGCATTTCCATATTCCCGCAACCGCTATTACAAGAGTGGCTGCATTACCCACCTACATCCCTGAATCATAGCCACAGTGCTAAAGACGTGAGCAAACTACAAGGTTGTGCCATAGATACCGCGTGAGTAAGCGCTGAGGAAAGCTGACTCTGTGCGATTATCTGCGCTATGGAAAAAAAAAAAAACGCTGCCTGAAAATGTATAGTTAGAATCCAAGCAGTTCTCTAGCAGCTGTATAATCACTTGTGTGGCGGGGGCCACAGAAATAACATTGAACTGTTTTTCATCTGGCCCTTAAGGCTGGGAAAGAAACTCAGCAGTAAAAAATGATTGTGTGACACCACCCTGCATCTGTTTGATAGAAATGGAACTATTTTCCCACCCCTGAAGAAAATGCCATGCTATATAATAGCTCTGTAATGCTGACCACTGAGCTCAGGGTCTGATTCACAGCCGGACGCTCTGACCAGAGCGCTCACTCTGAATCAGGGCCGGCCTACCTAAAATTGGAGCGGCCTCCTGGCCGCTCGCATAGCTGTGGGTGACCACCCACAGCTTATGCGAGCGGCCAAAAAGATGGTCGCGATGGTCAAGACCATCGCAACCATCGGCCTTGCGACGAGATCCTTGTGGTAGCCAAAAACACTCCCACTGACATCACTAGTGATGTCAGTAGGGGCGGACCCAGATGGTAGGCGTTCCCATGGGAACGCCTCCGTCTGGGCAGCCACGCTCCCGGCACGCCCACCAAAGGGGACGTGCTGTCACTCACCATCGACAGCACGCCCCCTTTGGTGCGAGACCCCGAGCGACGGCTTCCCCGTCACTCGCCGGGTCTCGCGCATGCGCACGACGGAGGCGCCTCCGTCATGCGCATGCGCATTTGGGTAACATCGACCCGCTTGCGAGCGTACAGCGCTCGCGAGCGGGTCTGAATGAAACCCTCAGTTTTTAGGGGGGGGGGTTTGTCTTTAAAAAAACTTTAATTTTATAATTTTGTAAATTCTTTAGAACTGGAAGCTGAAACCAGGCTGCCCAGATCCCGCAGATGCTGAGCAGAATAGGACAGGGTGATAAGTAACTTGCCACTGGTTAGATTTGGCTGTTGGCTTCTGAGGGATTGAGGATCCCATTTATCATTGTATAATTGCGGCTTAATCCCCGAAAACAACCGTTCTGGGGGTTAACTGCAAATATTAAGTTCCCCCAGATGTAGGAAGGAGAGACCGCAGTAGGTAATGCCGATGCCTGCTGCGATCCCTCCGTTCCCGCAGGCAGCCGCATCCCCCCATACGTTTCCATGGGGGACGCGATACTGCCAAATTTACCAACATCTGTAATGCGATGCATTCCAGATATTGGCCCCTGCAGCTAACGGCATCTGTAGATGGCATTAGCCCATTCTAGCCTATGGGCTACACATTGCAAAACTTATCGGGGGAGGGTTCCTATTATCGGGAGAGGGTTACATAGGGACCCTCCCCCGGCAATGGCGCTGCGCATACACAGTAGCCCAGATAGCACCCCGGGCACATCACAGAGCGGGCTCCTTTCAGAGCCCCTGTCCCTGAGGCTGCCGGATGACACACCCCGGCGCTATGATCGCAGTTTGCAGTGCGATCATTGGCTGTAATGTCATGCCCAGATCGCATTGCAAATGTCATCATTCATAAATGGGCCCCAAAATAATCCCATTGTGGTGATCAGTGTACGTTTAGTACATGAGGATAAACCGGGCAGGTATTTAGCAGGATAATCTGAAAAGTCATTTAAAATTTTTTTTTTTACTGTCTCCAGCGTGTACAATTTCCGGGGTATCTGCGTGTCTATTTTTTTTTTTCCGGTTCATAAACGATCGCTACATACTATGGTCTCTTCAATATAAAATCATATAACCTCTCAGTCTCACCTACATATAACCTGTTTTCCACTTTATATTTGGCTAAAATTTGGTATACAGTAGAGCGCTGACTATCCGAACTCTATCGACAGGAACGTAAAATACTATTTGATGGTATATTAGCCATAAAACTAAATTGTATCATAAAATTATGAAAATAAAAACATCAAATACTTAATTTATTGCATGTCCAATTATCCAAACAAACTGATTGTCCAAACTACCCTTAGGGGGAGATGCATCAATCCTTGTAGAGAGATAAACTGGAGACAGATAAAAAAGTATCAGCCAATCAGTTTTTAACTACCATTTTTCAAACACAGCCTGTAACATGAAAGCTAGAAGGTGATTGGTTAGTACATTATCTCTCTCCACTTTATCTTTCTCCAAGATTTTATACATTCAGACTGGCTTTCTAATATATTATTTTTATTAAGTGTTAGCACTATGTAGTGATCAGAAAGTACCTACTAGTGTTTGGATGGGTCATGTACCATAGATCTACAGACGCCAGGACCCAGGATGAATAGCCTGGGGGATGTGTTTTTGCAGAGGGTCAGATACAGATTAGGAATCCTAGGTTAGATGGTGGATGTTCCCATTTATATTAGTTTATGGGAAATACTGCTTTGTTGAGCTGTGGATTTGGTACTGACTGTAGATAATGCCGTGTACAGGTGTAGCCTTTCTCCTATGTGATCAGATTCTCCATGGCTTCCCACACATCATCATGTCCTGTCAATCACTGCCTCTCCTCTGAATGATTGCACCTCTCCCCAGCCCCCCGCTCTACATTTAGGCATTCTGCCATTGTTCTCACCCTGACAGGTATATAATTGCATGATTGATGTGGCTTCATTACCCTCCAATTGAACCAGGCCCTATCCCACTCTGTCCCCAAAGTGATCTGATGGGCAACGCTTCCCCCCTCTCCGCATACCCTCTGACCCCAAGCGGGCTCGCCCCAAATAGTTAGGTTGGCGTTTGGGGGGGTCTGACAGTAAGATGACAGCCTCTCTGTTCTTGTACATCTGCCATAATCTGGTGTCACCCATTGCCCCTGTTAACCCCTTCCTCCCTATTGTCAGGACTTGCATTGCCGGAGCATCTGTCTTGCAGGAGGATTTTTAATTGCTAAAAGATTTTTTTTTACTAGAGATATCAGATTGACATATTGGTACTAGGCTCCATTTTTTGTTGTTGTTTTAGCTAGTTGATCAGGTTACTCCTGTATAATAAGTATTGCTTGTTAATAGGGCTGTCTCATTCTTTCTGATGGGTGCTAAATGTAGTGAAATGAGTGTGGCGAGCTATGGTCTAATTATGCAGCAAATAAACAGATAAAGTAGATAGCTTCCAAAGGTAACAATGTAAGGTAGCATCTCTCTCTCTCTCTCTCTCTCTCTCTCTCTCTCTCTCTCTCTCTCTATCTATCTATCGCATATTATCTATCTAGACATCTATCTATCTAGACATCTATCTATCTATCTATCTATCTATCTATCTATCTATCTATCTATCTATCTACCTACCTATAAATTAGAGATGTGCACACCCGAATTTAAGGGATCTAAGTGGAACCGGGTAAAGGTTCGGATTCACTTTTGTGACCCAGTTCGAACCAAGTGCCAGTCAGGAACTTTTGCCGGTTTGGAACTCGGACTTTAAAACCGAACTCGGGTTTTGCATTCTGACATTTTAGCTGCTTTTATCGATATCTATCTATCTATCTATCTATCTATCTATCTATCTATCTATCTATCTATCTATTTATCTATCTATCTGCAGTAAAAAACTAAATCCAATCTGTTCCCATGATCACATCCTCAGTGTGGGCAGCAGAGCTCCTTGCAGTGGCTGTAGATGGCAGCAATTGAGCATTTCTGTATGTACACGACAAGCAACAGTAATTATAACATTTTGTTTGTTGGAGTTTTACCAGTATATAGTCTATATAAGTATGTAATCATTTGTCCAAAAGAAATACACACACTTTCAGCCCATAAAAGATGGTAAAATTAGAGATGTGCGCAGACCCCCGTTTTGGTTTTGCCAAAACTACCCACAAGTGTTTTTCTGTTTTGGTTTTGAATTTCTGTAAAATGTATAAAAAGTAAAAAACAGGTAAAATCATGTCATTTGGACCTGTTTATATTAGGGACGAGTGGGTTCAGATTTTCGAAATCTGAGCCCCCCCCCCCGATTTGAGTTGGGAACCGAGTCCGGCTCGGGTTTTCCCGGAATGAGACAAAACGTCATCATCCCACTGTCGGATTCTCGCGGGTTTTGGATTCTATAAAGGTCCCGTGATCGCCGCCATTTTTCATTCCGGCTGTGGAGCGTGCAGAGGGAGCTGTGGGCTACTGTTGTGTGTTATAAAGTACTTATATTATATACATTACGTACTGGGCTAGCTGGCTACTATGAAAAGGGAGGGAGCTGGGAGCTGTTGCTGAACTGACCATAGGGGCTTGCTGGCTACTGTTGTCCATATACATAGGGGCTGGCTGGCTACTGTTGTCTATAGGGGCTGGCTGTAGTGCTGTGTTGTCCAGGGGGTGCTCTGTCCTTCAGAGGTGCTCTCTGCACTCACCCCCAGTGTGAAAAGAAATATATTTTTTTTTTCTGTGTGCGTGTTAGCCACACCTGTCATCGGCGTAGGTGCGCAGGGGAGCTGTGCTCCTGTATGTCATGGGGCTGCTGCCCCCCCCCAAAAAAATATTTTTTTTACAGGGCAGCTGCCCTGTGTGGTGTAGGGGTACGCTGCCCTTCTTCAAATAAATAATTATTCATCGTATGCTCTGTGTGGTGTAGGGGTACGGTGCCCTTTAAACAAATAATTTTTACAGGGGTTATTCACTCCATAAAAATAATGCACTCCATAAAAATAATAGAGGACAAAAATTTGGATGATAAAATAGGGAAAGATCAAGAACCACTTCCTCCTAGTGCTGAAGCTGCTGCCACTAGTCATGAGATAGACAATGAAATGCCATCTACTATGACAAGGCCGATGCCCAATGTCATAGTAGAGGGCATGTAAAATCCAAAAAGCCAAAGTTCAGTAAAATGGCCCAAAAAATTAATTAAAATAGTCTGAGGAGAAACGGAAACTTGCCAGTATGGCCTATGTTCATGACTAGTGGCTCAGCTTCACATGACGATGGAAGCCCTCCTCCTCCCGGTAGAAAAATTAAAAGAGTTAAGCTGGCAAAAGCACAGCAAAGAACTGTGCATTCTAAGAAGATATCACAAATCCCCAAGGAGAGTCCAAGTGTGGTGGCGGTTGCGATGACTGACCTTCCCAACACTGAACGGGAAGAGGTGGCTCCTTCCACCATTTGCACGCCCTCAGCAGGTGCTAGAAGGAGTAACCACAGTCCAGTTTCTGATATTCAAATTGAAGATGTCACTGTTCAAGTACAACAGGATGAGGATACTGGTGTAGCTGGCGCTGAGGAGGAAGTTGACGAGGAGGATTCTGATGGTGATGCGGTTTGTTTAAATCAGGCACCGGGGGAGTCAGTTGTTGTCCGTGGGATGAAAAAGCCCATCGTCATGCCTGTGCAGAAGACCAAAAATTCCACATCTTTGGTCTGGAAATATTTCTATTCAAATCCTGACAACAACTGTCTTGCCATATGTAGCTTATGTAAAGGTGTAATAAGTAGGGGTAAGGACGTTAACCACCTGGGAACATCCTCCCTTATACGTCACCTGCAGCACGTTCATAAAAAGTCACTATCAAGTTCAGAAACTGTGGCTAAGACCATAATTCATCCAGGAACACCTAAATCCCTTTGTCCTGTTGTATCCAAGCGCCTGCAAACCACACCATCAACTCCCTCCTCGTCAATTTCCTCCTCAATCAGGATCGGAAGTAGTCCTGCAGGCCATGTCACTGGCATGACTGACTCTTCTCCTATCCAGGATTCCTCCTGAGGATCCTGCATTGCTATGCCTACTGCTGCCGCAGCTGCTGTTGCTGCTGGGAGTCGTTCATCATCCCAGAGAGGAAGTTGGATCACCACTACTTATTTTACTAAGCAACTGACCCTCCAACAGTCCTTACCGAGGAGGATGAAGTACGACAGCAGCCATCCTGTTGCAAAGCGGATAACTGAGGCCTTGACATCTATGTTGGTGTTTGACGTGCGTCCGGTATCCGCCATTAGTGCAGTGGGATTTAGACAATTGATGGAGGTACTGTGTCCCCGGTACCAAATCCCATCTCGATTCCACTTCACTAGGCAGGCGATCCTGAAATGTACAGAGACGGCAGAAAAAGTGTCCTCAGTGTCCTAAAAAATGCGGTTGTACCCAATGTCCACTTAACCACGGACATGTGGACAAGTGGAACAGGGCAGACTAAGGACTATATGACTGTGACAGCCCACTGGGTAGATATATCGCCTTACGCAGCAGCAACAGCAGCATCACCAGTAGCAGCCCTGCCATCATCTGAAGCAAGAGGTCCTAACGCGGTGGAACTCAACCCTCTATATCTGACAACGCCACCAATATTGTGCAGGCATTACATCTGGGCAAATTCCAGCACGTCCCATGTTTTTGAAAAAATTCCAGGGGCCACTTTCGCCATTCAGCGACTGCATGCCAAAGACTGGAGCGCAAGCAAACACTCTTGAACCTGCCCTGCCATCGTCTGAACCAAGAGGTTGTAACACGGTGGAACTCAACCCTGTATATGCTTCAGAGGATGGAGGAGCAGCAAAAGGCCATTCAAGCCTGTACATCCTATGACATAGGCAAAGGAGGGGGTATGCACCTGACTCAAGTGCAGTGGAGAATGATTTCCGTGTTGTGCAAGGTTCTCCAGCCCTTCAAACTTGCCACATGTGAAGTCAGTTCAGACACTGCCAGCTTGAGTCAGGTCATTCCCCTCATCAGGTTTTTGCAGAATCAGCTGGAGAAAGTGAAGGAGGAGCTAAGATGGAGCGAATCCGCTCGGTATGTGGGACTTGTGGATGAAGCCCTTCATTCTCTTTGCCAGGATCCGAGGGTGGTCAATCTGTTGAAATCAGACCACTACATTTTGGCCACCGTGCCTATGTGGTGTCTCTCTTTCCAGCCAACACAAGGCTGCAGAGGTGCAAAGACCTGCTGGTGAAAACACAGCTGAAGCGGAACGTGACACGTCAACAGCTCCTTCTTTATTTTCTCCCGAAACTGGGGCTGCCAGGAAACAACTTAGATATCCTAACCAACCTGTTGGCGGTGATGCAGGGCAGGCAGACCAAGTTTTGACATCTGGTCCGGACTGAAGGACCTGCCAACAATTTCTGACATATCTACTGTCACTGCATATGATGCTGTCACCACTGAAAGAATGATGGAGGATTACATCGGTGACAGCACCTGACAGTACCTGTACTGGCAGGAAAAAGAGGCAATTTGGAGGCCCTTGTACAAACTGGTTCTATTTTACCTGAGTTGCCCCCCCTCCAGTGTGTACTCCGAAAGAGTTTTTAGTGCAGCCGGGAACCTTGTCAGCAAATTGCGTAGGAGGTTGCTTCCACAAAATGTGGAGAAGATGATGTTCATCAAAATGAATTATCAATTCTTCCGAGAAGGCCAGCCTCCAGAAAGTACAGAGGGACCTGTGGTGATGGATTCCAGTGGGGATGAATTAATACTCTTGGAGGATGAGGATGTACACAACACTGAAGAGGGTGAGGAATCGGTGGATGAGGATGAGGACGACATCTTGCCTCTGTAGAGACAGTTTGTGCAGGGACCGATTATTTGCCAGCTTGTTTTGTGGGGGCCCAAATGAACCAATCATTTCAGCCACAGTTGTGTGGCAGACCCTGTCACTGAAATGATTGGTTTGTTAAGTGTGCATGTCCTGTTTTTACAACATATGGGTGGGTGGGAGACATTTCCATCTTGCACCTCTTTTTTTTCTTTGCATTATGTACTCTTTGGGGCCTAGTTTTTCAAACTGCCGTCCTGTCTGCCACTGCAGTGCCACTCCTAGATGGACCACGTGTTTGTGCCGCCCACTTGTGTCACTTAGCATAATCATCCAGCTACCTCTGTTCAACCTTTTGGCCTAAAAACAAAACTTGAAGGTGTTCAGAATAGACTGGAAATGAGTGGAAATGAATGATATTGAGGTTAATAATAGCGTAGGAACAGAAAAAAACCCAAATTCTGTGATTTTAGCTGTTTTTATGCTTTTTTTAAAAAAAATACAGATCCAAAACCAAAACCCACAAGGGTGGTTTTGGCAAAACCAATCCAGATCCAAAACATGAAGAAAGATCCAGATACAAAACCAAAAAACAAAACACGAAAAGTGGCCGGTGCACACCCCTAGTTTATATGCAATCCAAAGCCAAAATTTAGTTTTTAAATCCATGTTCCTAACTTACAGTAGACCCGAGCTGGGGCTCGGTTCTACACGGACCCCCAAAAGTGATCCGAGCCGGAACACGGTTTGACTCGGAACCCCAAAGTCCGGGTGTGTTTGGGTTAAGCAAATCCGAACCGCACATCTCTAGATAAAATACTGAAGCTTGTGAGTGAAAAAGTGTACAACGCTATGTAAAATTAATGATGTACACTATCCAGGAAAAAAATAATGAATTACGTGCAATACTAGTTACTTAGAGGTCTATTCATTATGTTAATTATCGGGGTTGCGCCGAGCTCCGGAGCAATTAATCATTCGGAGCAGTGAAACTTAGCACTGCTGAGTCTGACGCAGGAGAACAAAGCCCCGGCGTCCGTCGGAAAAAGCCATACAGGGGTGACGAGATCTGAAGGGAACCGACCTGGGACTCCTTCTCATAGGGTGTGTGGGAGCAAACGCAATCTGAAGATAGCGAGTGCTCCACAGTCAAGCTTGATGAATTTAGGTCCCTATATTAGTGTATGGGGACAGCGTGCCACATTGGGAGAGAAAGATTAGCAGCAGATATTAGTGACATCTCCTGCATTACCTTTATAATGAATCGCCCCAATACTTAATTTATCCAAAGTAGGTATAAATGTTCAGTTACACCTGCTTTTGTAGAAATTAAGTGATAATGATAACATGAGTTCCTGCAAAGGGCACTATATGGGAAAGATGTACCTAAAACAGCACAGCTCATAGACATACTCTTCACACTTTACTAAGCAACGTGAATTAGAGACGTTTGCAGCATATATCCCAGTGTCCTCTGCTGTGTTCTCCTGTCTAAGCACAGTTCTGTGGACACTGGACAGGATCCAGCCTGCTGGCTGAGGCTCAGGGCCTGTGAGGAGTGACCCCAGTACACTCAGCCCATTAGCTGATCCATACATCACAGGAGCCCGGCTGCCACTCCAGTGCTGCCTTATTTACTGCTACCTGATTGTGTAAATCTCCCGACCTGTTAAAATCAAGAAAAAATAGACAGATCCTGAGTGTTTTCTGTTCCACTCCAAGGCTCCACTTCCATTCTCCGAGCAATAAATTTGTCAGCTCTCTGGTAGTTTTTGGTTAATTAAATTGGCAGAAAGAAAAGAGCAGCATTTCTGATCCCCCTCCCCGTAGTTACGTGTAAAAGCTCCTCCACCCCTCAAAAAAAAATAATATATAATTTTAGCAGCTGTAACCCTCTCCATGCTACATAGCTTGTGTTAAGGTTTTATATCGGTTTAAGAAAAATATTTGTTCTGACATAACCCAGCAGGGCTGGTGAATTTAACCTATTCGGGTCTATTCATCAAGCTGTGGCGATAACACTGATTTGTCTATTGCACAATTTACCATTCAAAACTACCTCGCAACACTGGCCTGGAGCTTGGCTTAACTTAACGCTTCCCAGCGAATATGCAAATGCGGGGCCTGACTAGCCGGCTCCCGTACGCGTAGACCTGGACTTTTAGCTCTAGCGATAACAGAAACAAATAAATTGATAAGAATGGATAAAAATATGTACAGCAAAAATACTAATATGCATCCATATAAAAAGTAAATACTATATATATATATGCTCCCATGTCTGATAAATGTGAGGGTGCTCCCATATCTGATAGATGTGAGGGTGCTCCCATGTCTGATAGAGGTGACGGTGCTCTCGTGTCTGATAGATGTTAGGGTGCTCCCATGTCTGATACATGTGGTGCTCCCATGGCTGATGGATGTGAGGGTGCTCCCATGTCTGATAGATGTGAGGGTGCTCCCATGTCTGATAGATGTGAGGGTGCTCCCATGTCTGATAGATGTGAGGGTGCTCCCGTAACTAATAGATGTAAGGGTCTGATAGATATGAGGGTGGTCCCATGACTGATAGATGTGAGGGTGCTCCCATGGCTGATAAATGTGAGCTTGCTCCCATAGCTGACAAACGTGAGGGTGCTCCCACATTCCCACATCTGATAGATGTGAGGGTAGTCCCACGTCTGATAGATGTGAGGGTGCTCCCACATCGGATAGTTGTGAGGGTACTCCCATGTCTGAAAGATGTGAGGGTGCTCCCATGGCTGATAGATGTGATGGTGCTCCCATGGCTGATAGATGTAAGGGTGCTCTCATGTCTGATAGATATGAGGGTGCTTCCATGTCTGATAGATATATAAGGGTGCTCCCATGTCTGATACATGTGGTGCTCCCATGGCTGATGGATGTGAGGGTGCTCCCATGTCTGATACATGTGAGGGTGCTCCCAACTCTGATAGATGTGAGGATGCCCCCATGTCTGATAGATGTGAGGGTGCTACCATGTCCGATAGCTGTAAGGGTGCTCCCATGTTTGGTGAGTGTGCTCCCTTGTCTGATAGATGTAAGGGTCTGATAGATATGAGGGTGCTCCCATGACTGATAGATGTGAGGGTGCTCCCATGGCTGATAAACCTGAGGGTATTCCCACGTCTGATAGATGTGAGGGTGCTCCCATATCTGATAGATGTGAGGGTGCTCCCACGTTGGATAGATGTGAGGGTGCTCCAATGTCTGATAGATGTGAGGGTGCTGCCATGGCTGATAAATGTGAGGGTGCTCCCATGGCTGAGAGATGTTAGCTTCCTACCATGTCCGATAGATGTAAGGGTGCTCCCATGTCTGGTTGATGTGAGGGTGCTCCCTTGTCTGATAGATGTAAGGGTCTGATAGATATGAGGGTGGTCCCATGACTGATAGATGTGAGGGTGCTCCCATGACTGATAGATGTGAGGGTGCTTCCATGGCTGATAGATGTGAGGGTGCTCCCATGGCTTATAAACATGAGGATATTCCCATATCTGATAGATGTGAGGTCCCACATCTGATAGAAGTGAGGGTATTCCCACGTCTGAAAGATGTGAGGTCCCACATCTGATAGAAGTGAGGGTATTCCCATGTCTAATAGATGTGAGGGTGCTCCCATATCTGATAGATGTGAGGGTGCTCCCACGTTGGATAGATGTGAGAGTGCTCCCATATCTGATAGATGTGAGGGTGCTGCCATGGCTGATTGGCTGATGGATGTGAGGGTGCTGCCATGGCTGATAGATGTGAGGTGCTCCCATGTCTAATAGATGTGAGGGTGCTCCCATATCTGATAGATGTGAGGGTGCTCCCACGTTGGATAGATGTGAGAGTGCTCCCATATCTGATAGATGTGAGGGTGCTGCCATGGCTGATTGGCTGATGGATGTGAGGGTGCTGCCATGGCTGATAGATGTGAGGGTGCTCCCATGGCTGATAGATGTAAGAGTGCTCCCAATTGTAATCTAAATTTGCTGCTATTTTCAGACTATTGCATATGTAGTGATGCTTTATACATCTGCATTGCACATTCTTTGTTATAATGCCTGGTTGCATCACTGAACTGAAGGTTCCTTTTAATTTAACACAATAATTTGATATTTCAGCAGATTGTAAATTTCACATAAAAATATGTGTCTTTGTGTCTGCTATTTATAATAGGTTATAGACTGTATACATATATATAATGTCCCCTATATTATAGTATTGTTATGATGCCGGTGAAGTACTGTACTCCCTGGCTAAGACACTAGACCGTTCTCTGCTGTAGGAAGAGAGGGAGCAGATTTCCCTCCCTAGAAAACAGCTCCAGTGCATATCAAATGCCACATGTCTGGGACTGCATGCAAGGTGCTGGGGGGAGTAAGCAGAGGGAGCAGCTGTGGAGGTTGGAGAGGGGTGACTGGCAACTGTCAGAGAATGATTAATGTCTTTATTATTATTTGTGTGTAATGTCTCCAACTCCCCATTGCTTCCTTCTGCAGCTTTACCACCTCCCATCCATCAAACAGCCTGACAGCCGGACAGGACAGCTACCCCCACCCCAAACACACAGCCTAATTTCTAGTGCCATGTCCAACAGATGAAGGTGGTGTGGTGGAAGCATAGGCTTGTATAACCAAGGGAGATCAGAGAGGGGACATAGACAGTCCGGAGAGGGGACATAGACAGTCCAGAGAACAGAGAGGGAAAGTTGGTGACAAGAAAACAGCGGGGACAGTGAGTGACCAGAAAACAGAGACACTATTTATTAACATTATTTTGACTAAAATAAAGTGAAAAGGGGTGTTTTCACACCCTTTTCACATTATTTTAGTATCACCTATAGTTATTACAGGGCAATTGGAGTAGAATTCATAAAATTCTACTCCAACCCCTAAGTATCACTTATTTTTAGTAAAGCAGATCGCATTTCCCATAACTGTAATGGGAAATGTGATCTGACCAGAGTTACTAAAAATAAAATGTGAAAAAATATCGGGGAAAGCCCTGTGATAATAACGCCACCTGGAGGTGGCGTTATCCAGGGTCTCCCCCGGTTACCGGCCTCCTGCCCTGCTCTAACGGGGAGAGCAGAACCATGAGTCGGTCCCAGTAATCAGCTGTGTGGTCTAAACAGTCCGCAAGCTGATTACTGTAAAAAAAAAAAATAGTAAAAAAAAAAATTACTTACCTGACTCCAGGGACCGGTGGTTGGGCCTCCGGTGATGTCTCCCCTCTGGTCAGCTGGTCTCCCATAGTGCACTGCTGCCCAGTCATCAGGTGATCGGGTCCCAGTGCAGTATGGGAGATCACCTGACCGGAGGAATGGAGAACATCACCGGAGGCCTGGAGCATGCAGGTAAGTGTAATTAAGGGAGAGGGGAGTCGAGGGGGGCGCGATCGCGGGGGGCGGGGCTTAGCACCGGGGCGGGGCTTAGCGCCGGGGGGTAGCAACGGTGACCGGTCGGTGCATGCGCGGGCACTTGATCACGGTATTTTTTGCGAAAATACCGTGATAAGGCTCCGAAGGTGATTCGCAGGGACAGAGCTTTATCGCAAGGGATTTCTAGCAAATCCCTGTGATATTGCCTGAATTCGCAATGCGAATTCAGTAGTTAATATCACACTACAATCTGCATTACAAATGCAGATTGTAGTAAATAGAACCCAGGGAGAGAACAGAGATAGGGGGACAGAGAGAGAACAGTGAACAGAGATAAGGGTCAGAGAGGGACTGGAGAACAGAGATAGGGGGACAGGGAGAGAACAGAGATAGGGGGACAGGGAGAGAACAGAGATAGGGGGACAGGGAGAGAACAGAGATAGGGGGAAAGGGAGAGAACAGAGATAGGGGGGACAGGGAGAGAACAGAGATAGGGGGACAGGGAGAGAACAGTGAACAGAGATAAGGGTCAGAGAGGGACTGGAGAACAGAGATAGGGGGACAGGGAGAGAACAGAGATAGGGGGACAGGGAGAGAACAGAGATATGGGGACAGGGAGAGAACAGAGATATGGGGACAGGGAAAGAACAGAGATATGGGGACAGGGAGAGAACAGAGATAGGGGGACAGGGAGAGAACAGAGATATGGGGACAGGGAGAGAACAGAGATATGGGGACAGGGAAAGAACAGAGATATGGGGACAGGAAAAGAACAGAGATAGGGGGACAGGGAGAGAACAGAGATATGGGGACAGGGAAAGATCAGAGATATGGGGACAGGGAAAGAACAGAGATATGGGGACAGGGAGAGAACAGAGATAGGGGGACAGAGAGATAACAGAGATAGGGGGACAGGGAGAGAACAGAGATATGGGGACAGGGAGAGAACAGAGATATGGGGAAAGGGAGAGAACAGAGATATGGGGACAGGGAGAAAACAGAGATATGGGGACAGGGAAAGAACAGAGATATGGGGACAGGGAAAGAACAGAGATATGGGGACAGGGAAAGAACAGAGATAGGGGGACAGGGAGAGAACAGAGATATGGGGACAGGGAAAGATCAGAGATAGGGGGACAGGGAAAGAACAGAGATAGGGGGACAGGGAGAGAACAGAGATATGGGGACAGGGAAAGATCAGAGATATGGGGACAGGGAAAGAACAGAGATAGGGGGACAGGGAGAGAACAGAGATATGGGGACAGGGAAAGATCAGAGATATGGGGACAGGGAAAGAACAGAGATAGGGGAACAGGGAGAGAACAGAGATATGGGGACAGGGAAAGATCAGAGATATGGGGACAGGGAAAGAACAGAGATAGGGGGACAGGGAGAGAACAGAGATATGGGGACAGGGAAAGATCAGAGATATGGGGACAGGGAAAGAACAGAGATATGGGGACAGGGAGAGAACAGAGATATGGGGACAGGGTAAGACCAGAGATAGGGGACAGGGAGAGAACAGAGATAGGGGACAGGGAGAGAACAGAGATATGGGGACAGGGAGAGAACAGAGATATAGGGACAGGGAAAGAACAGAAATAATGGTCGTGGAGTGACCAGAAAACAGAGATAGCGGACAGGGAGAGAACAGAGATATGGGGACAGGGAGAGAACAGAGACAGGGGGACAGGGAGAGAACAGAGATATGGGGACAGGGAAAGAACAGAGATATGGGGACAGGGAAAGAACAGAGATATGGGGACAGGGAGAGAACAGAGTTATGGGGACAGGGAAAGAACAGAGATAGGGGTCAGGGAAAGAACAGAGATAGGGGGACAGGGAGATAACAGTGAACAGAGATATGGGGACAGGGAGAGAACAGAGATAGAGGGACAGGGAGAGAACAGAGATATGGGGACAGGGAGAGAACAGAGACAGGGGGACAGGGAGAGAACAGAGATATGGGGACAGGGAGAGAACAGAGATATGGGGACAGGGAGAGAACAGAGATATGGGGACAGGAAAAGAACAGAGATATGGGGACAGGGAGAGAACAGAGATATGGGGACAGGGAGAGAACAGAGATATGGGGACAGGGAGAGAACAGAGATATAGGGACAGGGAGAGAACAGAGATATAGGGACAGGGAGAGAACAGAGATAGAGGGACAGGGAGAGAACAGAGATATGGGGACAGGGAGAGAACAGAGACAGGGGGACAGGGAGAGAACAGAGATATGGGGACAGGGAGAGAACAGAGATATGGGGACAGGGAGAGAACAGAGATAGGGGGACAGGGAGAGAACAGAGATATGGAGACAGGGAGAGAACAGAGATAGGGGGACAGGGAGAGAACAGAGATATGGGGACAGGGAGAGAACAGAGATATAGGGACAGGGAGAGAACAGAGATATAGGGACAGGGAGAGAACAGAGATAGGGGACAGGGAGAGAACAGAGATATAGGGACAGGGAGAGAACAGAGATAGGGGACAGGGAGAGAACAGAGATAGGGGATAGGGAGAGAACAGAGATAGGGGACAGGGAGAGAACAGAGATATGGGGACAGGGAGAGAACAGAGATATAGGGACAGGGAGAGAACAGAGATATAGGGACAGGGAGAGAACAGAGATAGGGGACAGGGAGAGAACAGAGATATAGGGACAGGGAGAGAACAGAGATAGGGGACAGGGAGAGAACAGAGATAGGGGATAGGGAGAGAACAGAGATAGGGGACAGGGAGAGAACAGAGATATAGGGACAGGGAGAGAACAGAGATATGGGGACAGGGAAAGAACAGAGATATGGGGACAGGGAGAGAACAGAGATAGGGGGACAGGGAGAGAACAGAGATATGGGGACAGGGAGAGAACAGAGATATGGGGACAGGGAAAGAACAGAGATATGGGGACAGGGAGAGAACAGAGATATGGGGACAGGGAGAGAACAGAGATAAGGGGACAGGGAGAGAACAGAGATAGGGGGACAGGGAGAGAACAGAGATAGGGGGGACAGGGAGAGAACAGAGATAGGGGACCGGGATAGAACAGAGATATGGGGACAGGGAGAGAACAGAGATATGGGGACAGGGAGAGAACAGAGACAGGGGGACAGGGAGAGAACAGAGATATGGGGACAGGGAGAGAACAGAGATATGGGGACAGGAAAAGAACAGAGATATGGGGACGGGGAGAACAGAGATATGGGGACAGGGAGAGAACAGAGATATAGGGACAGGGAAAGAACAGAGATATGGGGACAGGGAGAAAACAGATATGGGGACAGGGTAAGAACAGAGATATGGGGACAGGGAAAGAACAGAGATATGGGTACAGGGAGAGAACAGAGATATGGGGACAGGGAGAGAACAGAGATATAGGGACAGGGTAAGAACAGAGATATAGGGACAGGGAGAGAACAGAGATAGGGGACAGGGAGAGAACAGAGATAGGAGGACAGGGAGAGAACAGAGATATGGGGACAGGGAGAGAACAGAGATAGGGGGACAGGGAGAGAACAGAGATATGGGGACAGGGAGAGAACAGAGATATGGGGACAGGGAAAGAACAGAGATATGGGGACAGGAAAAGAACAGAGATAGGGGGACAGGGAGAGAACAGAGATATGGGGACAGGGAAAGATCAGAGATATGGGGACAGGGAAAGAACAGAGATATGGGGACAGGGAGAGAACAGAGATAGGGGGACAGAGAGATAACAGAGATAGGGGGACAGGGAGAGAACAGAGATATGGGGACAGGGAGAGAACAGAGATATGGGGACAGGGAGAGAACAGAGATTTGGGGACAGGGAGAAAACAGAGATATGGGGACAGGGAAAGAACAGAGATATGGGGACAGGGAAAGAACAGAGATATGGGGACAGGGAAAGAACAGAGATAGGGGGACAGGGAGAGAACAGAGATATGGGGACAGGGAAAGATCAGAGATATGGGGACAGGGAAAGAACAGAGATAGGGGGACAGGGAGAGAACAGAGATATGGGGACAGGGAAAGACCAGAGATATGGGGACAGGGAAAGAACAGAGATAGGGGGACAGGGAGAGAACAGAGATATGGGGACAGGGAAAGATCAGAGATATGGGGACAGGGAAAGAACAGAGATAGGGGAACAGGGAGAGAACAGAGATATGGGGACAGGGAAAGATCAGAGATATGGGGACAGGGAAAGAACAGAGATAGGGGGACAGGGAGAGAACAGAGATATGGGGACAGGGAAAGATCAGAGATATGGGGACAGGGAGAGAACAGAGATATGGGGACAGGGAGAGAACAGAGACAGGGGGACAGGGAGAGAACAGAGATATGGTGACAGGGAAAGAACAGAGATATGGGGACAGGGAAAGAACAGAGATATGGGGACAGGGAGAGAACAGAGATATGGGGACAGGGTAAGACCAGAGATAGGGGACAGGGAGAGAACAGAGATAGGGGACAGGGAGAGAACAGAGATATGGGGACAGGGAGAGAACAGAGATATAGGGACAGGGAAAGAACAGAAATAATGGTCAAGGAGTGACCAGAAAACAGAGATAGCGGACAGGGAGAGAACAGAGATATTGGGACAGGGAGAGAACAGAGACAGGGGGACAGGGAGAGAACAGAGATATGGGGACAGGGAAAGAACAGAGATATGGGGACAGGGAAAGAACAGAGATATGGGGACAGGGAGAGAACAGAGTTATGGGGACAGGGAAAGAACAGAGATAGGGGTCAGGGAAAGAACAGAGATAGGGGGACAGGGAGATAACAGTGAACAGAGATATGGGGACAGGGAGAGAACAGAGATAGAGGGACAGGGAGAGAACAGAGATATGGGGACAGGGAGAGTACAGAGACAGGGGGACAGGGAGAGAACAGAGATATGGGGACAGGGAGAGAACAGACATATGGGGACAGGGAGAGAACAGAGATATGGGGACAGGAAAAGAACAGAGATATGGGGACAGGGAGAGAACAGAGATATGGGGACAGGGAGAGAACAGAGATATGGGGACAGGGAGAGAACAGAGATATAGGGACAGGGAGAGAACAGAGATATAGGGACAGGGAGAGAACAGAGATATGGGGACAGGGAGAGAACAGAGATATGGGGACAGGGAGAGAACAGAGATATGGGGACAGGGAGAGAACAGAGATATAGGGACAGGGAAAGAACAGAGATATGGGGACAGGGAGAAAGCAGATATGGGGACAGGGTAAGAACAGAGATATGGGGACAGGGAAAGAACAGAGATATGGGTACAGGGAGAGAACAGAGATATGGGGACAGGGAGAGAACAGAGATATAGGGACAGGGTAAGAACAGAGATATAGGGACAGGGAGAGAACAGAGATAGGGGACAGGGAGAGAACAGAGATAGGAGGACAGGGAGAGAACAGAGATATGGGGACAGGGAGAGAACAGAGATAGGGGGACAGGGAGAGAACAGAGATATGGGGACAGGGAGAGAACAGAGATATGGGGACAGGGAAAGAACAGAGATATGGGGACAGGAAAAGAACAGAGATAGGGGGACAGGGAGAGAACAGAGATATGGGGACAGGGAAAGATCAGAGATATGGGGACAGGGAAAGAACAGAGATATGGGGACAGGGAGAGAACAGAGATAGGGGGACAGAGAGATAACAGAGATAGGGGGACAGGGAGAGAACAGAGATATGGGGACAGGGAGAGAACAGAGATATGGGGACAGGGAGAGAACAGAGATTTGGGGACAGGGAGAAAACAGAGATATGGGGACAGGGAAAGAACAGAGATATGGGGACAGGGAAAGAACAGAGATATGGGGACAGGGAAAGAACAGAGATAGGGGGACAGGGAGAGAACAGAGATATGGGGACAGGGAAAGATCAGAGATATGGGGACAGGGAAAGAACAGAGATATGGGGACAGGGAGAGAACAGAGATATGGGGACAGGGAAAGATCAGAGATATGGGGACAGGGAAAGATCAGAGATATGGGGACAGGGAAAGAACAGAGATAGGGGGACAGGGAGAGAACAGAGATATGGGGACAGGGAAAGATCAGAGATATGGGGACAGGGAAAGAACAGAGATAGGGGAACAGGGAGAGAACAGAGATATGGGGACAGGGAAAGATCAGAGATATGGGGACAGGGAAAGAACAGAGATAGGGGGACAGGGAGAGAACAGAGATATGGGGACAGGGAAAGATCAGAGATATGGGGACAGGGAGAGAACAGAGATATGGGGACAGGGAGAGAACAGAGACAGGGGGACAGGGAGAGAACAGAGATATGGTGACAGGGAAAGAACAGAGATATGGGGACAGGGAAAGAACAGAGATATGGGGACAGGGAGAGAACAGAGATATGGGGACAGGGTAAGACCAGAGATAGGGGACAGGGAGAGAACAGAGATAGGGGACAGGGAGAGAACAGAGATATGGGGACAGGGAGAGAACAGAGATATAGGGACAGGGAAAGAACAGAAATAATGGTCGTGGAGTGACCAGAAAACAGAGATAGCGGACAGGGAGAGAACAGAGATATTGGGACAGGGAGAGAACAGAGATAGGGGACAGGGAGAGAACAGAGATATGGGGACAGGGAGAGAACAGAGATATAGGGACAGGGAAAGAACAGAAATAATGGTCGTGGAGTGACCAGAAAACAGAGATAGCGGACAGGGAGAGAACAGAGATATTGGGACAGGGAGAGAACAGAGACAGGGGGACAGGGAGAGAACAGAGATATGGGGACAGGGAAAGAACAGAGATATGGGGACAGGGAAAGAACAGAGATATGGGGACAGGGAGAGAACAGAGTTATGGGGACAGGGAAAGAACAGAGATAGGGGTCAGGGAAAGAACAGAGATAGGGGGACAGGGAGATAACAGTGAACAGAGATATGGGGACAGGGAGAGAACAGAGATAGAGGGACAGGGAGAGAACAGAGATATGGGGACAGGGAGAGTACAGAGACAGGGGGACAGGGAGAGAACAGAGATATGGGGACAGGGGGAGAACAGAGATATGGGGACAGGGAGAGAACAGAGATATGGGGACAGGAAAAGAACAGAGATATGGGGACAGGGAGAGAACAGAGATATGGGGACAGGGAGAGAACAGAGATATGGGGACAGGGAGAGAACAGAGATATGGGGACAGGGAGAGAACAGAGATATAGGGACAGGGAGAGAACAGAGATATAGGGACAGGGAGAGAACAGAGATATGGGGACAGGGAGAGAACAGAGATATGGGGACAGGGAGAGAACAGAGATATGGGGACAGGGAGAGAACAGAGATAGGGGGACAGGGAGAGAACAGAGATATGGAGACAGGGAGAGAACAGAGATAGGGGGACAGGGAGAGAACAGAGATATGGGGACAGGGAGAGAACAGAGATATAGGGACAGGGAGAGAACAGAGATATAGGGACAGGGAGAGAACAGAGATAGGGGACAGGGAGAGAACAGAGATATAGGGACAGGGAGAGAACAGAGATAGGGGACAGGGAGAGAACAGAGATAGGGGATAGGGAGAGAACAGAGATAGGGGACAGGGAGAGAACAGAGATATGGGGACAGGGAGAGAACAGAGATATAGGGACAGGGAGAGAACAGAGATATAGGGACAGGGAGAGAACAGAGATAGGGGACAGGGAGAGAACAGAGATATAGGGACAGGGAGAGAACAGAGATAGGGGACAGGGAGAGAACAGAGATAGGGGATAGGGAGAGAACAGAGATAGGGGACAGGGAGAGAACAGAGATATAGGGACAGGGAGAGAACAGAGATAGGGGACAGGGAGAGAACAGAGATAGGGGATAGGGAGAGAACAGAGATAGGGGACAGGGAGAGAACAGAGATAGGGGGACAGGGAGAGAACAGAGATATGGGGACAGGGAGAGAACGGAAATAGGGGGACAGGGAGAGAACAGAGATATGGGGACAGGGAGAGAACAGAGATATGGGGACAGGGAGAGAACAGAGATATGGGGACAGGGAGAGAACAGAGATATAGGGACAGGGAGAGAACAGAGATAGGGGACAGGGAGAGAACAGAGATATGGGGACAGGGAGAGAACAGAGATATGGGGACAGGGAGAGAACAGAGATATGGGGACAGGGAGAGAACAGAGATATAGGGACAAGGAAAGAACAGAAATAATGGTCATGGAGTGACCAGAAAACAGAGATAGCGGACAGGGAGAGAACAGAGATATGGGGACAGGGAGAGAACAGAGACAGGGGGACAGGGAGAGAACAGAGTTATGGGGACAGGGAAAGAACAGAGATATGCGGACAGGGAAAGAACAGAGATATGGGGACAGGGAGAGAACAGAGTTATGGGGACAGGGAAAGAACAGAGATAGGGGTCAGGGAAAGAACAGAGATAGGGGGACAGGGAGATAACAGTGAACAGAGATATGGGGACAGGGAGAGAACAGAGATAGAGGGACAGGGAGAGAACAGAGATAGGGGGACAGGGAGAGAACAGAGATATGGGGACAGGGAGAGAACAGAGATATGGGGACAGGCAGAGAACAGAGATATGGGGACAGGAAAAGAACAGAGATATGGGGACGGGGAGAACAGAGATATGGGGACAGGGAGAGAACAGAGATATAGGGACAGGGAAAGAACAGAGATATGGGGACAGGGAGAAAACAGAGATATGGGGACAGGGTAAGAACAGAGATATGGGGACAGGGAAAGAACAGAGATATGGGGACAGGGAGAGAACAGAGATATAGGGACAGGGAGAGAACAGATATATAGGGACAGGGAGAGAACAGAGATAGGGGACAGGGAGAGAACAGAGATATGGGGACAGGGAGAGAACAGAGATAGGGGGACAGGGAGAGAACAGAGATATGGGGACAGGGAGAGAACAGAGATATGGGGACAGGGAGAGAACAGAGATATGGGGACAGGGAAAGAACAGAGATATGGGGACAGGAAAAGAACAGAGATAGGGGGACAGGGAGAGAACAGAGATATGGGGACAGGGAAAGATCAGAGATATGGGGACAGGGAAAGAACAGAGATATGGGGACAGGGAGAGAACAGAGATAGGGGGACAGAGAGATAACAGAGATAGGGGGACAGGGAGAGAACAGAGATATGGGGACAGGGAGAGAACAGAGATATGGGGACAGGGAGAGAACAGAGATTTGGGGACAGGGAGAAAACAGAGATATGGGGACAGGGAAAGAACAGAGATATGGGGACAGGGAAAGAACAGAGATATGGGGACAGGGAAAGAACAGAGATAGGGGGACAGGGAGAGAACAGAGATATGGGGACAGGGAAAGATCAGAGATATGGGGACAGGGAAAGAACAGAGATAGGGGGACAGGGAGAGAACAGAGATATGGGGACAGGGAAAGATCAGAGATATGGGGACAGGGAAAGAACAGAGATAGGGGGACAGGGAGAGAACAGAGATATGGGGACAGGGAAAGATCAGAGATATGGGGACAGGGAAAGAACAGAGATAGGGGAACAGGGAGAGAACAGAGATATGGGGACAGGGAAAGATCAGAGATATGGGGACAGGGAAAGAACAGAGATAGGGGGACAGGGAGAGAACAGAGATATGGGGACAGGGAAAGATCAGAGATATGGGGACAGGGAGAGAACAGAGATATGGGGACAGGGAGAGAACAGAGACAGGGGGACAGGGAGAGAACAGAGATATGGTGACAGGGAAAGAACAGAGATATGGGGACAGGGAAAGAACAGAGATATGGGGACAGGGAGAGAACAGAGATATGGGGACAGGGTAAGACCAGAGATAGGGGACAGGGAGAGAACAGAGATAGGGGACAGGGAGAGAACAGAGATATGGGGACAGGGAGAGAACAGAGATATAGGGACAGGGAAAGAACAGAAATAATGGTCGTGGAGTGACCAGAAAACAGAGATAGCGGACAGGGAGAGAACAGAGATATGGGGACAGGGAGAGAACAGAGACAGGGGGACAGGGAGAGAACAGAGATATGGGGACAGGGAAAGAACAGAGATATGGGGACAGGGAAAGAACAGAGATATGGGGACAGGGAGAGAACAGAGTTATGGGGACAGGGAAAGAACAGAGATAGGGGTCAGGGAAAGAACAGAGATAGGGGGACAGGGAGATAACAGTGAACAGAGATATGGGGACAGGGAGAGAACAGAGATAGAGGGACAGGGAGAGAACAGAGATATGGGGACAGGGAGAGAACAGAGACAGGGGGACAGGGAGAGAACAGAGATATGGGGACAGGGAGAGAACAGAGATATGGGGACAGGGAGAGAACAGAGATATGGGGACAGGAAAAGAACAGAGATATGGGGACAGGGAGAGAACAGAGATATGGGGACAGGGAGAGAACAGAGATATGGGGACAGGGAGAGAACAGAGATATGGGGACAGGGAGAGAACAGAGATATAGGGACAGGGAGAGAACAGAGATATAGGGACAGGGAGAGAACAGAGATATGGGGACAGGGAGAGAACAGAGATATGGGGACAGGGAGAGAACAGAGACAGGGGGACAGGGAGAGAACAGAGATATGGGGACAGGGAGAGAACAGAGATATGGGGACAGGGAGAGAACAGAGATAGGGGGACAGGGAGAGAACAGAGATATGGAGACAGGGAGAGAACAGAGATAGGGGGACAGGGAGAGAACAGAGATATGGGGACAGGGAGAGAACAGAGATATAGGGACAGGGAGAGAACAGAGATATAGGGACAGGGAGAGAACAGAGATAGGGGACAGGGAGAGAACAGAGATATAGGGACAGGGAGAGAACAGAGATAGGGGACAGGGAGAGAACAGAGATAGGGGATAGGGAGAGAACAGAGATAGGGGACAGGGAGAGAACAGAGATATGGGGACAGGGAGAGAACAGAGATATAGGGACAGGGAGAGCAGAGATATAGGGACAGGGAGAGAACAGAGATAGGGGACAGGGAGAGAACAGAGATATAGGGACAGGGAGAGAACAGAGATAGGGGACAGGGAGAGAACAGAGATAGGGGATAGGGAGAGAACAGAGATAGGGGACAGGGAGAGAACAGAGATATAGGGACAGGGAGAGAACAGAGATAGGGGACAGGGAGAGAACAGAGATAGGGGATAGGGAGAGAACAGAGATAGGGGACAGGGAGAGAACAGAGATAGGGGGACAGGGAGAGAACAGAGATATGGGGACAGGGAGAGAACGGAAATAGGGGGACAGGGAGAGAACAGAGATATGGGGACAGGGAGAGAACAGAGATATGGGGACAGGGAGAGAACAGAGATATGGGGACAGGGAGAGAACAGAGATATAGGGACAGGGAGAGAACAGAGATAGGGGACAGGGAGAGAACAGAGATATGGGGACAGGGAGAGAACAGAGATATGGGGACAGGGAGAGAACAGAGATATGGGGACAGGGAGAGAACAGAGATATAGGGACAAGGAAAGAACAGAAATAATGGTCATGGAGTGACCAGAAAACAGAGATAGCGGACAGGGAGAGAACAGAGATATGGGGACAGGGAGAGAACAGAGACAGGGGGACAGGGAGAGAACAGAGTTATGGGGACAGGGAAAGAACAGAGATATGGGGACAGGCAGAGAACAGAGATATGGGGACAGGAAAAGAACAGAGATATGGGGACGGGGAGAACAGAGATATGGGGACAGGGAGAGAACAGAGATATAGGGACAGGGAAAGAACAGAGATATGGGGACAGGGAGAAAACAGAGATATGGGGACAGGGTAAGAACAGAGATATGGGGACAGGGAAAGAACAGAGATATGGGGACAGGGAGAGAACAGAGATATAGGGACAGGGAGAGAACAGATATATAGGGACAGGGAGAGAACAGAGATAGGGGACAGGGAGAGAACAGAGATATGGGGACAGGGAGAGAACAGAGATAGGGGGACAGGGAGAGAACAGAGATATGGGGACAGGGAGAGAACAGAGATATGGGGACAGGGAGAGAACAGAGATATGGGGACAGGGAAAGAACAGAGATATGGGGACAGGAAAAGAACAGAGATAGGGGGACAGGGAGAGAACAGAGATATGGGGACAGGGAAAGATCAGAGATATGGGGACAGGGAAAGAACAGAGATATGGGGACAGGGAGAGAACAGAGATAGGGGGACAGAGAGATAACAGAGATAGGGGGACAGGGAGAGAACAGAGATATGGGGACAGGGAGAGAACAGAGATATGGGGACAGGGAGAGAACAGAGATTTGGGGACAGGGAGAAAACAGAGATATGGGGACAGGGAAAGAACAGAGATATGGGGACAGGGAAAGAACAGAGATAGGGGGACAGGGAGAGAACAGAGATATGGGGACAGGGAAAGATCAGAGATATGGGGACAGGGAAAGAACAGAGATAGGGGGACAGGGAGAGAACAGAGATATGGGGACAGGGAAAGATCAGAGATATGGGGACAGGGAAAGAACAGAGATAGGGGGACAGGGAGAGAACAGAGATATGGGGACAGGGAAAGATCAGAGATATGGGGACAGGGAAAGAACAGAGATAGGGGAACAGGGAGAGAACAGAGATATGGGGACAGGGAAAGATCAGAGATATGGGGACAGGGAAAGAACAGAGATAGGGGGACAGGGAGAGAACAGAGATATGGGGACAGGGAAAGATCAGAGATATGGGGACAGGGAGAGAACAGAGATATGGGGACAGGGAGAGAACAGAGACAGGGGGACAGGGAGAGAACAGAGATATGGTGACAGGGAAAGAACAGAGATATGGGGACAGGGAAAGAACAGAGATATGGGGACAGGGAGAGAACAGAGATATGGGGACAGGGTAAGACCAGAGATAGGGGACAGGGAGAGAACAGAGATAGGGGACAGGGAGAGAACAGAGATATGGGGACAGGGAGAGAACAGAGATATAGGGACAGGGAAAGAACAGAAATAATGGTCGTGGAGTGACCAGAAAACAGAGATAGCGGACAGGGAGAGAACAGAGATATGGGGACAGGGAGAGAACAGAGACAGGGGGACAGGGAGAGAACAGAGATATGGGGACAGGGAAAGAACAGAGATATGGGGACAGGGAAAGAACAGAGATATGGGGACAGGGAGAGAACAGAGTTATGGGGACAGGGAAAGAACAGAGATAGGGGTCAGGGAAAGAACAGAGATAGGGGGACAGGGAGATAACAGTGAACAGAGATATGGGGACAGGGAGAGAACAGAGATAGAGGGACAGGGAGAGAACAGAGATATGGGGACAGGGAGAGAACAGAGACAGGGGGACAGGGAGAGAACAGAGATATGGGGACAGGGAGAGAACAGAGATATGGGGACAGGGAGAGAACAGAGATATGGGGACAGGAAAAGAACAGAGATATGGGGACAGGGAGAGAACAGAGATATGGGGACAGGGAGAGAACAGAGATATGGGGACAGGGAGAGAACAGAGATATGGGGACAGGGAGAGAACAGAGATATAGGGACAGGGAGAGAACAGAGATATAGGGACAGGGAGAGAACAGAGATATGGGGACAGGGAGAGAACAGAGATATGGGGACAGGGAGAGAACAGAGACAGGGGGACAGGGAGAGAACAGAGATATGGGGACAGGGAGAGAACAGAGATATGGGGACAGGGAGAGAACAGAGATAGGGGGACAGGGAGAGAACAGAGATATGGAGACAGGGAGAGAACAGAGATAGGGGGACAGGGAGAGAACAGAGATATGGGGACAGGGAGAGAACAGAGATATAGGGACAGGGAGAGAACAGAGATATAGGGACAGGGAGAGAACAGAGATAGGGGACAGGGAGAGAACAGAGATATAGGGACAGGGAGAGAACAGAGATAGGGGACAGGGAGAGAACAGAGATAGGGGATAGGGAGAGAACAGAGATAGGGGACAGGGAGAGAACAGAGATATGGGGACAGGGAGAGAACAGAGATATAGGGACAGGGAGAGCAGAGATATAGGGACAGGGAGAGAACAGAGATAGGGGACAGGGAGAGAACAGAGATATAGGGACAGGGAGAGAACAGAGATAGGGGACAGGGAGAGAACAGAGATAGGGGATAGGGAGAGAACAGAGATAGGGGACAGGGAGAGAACAGAGATATAGGGACAGGGAGAGAACAGAGATAGGGGACAGGGAGAGAACAGAGATAGGGGATAGGGAGAGAACAGAGATAGGGGACAGGGAGAGAACAGAGATAGGGGGACAGGGAGAGAACAGAGATATGGGGACAGGGAGAGAACGGAAATAGGGGGACAGGGAGAGAACAGAGATATGGGGACAGGGAGAGAACAGAGATATGGGGACAGGGAGAGAACAGAGATATGGGGACAGGGAGAGAACAGAGATATAGGGACAGGGAGAGAACAGAGATAGGGGACAGGGAGAGAACAGAGATATGGGGACAGGGAGAGAACAGAGATATGGGGACAGGGAGAGAACAGAGATATGGGGACAGGGAGAGAACAGAGATATAGGGACAAGGAAAGAACAGAAATAATGGTCATGGAGTGACCAGAAAACAGAGATAGCGGACAGGGAGAGAACAGAGATATGGGGACAGGGAGAGAACAGAGACAGGGGGACAGGGAGAGAACAGAGTTATGGGGACAGGGAAAGAACAGAGATATGCGGACAGGGAAAGAACAGAGATATGGGGACAGGGAGAGAACAGAGTTATGGGGACAGGGAAAGAACAGAGATAGGGGTCAGGGAAAGAACAGAGATAGGGGGACAGGGAGAGAACAGAGATAGAGGGACAGGGAGAGAACAGAGATATGGGGACAGGGAGAGAACAGAGATATAGGGACAGGGAGAGAACAGAGATAGGGGACAGGGAGAGAACAGAGATATGGGGACAGGGAGAGAACAGAGATATGGGGACAGGGAGAGAACAGAGATATGGGGACAGGGAGAGAACAGAGATATAGGGACAAGGAAAGAACAGAAATAATGGTCATGGAGTGACCAGAAAACAGAGATAGCGGACAGGGAGAGAACAGAGATATGGGGACAGGGAGAGAACAGAGACAGGGGGACAGGGAGAGAACAGAGTTATGGGGACAGGGAAAGAACAGAGATATGCGGACAGGGAAAGAACAGAGATATGGGGACAGGGAGAGAACAGAGTTATGGGGACAGGGAAAGAACAGAGATAGGGGTCAGGGAAAGAACAGAGATAGGGGGACAGGGAGATAACAGTGAACAGAGATATGGGGACAGGGAGAGAACAGAGATAGAGGGACAGGGAGAGAACAGAGATATGGGGACAGGGAGAGAACAGAGATAGGGGGACAGGGAGAGAACAGAGATATGGGGACAGGGAGAGAACAGAGATATGGGGACAGGCAGAGAACAGAGATATGGGGACAGGAAAAGAACAGAGATATGGGGACGGGGAGAACAGAGATATGGGGACAGGGAGAGAACAGAGATATAGGGACAGGGAAAGAACAGAGATATGGGGACAGGGAGAAAACAGAGATATGGGGACAGGGTAAGAACAGAGATATGGGGACAGGGAAAGAACAGAGATATGGGGACAGGGAGAGAACAGAGATATAGGGACAGGGAGAGAACAGATATATAGGGACAGGGAGAGAACAGAGATAGGGGACAGGGAGAGAACAGAGATAGGAGGACAGGGAGAGAACAGAGATATGGGGACAGGGAGAGAACAGAGATAGGGGGACAGGGAGAGAACAGAGATATGGGGACAGGGAGAGAACAGAGATATGGGGACAGGGAAAGAACAGAGATATGGGGACAGGGAAAGAACAGAGATATGGGGACAGGAAAAGAACAGAGATAGGGGGACAGGGAGAGAACAGAGATATGGGGACAGGGAAAGATCAGAGATATGGGGACAGGGAAAGAACAGAGATATGGGGACAGGGAGAGAACAGAGATAGGGGGACAGAGAGATAACAGAGATAGGGGGACAGGGAGAGAACAGAGATAGGGGGACAGGGAGAGAACAGAGATATGGGGACAGGGAGAGAACAGAGATTTGGGGACAGGGAGAAAACAGAGATATGGGCACAGGGAAAGAACAGAGATATGGGGACAGGGAAAGAACAGAGATATGGGGACAGGGAAAGAACAGAGATAGGGGGACAGGGAGAGAACAGAGATATGGGGACAGGGAAAGATCAGAGATATGGGGACAGGGAAAGAACAGAGATAGGGGGACAGGGAGAGAACAGAGATATGGGGACAGGGAAAGATCAGAGATAGGGGGACAGGGAAAGAACAGAGATAGGGGGACAGGGAGAGAACAGAGACATGGGGACAGGGAAAGATCAGAGATATGGGGACAGGGAAAGAACAGAGATAGGGGAACAGGGAGAGAACAGAGATATGGGGACAGGGAAAGATCAGAGATATGGGGACAGGGAAAGAACAGAGATAGGGGGACAGGGAGAGAACAGAGATATGGGGACATGGAAAGATCAGAGATATGGGGACAGGGAGAGAACAGAGATATGGGGACAGGGAGAGAACAGAGACAGGGAGACAGGGAGAGAACAGAGATATGGGGACAGGGAAAGAACAGAGATATGGGGACAGGGAAAGAACAGAGATATGGGGACAGGGAGAGAACAGAGATATGGGGACAGGGTAAGACCAGAGATAGGGGACAGGGAGAGAACAGAGATAGGGGACAGGGAGAGAACAGAGATATGGGGACAGGGAAAGAACAGAGATATAGGGACAGGGAAAGAACAGAAATAATGGTCGTGGAGTGACCAGAAAACAGAGATAGCGGACAGGGAGAGAACAGAGATATGGGGACAGGGAGAGAACAGAGACAGGGGACAGGGAGAGAACAGAGATATGGGGACAGGGAAAGAACAGATATATGGGGACAGGGAAAGAACAGAGATATGGGGACAGGGAGAGAACAGAGTTATGGGGACAGGGAAAGAACAGAGATAGTGTTCAGGGAAAGAACAGAGATAGGGGGACAGGGAGATAACAGTGAACAGAGATATGGGGACAGGGAGAGAACAGAGATAGAGGGACAGGGAGAGAACAGAGATATGGGGACAGGGAGAGAACAGAGACAGGGGGACAGGGAGAGAACAGAGATATGGGGACAGGGAGAGAACAGAGATATGGGGACAGGGAGAGAACAGAGATATGGGGACAGGAAATGAACAGAGATATGGGGACAGGGAGAGAACAGAGATATGGGGACAGGGAGAGAACAGAGATATGGGGACAGGGAGAGAACAGAGATATAGGGACAGGGAGAGAACAGAGATATAGGGACAGGGAGAGAACAGAGATAGAGGGACAGGGAGAGAACAGAGATAGGGGGACAGGGAGAGAACAGAGACAGGGGGACAGGGAGAGAACAGAGATATGGGGACAGGGAGAGAACAGAGATATGGGGACAGGGAGAGAACAGAGATAGGGGGACAGGGAGAGAACAGAGATATGGAGACAGGGAGAGAACAGAGATAGGGGGACAGGGAGAGAACAGAGATATAGGGACAGGGAGAGAACAGAGATATAGGGACAGGGAGAGAACAGAGATATGGGGACAGGGAGAGAACAGAGATATAGGGACAGGGAGAGAACAGAGATAGGGGACAGGGAGAGAACAGAGATATGGGGACAGGGAGAGAACAGAGATATGGGGACAGGGAGAGAACAGAGATATGGGGACAGGGAGAGAACAGAGATATAGGGACAAGGAAAGAACAGAAATAATGGTCGTGGAGTGACCAGAAAACAGAGATAGGGGTCAGGGAGTGACCAAAATAACAGAGATAGGTGGACAGGGAGATAACAGTGAACAGAGATAGGGGGGACAAAAAAAGAACAGAGAGAGGGGTCAGGGAGAGACGTAGTACACAGACTGGGGGACAGGGAAAGAGCAGAGAAGATGGGGATAACAGAGAGAAAAGAGGACAAGTCAAACCCAAAGGACACAGGGCTTTTATTATTATTATTATTATTATTATTATTATCATTTATTTATATGGCGCCACAAGTGTTCCGCAGCGCCTTACACTGTACATAATCAAATTGTAGACAAGCGACTTACAGAACAATACAATACAGGACCAGGACATGGATAATATATATTGCTAGTACATTAGCGACCATATCACCCAGATAAGCAACAGAGCATAAGCAGCCAAGTGTTAGGTGCCCTAGTGGGGAGTAAGAAGTAGATGAAACTAAAGTAGGGAGAATCACAAGAGGGTAGAAGGCTTGATTCAGACCCGCTCGCTAGATGCATACGCTTGCACCCAGAGTATGCAAATCCAGCCAACCAACAGCAAGGCAGGCGATCGCATGGCAAGGCATTAGCACTTCCTTTATGTCTTGGCGTGCGATCGCTTTGTGTATGCAGACGCCCACTAGCCTGTCTTAAGACACCCACTTGCGCACGTCATCTCCAGGAAGTGTATGCAACCTTCGATACATCGGGTACCATCGGATGCGATCGCAGCGCTTGAGGCAGACCATACCCTACCACAAGCACTGCGAGCACTTCAGTGTGAAATACAACCAGGTGACGTGTACAATGACGCTCTCTCTTAATTATGCACACCTCTGAAACGGCTTTGAGACGCTCAGGCACGCCTGCGTTCGCACCTCCACTCCCCCGTTTTTAATGATCAGCCCCTGTTACCACCCACAAATGGCTTCTCCTGTCACTCACTCTGCTGGGCAGTCTATGCGCAGCGAGTGAACGCATCCCGATTTCTTGCACTGGTTCGTGCAAGCGCACTACGCATGTGCAGAATACCAAAATCAGCCAGCTACAAGCGAACGCATCCTAGCGGGTGGGTCTTAATTAGCTCCATAGACAGGAGATAAGGAGAGAACAGAGCTATGGGGCCTGGGAGAGGCCAAACAATCGATGGGAGCAGCAGAGAGAGAACAAACATAGGCAAATTGCAGAGACCAAATAAGATAAAACTGAAAAAGGGGTCCTGGGAGAGAACAGGGATAGACCAAAGATGGAGGGGCTGGGGAAACCTTAATATGGAGGAGGACATTGAGGGAACAGAGGACCTGATTCAGACCCGTTCGCTAAGGGGCGATTGCTCGCAGGCGGCCGAATGTTGCAAACTGCGCATGTGTATTAGTCACAGTGCGCGTGCATAAACCACTCGCTGCGATCAGGTTTAGAGCGCTCGTAGCAGAAAGGCAGATCGCTCCTTTGAGTGACAGATAATGCCGTTTGTGGGTGGTAACAGGGGAAGGTGCCTGTAAACGGGGTAGTGGTAATGCGAACGCAGGCTTGTCCGGCCGTCATAACAGCGTTTTATGGGTGTGCATAATTTCAAAGCTGCAACATTGTACACGTCACCTGGCATCTTTTTTTGACGGAAACACTCGCAGTACTTGCGGGAGCCAAGGCCTACACTAAGCAGTGCGAGTGCTTCCGATGGCTCACGATGTTACAGATGGTCTTATTCACTTCCTGGAGATGACGTGTGCTGCAAGAGTAGAGGGGGCGCTATTACACGAACTTGCGAGCACATAGGCGCCACTCACTAACACATAAAGGGCGTCCTTTAGCCATGCCTTGCGATCGTGGTTTTTGCATGCCCAGCCCCTTTTTGGATGCGACCGATTGCATCTAGCGAGAGGCTCTGAATGAGCTCCAGAGTCATTAGGACAGAGAAAGATTAGACAAGTGGGGGACAGGGAGATAAGACACAAAGAAAATAGAGATATGGGGTTGGAATAGAACAGAGACAGGGAGGACAGGGAGAACATAATAGTACAGTGATACAGGGAAAGATCACAGAAAAGAGGTAGTGGGAACCAGGAGAGTTTATTAAATAGGAAGGAACAGGGAGAGATCAGAGAACAGACAGGTATTCATAAATACAGTCACATCGCTCTCTCTATGTTCAGAGATCATTCAGAACTGAGCAAGTGCTGAAAACTTCTGAGGGACCCTGAAAGTGTTAAGATGGTGCTGTAAAGAAGCCTCACTGGCGGTGTCATACAGGCCTGGGAGCACTTAGCACCCGCAGGTCCTGATGACCTTGGTGAAATGGTAGCAATTGTGATTACTGGTAGAACCTATATTGATAGGTGTCAGTGGTGTCTGGTGGCGTTAGTCCAGGAATTGGTATATTAACCAGGTAGAACAGCAGGATATGAGACAACACAGGATTAATGCAGCACAACGCAGGAACATGCAGTATGAACACATCCAGCCAGGAGCGGGTTAATGCACAAACTTAACGCATCTGTAGGCAGTGCTGCGCATGCGCTGGTTTTACAGATGTAACAGCGCATGCGCAGCACTGTTTCCAGACGCGATAAGGTAGTGTAGAGAGGGAAAAGTATCTATTTCCCGAAAAGCTGTCATCGCAAAAATGACAGCTTTTCGGAATAGATACTTATGGAGAGGTGGAATGATGAATTCCACCTATAATTAGCTAGAACTCCATGAGAGTTCTAAAGCTAATTATCTCCAGAGAATTTTTAGGTTTAATGAATAGGCCCCAATGTCCCTAAACTTTATAAGCTTTTGATTGGCAAAGTCCCATAACATGTGGCCTTTCTTGAAAAGAATCCAAGCATAACACATGAGATGGACTTGGGATCTAGCTTGTGTCTCTTCTCCTTAAGGATATGGGCATTTGCTCTGCACCCAAAGACAGGGAGATGATTGGCCCTTATTGGCTTTTATTGGGCCATGCCTCCAATATTGCTTTGTCTTTAGCTGCCATTGTAGGTGCTCGATTCTTGAGGTACATTGCAGTTAGGATCACCTCTGCCCAGAATCTCTTGGCCAGTCCTGCGACACTTAGCATTTTCCGACGATTGTTCTGTTTGCCCTCTCACACATGCCATTCTGTTCAGGTGTGTAGGAAATCATGATTTTTGTGATGAGAGGTCTCACTGAGAGTATCTTCAGAAATTCAGCACTGCCTCCACTGTAACACCCCCTTCTGTAGTATGCATTGTGAAGGTGTATATATGTTGAATGATATAGGTGCTTCTCACCTCTTTACTTGGTCTCAGTGCCTCCACCCGAATCACAGCTTTCTCTTCTGGGAATACACCAGGAAGCGATTCTGGAGTCCCCCTGCCCAGCACTGACATGCTGTGACACACTGCGTGCTACAGAAGCCAACCCGCCACATTTATTGAACTGGAACAACTATAAGCAGCTTTTGTGATGTTATAGTAACATATACTGTGGCGTAGTATGAAATAACAGTATGAGTCAGGGGCGTAGCCAGAACTTTGTGGACCCCATAGCAACATTTTTGAGGGGCCTTCTCTCCACAGTAGTTGTTCATTCTAATATTGCCCTAGTTCATTGTATGCACCATACAGTAATAGTGCTATAGTTCATTTTATGCCCCATAGAAGTTTCCTAGTTCACATTATACAACCGAGTGCAGGAGGTTCACATTATGCCATACAGTGCCACCAGTTCACATTATGCCACACAGTGCCTTCAGTTCACATTATGCCACATAGTGCCTCCAGTTCACATTATACCACACAGTGCTTTCAGTTCACATTATACCACACAGTGCCCCAGTTCACATTATGCCACACAGTGCCTTCAGTTCACATTATACCACACAGTGCCCCAGTTCACATTATGCCACACAGTGCCTCCAGTTCACATTATACCACACAGTGCCTTCAGTTCACATTATACCACACAGTGCCTTCAGTTCACATTATACCACACAGTGCCCCAGTTCACATTATGCCACACAGTGCCTCCAGTTCACATTATACCACACAGTGCCTTCAGTTCACATTATGCCACACAGGAGATATGGTACAACCAGCTCCTACTTGAGGGGGATACATCCAAATACAGGACATTCCATTTTGAGTGGAGATCTTTTTTTCTTTTTCTCTTTTAAAACACATTTTGTTGGATTTTCACAAACATCGAGACATTCAAACAAATAAAGGCCCTCATTCAGAGCCGCTCGCTATTTGCGGTCGTTTGTTTTCTAAAAAGGGGTGGCTATTCAAATGAACCGTTCGCACTTTGCGGACTGTTCACGCCTCTAAGTCTGAACGAGCGAGCAAAACATGCGAACGTAAATTTGAAAAATACGCCCCCTGCCCGCTCGCACCATATGTCATGTCCGCTATTTATTAGATTAATCGAGTACATCGACCAGTGTATGTACTGCTCGCTATTCTTGTGGTTGGTTTTTTCAACCACTATTTTGCGAGCAGTTCTGAGTTAAAAAAAAACAAGTGACGTGGTCAATGACGCTGCTGGATTAATTATGCACTCCCTTAAAACGCCCGTTTTGACCTTTAAGCACGCCTGCGATCGGATCTCCACTCCCCGTTTTCAAGCACCTTCCCCTGTTACCACCCACATACGCCTCATTCTGTCACTCAAAATAGCAGGCATTCGCTATTTTGCGAGCACATGAATTTCGACCGCACTGACTGGTTCGCGCATGCGTATAACGATCCGTACGCATGCGCAGTTGGGCAAACATCGCTCGGAGCGAACGAGCTGCCGTTTACCGTTTGAATCAGGCCCAAAGTCTGTATGACTAGAAAGACAATTTTCAGATGTAAATGGCAATTTGCATATAAAAAATACAAAAGAAATTCAATACAAAATATAGAAATATGAATGTACATCCGTGAGAGACCACAGTAAAAAGGTCAAAAGACACATCTAGGTATGAACTTGTCTTACACAATAAACGCAGTATAAAAGTAAAATACGCACAAAGAAAATAAATCTATTAAAAAACTATTAAAAAAGGGATACTAAATAGGAAAGAAGGGGAAGGGAGATAATAAGGGAAAGACAAGACAGGGGTGTACTATACATGTGTCATACTAAGACATAAAATGTCAAAATTACATATGGATTTTGGATTTGTAATTGCGTAGTATTATTTAAATTTTAAATATAGGTGCCGCATTTTATATAGAATTGGAGGACACCCTTTTCCACGTCTGGCATGGTGGCTTGGGTTTCATAATAAAGTACACGCAGAATCATCTGATTGACTCAGAAAATTGTCGGAGAGGTTTTACCTATCCAGTGAGTGAGAATCGGTTTCTTTGCTACAGTAAGAATAACAGAAAGCAGAGGAATAATAGATTTACGGGTATATTTACTAAAGTGAGAGTTTTTAGAAATGGAGATGTTGCCCATAGCAACCAATCAGATTCTACTTAACATGTAACTAGCACCTTCTAGAAGATAATAGGTAGAATCTGATTGGTTGCTATGGGCAACAGCTCCACTTCTAAAAACTCTCACTTTAGTAAATTTACCCCTTTAGCTGCATACACACACAACGATTTTTTTAATAATTATCGTTAAATATCGTTTAACGATAATTGTTTGCAAAAATCGTTCACTTTCTGAGTCAAACGATGAACGATTATCGTTCATGCGCGTTCACGTTTGTAGTTTGTCGTTTGTAGTTTGTAGTTCAGTCAGACTTGTCAACTCAACGATTTTCATTAAGGGAATATGCAAAAATAGTTTGTAGTTCATAAAAATCGTTCATGACATTTAGTAAATGAACAACTTTAGTAAACGATTTTAGTAAATTTTTTCAAGGGAAAAAATCGTTTACTAAAATCGTTCATTAAAAAAATCGTTGTGTGTGTATGCACCATAAGAGTAAAGAACAGAAGACATGGGGTGGGATGCTTAAGTAAGTGTAGGGAAAAAATGTGACTAATGAAATTCATAAGCTTGTCCCAAAATGTTTGAATTTTTGCCACATTCCTCAAAGATATGTAAAAAAGAGGCTACCTGGGCATTGCATTTCAGGCAAGCTCCTGACTCAGTGGGAAACGTGTGTTTTCTTTAAGCCTGAGAGAAATATGCTCTGTGAACTACCTTAAGCTGTACTTCTTGTAGAACAGCAGTATGAAGGTATTTCAGGGAAGTGGAACAGTGTTATAACTAAGTAACCATATATCTGGAGACTTTATAGTGGGTATGTCAACAGACCAGCTAAGAGAGAATTGTTGCCAGAGCAACTTTCTCTGGGAGGGAGGGAAAGGATCAAATCAGAATTTAAGAAATATTTTTAAACCTTGGTGCAGAAAAAGGATAACAGCGATAGGATAGGTTCTGTGTTTTTGTCCGCTGACATAGCCACTAGTCGAGTTTGTGCAAAATGACGAGCCTGAAGACACATGAAAAAATGTTTGTGAGAAAGATTAAATCTTTCTTTCAAAGACTCAAAAGTATAAAGTACCCTCTGGATCTGCTTCACTTAGGGCCTGATTCAGAGCCGGACGCAATTAGCGCTCACTCGTCCAGAAAATAGGGGTGGCTATTCAAATCAACCGTTCGCTCTTTGCGGTCTGTTCACGCCTCTAGGTCTGAATGAGCAAACAAAACTTGCGGTCGTTTTTTTAAAAATTACACCCCCTGGCCACTCGCATCCTACGTCATGTCCGCTATTTATTAGATTAATCGAGTACATCGACCAGGGTATGAACTGCTCGCTATTCTTGGGGTTGGTTTTTGCTACCACAATTTTGCGAGCAGTTCTGGCTATAAAATAACCCAGTGACGTGGTCAATGACGCTGCTGTATTAATTATGCACACCCATAAAACGCCCGTTTTGACCTTTAAGCACGCCTGCGTACGGATCTCCACTCCCCGTTTTCAAGCACCTTCCCCTGTTACCACCCACATACGCCTCCTCCTGTCACTCAAATTATCAGGCATTCGCTATTTTGCAAGCACATGAATTTCGACCGCACTGATCAGGCCCTTAGGCACATAGGGCCTATTCATCATTATTAGCTATTCGATGGAGGTAATAGGTTTAGAACTCGCATGGAGTTCTACCTAATTACCGGAGGAATTCGTCAGTCCTCCTCCCTATAACTATCTATTCCGAAAAGCTGTCATTTTTGCGATGACAGCTTTTCGGGAAATAGATACTTTTGCCTCAATACTCTAACTTACCGCAGCTGTAATCAGTGCTGCGCATGCACCGCTACATCCGTAAAAGCAGCACATGCGCAGCCCTGCCTACAGCTGCGGCAATTGTGTGTCCCCCCTCCACCCATCCGATCTCCTCCCTGTCCCCCACTTACCTGCCCACTGCAGCCACCTCCGTCTCTGTCTGCTGCTCTGACACGTGTTCTCCCGGCAGAACACAGTAAAGTTTAGAGAAAAAAAAAACATTTTTTTTTTCTAAACTTTACTGAGTTCTGCCGGGAGAACACAGTGTCAGAGCAGCAGCTGGAGCCAGAGGAGGGACCAGGGAGCAATGGAGGGAGCCGAGGAGGACCTGCCCAACTGAAAGCAGGTAAGTAAATCCCGCTGTACGCCACCTGAGAGTGGCATATAATAAAATCATTAAATTCCGAAAATACATAGTTTTCGGAATTTGATGAATAGCATAATTTCCATATCCCCCATACTAATGTACTAATGTATGGGGAGTGTGGAAATAAACACAGGCGGACTTAACCAGGAGATATCAGTGATATCTCCTGTGTTAAGTGTCTTCATGAATACTAAAATAACAGTAATTAAGGAAAATGTCCTTAAAAATTTTATTTTAGTGTTGATGAATAAGCCACATAATCTCTTTCTGGGACAGTCTAACTTGGGGCTCAATTCCCACCCTCCAGCTTTACAAAGGCTGTAAACAAGGAGAAGCCTACTACCATACTTGCCTGCCCTCCCGATTTGGTCGGGAGCCTCACGAAAATCAGGTGCCGCTCCCGACCACCCGGAAGGCAAGGCAAGTCTCCCGGACCAGCCGCAGCCATCCCGCATCCCCCATTGCCGGCCACTTAGTATGCAGCCCGGGGGATCAGATGATGCGATTCGCGTTAAATCGCGTCATCGAAGCCCGCCCCCCGCAGTACAGTGCCTGTATTACGGGCTCTGCACAGCGGGGGGCGGGGCCACGATGACGTGTTGAGCTGCCACACCCCCCGCTCCGCCCACCTGCTGTGTACAGAGTGTTGTCCAGGCTGTCCCCTCCCGGAAGGGACAGCCTAAAGGTAGGCAAGTCTGCCTACTACTCTGTGACAGTTCTGGTCTTACTGACTAACTCAGTTGTGTCTGTGAGTGTGAAGCAGGAGTGTGGGAGATGGATCATATCAGTGTGGAGTACTGAGAGGGAGAGACAGAGATTGCCACTGAAGAATCCCCGGGCAATGGGCTGGACCAATTTTCTTCACAGGCAATTTCGTGAACTTGGTAGACAACTATATAAGCTAGTTCCGGGGACCCCTAAGCTTCTGGGTCCCATAGCAATGCCACCCCCTGCACCCACTATAACTACGCCCTTGGTGTGAACAATACAATAGTAAGGCAGTGTGGATGAAAGTAGAGCAGCAGCTCCTTGACTTATAATATGAACAGCAGGTTATCACAAAAGTCCTGGTTATGGCGCCCAATTGGGCATTTTGCACATTTCTGCTCACCATCTCAGGAGGCTGTTAGCAGAAATGTGTCTGCCAGCAGCACTCGCGCGCAATCGGAGCAACAACTAAATTGCTCCATAGGACGCCCATTAATTAGCGTAGCGCACCAAATTATTGAATTCCCCATATTAATCTCAATAAATCAGTAATATCACCAGCATATGACAGAAATATTGATTGTCACAACCTTGTACACTGGATCAATATATTGTCAAGGTACAAACATTTGTTTGCCTTTGCAATTACAGTCCCTTTTATATTGTATACAACACACTCACCCTCTGTGAAAAAGTCCTTGCTTGGTGATGGCAATCAGATTAGTTCCTAAATCTGGTACAAACAATACATCTATGTCTGTGACAACTGTTTCGCTCATTATACTCATGCACACAGTAATTGTCCCAACTTTCGTAGCATTTAGGACTTTATCTCTGAATCCTCTTGTTATTTATAGAATCACACAACTTTATTGACTTGAACAAACTCTAATTATAGCTGAAGTGCCTTGTGGCTCCTGAGTCCATGTACAAGCACTCTTTGCGTTGACTGTCGGCTACATTTAGTGCTGAATCATTCTTTCTGTCACACTTGCATGATGAAGTACCACTTGGTTTCTTTGCTCTGCATTCTGAGACCTTATATACCATCACTGATGCTGGCAGGAGGCATGGCCATGGTCAGGGATGTCCCAGCAGGCTCAGCACAGACACACCTACTCCCAGCACCAGTGAGGGGAGACGGAGCTGGCCGGGACAGCAGCAGCATACTGCTAAGAAATAAAAAGCCAACCACGGGGTTCAGGAAGCAGGTGCCAGCCTACTGGCAGTATAACTGGGTGCACGGGAAAGGCCAGACCCCAGAGGCAGCCCAGGCCCCATAGCAGCTGAACCCTTACTATAGCTACACTATTGCCTGCAGGTACATGCAGTGGTGGCAGCGGAATACACAATCCCGCTAGTGGTGGTGGCACCGTGGTTGTATTGGTACCGCCACATCTCTATGACACAGTTTCTTTTAGGAGGCGCTCACAGACACGTCCCTACTGTGCAGAGGATGGAGAGAAAGACGAGCAGTAATGCAGTGCATGCACATTAGCGAATTTCGTTTGAGGTTGCGCATGCAAAGTTGCATACCTTTGTAACTATGGGGAGTGCTCTCCGTAACAGAGATAGCTTGCGCTGCTGTCAAGAGACAATGGCCAGTGTGTGCATCCATTTGGCATCCACTTGGCTCAGTGTTGGAACAGGATTTGGACAAACGAGTATCTTAAAATAATAAAATAACACTCTGGTTGAATTGCAAACAGCTAGAACATCCCTCAATGCTTTGCTCAATGAAGAGAGCATTCCGAGCGCTGCCGACATAGATACTTTCAGTGGGGCAATAAGCCTGGTAAGATGCTGGCAAAGGCACTTAGGACACAGCGGTCTCTGACTTACATTCAAAAACTTAAGGATCCTGCAGGGACCATACATGCCACTGATACAGGAATTGCACAAATATTTCAAGACTATTACTCTGATTTATATAATTGAACGCAGACTCGCTCACATTCTGCTCAATTGGAGCACGAATCGGAGATAAAGGATTACTTAGAAGAGATTGACTTCCCGACTCTCCCCGTGGCGGTGACTCAGGCATTAGATTTACCCTTTACAGAACTGGAATTGTTAGATGCCCTACAGACATCTCCAAATGGAAATAGCCCGGGACCAGATGGTTTCCCCATCTCTTACTATAAGGCTTTTAAAGATAAACTTTTTCCCCTTCTCCTCTGAGCTTGTAATGCTGTATCGCAGCAAACTCCATTTTCTGACCAATCCCTTAATGCACATATAACAGTGATTCCAAAAGAGAGGAAGGATCCGTGTTTTCCCACCAGTTATAGGCCAATTTCCCTTTTGAATGTGGATGTTAAATTGTCCGCGACGCTTGTGGCCAGTCGCCTCAAGCCGCTGCTCCCGGGTGTTATCCACTCCGATTAAGTGGTCTTGGGGCCTGATTTAGAGCCGCTCGTTAGCGGCAGTACGCTCGTAGCGTCCCCATGTTGTGAAACCACGCATGCGCCGGTGTTACGCAGCGCATGTGCGTACGGCTGATTGCAATCTTTTTTTTAGTCGTTCGTCGAATAGCGAACAGGAAGTGACCTGTCAAATGTGATTGACAGAACAGGCCGTTTTTGGGCGGTGACGGGGGTGGAGATGGGAAAACGCAGGCGTGTCGAGGCATTTTGTGGGCGTCCTTAAATTATCTCATGCGAACGGCAAATGTGATCGGAACGAGTCATAGTCACTGTCTGATCCACTTTCCGTTCAAACTGCTCGCACAGCTTGGGGTCTGGTATACTCTACCACAATGGCGATGGTCTCGTCCCCCTCCCCGAGCCTCCTTGATGTTTAATCGATGTTTTTTAGTTAAACAGACAAGCAATCAACTTTGATTACAAAACTTGCTTGTAATGTGTTTAGCAACTATTTTTTGGGTGGAAGCCCAAAACCGTATGCAGGTGAAATACTCAGCTGCTAATTTCAGGATTAGACAATCAATTAGCGTACCATTTTTGGTGTCAAAAATGTTGCATTATTTTTGTTTGGGGGTTTATGTTATTGCAACAATATTGTCATCATGTTTGTGTTTTTGCTACATTTTTAATGTTCACAGAAATTTCACCAACATTTTTATTTGGAAAAGTGTGCCTTTAAACTCCCAAATGGTTTTTAACCCTTTTTTTTAATTCTTTTTTAAAACTTACATTTTTGGGTGCCGGGATTATAAAAAACATTTTTGGAATAATGTCACAATACAATGGTGAAGAATTTGATTGTTTTATTTTTGGAAAACACATTTTTTGTTTTTCCAGGCCATTGGCCACTTTGCAGGTCTGGATAACGTCACAAAAAATGACATAATGAAATAAAAAACAAGAATGGCATTTGGCCAAAATAAAAGAACACACATTAAAAACAATTCACAAGAAAGGAGAGGGAAGTTTTGGCCCTTAAGGAATATGGGTCAAGCACAGAAGGATTGTGGGAAAATTAGCCAGTGCTGTCATCGCTTTTTGCCCCGTTTGGCTGGGGTAGGGTGGGAGCCTGACCGGATCCGGGATGTCCTTTGGCTGGCCTCTCCAGAGGCAGATGTTGTGGCCTCTGGACTAGGCAGAGGGCTAGGCACATTTGGAGGGATGGCTGTTGTTGTGCCAGAGGTGGAGGATCTTGATGTTCCGGCAGGAAGGGAGGCCGGCTCCACCATGTGCTGGCGAACGAGCTGCTCCAGGGCATTGGCAATTCGGATGTTGGCCCCGGTATTTTCTGCCAGGGCCCGACCAATGGTCACGTTGGCCGCAGCATTTTGCTCCATGGCCTCCGCCCCCCGTAGCAGACTGGCGTTCATCCTCAGCAGAATCTCCGTGTGGTGATCCGATTTAAAATTGAGATCCGTGAGGAGGGCTACTGCCTGCGAGGGGGATTGCCCTGGACTGGCTTCTGCAGGGTCCCCAGCCGGATCTACTGCTTCCTCCCCTGCAGAGCCAGCAGAAATTCTGCGGCCAAGGCTCCCCTCTGGAGCAGACTCATCCGCCTGTGTCTCTGTGAGAAAAATGAGAAAAGAGGAACATTACAATCTACATATTGTCACAAATACATTTCTGAGTTGGTAACATAACAACATTTGGGGGCTAACAAATCCATTAAACAGAAAGAGAGAAGTACTTACCGGGCGTCTCTTGGCCATCGTTTTGCTGGTCTGTAGACATTTTGTTCAAAACCACTTGAACTACACCAGACCGTTTTGGCTTTTCCGTGACGTATTTATACATGCGTCCTTATTTTTGGTTCGCATCATTGATTGTGCGCTCCTATGATCCGTCCTTAATTTGAGCGGGAAAAAAAAAACTATGGATATGGGCGACTCAAGTCGAGGTGGCGGATGTTGATTGTTGAAGGTATCGTGTGTAGTCGTGGATTGTTGGCGGGATTAGTGGTTGTGAGGCGTTTTTTGGGAGGTGTAGTTGGTGCTTTATTTTTTTGGGATATTTTGCGTTCTTTTTTTTTTAGTGCGGATATTTTCGTTGTTGGTTTTTTTGTGAGTAAGTATTTTTTTCATGTCCTTTAAAAAATAAGGGTTCTACAATCCGAATTTCTGCATTTTAATTTTTTTTATTTTTTTTTGCCAGTTATTTTGGCTTGGCCCCAGAGAAGTTTTTGGACTGTGACTTATTGTTCGACTTTTGGTAAGTTTGTTTTTATCATTATTTGACGAATTTGATGTGTGGGTCTTCGCATATATTTGGAACATTCATGTCTTCTTTTTTTTTATTCCTATCATGTATTAACACTAAATATAGCGTCAGTTATTTGCTAATTTTTTGCCTTGATTTTTCAAGGGCCAAATGCGAACTATTTAGCGCACTAATGTTTCCTTATTCTCCTTCGCCAAAAGGCGAACTATTTAGCGCACTAATGTTTCCTTATTCTCCTTCGCCAAATGCGAACTATTTAGCGCACTAATGTTTCCTTATTCTCCTTCGCCAAATGCGAACTATTTAGCACACTAATGTTTCCTTATTCTCCTTCGCCAAATGCGAACTATTTAGTGCACTAATGTTTCCTTATTCTCCTTCGCCAAATGCGAACTATTTAGCGCACTAATGTTTTTTTGGGTAGAAATTTGCCCATTCTTTTTTGGCCTCTCAATGTAGGTTTATTTTTCGAAATAATGTGTTCTCCCCCTATCTTTTAACGCATTTTGTTTTTGGTTAAAGAATCAAATATGTCCCCCAAAAATACTAACCGGAATTTCATTTTTGGAAATGTAGGTTGTTGCACTCATGACCATACCCCGGCATGTAAGCATCTTTGGATTTTTAACCTAAGATAAGTATATTTTTGTTTTTACCTTTTTATCAAAAACTAACTACCTGGCTTCCCATTTCAGGTTGATGTTGGTCGTATTGTTTTGGCCATGCTTCCAGAACCCGACCAACCTCAATCTCGTCCCAGGCGTAGGCATCATAGGCGTGCAAGGCCCAAGATATTTAGAACACGTGTCACCCTTTTTGGAATGCCCGATGATGAGGTTTTACGACGATACCGTCTTCCTCCAAAAATCATCATAGACACTCTCTCATTAATAGAGAGTGATCTTGAGCGGCAAATTGACAGTCCTACAGCAATACCACCACTTACGCAATTAATGGCGGTGTTACATTTCTGTGCCTCAGGATCCTTTCAAACCACGGTGGGAATAGTGGCTGGAATCTCGCAATCCTCATTTTCAAGGATCCTGAGGGCAGTGATGGAGGCCCTTTTCAAGCACCTCCATCATTTTATTATCATGCCATTGGATATGGGTTCCCTTAGTGTGGTGAAGGCCAATTTTTACCAAATAGCTGGCTTCCCACACATCATAGGGGTTGTGGATGGTACTCACATACCACTGCAGCCTCCAGCACGGCTGGAGGCCATTTTTCAGAACCGAAAGCACTATCACTCCCTTAATGTAATGGTGGTATGTGATGCCTCCCTCCAGATCCTGTCCCTGAATGCAAAATTACCCGGGAGTGCACATGACTCATTCGTCATCTGGTAATCAGGGATTTGGCATAAATTAAACAACCTACAAGCTGGTGATGCGTGGCTTCTGGGTAAGTGGAGACCTTTAGTTGTAACCATTGCCAAGCTTGATACACAGTGATCCTGGCTGTTTTTTTTTTTTTTTCACAGGAGACAGTGGCTACCCTTGCACGCCCTGGCTGCTCACTCCTTATTTGGCTCCCACACAAGGGCCACAAAGTGAATATAATTCCGCACTTACAGCCACCAGGCAGGTGGTGGAGCGCTGTATCAGCCTTTTAAAAGGCCGATTCAGATGCCTCCACCGCTCTGGTGGCGAACTCATGTATTTGCCGGCTATGGTTTTGAAAATTGTGGTCCTGTGTGGGATCTTTCACAACATCGCCATAAGGAGTGGTGTCCCAATGCAGCCAGAGGATGCCTTACCTGAGGATGGCCCCCCCGAGGTTGGTCGGAGGTCATTTTGAGAAACAAACACAAACCAAAAAAATAAAAAAAAAACATCAGCTCCGAAGGAGCGCCGACATGTGGTCGAGGACCACGAGCATCTAAATAACGTGGCCTCGCAAGGCGGCCAAGCCCTCCTGCATAGCATGCATCCGCCTCTGGTCCGCTGTTGGTATAAAAAAAAAAGGGATCCTTAATGAAATGCCACCTTACATTATAAGTGTAAAAAATAAAATAAACAAATAAATCTAGCTGCAAACAAGATCCAGTTTGGTGATAAAAAAAAAGGCCAGGCAAATGCTAAGATGGTATCAATAATAATTTAGAAATTAACACACAAAAAGGCAAACCAAAAAGGACACAGTAGCCTTCTTAGGGTAAAGCACAAAACACAAAGAATGAGTGTTTTCACATGTGTGAGATGTATCAGTGGAAAATATCCCAGACATTTTATATCCAATTCAAAATGATTTATTACAACAAAAGAAAGGTAAACATACCGGTCATTGGGCTGGATGGTCTGGGTTGAACTCCATCCTCCTCCTCCTCGGAGGTGGGCCAGTGCTGGTGGGTTGAGGGAGGGGAGAGGGCTGAAATTGGGGAGGGTCCGGAAAATCGAGGGGGTGGTGGAGGGGAGGGTGAATAAAAGAGGGGGGGTTGGAGGGGAGGATGAATTTTGGGGGTGGGGCAAATTGGGAGAGGGAGGGGCCTCACCTATTGGCCTGGCAGGGGTGGAGAGGGAATTGGGGGAAGGTTGGGGAGATGGGCTCGGGCTGGTCGGCGGCGGCAGGGGCCGAGCCCGGCACCGAACTCTGCGGCAAGCCAGGATTCTGCGTTCAGCCCCTAAATGATTAATGACATTTTTTTAATTTTTCTTATGGGAAGGGGGGGGGGTGGAAGCCAAATTTTCAACACCCCAAAAATAACAAACATTCTAAAACAGGAAAACATGCACACACAGACATGTCAAAAAACAGGGCTATACTGAAAACAAACATGCACACACAGACATGTCAAAAAACAAAAAACAGGGCTATACTGAAAACAAACATGCACACACAGACATGTCAAAAAACAAAAAACAGGGCTATACTGAAAACAAACATGCACACGCAGATAGGGCCGCAACAAACAAACAGGGCTATAATGTAAACAAGCACACGCAGATAGGGCCGCAACAAACAAACAGGGCTATACTGTAAACAAGCACACGCAGATAGGGCCGCAACAAACAAACAGGGCTATACTGTAAACAAGCACACGCAGATAGGGCATAAAACAAATCCGCCAAACCCCCAAAAAAACTTACTTGCAGTGATCCGCTGCCAAAAACATGCCAGCAAGCGGGGGGTGCGGCACCGCAGATCAGACCACCTGCGCTCTAATTGGCCTATATTACGGCGTGAGCCGAAGGAGCACAGGTGGTGGCGAACCTCCGCATAGGCCGATCGCTTGGCCCGGTTAGTGATGGGGGGAGGCTGGCTGGTGATCCTCCGGTCCATAACCTCTGTGAGGACCAACAGCTCCCGTCTTGTAAATGCGGAGGCTCTCATGATGGCAATGATTTTTTTTAACAACAAACAGTTTTAATAAAGGGCAGAGAAAACTTTTGATTGGCTAATGTACTTTGTAAATTAACAGGAACCATTGTATTGGTTCTTGTATGAGTCATGTGTCCTTCAGGCTCCCAAATCTAATGTGAATTATGATAGGCTTCATGCAGTGACATGCGTAAGCTAATTTAAATAAAGAAATTTATATCTGAAAATAGGAATATCCTAAACACACGAAAACAAAAGGATAATTGGTTACAACATGTTTTTATGAAAAAGTAAACCATTGGGGAAACCGTACGTATTCTGTGGGTAAAATGACACACACGGACAACAATAAAGTTTATTGAAAAATGAAAAAAAAAAAGATTGCAAACATGTGAAGAGCAATTAAGCTAATTAATATATTGATTGGCATGATACGATTAAAGTATGTATGCAGGATGAACGAGCAGGTAATCGAAATCTGACAGGCCCACTTCCGGTTTGTACTTGTGCGAGCGCTCCCTGCAACCAAATTGGGAGATGGCCGGTCGCAATTTTGCTCGCTCGTTAGCTAGAGGAGGGGTTGGGAGACTTTGGGGCGGAAGAATAGCTACGAGCGAACTTTCGAGCGAGCACAGGAATTAACATTTTCTCGCTCGTCGGGGAACGAGCGTACTGCCGCTAACGAGCGGCTCTGAATGAGGGCCTTTGTCCCTGGTAGAGAAGCTAGGGACAATACTACAAAAGTTATTGATTTGATATCTTATGCAACTACAACTAACACTCCAATGATGCTTCTCTCTATAGATGCAGAAAAGGCCTTTGATCGGGTGGATTGGGGCTTCATGGCGGCGGTATTGGGACGGTTGGGTTTGAATGATGCGTTTATCCAGAAGATACTCTCTCTATATCAAGCTCCCTCGGCGCAGGTTTGGGTTAACGGAATTCTGTCTGACCAGATTCATATTGCAAATGGTACATGACAGGGGTGCCCCCTCTCGTCATTGGTCTTTGTGCTCTGCATGGAGGCCTTGGCGAGGGCGATTAGGGCTAATCCGAATATTTCTGGTTTATGTGTGGGGACACGAGAATATCGTCTTGCCCTTTTTGCTGATGATTTTTTGTCTATACTAACGAATCCGGTTATATCAATTCCAAATCTTCTGCAAGAATTTAATCGATTTAGTCAGCTGTCTAATTTTAAATAAATTATTCAAAATCAATGGCTCTTAATGTCACAGCCTCTACGGAGACTGTTTCAGCTCTTAGCTCCTCTTTTCCTTTCAAATGGTGCCCATCCCATACACAGTATTTAGGTGTACAGATACCAAATAGACTTAATCAGCTGTTTGTTTTAAACCATGCCCCCATGCTTAGCAAGCTTCGCAAGGTATTGACCCATTGGCTCCCTCAGAAATTTTCATGGTTAGGTCGGATGAACATAATTAAAATGAATGTGCTCCCTAAACTTCTATATCTGTTTACAACAATTCCTATAGGGCTCCCACCTCACTTTCTGTCCAATGTACATAATATTATTCGTGAGTTTGTATGGGGTGGCAGACGACCTAGGTTTAAACACCAGATTCTTTTTCAACGTAAATCCCAGGGTGGTAGACAGCTTCCTATGATTTCTGCTTACCTTCAAGCGACAATGTTAAGTAGGATTCTGGATTGGACCAGGAGTCCTGGGGAGAAGCAGTGGGTGGACTTGCACAATTTCTTCCATGGTGTTCTAAGGTGTCTCACTCGGACCACCCAACAATGGGTCCTACTCTATCACTGTGGAGAAGGTTTCCTCGGTGATGTCTCCACTTAAACCCATTGTACATAACCCTCTTTTTACTCCTGGGATTTCCGGACGTTCTATGTCCTCCTGGTCAAAGGCAGGTATTACTAGAATGGGACACTTGATTTCGGGTGAAGCGTTTAAGTCTTTTAGAGATTTGTCGGCTGAATCAAATTTATGCACTCACGACTACTGGTTCTACCTACAGATCTGCTACTTTGCTTCTTCTCTGGGAGGTCTTACCAAATTCAATAGAGACATGACTCCTTTTGAGACTATGGCCCGTATTCAATTTGAGGCGAAAAGTCCGGATCCGCGATACTTTTTCGCCGATGATGTCAGTTTCGCCTGTTTTGCTTTTACCCCGTATTCAATTTGAAAGACTTTTTGCTTAGGCAGAAAGTCAATGCAATGTACTAGGCGAAAAAGTTTCGCCTATGAATAGCAGGTGGAAAAAAGTGCAGAATTGGGGTTTTGGGGTGCAACGTTGCGGGAACCCCCCAGCAGCCTTCAGACAGTCCCCCAAAGTTAAACTGTGTACAAAAATGTAAAAAACACACTTAAGAACACCCAAAAATGACTTTGAAAAAGGGGGTGAAAAAAAAAAGTTGGGGTACAAAGTTAAAAACTAGCGAACTTGACTCTGGGGGGGTCCCCAAGTATGCCTCAAGTATTTTTTTGATTGCAGGTGCTTACGGCAGGTGGATTTTTCACGATTTTTTCAACTTACCTTTAGCAACTTTTAAATATGCTGACCCCCATTTTCAAGTACCCCAAATTTGCTGGGATAACTTATTGTCTGCAAAAAATATTCCTGAATACTATTCTGCATCAGGTATAGAAAAACGCTATTTAGCAGCTATTGAGCCCGTTTAAAAGCACCAAATACCTTCAGCAAGCCAAATCAGGGGGTACCATAGTGAACCCCCATGTCAGAGCATCTTTTGGGGAGTGTCAGGCTGATTTCCCCAAATCTACAGTACTTTCCGCCTGTTCAAGTTTCGCCGGGTCCCGTTTTTGCGTACTTTCAAATTGAATACGGGGTAAAGCGGGCACGTGCGCGATACTTTTCCGCCTACAAAACAGGCGAAGTAGGCGAAAAGTCCAGGCCGCGAAAAAGTATCGCTGCTCGGCTCAAATTGAATACGGCTCATTGTGTTCTCATCATAATGTAATTTACGGCTTATTGTGTTCTCATCATGTAATTTACGGCATATATCAAATACTTCTGACATCCCATTTACCTGATAGTCTGGCATTCCAAGATGTGTGGGAACGGGAATTTCATTCTAGGGGTATACAGATTAATTGTGAGAAGGTGTAACAGACTGCTAGTACCTGTTCTTCAAGTCTTTTCTCCAGGAGTGTCTCCGCTCTGCTGGCGATGTCATGAGGACAGGGGTTCGTTATTCCATATATGGTAGGACTGCCCATTGATCGTCCCGTTTTTTGGAGAAAGATTATAGCCTTGGCATCAGAGATTCTGGGTTCACCTGTCCTGACTGGGCCTGATTTTTGGCTCTTATCACACTCAGATATACCCATTTCTAAATATAAAAAATCTTTACTCAAACATCTGTATAATGCAGCCAGAGCGGTGATACCAGTCCGTAGGCGTTCTTCTGTACCTCCCTCACCCTGGGAATGGTTTCACTTTCAACGCATAGATTTCTTTATGTCAATGGATGACATTTTTTATTCGACTCCTGAAAAGCATTCTGATTATGTGACACTGTGGTTTGGTTGGATGGACTTCAAATATTTTTCTTCCTATAAGGATTTGATACCCCGAGATCAAGTATAAGTAACTGTTTTCCTGGGCTATAATATGTAGCTTTGGTTATATATTTGCCAACTAGATCTTGAATGGCCACATACTTTTATTTTTATTATATATTAGATACTGCTCTAAATTATTCCTTATGCCCCCCCTCCTCCCTCCTCTTTTCCCTTGTTTATCCCTGTTGTCCATGTTTATGTTTTTGATTGTATTATTATTATTTTTTGCAGTTTTATGGATATATACAAATTGGATGTCACACTGGTGTCTTTTTGTGTATCTTGTTTATTATATTGAATGACATTGTTCAATATTTCTTTTTCTCTGTTCTGCTATCGTATATGTTTATTGAAAAACATACAAAAATAACTTTGAAAATAAAGAATTTATAAAAAAAAATAAAAAGGAACCTGGATTCTGCCAGAGCACTTCAAAAAATCCAGGATCTAGTACATCCCTAAATAAAATGTAGTATGCATCAGAACAATGCCTAAGGGGCCTATTCATCAACACTAAAATAACGTTTTTAAGGACATTTTCCTTAATTAACTTTATTTTAGTATTCATGAAGTATTAATGCAGGAGATATCACTGATATCTCCTGGTTAAGTCCCCCTGCATTAATTTCCACACTCCCCATACATTAGTATGGGGATATGGAAATTATGGTATTCATCAAATTCCGAAAATTATGTATTTTCGGAATTTGATGGTGTTACCACACGCCACTGTGAGGTGGTGTATAGTAGGTAACTCCTGCTTTCAGCTGGGCAGGTCCTCCGGCATCTTCCTCCATCGCTCTGTTCCCTCCTCTGGCTCCTGTGGCTGCTCTGACACTGTGTCCTCCCGACAGAACACAATAAAGTTTAGAAAAAAAAATATTTATTTTTTTTCTAAACTGTACAGTGTGCTGCCGGGAGAACACAGTGTCACCATAGCAGATGGAGCCAGAGGCTGCTGCGCGGGCAGGTAAGTGCGGGACATGGGGGAGGTGAGCGGAGGGGGGAGGGGGGTTGAGGGGGACACAAAATTATCGCAGCTGTAGGTAGTGCTGCGCATGCGCTGGTTTTACAGATGTAACAGCGCATGCGCAGTGCAGATTACAGCTGTGGTAAGTTAGTGTAGAGAGGGATAACTATCCATTTCCTGAAAAGCTGTCATCACAAAAATTACAGCTTTTCGGAATAGATAGTTATGGGAAGGAGGAATGATGAATTCCCCCGGTAAGTAGGTAGAACTCCATGCGAGTTCTAAACCCAATTAAGAAAGTTTAGGTATGATGAATAGGCCCCATAGAAACAGGTTTTAGGAAGCCAGGCAGGAAGGAGGACCAGGGAAGATTGGGTTGCGGAGGTGCCTAGAGTTTGCCTGATTTGAGCATCTCACTTTGATCCTATGATAAACAGAGGCACACTTGTTCTTTTCAGGTATTTCAAAGCATCAGTGCTTCCATGATGACCCTTCTGCTATAAAGGAACAGACAGTAAAACATTTTTTATTTATTACACGTTTCGATAAAGAAAATTAAACTCTGACCTTTTGGTGTGCAATCCATCTTTGCCTACAGGTCCAGAGGGGGGATAAATAATGTGCCCACATACATGTACTTGTGCAGGAAATATTTGCACAGCATTAAGCCTAGAACTGATGAGTGTTATTTCAAAGTGTTTAACACTTATTTTCAAAGCCTATTAGACAAGCTAGGACTTTGATGGTCCAAGAAATAGTGAGTGCTAATGGACATTTTCTGTCGAGGGTTTGCAGTGTGTCAATATCGAAGTTGCCAGCAACACTGAATAGGTGTTAGCAGGGTCGCCATGAGAAATTTTGGAACCCGGTGCTTAGGTGGCCCTGGCCAAGAATGAGGGTGTGTGACCATGTCCTGTTGTAAATATACAACCCATCTAACATGAGCAGAAGTACAGACATCTTGATTAGGGAATGAAGCCCCTCCCCTATAGGAGCCAATTTGAAGACTGCTCAGTAGCTCTCAACAAATTTCTCTTCAGCGCAGGCGATGGAGGTCGCTCTGTCAGTTGCTGTGACTGACTCCGTGCACCGCTCTCCTGTTAAGGTGACAATGGATCCTAAAAACCCTCTAAAAAGGAGAGTGGAAGTATCTCTCCCATGAATTAATGATTAAAAGGGAAAAAATCCTCAAAAATTTCAAGCAGATTTTTACCTCAGGTTATGAGGTGGAACATGACTGAGATAATTTTGACTCAGTGTCTCATGTAGGGAGGTTACGTTTTTGGATTTCTTCTTGTGAATTTAGATCCAAAAGTAATAAATTCCTTCACATTCATGCTGTCTCTCACAGGGAATCCTGTTCAGGCAGAACACAAAATTTCCCTGGTATTGGCCAGAGCAGGTAGACTTTGAGCAACCCAAATTCGCCTGCCCGTAGCTGGCAGAACTCTCTGGCCTGTAGCTGGCATTTTTCAGATGCCTTTCCCAGAATAAGGGTCCTCCAAGCATGTTTTACAGGGACCATCCCATATGAGGTTGGCTTCCCTTGACAGACATCCGCAGGTAGTGAACTGGGAGTCCGAGGAGATAGTCCGTTCAGCTTCCTCTTCGAAAAGGGGAGAATGGAGCGACAATCAGGTGGCTAGAGTAGCCCTAGCAGGTAGAACATCTCCAGCTACTCCACATACTGGGCCTTGTCAGAAGTTCACTGAGCTGGCCTCTTGTTCTTCTCTAATTAATGAGGATGAGTGGGTTCTCCACAGTCATGCAAGTTTACCGGATACTGTATACCTGCTTTATTTGCTCCAGATATAGATCCTTCCCTGAATGCCTTGCTGGGTGATAAGGTAACTCCAGACCTGTGGCGGATCTTACCTAGGGGCTGCGAGGCTGCCACCCCCCCCCCCAGTAAAATCAGCCACCTCAGTGAGCCAGTGTGCAGTCTGTGACTGCACTGGCTTCACTGTGACTGGAGGTGGCTTCCTATTGGAAGCGCCACCTGCCAGTCACGTTGAAGACAGGCAGCCAGGGGGAGGTGTCTCCTCCCCCTGGGACTGCCAGTCCGAGCTGTGATCAGCAGAGAGCAGGTTCCAGTGGAAGCCGCTGCTCTGCCTTTCGAGCAGCCATACAGGGCTTCTCGGGGCTGCAGATGGCGCTTCTTCTTGCAGGCAAACTCCGAAAACTTTCAGTTTTCAGAGTATGCTGAATCTCATGTGATCCTATTTGGACCCCTGATGATGAATTGCCTGTTAACCTATATATGCGGAAACTAGCGTTTCCGCATGGTTAATGGACCATCTATCGTATTATGATTAGACCCCTGAAAGAGAAGGCAAGTACATCTCATCCGTTTAGTCACTAATAGTTTCTACATTAGCTTTGCTCAAGGCAGTCAGTAGAGCAAACCTCATTATAGATTAGATCTTGAATTACATTACTAATTTACGTTGGCTTACTAAAACCAGGCTCCAGTGTCGGACTGGGGCATGAAGGGCCCACCGGAAAAATGCAGTGATAGGGGTCCATATTTAGAGGTGTGGTCAGCCTCTAAAGGGGGTGTGGCCACCTCCACAGAGAGTGCATGGACTGGGCTCCTTAAAAATGTATATATAGTAAATACTTCTAGTGAATGAATGATAATGTACCAGATTAATAACAGCAATGCATTTTAGAAAATACACCATAGTCCTGTGCAGTATAAACTATAATGTAACATATGTATAATGTATAGTTTAAGTGCACAGTCTTGAACCTGATCCCTAGAGGAGGGGGTGGGCCCACAGGCAGTGGGGCACACCAGGGGATTCCCCTGTACCCCTGTGGGCCAGTCCAACTCTGCCAGGCTCTCAGGTCTTGTTACCAAAGCCATTGATTTTCCAAAATAAATGTGATTAAAATTTATTTGGACCTGAGTTTTTCTATGAGGTCCACTCCCATTATAAAGTTAAAGTCCTTTGCTGCCCTCAGCCAAAAAATGCTTGAATTCAGAAAGAAGCCCTTTCTCCAGGGAAGTTGAGCAACCAAACCCAACTCAAAACCTCTGCATCCTCAGCAGATCTTAGAAAGGAGGTTTCACATCCAAGTCCTGAGAACACGGGACAAACCCCTCCACATCTTGGTCCAATTCAGGCAGAGGAACGATGACTAGTGAGTACTCCTTCTCCCCATAAATCTATATCACATTGCTTTCACAAATAGGCCCAGATTACCTTTAGACACATGGTTGTTGAAAACTATTCAGGTTGGCCTAAATCTGCAGGACCTGGCTGCAGTGCTAGGAAGAATGGCAGCCCCTTTCCCCAGGGTATTTTCATGTGCCTCTACTTTGCAGAGGACTTCAGAGATTCCTCAAAGCAATACTTTACAATCATTGCGGCTGGTCAGATATATCCACTGACCTATCAAGTAGCTCAAGACATATGGAGCTGGATAACTTTACCTATCCCAGCACAAAGGCCCCTCATTCTACCTTACCTAGTTCTCTCTATTACATCAGAGTTGGTAAGCTATTTCTCAGGACACAGCAATCAAGGGAGAATGGTCCCTAGCTCTTTTTTGTCTGGACAATACCATGGCAGTGTCCTATATAAACAGCATGGGTAATACCCACTCAGGGCCGGTGCTAGCTTCTAGGCACCCTAGGCAAAACTTCTGCATGCTGCCTAAGCTTGCCTAGTGGAAGCGCCGGCCCTGTACCTACTCCTTGTCATTGTGCAAGGAGGAGTTAGAAGTGTGGCATTGGGCTATGCAGAAGAACACTGTACTCTCATCCACATTCCTGGAGAAATAAACAAACTGGCAGATTCACTGTGCAGAAGGAGCCTATCCTTGAACATCTTTCAGAAAATTGTCTTACAGTTGCTCTCGGTATCACAGTGGTAGGTCTCTACCTCTCCTCTGAATGACCATACTCTTCTATTTGTTTTCAGAGTTTGAACAAAGGGTGCGTGGAAGATGGATGTGCTGTCTTCTCCAATTTCAGTATCCTTTTGCATTTCCCCCACTGACTCTTCCGTTAAGAGTATTGCACAAAATCAAAATTGATTAGGTTCCTTAAATCATTCTGGTCTACCAAGTTTGGTGGTCCAAACCTTGGTTTCCCCTCATTGCACATTTTACAATTGGTCCCAAAGTTCTGCTGGGGGTTTCTCATGCTTCCTAGGCATCCCAGATATTCTGCAGAATCTCCATTGTTCCATGTAGATGCCAACATTGCCAGGCTGTTGACAGACCTACTGCTATCTATAGACATAACAGCTCTCATTAATGCTTCCTTGAAACCAAGGATGAAGGCTAGACATTCTACAATGATTAAGGAGTTTATTTCTTGGCGTTCTCAGATCTCTGATTCTCACATGGTGTCTATTCTTCAACTAGGTCTGGATTTCTTGGCCCACAAATTTGAATTAGGGATGGCATCCCTAAGTCATATGTCTCAGGCTTCAAAGATAATAAAAATGTCCTACCCTTGCTATGGGATATTCTTCTTTCTAGACCAGATATCAGATATTCTGAAACTTGAGATTTTGATCCATTCTTGTCACATCTAGCTGTTTTGGATAATTCAACGAGCTTGCTTTCCAACTCTCAGAAACTCGCCTCCTTATTGTCCCTAGTCTTTGCATCTTGGGGGTAGAACTCACTTTAATTAATTGATACAACCTATGGCTTACTTAGACACCACAAGGATTTCACATAATTCTTAATGGCCACACAAAAACTTCTTTAGTGGATAATTTAGTGGAAACTTCTTTATCTTATAATTCCTTTGTGGACTTTGATGTCATCAGAGATGACTCAGATCATAATGTTTGTATAGTCTCGTCTTTCTGTGTACCTGTCTCTCACGGCTTCTTACAGACAAGATATTAGACAGTTGTTCATCATCTGCAAAAAACCATTCACACCCGTTAGGCTCTCTACTATCCGAGGTTGGGTTGTCTCAACTATGAGAGGGGCAGGATCGACAAATCTCATTTTAAAGGTCATTCCCTTTCGGGGAGCTGCGGCTAGTAAAGCTGTCTCAGAAGTCTTGTCTCTCCCGACCATTATACACGCAGCCCATTGGCCATCTGCCAGAACCTTTGCCAAATTCTGTTGGAGGCCTTCTGATTTAGAAAAAATCAAGTTCCCCTGCACAAGCACCAGGTATGGGGTAATCTGCCCACCTGCTGTTACTAGGTGGCAAGTCTTCTGACAACTGGAGTTTGCAGTAATCTATGATCTGAAAACTTTATTGGTTCTAGGGAATAGGAGTGCCACCTAGTAACAGCACCCATCCCTTCCCACCCTGTTGCTATTGCTGTTGGCTGTCTTTGCTATGGAACTTTGGTTATAGTACTTCCTTTGTTATTGCCTTTTCTTTTAGACCGTCTAAAAGATCAGAGGAAGGTGCAGAAACCGATCCAGAAGGATTGAAGAATTGACTCATATCCATCCATCAGAGTTCTGCCTTGACACAGAATGGATTCATGCTACAACTTTATACTATTGCACTGCTCATTTATTTTACATTCAAGACTCTGGGCTATACCTTCTACATATTGCACCATCTTCCCAGTTTATTTTATTCGCGTTTCGTCTATTTGATGCATTATTGGCGACTGTGGGCCTAATTCAGAAATAGATGCAATGCCGATGTTTCCACGGTTTGAGCGATTATCGGTAATCTGTGCATGCGTATCAGTTGCACTGCGCATTCATCAAGTTACATCACCGATGTCGCTTGCAGTAAAGAATTATTTGCAAAGTGAGTGACAGGCAGAGTCCGTTTGTGGGCAGCAATGGGGGAGGTGTGACTACCATTTTCGGGGCAGGTCTCTGCTTGCCACTGCGATCCCGTAGGCCGAAGTTTCTTCGGCCATTCTACGTGACTATAGGGTTGCTCAGAGTCTGATGATTTACTGATCTGCGACCGAGCTTTGTCTTTGTACACAGTCGCTTGGATTTGCAAAGCTGCTGGTGGGCGTCTCAATACATATCCTGGCGGCTGCAAAATTCGCATACAGCGGCCTCGTAGCTGCGGTTTTATTAGCGTACATCTTTGAATAGGGCCCTGTGTCCTCTTCGTCAATAAATTTGTTAATCTTCTGCAATCTTTGGATACCTCTTATTTGCCTTTATCCAGTCTGGATATAGTGGTTACAGTGGTTATGAATGGGGTCACGATTGCCAGCAGTAAGCTTATGAGAATCTGATTCAGCGAGCAGTAGCCCCGTCAGCTGCTAGTTTGCATGTGATCTGTGCACATCCTAGCCTGCTGGGCAGGTGCAGCATCACTGTTAGGGACCTATTTATTATCACTTATGGGCCTGTTACACATTATTATTATTATTACCAGTTACTTATATAGCGCACACATATTCCGCAGCGCTTTACAGAGAATATTTGGCCATTCACATCAGTCCCTGCCCCAGTGGAGCTTACAATCTATATTCCCTATCACATGCACACACATATACACACTAGGGTTAATTTTGTTGGGAGCCAGTTAACCTACCCGTATATTTTTGGAGTGTGGGAGGAAACCGGAGCACCCGGAGGAAACCCACGCGAGCACAGGGAGAATATACAAACTCCGCACAGGTAGGGCCGTGGTGGGAATCGAACCCATGACCTCAGTGCTGTGAGGCAGTAATGCTAACCATTACACCGTCTGTGCTGCCTGTACACATGCGGAAATGCTAGTTTCTACATGTTTTTTGTAACAGGCCCATTCATTTCTAGGGGCCCGTTAGGGCCACCTTGCCTTCAGCAAACTCCTCTGGCCCCCGATGATGAAACGGCCCCTTTATGTCGGAAGGAGAGGGAAAACGTTCAGTTTCCCTGTCAGAAGCGAATGGTCGGTACACTTGCTGCCTATATCTACCTGCAGTTGCTAGGTGGAAATTCTATTCCCTAGAATAAATAAAGTTTGCAAATCATAGATTCCTGCAAACTACAGTATATTCTAGCATTCCTAGAGGCAAAACACTGCTCTAGAAGTACTGCAAACATAGAGCAAGACTGGTTTCCTTGGCAATTATAGTACAACCTGTCCTAGCGGTACAGTGCGGCTAGCAGCGCAGTCTGTATTGAATTAACTCCACAATTCGCCCTTATCTGTCTCCTTGCACATTACGTATAATACAGTTAATGTACTGAAACAGATGTGGTTTTCCCAGTTAATCCAATCCCGTTAAAGAAAAAAAAAAAGAACACACAGCGGCTGTTTATTCACCAGGTCCTTCTATACCTCCTTAATAGAATCGGTAATATTCCTCTTTAACCTCTTCGTAATCAGCAACACACAGTGTGCTTCAGCTGTTTCAGACTTTACAGGGATCTGGAGTATTGAGATCCATACACAGAGAGTGTGCGCCAGCGGAAGTCTAGAACACTGAAAAACAGGCACAGAGAGGGTGCACCAGAAGTCTAGAACGCTGAGATACACAGAGAGGGTGCGCCAGAGGATGTCCAAAACCCTGAGATCTATACACAGAGAAGCTGTGCTAGAGGAAGCCTAGAACACTGAGATAAACAGAGAGGGTGCGCTAGATGAAGCCTAGAACACTAAGGGGGTCATTCAGACCCGCTCGCGAGGGAAGTTCGCTCGCAAGCGAGTAGATGTTTGGCGAATGCGCATGCACACGACGGAGGGAGCTCCGTCGTGCGCATGCGCGAGACCCGGCGAGCGACGAGAAATACGTCGCTCGGGGTCTCGCACCAAAGGGGGCGTGCTGTCGATGGTGACTGACAGCATGCCCCCTTTGGTGGGCGTGTCAGGGGTGTGGCAGCCAGACGGAGGCGTACCCATGGGAACGCCTACCGTCTGAGTCCGGCCCCGCTGACATCAGTAATGATGTCAGTGGGAGTGACTTTGGCTCTGATAGAGCCAAAATCACTCCTGGGCTTGCGGCAGCGAGACCCTTCCGCAGGGTCTCGTCGCAAGCCCGATGGTTGCGATGGTCTTTGACCAACGCGACCATCACCATGGACGCTCGCATAAGCTGTGGGTGGTAACCCACAGCTATGCGAGCGTCCATGAGGACGCTCCAAAAACAGGTAGGAGGGCCCTGATTCAGAGCGAGCGCTCTGGTCAGAGCGTTCAGCTTTGAATCAGGCCCTAAGATCCATACACAAAGAGGGTGCACCAGAAGCATAGAACTTTGAGATACACAGATAGGGTGCACTAGAGGAAGCCTAGAACTCTAAGACACACAGAGAGGGTGAGCCAGAGGAAGCCTAGATCGCTAATATACACAGATAGGATGTATATCAGAGGAAGCCTAGAATGCTGAGATACACAGAGAGGGTGCACCAAATGAAGCCTAGCACACTGAGATACACAGAGAGCATGCGCCAGCCTAGAACGCTGAGATATACAGAGAATGTGCACCAGAGGAAGCCTAGAATGCTGATATACACAGATAGGGTGCGCCAGAGGAAGCCTAGAATGCTGAGATACACAGAGAGGGTGCACCAGAGGAATCCTAATATGCTGAGATACACAGAGAGGGTGCGCCAGAGGAAGCCTAGAATGCTGAGATACACAGAGAGGGTGCACCAGAGGAAGCCTAGAATGCTGAGATACACAGAGAGGGTGCACCAGAGGAATCCTAATATGCTGAGATACACAGAGAGGGTGCACCAGAGGAAGCCTAGAATGCTGAGATACACAGAGAGGGTGCACCAGAGGAAGCCTAGAACACTGAGCTACACAGAGGCCCTGAATCAGGGTAGTTTTTTATTTTTATGGATCCGGCCTCCTGGCCGCTCGCTAAGTTGGTCACCCACAGCTTTTGCGAGCGGCCAGGTGATGGTTGCGATGGTCGCGACCATCATGGCTTGCGACGAGACCCTTGTGGTAGGGTCTCATCCCGCAAGCCCCAGTGAGCTTCCTGCTCTAAATAGAGCAGGAAGCTCCCCACTGACATCACTGAGGCGGCGCATGCACAGGGGGCAAACATCGACCCACTTGCGAGCGGGTCTGAATCAGCACCAGAGAACACTGATATACACAGAGAAGGGATGGGAGGTCTTCTCATACATGAGTGGGCTCCCAGATCCCCCTCTCCTAAACCGTCTTCTTATGAAAAAGCTATTTCTACGCCATCTGAGGCAAGCGATAAGCCGGAGCAACATATCCGATAAATATTTGCAAAATTTGAATGATACATTTGAAAAAAAAAAAAACCCATGCATTTCTACTATGTTTTTCAATTACAAGCCAGAGGTTATGCCATTTTAAGAAATAGAAAATTATTGCAAACAACTTTCACGAAAAACCTTTAATTTCTTAATACATATGACTGATACTACATTATTGCGTTTATTGTGCGATAATGAATTTAAGCACAAATTTTATGCGAAATGCAGCTTGATACATTGGCCCCTTACTGTGTATTCCCTATCACATGCCCACGCACACACATCACTTTTTCCAGTGACTCTCACTTCAGTAACTCGTACGAGTCAATAGATTACCTTTGTGTTTTATTTACTCCCTTTATGTTGCCTTATATTATAACACTACGGGATGAATTTAATTAGGAAAGATGCAAAATTGCTCTGCTGCAGTGCCATGTGCAGGAGATATGCTGTGCGTACAAATCTAGTACATATAGTATAATACATACAGTAGGCTGAATTTGTGCATTTGAATATGCACCCCTATAGGGCTGCGGAGAAAAACGCACAATGGTGGGGGCGATGTACGGGTGGATTAGGGGAGATGTAGGGTGCTGTTACCGGCATTCAAACGCCATCACCACGTTGCATCGCCCAATGAGCATGTCTGTGTGTATGACGTTCCCCTTCTCATTATCTTGCCTCGCTGGCTCCTCCTAGTGGCATACCTCCTAACTGTTCCAGTTGCAGCTAAATAATTTGTCAGTAAATATATCATGATGCCAGATATTGCAATGCATGCAAAGCATACAGTACTTACATTCATCGGATCAATTGACCCTGGTAATTACATTACTGTATGTTTACTGATGTAGAACTCCACCACCGTGTCCTCATCTATATAAATGAAATACGCGTATACTTCCAGTAATTAAAAGTGATCAGTTTGTTTATGATGATTGACAGAAATGTGAAAAAATATCCTGCTGTGCTTCAGTCCTGTTGCCCTGGTCATCTTCCTATATGACCTTTCCTCAAATGAATAGGAGAAGGCACCCAGTGATCATGTCTTTGTCTATTGCCTCCCCCTCCTTTATTGCTGTGTAGCAGTGCAGAGATGCCCGGTGACCATTGTCTTACACTCATCATTACTACATGTAGCAGTGCTCCTCACAGTGACTGGAGAAGGAGGCGTTTAGTGACCAGCAGTCTTCGAGTATTGCCTTACGCTATTCATTACCAGTTTCAACTACATGGGCGCCATTGTAGATCATCAGCACTGTGCTGCTTCTTCCACTTACAATATGGGACTCCTGTAGTAGGAACAGTGAATTAATAGTGAAGGACACGGCCACATAGTCTGCCACCTTCTATCGTCCCAAGGCAAAATATAAGGGTCTGGCCCAGGGTCATGTGGTCCGGCCCCCGCTCACCAACATTTTCCAGATTGTCTGCAGGGTCACAGTTCCCAGCTCGCAGCAGCATGCTCAGCCTGCCTTCAATTGCCCCGCTGTATTGTGCAATCACCTATCATATGTCAGAAGAAAGCCAATAGAGTGCAGTGGAGATGAAGGGCCTATAAATGCCTAGAGCAGGCATGTCAAACATGCGGGCCAAATAAACATTTTATGAGGCCTGACAGTGTGGGCCCACATATATATAATATGCGGCCCACTCCCCTGCCACGATCAGAGCTCAGCTCCGATCAGGCAGTGTCTACTTTATTTAAAGCTGGCAACGCTGGCCTCTGAAGCGATCAGAAGCCTCTGATCGCTTCAGAGGCCAGCGTTCCCAGTGATGCAGCATGCGGGTGATGTCACAACGTCACCCACGTCTCCTGCGACGAGAGGAGCCTGCGCCTGCCGCTCTGGATCTAATTAGATCCAGGCAGCGGCAGCGTCTACGCGGGCCGGTGGAAGTGAAGATGGCGTGGACTGGAGCGGTGCCCAGCTGCCATCGTGTAGAACGGTAAGTACTGCACAGGTGAGTGAGGCCCATTCTATCCTGGGAGGGGGCACAACATGAGGGGCATTACTGGGGACACAACATGAGGGGCATTACTGGGGGCTCTGCATAAGAGGCACTACTAAGAACATTACTGGGGGGCTCTGCATAAGGGGCATTACTGGGGGCACTACTAGGGACGTTATTGGGGGCTGTGCATAATGGGCATTACTGGGGGCTCTGCATTAGGGGCATTACTGGGGACACTACTAGGGACATTACTGGGGGCTCTGCATTAGGGGCATTACTGGGGGCTCTGCATAAGGGGCTTTACTGGGGACACTGCATAAGGGGCACTTCTAAGGACATTACTGGGGCTCTGCATAAGGGGAATTACTGGGGGCGCTACTAGGGACATTACTGCGGGCTCTGCATAAGGGGCATTTCTGGGGGCACTACTAGGGACATTACTGGGGGCTCTGCAAAAGGGGTATTACTGGGGGCTCTGTATTAGGGGAATTACTGGTGGGCACTACAAGGGACATTACTGGGGGCTCTGCATAAGGGGAATTACTGGGGGCTCTGCATAAGGGGCACTTCTAAGGACATTACTGGGGGCTCTGCATAAGGGGCATTACTGGGGGCACTATTAGGGACATTACTGGGGGCTCTGCATAAGGGGCATTATTGGGGGCTCTGCATAAGGGGCACTACTAGGGGCATTACTGGGTTACTGCATAAGGGGCATTACTGGGGGCACTGCATAAGGGGCATTACTGGGGCACTGCATAAGGGACATTGCATAATGGGCACAAATTCATGAGGCATTGCATAAGGGGCACTACTACAGGGGGCACTGCATTAGTTTTTATTCATAATAAACCTTTCAAAATTGCATATTAGACTATTTTTTTGTTGTTGCGGCCCACTCACTCTTAAGACCTTGAATATTCGGCCCGGTTAGTATTTTGAGTCTGACATGCCTGATCTAGAGTGAACTCTGCTGCAAGCTGGGACCTGTGCAGACACCATGGCCATAGATGGATGTGGCTTAAAGGAAGGGATTGAGACTCCATCTAGGTGAGCTATGACAATGTTTTTGCAGTTGAGCTATTATCGGCTATCTGAGCATCATGGGTCTGAGTCACACTGCGCATGCATCAAAGTCCATTAAGCGCCTTACACTTTCCCAATCCTACTCCAACCTCCGCCATCATCGCAGCTGTACAGACTATAAATCCAGGGATATGAATGTATAAATACATTGCGGATTGGCAAAACAAAAGCAGAACTTAAACCAAATATCGGTGGATCTCTGGGAAAGAGCCTGATCCACAGCGAAATCTGATCAGCGTGACATTTCCAGGCTCCTTCGCTCAGCTCTTGTCCTACACACTGCCAGTTGCTGTATAGGTCCTGTGTACAGCCCATGTCCTCCTCCCCACCTGCTGCGTCCCTGCAGGACATTTGCTAAGATGATTACACTTGGAGAAGAGATGTATCTGTGATCTAATAAAGGTTGCTCATTGGCCCATGGCTCGCGACTGTCTACTATTTCTTTCTGGAGAATATTGTACGTGCTGTGCTCCTTGGTCAGGTAATATTCAAGTCAGTACTTAAAGTGGTCCTAGAGACGTTGTGGAACTCCCCCCGTCCCCCCCTACCCTGTCCAGGGCCGGCCCGAGCCTAATATTTTTGGTAAGCAAAGATACATTTTGGCGCCCCCTGGCGGAATTTGCACACGCCGAAGGTGCTTGCACCTGACAAAGGAAATGGGTGTGGTCTCATGGGAAAAGCCATAATCACGAGCGCCGCCCCGTAATTCCAATCATGCTGGGTACATGCCCAGTGCACTTGGAGCTGCTGGGCATGCTCCCTGTCCCTTTCTCCAGTCAATAGATGCCGCATGGCATCTATTCACCATTCCCCCCCCCCCCCATCTGGGACACTTTGTCACCAAAATAGGGATGGTTGGGAGGTATGCAAAGAAAGGGACGTGATCACACAATAGTATCCCCAATTCAAACTACACCACACAGTAGCACAATCGTATTCACATTAGGGATGTGCGCCGGACCATTTTTGGCGGATTTGGATTTGGATTTGGTTCTAATTCGTCATCCGGCTTTGGATTTGGATTTGGATTTGCCAAACTGCGGTGACTGGCTTTGGATTTGGATTTGGATTTGGATTTGGATTTTTTGCCAAAATTGGCAAAAAAAGCTAAAATTACATAAATTGGGCTTTTTTTTCTTCCTAGAGTGTTATTTACCTCAATAACATTAATTTCCAGTCATTTACAGTCAATTTAGACCACCTCACAGCTTAAATTATTCGTTTCACCATTATTGGCCAAAGGTTGCAGTGAGCTGACTGGTGACCAAGCGTCAGAGCAGCGGCGCAGTGGCACAGACACCACAGTTTAAAGCACATCTATGAAACTATGCCACACAGCAGTGGCAGAAATGAAAGGTAGTGCTAGATGGAATTGTCCTTGGGCCCTCCCACCCACCCTTTATGTTGGATCTTAAAAAGGACATGCACACTTTAACAAACAAAGCATTTCAGCGACAGGTACTGCCACTTTGTGGCTGAAGTGCTTGGTTTGTTTGGGCCCCCACAAAAAAATCTTCCAATCTACTAAAGGCAACAGGTCTACAGTGGCATGATGTCACCATCATTGCCATCCTCACCCTCATCAGTGTGTACATCATCCGATTCCTCACACAATATCAGTTCATCCCCGCTGGAATCTACCATTACAGAAGTATCTGTACTGTGACGTGATTGGTGGGAAAGGTTTTCCTCGTGAAATTTCCAGTTCATTTTAATGAACATCATTTTTTCTACATTTTGTGGAAGTAGCCTCCTTCGTCGTTCACTCACAAGGTTCCCGGCTGTACTGAAAACTCTCTCCGAGTACACACTGGAGGGTGGGCAGCTTAAATAATGCAAAGCCAGTTTATACAAGGGTCTCCAAATTGCCTTTTTTTTCTTCCAATATTCGAAGGGACTCTGTGACATGTCTACGTGTATGGTGTCCTGAAAATAATCCTCCACCATTCTTTGGATGGTAATCGTATTAGATGGAGTTGCGGTAGAGGTGTCACTGGTGTTGGGCAAATCTTTTAGACCCGACCAGATGTCAAAATGTTGACTTGACTTATCTGCATCACCACTGGGTCTTTTGGAAAAGGTGCATTTTTTTCTGGCTGCTGCTGCAGAAACCGAAGGAGGAGACGTCATCGTAGTGCCATGTGTCACTTCAGCTGCCAACTTGCTCACCAGGAGCGCTTTGGTTCTTTTAAGATCTGGGTCAGTTGTAAAGAAAGACACAGCATATGACTTGAACCTAGGATCAAGAATGGTTGCTAAAATATAATGATCAGATTTCAAGATCTTGGCCACCCGTGGATCCTGGCGAAGCGAACAAAGGACTTGATCTATCAGTCCAGCATACTTTGCGGAATCACTTTGTTTAATATCATCCTTCAATTTCTCCAGCTGCTTTTCCAAAAGCGAAATCAGGGGAATCACCTTACTCAAGCTAGCAGTGTCAGCACTCACTTCACAAGTGGCAACTTCAAATGGTTTGAGCACCTTGCACAAGACAGAAAGTACTCTCCACTGTGCTGGGGTAAGGTACATTCCCCCTCCTCTCCCAATGTCATGGCTTGTCGTATAGCTATGGATGGCTTTTTGCTGCTCCTCCATCCGCTGAAGCATATACAGGGTTGAGTTCCACCTCGTTACCACTTCTTGCTTCAGTTGATGGCAGGGCAAATTAAACTGCTCTTGCAGGTGCTGCAATCTCCTGCACGCTGTTGCTGAATGCCGAAAATGTCCCGAAATTTTTCGGGCCACAGACAGCATCTCCTGAACGCCCCTGTCGTTTTTTAAAAAACCCTGCACCACTAAGTTTATTGTGTGAGCAAAACAGGGGATGTGTTGGAATTCACCCAGCTGTAATGCTTTCACTATATTTGTAGCATTGTCAGAAATCACAAATCCTGAGGAGAGTCCAAGTGGGGTAAGCCATGTTTCTATGACATCTCTTAGTTTTTCTAAGAGGTTGTCAGCGGTATGCCTCTTATTGAATCCGGTGATGCACAGAGTTGCCTGCCTCTGAATGAGCTGGTGTTGTTTGTTAGATACTGCTGCTGCTGAAGGCGATTCACCCACCCAGTGGGCTGTCACAGTCATGTAATCTTTAGTTTGTCCACTACCGCTTGTCCACATATCTGTGGTTAAGTGGACAGTGGGTACAATAGCATTTTGCAGACCAATAATTAGGTTCTGTTTAACGTCCTGGTACAGCCGAGGAATGGCTTTTCGGGTAAAATGAAACCGAGATGGAATTTGGTACCGGGGACACATGACCTCAACTAGCTGTGTAAATCCCACTGCATTAATTGAGGATATTGGACGCAGATCTAATATTAGCATAGCTGTCATGGCGTCAGTGATCCGCTGTGCGACAGGGTGAGAGCTGTCATACTTGCTTCCCCTTGCAAGAGATTCTTTAACAGTCAATTGTTTTTTTGGTATACTACTAGTAGTCTTCTTTGTCCACTTCTGGGATGAAGATCCACCAGCAGCAGCAGCAGCAGCAGGCCTAGCGCTCAAAGATTCAGTTTCTTCTGAGGTGTCCTGGAAATTGGAGGAGTCACCGTGACTTAGCACTAATAAATTGGATGTTGTACTACCACTGATCATTCCTGAGGATATTGAGGAGGAAGGTGTTGTCGGTGGAGATTGCAGGTGCTGGGATTTAGTAGAGAGAAGGCATCTAGCTAATGCTGGACTGCTTGTTGTTATTTTTTTTGCAGTAGTTTCTGTTATCAAACACCTGTCATGAGCTCGCTGCAGATGACGTAATAGCGTAGAGGTTCCTAGATGTTTAACGTCCCTACCTCTACTAACTGTGGTCTCACAGAGGCTACAAATGGCTTGACAAACGTTGTCAGGGTTTGGGTAAAAGTAATTCCACACAAAAGATGTGGATTTCTTGGTTCTATGCCCAGGCATGGCAATGGCCTTCTTATCTTGGCCAAGAGCTGCTTCCACTGGTGCCTGACTTATACAAATAATATCCTCATCCTCAACATCCTCATTAGTGCCAGCATCAGCTGCACATATATTCCTCTCATCCTCTTGCAATTCCACGGTGGCATCCTCAATTTCTATGTCCTCGGCAATACTGCTCATCCCCACAACTACAGATGGAAAAGAAACTGTGGAGGGCGGCTTCTCTGAAAGGTCAGGCTTACACATAGAAATGCCACTTGTGGACCCACTTAGACTCTCCTCAGGGATTTCTGACATTTGTGTTTCAAAACACACAGTTTGTTCGACTGCCTTATTGGTTTTACATTTTTTCACACTTCTATAGTCTGATTGAAAAGGTCTTTTATCATCACGAGAGGCACAAGATGCCTCACTGACAGCTGCAGAACCACCACTCAGAAATAAAGGGCAAAGCCTGAGTCTTTCCTTGCCGCTACGTGTGGTGAATGGTATGTTGCCAATTTTCTGTTTCTCTGCAAAAGTAGTAGTCTTTAGAGGTTTTTTTTTTGTCTTTACCCCTGTAAAATCTAAATTTTTTGATTTCAGGTTCCCTAAGGTTTTAAAGCCTCTACGCCCTTGAGCATCAGCTTTAGATAAAAGTGATGGACTTCCAGCCGCTGCAATGCTAGCATTTACATGTTGTTTCTGCTCTCCTCTCAGTTCATTCTCGTGATCCATATTACTTTATCACTATGAACTGGAGTCACAGAGCTTGTATACACACAGTGGGCTATGCCCTTTCACGGAGCTTGTATAATAGACACAGTGGGCTATGCCCTGTCACGGAGCTTGTATAATACACTCAGTGGGCTATGCCCTGTCACAGAGCTTGTATAATAGACACAGTGGGCTATGCCCTGTCACGGAGCTTGTATAATAGACACAGTGGGCTATGCCCTGTCACGGAGCTTGTATAATACACTCAGTGGGCTATGCCCTGTCACGAAGCTTGTATAATACTCAGTGGGCTTATGCCCTGTCACGGAGCTTGTATAATAGACTCAGTGGGCTATGCCCTGTCACGGAGCTTGTATAATAGACACAGTGGGCTTATGCCCTGTCACAGAGCTTGTATAATAGACACAGTGGGCTTATGCCCTGTCACGGAGCTTGTATAATACTCAGTGGGCTTATGCCCTGTCACAGAGCTTGTATAATAGACACAGTGGGCTATGCCCTGTCACGGAGCTTGTATAATACACTCAGTGGGCTATGCCCTGTCACGAAGCTTGTATAATACTCAGTGGGCTTATGCCCTGTCACGGAGCTTGTATAATAGACTCAGTGGGCTATGCCCTGTCACGAAGCTTGTATAATAGACACAGTGGGCTTATGCCCTGTCACAGAGCTTGTATAATAGACACAGTGGGCTTATGCCCTGTCACGGAGCTTGTATAATACTCAGTGGGCTTATGCCCTGTCACGGAGCTTGTATAATAGACACAGTGGGCTATGCCCTGTCACGGAGCTTGTATAATACACTCAGTGGGCTATGCCCTGTCACGAAGCTTGTATAATACTCAGTGGGCTTATGCCCTGTCACGGAGCTTGTATAATAGACTCAGTGGGCTATGCCCTGTCACGAAGCTTGTATAATAGACACAGTGGGCTTATGCCCTGTCACAGAGCTTGTATAATAGACACAGTGGGCTTATGCCCTGTCACGGAGCTTGTATAATACTCAGTGGGCTTATGCCCTGTCACGGAGCTTGTATAATACACTCAGTGGGCTATGCCCTGTCACGGAGCTTGTATAATAGACACAGTGGGCTATGCCCTGTCACGGAGCTTGTATAATACTCAGTGGGCTTATGCCCTGTCACGGAGCTTGTATAATACTCAGTGGGCTTATGCCCTGTCACGGAGCTTGTATAATACACTCAGTGGGCTATGCCCTGTCACGGAGCTTGTATAATAGACACAGTAGGCTATGCCCTGTCACGGAGCTTGTATAATACTCAGTGGGTTTATGCCCTGTCACGGAGCTTGTATAATAGACACAGTGGGCTATGCCCTGTCACGGAGCTTGTATAATACACTCAGTGGGCTATGCCCTGTCACGGAGCTTGTATAATAGACACAGTGGGCTATGCCCTGTCACGGAGCTTGTATAATAGACCCAGTGGGCTATGCCCTGTCACGGAGCTTGTATAATACACTCAGTGGGCTATGCCCTGTCACGGAGCTTGTATAATAGACACAGTGGGCTATGCCCTGTCACGGAGCTTGTATAATACTCAGTGGGCTTATGCCCTGTCACGGAGCTTGTATAATAGACACAGTGGGCTATGCCCTGTCACGGAGCTTGTATAATACACTCAGTGGGCTATGCCCTGTCACGGAGCTTGTATAATAGACACAGTAGGCTATGCCCTGTCACGGAGCTTGTATAATACTCAGTGGGTTTATGCCCTGTCACGGAGCTTGTATAATAGACGCAGTGGGCTATGCCCTGTCACGGAGCTTGTATAATACACTCAGTGGGCTATGCCCTGTCACGGAGCTTGTATAATAGACACAGTGGGCTATGCCCTGTCACGGAGCTTGTATAATACACTCAGTGGGCTATGCCCTGTCACGGAGCTTGTATAATAGACCCAGTGGGCTATGCCCTGTCACGGAGCTTGTATAATAGACACAGTGGGCTATGCCCTGTCACGGAGCTTGTATAATAGACACAGTGGGCTATGCCCTGTCACGGAGCTTGTATAATACACTCAGTGGGCTATGCCCTGTCACGGAGCTTGTATAATACTCAGTGGGCATATGCCCTGTCACGGAGCTTGTATAATACACTCAGTGGGCTATGCCCTGTCACGGAGCTTGTATAATAGACACAGTGGGCTATGCCCTGTCACAGAGCTTGTATAATAGACACAGTGGGCTATGCCCTGTCAAGAAGCTTGTATAATACTCAGTGGGCTATGCCCTGTCACGGAGCTTGTATAATACACTGAGTGGGCTATGCCCTGTCACGGAGCTTGTATAATACTCAGTGGGCTTATGCCCTGTCACGGAGCTTGTATAATACACTCAGTGGGCTTATGCCCTGTCACGGAGCTTGTATAATAGACACAGTGGGCTATGCCCTGTCACAGAGCTTGTATAATAGACACAGTGGGCTATGCCCTGTAAAGGAGCTTGTATAATACTCAGTGGGCTATGCCCTGTCACGGAGCTTGTATAATACACTCAGTGGGCTATGCCCTGTCAGTTGTCATGGAGCTTGTATAATACAGTGAGTAGTAGAGTACACATACACACAGTGGGCTTATTATGCCCAGTCACGGAGCACACACAAGGGCTTATGCCCAGTAAAGTCACAGAGCACTGCCTACTCTAATCTATCTAACACTAGAACAGACAGCGCACTAGCTAACTACCTAACTACGCGTCACGCGAGAAATGGCGCCGACTGCCGGGCGCCGCGCCTTTTTATTGAGGCCGAACGTCACTCGGCTCTCGCGAGAATCCGACGCCGGACGGGTGACGTTCGGCCTCGAGGTGGAATCCGAGTCAGGCGGGAACACCCGAACTTGCGTTCGGGTGGACTCGGATTCCACCTGTTCGGAGAGGTTCGGATTCCTCAGAATCCGAACCGCTCATCACTAATTCACATTACACCGCACATAGGGCCTGATTCAGAGCCGGACGCTCTGAAAGAGCGCTCGCTCTGAATCAGGGCGTTTTTTTGTGTGCGGCCTTCTGGCTGCTCGCATAGCTGTGGGTGACCACCCACAGCTATTGCGAGCGGACAGGTGATGGTCGCGACCATCGGGGCTTGCGACGAGACCCTTGCGGTAGGGTCTCGTTCCCGCAAGCCCCAGTGAGCTTCTGGCTCTTAATAGAGCCGGAGGCTCACCACTGACATCACTCGTGATGTCAGTGGGGCCGCACCCAAACGGCAGGCATTCTGTCGGGAACGCCTCTGTTTGGCCAGCCACCCCCCCTGCCCGCCTCCAAAACGGTGCGAGCTGTCGATCAAAATCGTCAGCCGCCCCCTTTTGGTGCGAGACCCAGAGCGATGGAGCTCCGGTGTGCGCATGCGCAGTGGCCAAACATCGACCTGCTAGCGAGCGCATAGCGCTTGCGAGCGGTTCTGAATCAGGCCCATAGTGCCCTTGATTCACATTGTACCACATAGTAGTGTCCCTTATTTATGTTCTGACACACAGTAGTGCCCCTTTTACACAATGCCCACATTAGTGCCCCTTATACACAATGCCCACAGTAGTAGTGCCCCTAATACAATGCCCACAGTAGTAGTGACCCTTGTACAATGCCTACAGCAGTAGTGGCACTTACACATAATGCCCACAGCAGTGGCGCCCCTTCTGCAATGCCCTCATTAGTAGTGGCCCTAGTAGTAATGCCCCCTGTAGTAGTGCCCCAAGTTGTAGTGCCCTCTGCAGTAGTGCCCCCAAAAGTAATGCTCGCTGTATTAGTGCCCCCTATTTATTTATTTATTACCAGTTATTTATATAGCGCACACATATTCCGTAGCCCCCTGTAGTAAGCCCCCAATAGTAATGTCCCTGTAATAGTGCCCTAGTAGTAATGCCACTGTAATAATGCCCCAAGTAGTTAGCCCCCAGTAGTAGTGCCCCTGTAATAATGCCCCCAGTAGTAGTGCCCCTGTAATAATGCCCCTGCAAAATTTCCCCCAGTAGTAATGCCCCCTGTAAAAGTGCCCCCAGTAGTAAGGCACCTGTAATAGTGCTCCCAGTAGTAGTGCCCTGTAAAATTGTACCCTGGTAGTAAGCCCCCAATAGTAATGCACCTGTAATAGTGCCCCCAGTAGTAATGCCCCCTGTAAAAGTAGTTAGCCCCCAGTAGTAGTGCACCCAATAGTGCCCCTGTAATGATGCCCCCAATAGTAGTGCCCCTGTAAAATGTCCCCCCTGTAAAAGTGCCCCCAGTAGTAATGCCCCTGTAAAATTGCCCCCAGTAGTAAGGCCCCTGTAATAGTGCCCCTGTAAAATTGCCCCAGTAGTAAAGCCCCCTGTAAAAGTGCCCCTAGCAGTAAGCCCCTGTAATAGTGCCCACTGTAAGAGTCTCCCCAGTAGTAATGCCCCTGTAATAATGCCCCAAGTAGTTAGCCCCCAGTAGTAGTGTCCCCAATAGTAATGCCCCCAGTAGTAGTGCCTCTGTAAAATTGCCCCCAGCAGTAATACACCCTGCAAAAGTGCCCCCAGTAATAAGGCCCCTGTAATAGTGCCCCCAGTAGTAGTGCCCCTGTAAAAGTGCCCCCTGTAAAAGTGCCCCCAGTAGTAAGCCCCCTGTAATAGCCGCGCACACACACACAAACAGAATACTTACCTTAAGCCCCGATCCTGCTTCCGCTGCCATCCTCCGCTACTCTGAACTATGGGAGAGACGTCATGACGTCTCTCCCATAGTGCCCGTGGGGGGAGGCGTAAGCCAGAGGTCAGGAGTGAGCTCCGGCTGCTGCTGTGCGGGGAGCCGGGCACCTGCTGGTAAAATCTCAGCAGGCGCCCGGCAAAATGGAGCCTGCCTGCAGCGGCCGGGGGAGAAGGAGTGTTGCAGTGGCTGGTTGCTCCCCCAGAAGTGGTGCCCCTTATGAAGTGCCCCCAGTAGTGGTGCCCCTTATGCAGTGCCCACAGTGGTAGTGCCCCTTATGCAGAGCCCACAGTAATGGTGCCCCTTATGCAGTGTCCCCACTAGTGGTGCCAACAGGAGTGGTGCCCCTTATGCAGTGCCCCTATGTAATGCCCCCATTAGTAGTGCCCTCAGTGGTAATGCCTCCAGTAGTAGTGCCCCCCAGTAGTAATGCCCCCTGTAGTAGTGCCCCTAGTAGTAATGCCCCCAGTAGTAGTGTCCCCAGTAGTAATGCCCCCTGTAGTAATGCCCCCTAGTGCCCCCAGTAATAATGCCTATGAAGTAATGCTTCCAGTGGTAGTGCCCCCAGTAGTAATGCAACCTGTAGTAATGCCCCCAGTAGTAGTGCCCCTTACACAAAAAGAAACAGTAACGCACATTACTTACCTTAAGCCCTGCTCCTGTGTCCGCTGCCGTCCGACTGGCTGCTCCTCGGAACTATGGGAGAGGCGTCATGACGTCTCTCCCATAGTGCCCACTGCGAGAGCCAGAGCTCAGGAGTGAACTCCAGACTCTGGCTGCCTCTGTAGGGAAGAGGTCGGGCGCCTGCTGGTAACAAAATCTCAGCGGGCGCCCGGCAACTCCCTGCTACGCAGGGCTGACTGGCCTGGTAAGGTGGGCTGGAGGAGGAGGAACTGGCCGCTTTCAAATAGAACTGACGGAATGCAGTTCCGCCCTGTTCCTGCCCACTTTAACCCCTGATGCAAGTGTGCATAAACTCCTTTATGACCCCCTGTACACAGACCCATACATATGTAGATTGTCTAAAAAAAATTAGCCTGGCAGAATAAGAGCATGAGAGGGACAGAGCAAGCTGTGGCTGGAGCCAGATAGAGGAACAGTAATACATGAAGTCATGTGAGAAGAGCTGCAGGTCAAGGCAGGTTGTGTGTAAATTCTCAGAGCAGGTGTAATCAATCATACAAGTCCTCTAAAGATCTTACAGTAAGAAATAGAACCTACTGTAGGAGGATAGGCAGTGTGCGAATAAGGGATTACTCTAGTGCAGTGGTTCTCAAACTCGGTCCTCAGGACCACACACAGGTCACATTTTCCAGGTCACCAGCAGGTGCACAGGTGTATTCATTACTCACTAACACATTTTAAAGATCCACAGGTGATTCATTTGTGATTCTGTGAGGAGACCTGGAAAACATGCACTGCTTGAGGTCCTGAGGACCGAGTTTGAAAACTTAGGCTCTAGTGGCTCATGGAAGTGAAATAGTTAAATTAAGAGAGCCGTATGGGAGTACAGGCCATATTCATCATCATTTAATTTCTTCAAAAGTCGGTGAAAATCTAAATTTTCACCTACTGTTTTAGAAATTAAGTATTGGGGCCATTCGTCATAAAGGTAACGCCTGAAGGAACACTGTGGGGGCTGGAAGGACACTGTCGGAGCTGGAGAGACACTGTAAGCTGGAGAGACAGAAGGGGGCTGAGGATGGAAACAGAAGGGGGCTAAGGCTGGAGAGACAGAAGGAAGCTGGAGAGCCAATGGGAATGAGACTGGAGAGACATTCGGGTGTAAAGAGAGACACAAGGGGGGATGAGGCTGAATAGAATCGGTAGGAAGTGGCTGGAGATTACCCACAACTGGCAGAATTAGAAGAACAATGGATGGGAACAGCAATCTTCAATACAAAGAAACATTACTGATACAAATGGTACCAAATTAGCAAATTCAGCACCTGATTCAGAGCCGGACTCTATTTGCGGACGCTCGTTCTAAAAAACTCCCCACTCCCCCGTTTTCAAGCACCTTCCCCTGTTACCACCCACAAACGGTACATTCTGTCAATCAAATTAGCAGCACCTCGCTGTTTTACGAGCGCACGATTTCCGACCGCAATGACTGTTTTGCGCATTCGCATTACAACCCATACGCATGCGCAGTTGTGCGAACGAGCAGCCGCTTACGAGCGGCTCTCAATCAGGCCCACAGTTTAATAATATAAAATTGTTTGATCAGGGAAGTTCTCACTCTGCCCTGCACCATACTTGTCTACTTTTGGAAGTTACTGGAGACACCCGAAGTTGCGGGCAGTCCCCCGCACTGCCGGAAGAGTAGGAGCTAGTCCTGCATCCTGCCCACTTCCTAACGAAGTGGGTATTATTGGGAGGATAATGCAGTGAATTGTGGGTAAGCAGGGAAGAAGCTGGCCAATTTGACTTGTTTCTATGCAAATCACGTCGTATTGGTCCCCTCGCAATTTACCCACAAAACACAACATTACCTGCAAGGGAATGGGGCCACATGACAAGTATTGCAGGGCCCCGTCCCCACCTCCAGTCAGTGGCATTTTTCCTATAGGCTTCTCCCGTAGGAGAGAGCTGAAAAGTAGACAATTATGTCCTGAACCATTACTTCTGTTACTATGTATTATTTGGTCGATCCTCTGCTACACAACAATGACATTGGTTTTATTCCTACACAACAAGGCATCTTCCAGACCATGTGTTCTCCTATGTGAATAGTTAATACCGACAGAAGTCACCATCTGCCCAGGGAGGAACAATTTCTTCAGAGGTTCCCCATTGCAGAGAAACCACATATAGGTAAGACAGACTCTCAAATAACTGGCTTGTACCTGCCAGGGATGCGGGGATGGGCGTTCCCCTAAAACAATGGGTTTACCCAGCCCAGTGATATCTGTTGCTGGGTCTGGCAAAACCCTCGTGGTACCATTTAATAAGAGAATAGTAACAACAAAACTATTATTCCAATAAAAAGATTTAACAAATATAAACAATTTCAGCAGCTGTATGGCCAAAGTTTAAATCAACATATAAATGGCAGAACACATATTACCTGTATTATCTCATAGTCCAGACAGTAAAACAGTGAGAAGACCTACCTGCAGCTGGTCAGCCTCACAGGATTCTAATTCCAACAGTATTTCTCATTGTTTGTCATAGCAATGGACAAAGTAGATCTGAGCAATCTCCACTCTAAGTGGACTTGAGAGACAGGTGTCCAAGCAGCAGGACAGCACCCACAATAATTAGGAGAGAGCTCCAGATGGTATACTGCAGGGCCGGCTTGAGGCACGTTTGACCAGTGTGGTCAAACAGAGGCGCCACCCCATAGAGGGCGGACCCCTCCCAACCATTCCCGATTTCAGCTGGACACTCCCAATTTTTGGGCACTGCCCCGCTGTTCCAACCCCGGGCCGAAGTGTCCCGCGGGCGGTCGGGAGGTTGAGCACCTCCAACGCCGCAGCTGTGCAGCGGTGCCGGACCCCAGAGAAGAGAATGGATGCCGTCCGCATGCGGCAGCATCCATTCAGTTCAGGAAGAGGGCTGGGGACAGTCGACGAAGTGTTGGGCTTGTCCCCAGCCTGACGTTAAACAAATAACATCATTTAGGGGGGTGGCCTATGGTAATTAGGCAACACCCCATTTTTGGTCACCTCAGTCTCGTTCTGCACAGGGCGTGGCTCCTCCGGGAGCTGGCCTTGGTATATTGCGCTCACCGATTGTTCATAACAGGTCACTACAGTTGCAGCAGAGGGGAAGCATTGACATCAGTGGCAGCTCCAGAGGTGGGAATGCAGCGCAGTAAAAAAAATCAAATAGGGGAACCACACCAACTGCCACCCCAAACGCTGCCAAACATCGCCAGCTGGGACTCACTGGCAGATGGTGTGGCTCCCCTATTTGAATTTGGAACTGCCCTGCAGCCTCACCTCTGGAGCCACAACTGATTGGCATGATTCAAAAAAGAAAGTATCCTATGTCAGAATTATTAGCTTAGTGCTGGAGTATCCACAAATACAGGTAGCTCTTTCAAATCCTGATGCGTTACATCATAATTAATATAATCAGAGGAATATAAAACGGTCCCCTTCATTGTGTGCTCGTACTAGACAATACTGTATTATTATTATATATATAGGGGTCTTTTCAGGTAGAACATGAAGTGGCTACTAAAAGATATCGCTATATATATTGCATCAAATCGATGCGATATATAGTGAAGTTTAGTAACCAGTCATGTAGACTTACTTGTCCGACGTCTTCGGGCTCTGTCCGGCCCCATCCGCGATTCCTTGACGCAGTGAGCCCGATATGCCTGTATTGTTACTGCGCATGCCCCGGTGTCCGAGTGCAGCAGGTCACGGCAGACTAGCTGCAATGGATGACAGAGAGCAGGGAAGTATGCAGCTGCACAAATAACGCCGTCCTCAGATGGCAAATCTGTACTGCAGGAGCTTTCCGTTCCTTCATGAATCGCACTCACGACTCACCATACAATATTATGGTGGTGATGCGATGCAGGCATGGAGCAGGGGGGCCGCTGGAGAAGTAATACACCTCTCCACAGTATACTAGCTCCATGAATAGCACGAAGCAGAGATGAGCCCTGATTTCAGCTAAACAGGGCTCTTCTCTGTTTCGTGAATAGACCCAATATTTTTGATCCTTTTGTCCTGGTAATGCTAGAGTACCAATACTGCCATGATACTTATTATTTATGTATTTTATTTATTAACAGTTTCTTATATAGCGCAACAAATTCCGTCGCACTTTACAATTTGAATTAACATTATACTGGGTTGTAAAAGACATACATACATACATACATAAAAGACATACGTAAAATACATACATAAAGGTAAGAGGGCCCTGCTCGCAAGCTTACAATCTATAGGGAAATAGGTGTTGATACCAGGGCCGGATTAACAATGGGGCGGGTGGAGCTACAGCTCTAGGCCACCCCATGAAAATAGGCCCACGGGACCAACTGCAGTGCAGGTAGTGGTGACAGGAAAAAAAATTTCCTGTCACCACCCCAACATTCCGAAGCCCTGTCCTTCCTATCTAACCTAACGGCCACCAGAATCATTGTTCATTATACCCTCCTGCCGCCCGAAGCCGCGCCTACTGAGTCAACTCTGCTCAAAACTCCTCCCCCAGACTGTCCAAGACTCTGCCTTCGGACCGTCCTGATTAGCGCTAAGCCCCACCCCTAATTCGCACTAGGCTCCGCCCCCAAAGCGCTATTTCTGGGATGACTGAAACTGAGCACCCGGGTCTTCTAAAGTTCCACCCACTCACCCCTCCATCAGTACTGCAGCCGGGCACTAACCAGAGGTGGGTGTAATGCTGGCATCTGTATATATGTGTGTGTGAGTGTTGCCACAACACAAGTATGACCCCTGCTGACAGCTCCCTCCTTACACTCCCCCATACAGTAGAATGTCCTGCAAAGAGTCCTGTGAGAAATAAAACCTGCAATGCCAAAAAAAAACAAAAACAAAAAAAAACATTTAAATCATTGAGACAGGTAACCCCAAACACACAAGCTTTTCCATCACAATTATGTATAGTGCAGGAAAGTAAAAATATTTTTTATTCTGATTTTATTTTGTTTGTGCACCAATATGTATTTTATTTCACTGATTTTAGATATTAAAGATAATAGAATATTGTTCCTAATTGGAGGTGCACCATAATTTTTCTTTGCCTTGTGCACCATTAACTGTTGATAGGCCTCTGTATGTGACGTCACATACTGTAGGTACCACCACTCTCTGAAGCAGCTGTGCCCGACCAGTGAGCACAGCCACTGATCTGTGAAGGTGGCCCGGCTGGGTGACTGATACTCCCTTGCTGGCTGCCTGGCTTCTGCTAACAATGATCACTGCACTGGTATGCAGGCACTGACAAGATTTTCATTTTATATATATATATCAAACAAAGGACCCTGATTCAGACCCGATCACAGCTGCGGACGCTCGCAAAAGGGGCCGGGTATGCAAATCAAGTGATCGCTCTTTGCGGTGTAAGGATGCCTCTGTATCTTAGTGAGTGACGGGAGTGAGCGTACGCAGGACTATAAAACCTCCCACCTGTCACTCGCTGCACACGTCATCTCCAGGAAGTGTGTGTTTAATTGGGAACATCGAGGGCCATCGGAGCTGCTCGCAGCGCTTGAGGTAGACCATACCATCCCGCAAGCACTGCGAGCAGTTCAGGATACAAACAACCAAGTGACGTGTTCAATGACGCTACTTTGCTAATTATGCACACCAGGGGCAGAACTATGGGAGACAATGGAGGCGCCTGCCGCCGGGCTCCAGCACTGAAGGGGCATCTCCTTCATTGTCCACAACATATTCACCCCACTTAGGGCTGTAGCTATGTACCCGGAGTGTACCATCATGGCTGCCCAATACATGGCACCTCTTCCCAGCACCTGAGAAGCCACCATACACTAGTGGAGAGCTCCATGTCAGACCATCAGCTGCCACCTCCGTCTGTCTATAACCTGTGCCCACTCATTAGTGTCGCCACTCCTCATCAGTTCCTTTTATCAGTGCGACACATCCGGTACCCTCCTCACCCACCACTCCCTGTCTCACTCCTCCCTGGCGGCTGTATAGGCATGCAAAATGCTACATTACAGTGTCAGCGGCTGTGACAGGGGGCACCAAATTATAACTTGCCTCCGGGCATCTGGGATGAACTTACGCCACTGATGCACACCCATTAAACTCCGTTTTGGCACCCAGACACGCCTGCGTTCGCACATCCACACCCCCGTTCACAAGCGCCTTCCCCTGTTACCACCCACAAACGGCGCAATCTGTCACTCAAAGTAGCGGCCAGGCTGTGTAGAATGAGCGCTCGTTTCCCGATCGCTAAGACTGGCTTGCACACGCGCATTGCAAACCATACGCATGCGCATATGTGCGATTATTGGCAAGAACGAGTGAGCGCAGCTTATCGATCGGTTCTGAATGAGCTCCAAAGAACGAAGGCGCAGGCACTTAAAAATAACAATACCAGTGAAATAAATAACTCAAAATTCAAAGATAGCGTTGCACAGGACTGAGGCTCTACTTGTCCAGAGTGTTAAAAAAACCAACAAGACGCACCCCAATGGTGCAGTATTTTCTGATTCCACCTGTGTGCTCAAAATTAATAATATGATGTAAGGCATAAGCCCATTTATTTTATCTCTGGTATGACGCCTTATTGTACATCATATTATTAAGTTTGAGTACACAGAAGTGGAATCAGAAAATACTACACCATTGGGGCGCATCGTGTTGGTTTTGATATATATCTGTGTATTTTAGAGTCTTTTGATCAGCTGCATCCTTATGCTAATGCTGCGGCCAATTTTATTAATAGTGAGACGCCCACTTGCAGCGTCTTGCGGCGTTGCAGTGCGATCTCTGTGCGTCTTTAGACCATCTGTGCACCAATGGATGCATCCGATACTGTTCTGCATCTCTAAGCGCTAACAATGGGAACGCATGCACTGTGCCACTGGGACTCATGCACAGAATTAAAAACATTGGCCAACTGCATGCGGTATCAGACCCTATGTGACTTTGTTTTGGATCTCACTATGGTGTCTAGATCTAACAACTTCTCAGTATAACTATTAATAGGATAAGGTATCTTTATAGAGAAAGATGTCACATTCATTACATCACTAAGTGACCTGTGTGCTCTTTAATAGAGACATTTTCAGATTTACAGTATGTCATCACTATGTGCCATTTTAACAAGGAGTGTTCTTCTTTGTAGACTCAAGCATTACACTACTGATATAAGCAAAAAGGGAAGAGAGATTCTGGGGTCTATTCACTAAGCAGTGATAGGAGACAGAGTGAAAAGTGATAAGGTGCCAGCCAATCAGCTCCCAACTGTCATCTCACAGGCTGTGTTTGAAAAATGACAGTTGGGAGCTGATTGGCTGGCACCTTACCACATACTTATCACTTTTCACTCTGTCTCATAACACTGCTTTGTAAATAGACCCCTTAGGCTTTTAAAGGTAGGGACTAGTCACATCACACAACACAGGCCACAACTGCTGTGCAGACGGGATGTAGTCAGGATACCTGCTGGCGCTATCCCGCTCGCCAATATCCCGACACCGACATCCCGAAATGGGACTAAAGATATCTTTAGCCTATCTTTAGCCCCACTACAGAATCCCAACACCCGGCTTACCGATAGTAGGTAAGCCGGGCGTCAGCAGCGGATAGACGTGGGTGGGGGGAGGGTTAGGTTTAGGGCTCCCGGGGGGACTTAATGTTAGGCACCTCCCCGGGAGGGTTAGGGTAGGGGAAGGGGGTTAGGGTTAGGCACCTTTAGGGGGGGTTAGGGTTAGGCACCCCTCCGGGTGGGTAAGGATTAGGGGGCGGGGGGTTAGCTTTAGGCACTAACGGGGGGAGGTTAGGCACCCCTAAGGGAGGTTTAGGGGGGGGGGAGGGTTTACTTACCTGGCGATGTTGGGATCTCCTCCGTTGGGCTGATGCCGCTGGCATTTCAATCCAATTCTGTGCAGACAACACCCCCACATCACTAGTCAACCCCCCAAGCACGGGACACACCACGTGCGGTGCACACAATAGGCCCTTTATAAATTTCAGCTCCAGGCCCATGTGGGCCTTAATCTGGCACTGGTTGATACACAAGGAGAGGTGCTACATATTGCAAATTGGTCCAGCCCAATTGCAGATATTCTTGGTGGGCTGTATAATCCAATCACACTGGAAAGTTGGCCTAGGGTTAGGAGGATGTTAAATTGAAGAAAGAGAAGATGTGATAGGTGTTTACTATAAGAAGGGAGTTAGATAGGGAAGCTATAAAAGGTTAGCGGTCCTGGAATCTGATAAGCTTGTCTGAAGAGGTGAGTTTTCAGAGAACGCTTGAATGTTTGGAAACTAGTGGAAAGTATTACTTGATGAATAGGCTGGGGTATAGAGGCAGGGATAGTGAGACCACCTATTCTAGTTGGCAATTGGGCTCTTTACAGTTAATAGAGCCCTGTATAGGAAATAGTTCCTGACTTAATAAAGTTTAAAAACTACATTGTAACAATAAATAAACTGAATGTTCTGAATCACCGCCTGGTGGTCTTTTTTAGGACTGCAGCGTTTATTTTCTTTTTTTTTTCTTAACATCTTTAGAAGAATATTTTGACACACTTGTAATCTCGCCATGAAATCTGCAATGTTCTGAATAAGAGATTAACAGGATTTGATTCCAAAAGAGGTACGTTTGGTAGGTTTATTTTTTTACTATAAAGAACAGACTAGTGGAAGAACTTTAGCAAACACTCCCAGACAAGGGCCTGGGTCATCTTTTGCTATATTTCTTATAACACAGATGATGGAAGAGTGGAGGCCGATCATCTTTAACTGCTCTCGTCCTATTTATGTGTGGCTGGAGGAATATGTTTTAATATCTGTATATCTGATATAATATCCCACAATGAAGCAGGGGAGTCTTAGGTGTATATTTGTTAAAGTGAGAGTTTTTAGAAATGGAGATATTGCCCATAGCAACCAATCAGATTCTACTTAACATTTATCTAGCACTTTCTAGAAGATGATAACTAGAATAGCCACTTCTAAAAACTCTCACTAACCCTTATTGTCTTATCATGGAGGTGCATGAGAAGCTCATGAAGAAATAGAGTTAGCGAGCCTCCCTTGTGTCGGACTATGGACTCACCAAGCTTGTGAAAGGTCAGCACGTGGGTTATGCACCCAGGGCCGGATTAACAATGGGGCGGGTGGAGCTACAGCTCCAGGCCACCCCATGAAAATAGGCCCACTGGACCAACTGCAGTGCAGGTAGTGGTGACAGGAAAAAAAATTTCCTGTCACCACCCCAACATTCCGAAGCCCTGTCCTTCCTATCTAACCTAACGGCCACCAGAATCATTGTTCATTATACCCTCCTGCCGCCCGAAGCCGCGCCTACTGAGTCAACTCTGCTCAAAACTCCTCCCCCAGACTGTCCAAGACTCTGCCTTCGGACCGTCCTGATTAGCGCTAAGCCCCGCCCCTAATTCGCGCTAGGTTCCGCCCCCAAAGCGCTATTTCTGGGATGACTGAAACTGAGCACCCGGGTCTTCTAAAGTTCCACCCACTCACCCCTCCATCAGTACTGCAGCCGGGCACTAACCAGAGGTGGGTGTAATGCTGGCATCTGTATATATGTGTGTGTGAGTGTTGCCACAACACAAGTATGACCCCTGCTGACAGCTCCCTCCTTACACTCCCCCATACAGTAGAATGTCCTGCAAAGAGTCCTGTGAGAAATAAAACCTGCAATGCCAAAAAAAAACAAAAACAAAAAAAAACATTTAAATCATTGAGACAGGTAACCCCAAACACACAAGCTTTTCCATCACAATTATGTATAGTGCAGGAAAGTAAAAATATTTTTTATTCTGATTTTATTTTGTTTGTGCACCAATATGTATTTTATTTCACTGATTTTAGATATTAAAGATAATAGAATATTGTTCCTAATTGGAGGTGCACCATAATTTTTCTTTGCCTTGTGCACCATTAACTGTTGATAGGCCTCTGTATGTGACGTCACATACTGTAGGTACCACCACTCTCTGAAGCAGCTGTGCCCGACCAGTGAGCACAGCCACTGATCTGTGAAGGTGGCCCGGCTGGGTGACTGATACTCCCTTGCTGGCTGCCTGGCTTCTGCTAACAATGATCACTGCACTGGTATGCAGGCACTGACAAGATTTTCATTTTATATATATATATCAAACAAAGGACCCTGATTCAGACCCGATCACAGCTGCGGACGCTCGCAAAAGGGGCCGGGTATGCAAATCAAGTGATCGCTCTTTGCGGTGTAAGGATGCCTCTGTATCTTAGTGAGTGACGGGAGTGAGCGTACGCAGGACTATAAAACCTCCCACCTGTCACTCGCTGCACACGTCATCTCCAGGAAGTGTGTGTTTAATTGGGAACATCGAGGGCCATCGGAGCTGCTCGCAGCGCTTGAGGTAGACCATACCATCCCGCAAGCACTGCGAGCAGTTCAGGATACAAACAACCAAGTGACGTGTTCAATGACGCTACTTTGCTAATTATGCACACCAGGGGCAGAACTATGGGAGACAATGGAGGCGCCTGCCGCCGGGCTCCAGCACTGAAGGGGCATCTCCTTCATTGTCCACAACATATTCACCCCACTTAAGGCTGTAGCTATGTACCCGGAGTGTACCATCATGGCTGCCCAATACATGGCACCTCTTCCCAGCACCTGAGAAGCCACCATACACTAGTGGAGAGCTCCATGTCAGACCATCAGCTGCCACCTCCGTCTGTCTATAACCTGTGCCCACTCATTAGTGTCGCCACTCCTCATCAGTTCCTTTTATCAGTGCGACACATCCGGTACCCTCCTCACCCACCACTCCCTGTCTCACTCCTCCCTGGCGGCTGTATAGGCATGCAAAATGCTACATTACAGTGTCAGCAGCTGTGACAGGGGGCACCAAATTATAACTTGCCTCCGGGCATCTGGGATGAACTTACGCCACTGATGCACACCCATTAAACTCCGTTTTGGCACCCAGACACGCCTGCGTTCGCACATCCACACCCCCGTTCACAAGCGCCTTCCCCTGTTACCACCCACAAACGGCGCAATCTGTCACTCAAAGTAGCGGCCAGGCTGTGTAGAATGAGTACTCGTTTCCCGATCGCTAAGACTGGCTTGCACACGCGCATTGCAAACCATACGCATGCGCATATGTGCGATTATCGGCAAGAATGAGTGAGCGCAGCTTATCGATCGGTTCTGAATGAGCTCCAAAGAACGAAGGCGCAGGCACTTAAAAATAACAATACCAGTGAAATAAATAACTCAAAATTCAAAGATAGCGTTGCACAGGACTGAGGCTCTACTTGTCCAGAGTGTTAAAAAAAACAACAAGACGCACCCCAATGGTGCAGTATTTTCTGATTCCACCTGTGTGCTCAAAATTAATAATATGATGTAAGGCATAAGCCCATTTATTTTATCTCTGGTATGACGCCTTATTGTACATCATATTATTAAGTTTGAGTACACAGAAGTGGAATCAGAAAATACTACACCATTGGGGCGCATCGTGTTGGTTTTGATATATATCTGTGTATTTTAGAGTCTTTTGATCAGCTGCATCCTTATGCTAATGCTGCGGCCAATTTTATTAATAGTGAGACGCCCACTTGCAGCGTCTTGCGGCGTTGCAGTGCGATCTCTGTGCGTCTTTAGACCATCTGTGCACCAATGGATGCATCCGATACTGTTCTGCATCTCTAAGCGCTAACAATGGGAACGCATGCACTGTGCCACTGGGACTGATGCACAGAATTAAAAACATTAGCCAACTGCATGCGGTATCAGACCCTATGTGACTTTGTTTTGGATCTCACTATGGTGTCTAGATCTAACAACTTCTCAGTATTTATCACTTTTCACTCTGTCTCATAACACTGCTTAGTAAATAGACCCCTTAGGCTTTTAAAGGTAGGGACTAGTCACATCACACAACACAGGCCACAACTGCTGTGCAGACGGGATGTAGTCAGGATACCTGCTGGCGCTATCCCGCTCGCCAATATCCCGACACCGACATCCCGAAATGGGACTAAAGATATCTTTAGCCTATCTTTAGCCCCACTACAGAATCCCAACACCCGGCTTACCGATAGTAGGTAAGCCGGGCGTCAGCAGCGGATAGACGTGGGTGGGGGGAGGGTTAGGTTTAGGGCTCCCGGGGGGACTTAATGTTAGGCACCTCCCCGGGAGGGTTAGGGTAGGGGAAGGGGGTTAGGGTTAGGCACCTTTAGGGGGGGTTAGGGTTAGGCACCCCTCCGGGTGGGTAAGGATTAGGGGGCGGGGGGTTAGCTTTAGGCACTAACGGGGGGAGGTTAGGCACCCCTAAGGGAGGTTTAGGGGGGGGGAGGGTTTACTTACCTGGCGATGTTGGGATCTCCTCCGTTGGGCTGATGCCGCTGGCATTTCAATCCAATTCCGTGCAGACAACACCCCCACATCACTAGTCAACCCCCCAAGCACTGGACACACCACGTGCGGTGCACACAATAGGCCCTTTATAAATTTCAGCTCCAGGCCCATGTGGGCCTTAATCTGGCACTGTATGCACCACGTCCGTTCCAGTTTGCCCCATAGATTTTACTGATTAGCTGGTGGTCAATAGCTAATCTGCATATCTTGTTCTATCACGTCCCACAGATGCTCAGTTTGCATTGAGATCTACTGACTAAGGACACCAATGCACCCAGCTAAATGAATGGTCATATTCCTCAAAGCATTTGAGGGCTTCCTCTGTGGTTTGTTTTTGTGACATGAAGCATTATCTTAATTAAAAAAATAAATAAATACTATTTGCTACGTTGTTAGACTGCAAGAAATCCACAACTATGGCCCGTATTCAATTTGAGGTGAAAAGCCGGAATCCGTGGAATAGTTTCGCCGATGACGTCATTTCGCCAGGTGGAAAAGTATCGCCGTATTAAATTTGAAAGACTTTCCGCATAGTCAGAAAGTCAGTGCAATGTAATAGGAGGAAAAGTTTCGCCTATGAATAGCAGGCGGAAAAAAGTGCAGAATTGGGGTTTAGGGGTGCAACGTTGCAGTAACCCCCGTGCAGCCTTCAGACAGTTCCCCAAAGGTAATCTGTGTCAAAAAATAAAGAAAAAACACTTAAGAACGCCCCAAAAAAATCACTTTGAATTTGGGGGCGAAAAAAAAAATGTTGGGGGACAAAGATAAAAACTAGCTAACTTGACTCTGGGGGGGTCCCCAAGTATGCCCCAGGTGTTTGTTACATCGCAGGGGCTTGCGGCAGGTGGATTTTTCACTTTTTTTTCAACTTAACTTTAGCAACTTTAAAATATGCTGACCCCCATTTACAAGTACCCCAAGTAGGCTGGGATCAGTTATTTTCTGCAAAAAATACTCCTGAATACTATTCTGCACCACGTATAGCAAAACGCTATTTAGCAGCTATTGAGCCCGTTTAAAAACACCAAATACCTTCAGCAAGCCAAATCGGGGGGTACCATAGCTAACCCCCATGTCAGAGCATCTTTTGGGGGTGTCAGGCTGATTTCCCCAAATCTGATACTTTCCAACTATTCAAGTTTCCCCGGGTCCCGTTTTCGCCTACTTTCAAATTGAATACGGGGATACGCGGGCACGTGCGCGATACTTTTCCACCTACAAAACACGTGAAGTAGGCGACAAGTTCAGGAGGTGGAAAAGTATCGGGGGTCCGCTGAAATTGAATACGGCTCTATATATTGTAGAGATATCCTGTGGCATTCAAACGCGGCACCGCTTGCAATATGAGCCACGAAAACACCATGACAGCAACTTACATTGTGACAGCCCAGTAGGTTTTCTTCCCTACCCATTATTTTCATGTTTGCCCTTAGCGCCTGATTCAGCAAGGATCGCAAATGCTAAGACACAGTCAGTCGATTTCCGCGATCTGCGCATGAGTATGCATCTGAGTGCGCTTGTGCGAGCCAGCCCCTGTGATCGGAATGAGAATGCAATATGTTTGCAGACCCATTGCAGAGTGATTGACAGGAAGTACCCTTTGTGGGTGGTGATGGGGGGCGGTGGGCGAACGAAAGGCGTGCCAGGTCTCATAGCGTACACTGAAGTTAGCAATTCCTGAGTGAGGTCTGACTTGCCTTAACTGTGCGTATGGGTCCGATGTTACCGCGATTGTTTCGCTATGTTGCCCAAGTGTACGAATGTGAGTAAGGGGAAGTGGGCGTCCTTATCTTAGGCTGAGATCGCATTGCGAATGCAAACATTTGCATATCCCCGCTGATTTTAGCAACTCATTACGTCAGGCCCGGCGACAGGGGGGGACTAAGGGGACACCCGTATTGGGCCCCGAGGTCCAGAGGGGCCTCTGAGGACCGGGTGGGCACAAAACGGGGCCACGGATGGCGGATGCTGTTCCAGCTGTTGGGCTCCATAGCAGCCACTCAGCTCCAGCTCCAAGACCCTTGAAACCTGGCCCAGGCAGCACTGGGCTCTTACAGGTGGCTCTGCTGCGGTCCAGGCTTGACCTTTAAGCAAGGCGGCAGCGTTACGTCACCAGGTCATGTCGCCGCACGTCAGGCAAAAGCTGTGGTGTGGAGGGGATGGTAGAGGAATAGGGGCTGCAGAAGGGGTAAATGACGGGAGTGGGTCCTGGATACGGAAGAAGGTGAAGAGGGCATAGAAAGCTGATAGGGGCTGAGGGTAGAGGAAGGTGATGGGGCTGGAGGTAGAAGGTGACACGGGCTGGGGGCAGAGGAAGGTGATGGGGCAAAGAGTGACATGGCATGGGCTGGGGGCAGAGGAAGGTGAAGGGAGCTGGGGGCAGAAGGTGACATGGGCTGGGGCAGAGGAAGGTGATGGGGGCTGGGGCAGAGGAAGGTGATGGCGGCTGGGGACAGAGGAAGGTGATGGGGCAGAGGAAGGTGATGGGGGCTTCTGGGCTGAGGATGGTGATGAGAGGCTGAATTTGAGGAAGATGATGAGGGGCTAAGGACTGAGGATGGCTGGCTGCAGGCACCATCCCTCCTACCCCTGAGGCAGCCACAGCACTGTTATTAAGAAGACCTTGCAAGAGACGACAGACAAGAACTACAGCCGGCATCATCAGTGACAGAGGGACAGTGTGGTAGGTCATAGTGTATTATTACTTTATGTAAAGGCTGGGATATCTTTCAGTTATCATTCTCATGCTTCACATATCACACATGCAGGGGAGGGATGTGTGGGATCGGGGGTCGTGGTGAGAAGGTGGGGCCCCCAAAAAGACATCAGTGTACCGGGCCCCGAGATTTCTGTTGCCAGCCCTGCATTGTGTGCGTATAAGCAGAATAGCGATCCTTGCTGAATCAGACCCTTAATTTGCCTACCGTCCCTGGTGCATGTGTGCTCAGTTTTCCCCACTAAATAAAAATATAATCTACAGTGGGTACCCATGGAGTCCTGCCTTGTAGCCCTACATCACAACTCTCCCATCAGTGTGAAACTTGTTTTTGTTTTTTTAATCCAAGTTTCAAATGTCTGCCAACCTTATCCCACTGCAAGTACAGATCCTCACACACCTATCCTTTCTGATCCATATAAAGTGAGAGGCATGCCATGACTTATACGCTCCGCCACGGGTAGCAATTCTTAGACTTTGGTGCACTGTTCCTAAATTTAGCGTCTTAGCTGCATGGTAGCCGTATACAAAGTCGCTTAAAGTGAACTAGGTATTTAAGATTAGTATTTGTGTCGCAAAGGAATTGGTATGAAGTCGCAGATTAAGCTCCACGATACGTGGCATGGAGCATTGGCGCGGCTCATTCGTATTGGTCCTCAGTCTCTTTTATCATAGGTTAGCTGCTGAATGGCACACGCCAGCTGCATGCGATGCCAGCACCAGTGTCCAGGATACCTGTGCATTGCAATGCTGTATTAGTGATGAGTGGTTTGTGAAAAAAGTCTGTGGCGATGCTCATGGTGAGGCTTAGTTGCAAATTTAGTGGACTCATCTGTACAACTGTACAAAGTTATAATAACTGGTGTCACATTCACACTCTTTAAGGATCCACTGACAGGATTCACATTCACTGGATGTTAGTTGGGCGGTGGCCCATTTTCAATACATCTACTGTAAGACACTGTTGTGTATGAAAACACTAGTAGTGTTGCTATTCCCTAAATAGTGATATCTGGTACCTGGTACAGTATGCAGGGTTAGGTTAGGGGCTCCCAGGGGGGACTTAGGGTTAGGCACCCCCCCAGGAGGGTTAGGCTAGGGGAAGGGGGGGTTAGGTACCCCCCTGGGAGACTTAGGGTTAGGCTGCGAGGAAGGGGGGGTTAGGTTTAGGCACTTAGAGGGGGGTTAGGTTTAGGCACTTGGGGGGAGGTTAGGGTTAGGCACCCCTAAGGGAGGGTTAGAGGGGTTAGAAAGGTTAGCGATACTTACCTTAATTTACAATCAGGATTTTCACCCTTGCCGGGCTGCCACTGTCCTTGCCGGTTTTATAATCACTTCACTCTTATGTCTTGTCTTGCCCATTAGACTTCATACCCAAGCCATGTGCTTATACCCATTAAATACCATTATGATGTGGTCACTGAATAAGCGTCCATTACTTAGCAAGAGCAAGTGTGTCTAATAAAGAGGCCACTGAGTGCAGATTTCGGGGGAATTCATTTACATCAGAGGAATGTTTATAATATTTCCTTGTTAAAAATGCCAAGTGGGCTCTCTAGCAAATCCATTGGTAGCTTAAATGGTTAGTATAACTATGTCATTGATCTCCAATGAATGAGATTTCTGTAGACAGGATATGGGATGGATGAATAGTCTCCATGCTCCTTCCTGGAGTTATCAAGATTTACAGATTATCAGGCGCAGAGAGCAGGCAGGTTGCTGGATGTAGGGACACAAAACATCAGGATAATAGCTAGACCTGCATATGCATACTAGACCGAGAGACAGACTTCTGTACTGGGCACATTTGTCAGCCATTTGTTGCAGAAACTTCGTACACTGCTTCAGGAGAGTGGGAGTGATCCCATTTATCCTGTCTCCCCATAATGTAACCCTGACCCCTTCTGGAGAGGCATTCATCACAGCCCTGCTGCCTCTGATCTGACACCAGGAATGAGGAGCCTGCACATCCCACAGCATTCCATCTAGCCAGGCATCCCAGTCCTGCTCCAGTGTGAGACTACTGGGAGATTGGAGGAGATTAACCCATTTTTTGCACAGGAAGATAATGTTTGAGGCTAACCAGGTAAAGCTGGAATTAAAACCTGCTCTCATGAATATTTTTCCCACTGATTCTGACCCTGACATCAAATTTGAGCATTAAATACATCAGATAAATTGATGACAGCTATGGCTAAGAGCCATATTTCCAAATAACCATGCCTTCTCTTCAGCACTAGAATTTGGAGGGTACATTGCCAGACTGCGGCATTTTAGCAAATACTTGTCCTTACCAGAAAACTATCGCAGTTACTTTTTTCCTGTCTGACCTCTATAAGAGAACATGTGAACTGGAAGAAGCTGATTGGACAGCTGCCATGGACATCCAATCAGCTCTCTCTGGTACCCAATGCTTGCAGTTTACTTTCAAACATCTCCCAGCTTCCTGTAAAGGAGAAGTGACTGTTACCTGTTACAGCTACTGTGTGGGTCTCAGACATAGGTTTCTATTAAAGGGGAGCATTCATTTTCAAGGTGTTAGGTGGGTGGGAAATACATAATCCGTCAGGAAGTGAGCAGGTCAGTATGAAGGCATCTGATTGGATGGTTGTAATGTTGATATGCTGTATTATCGAATGATTGATATTGCTAGTTGGTGAGTATGTGTGTGTGTGGGGGGGGTCACTTGTTATTTTTATGTAAATGTGTTATTATATATTGGTGGGGTAAGATATTTGTAGTAACTGCTTTGTGGTATAGGATACCCCTTTCCTATGGCAAACCTTGGTGGTCATGTGACTGGAGTAAAACATGTGTTATTATATATTGGTGGGGTAAGATATTTGTAGTAACCTCTTTGTGGTATAGGATACCCCTTTCCTATGGCAAACCTTGGTGGTCATGTGACTGGAGTTTCCCACCTATTACTGGGGACCATTATGACACATGGTATGAATAGGTGCCATAACTGTTTGATGCTTATTTCTGGATGTAGGTTATCATCTATTGATGAAGAGTATATAAGGTACACACAATGGTAATATGTATTTATTGCTGCAGCTATTTCTGATGTACCTGTTATGGGTTACATGAAGGGTGGACATAGATATTCCTGACTGCTGGTCCACGTTTATTTACACATGCAACAATAATCCTTTGCACACATCACAAGCTGTTTCTCCAACCTCCTACTTATGTTTGGGACCCTCCGGTCACTCTAGTGAGACAGTGTGGTACTGCCAAACAAGTGGCGCAGATCACTAGGTTTTGATAAAGATCCTGCCAATTGGGGAAAGCAGGCCTTCCCTTTGGGCTTTAGAGCAGCCCAGAGCCTGGCATATAACTAGCAGGTGGGAGGGGGGGAATCGGTATGTACTACCGCCAGTTCAAATCCCGACAGCAGCTGGCCGACACGGCTGAAAATCCTGATCGTCCCAAGGTAAGTATTAACTAACCTAACCTCCCCGTCCTAACCCTCCTTAGGGGTGCCTAACCCTAACCTTCCCCCAGTGCCTAACCCTCCCTCCCCCTAGCCTAACCCTAACCTCCCGGGGGGTGCCTAACCCTAAATCCCTCCCGGGAGCCCTAAATCTAACCCTCCCCCCCGCGGCTATCCACGCTCGGCGCCCAGCATCCCTTCGATCGGGATGCCGGCGCCAGTCTCCCGGCATCGGTACAATGACAGGCGTCTAGATTTGGATGCCTGTCATTTAACCCTCGCCGGGATAAAGCAGTCAGGAAGCTGGCTGTCAGGATTACGTCCACCGGCTTCATGACTGCATACCGGAGGGGGACAGGGTTTTTGTGCCAAACTAAACTCGCTGGTAAAACAAAATTTAAGATTCAATTTAATCTTACACGATGATCTTGGCAAGCCCCAAAACCCGTACTTCTGAGGCATCAATTCAAATTGATGGACTATGGTGTGAGGTCTATCCTTTATGCAACAGTCATCCAAAGTCTTGCAGCTATAGCAGATGGAACAGAAAATAGACTGTACCTCCATAACCTCAGTTGTATGGGCTTTACAAAGAAGACGGAGGGAGTAGTGGTGGATCCATTCCTGGGCAAATGGCTGCTTACCTAGCTTGGCCTTTTCTCCATATTTTGTGATCGGGCAGGATCACTATCAAGTCCTCAGTGCCTGGTTCTCCCTCTCAGCCACTAATGGAAAGCTCCCTGAATTAAGAAGAAATAATCTAGCTAGTGTTAAAGATTAATTTACAAATAATCCCACTATTGCCATCTACACAATGTATTCTCTCCTCACAATGTCAGGAGATGCATTGCTGAGGTGAGGCGGTGGTTCTGTGACGTGAAATGGGTTTAGTACGAATAGATAATTCAACCAAATGTCCTGATAGGTCACCTATAATTATGCCCGCAAGTGGTTAGATCGCAGTAACCTTTCCTACCGAGTTCCATTGTACCAGATCGGGTGTAGATTTCTCCATCTTGTTGGAATTGTGAATATGTTGTTAATCTTTGATACAGGAGAACAGGGCTATAGTAGTTGTCTTCATGCAGAGATTTGTGGATTATGGTAATTGTCTTTGTATTTAAAGACCCTTAAGGGCTTTTGCTAATAGCTTGATTGGAGTAAAGCCTTATTGCGTTGGGGTAGAGGATGCAAGATGGACAAGATGAAGAAATGTTCTCACCTTACTTGTCTATTTTCCCTGAGTGTTTCTCCCTTTTAAATCGTTAGTATTGCCCCTTTGTACCCTGCCCCTCCACAAACCCCTTCTTTCATGCACATATAGTTGAGAATTATTTCATACCCATTCCGTTGCTCACAGGCAGGATAATAAACTCTATATTTGCTGTACATAAATTCCACCTTTCCCCTGGATGTGGCCTCTCATCTTACAATAATCTCCTGGAATTCCAGGGGCCTTAACGATAAAAATAAAGAGGAGGTTAGTATTTAACTATCTTCAAAGACATTCCCCCGATAGTGCATTATGGCAGGCGACACACCTGGCGGACAAGCAGCTTTTAGTGCATAGATAGGTTGGGAAGTGTTATAATGTCCACATTCATCTTATGCAGGAGAGAGTCTCTATTCTAAATGTGCCGATGGTAATGCATGCTTGTTATACCGACTATAGAGGCAGCTCTATCCTTATCCACTGTTCCCCAGGGAGACTACAGACACTATTGATTAATGTATATATTCCACTTACATTTCATAATGAAGTGCTACTAAACATATTTACTAAAGTGACAGATTTTCCAGGTGTCCGGATATTACTCATTAGAGATGTTCATAATGTTCTCTGTAACTCCCTTGCCAGATTAAGATCAGAGGCACCAACTCCCCTGGGTCACTTTGCCTTCCTAGTTATTGTTACCTGAAGGGTATTACTCCATGCTGTTATATATAAGCATTCCCTTATAACTGCTGTCTCCGGTTTTCCACTACTCCTAATTCTCTTTCACGGATTGATAAATCCTTGGTATTACCAGTTTGCTCTCCAAGGCTTTGGCTACGCAATACACTCTGTGGATCATCTATGACAACTACTTCTTTGTTATTAATCTAACCATTGGCCATTCCAAGGGAAAACAAATATGGAGGTTGAATCCTACCTTCGTGATGATACCAGGGATAGGGGACACTAGAGATGGAGGAGTTTATTTAATAAGCATCATGATCTAAATTGATAAGGGCACTGTGTTTTTTTTTTCTAGTGAAACATGGCTAGTTAAAGCATCGCTTTTTTAAGTATCAGGCATAAACACGATTGGAAGCGTTGCGTTTTAGAACCCGGCTTGGTAAATAATCCTCAGCGACTATTGGTGAGAATTGTAACACAAATAAATAGATGGTTTACGCAAATATCTGGTGTTTGGGGATCTTCGCATGCCTAGAATGGGTCCTGTCTGATCGCTCGCAGTCCCCCCTGCTGCAGTGTTTGGGGGGAGCAGGGATGGAGACTGAGACCGTTCTACAAAACGTGGGTGCCTCACCCCCGTTTTGTGGACCTGCCGAGCCGAGGGTCTGCATTGTCGGATGTAGACTTCCTGGAACCTTGTTGACCAATTCCGACGGGAATTCTGAGCAAGCTTCGCATTACGCAGGCTGGCCGAGGGCTGCGATCATCGACCCGATGCAGTCAGGAGGTGTCTATTTCCTACAGGTGCCTCCTGCTGCAATTGTATTTTAGTTGTACAGATTGCACACCCACTTCTCTGTGCAATAGCATATATATATCAGAATCAGGCCCATAATCTGCTCCAATCATGGTACGACAAATACAAGTTATTGTTGATCCAAGAAAAAGTTGTACTTGATTTGCTGCAGTTTATACTAATCTAAAGTGATATAATCAGTCACCCTCTGGCCATCACCCGCTGTGACAGGCTGGCAGGCCACGGTGGGTGTCTCTGACATGATTTCAGGCAATTTTATTGGCAGAGGCCCCAAGCTAGTTGCCCTGAGCCCACCAATACAGCCCTGCTGTTGGCTATGTACAATGCGGACCTTAAAGCGGGATCTCTACGTAAGTGTTTGACTGAATCCCTTACAGCTGTTTAGCCCAAACCAGACAATTGATCCTTGTGTGAATCATGCAAAGAAGTAAAGAATATGCTCTCCTTTCCCTTGAAACCGGTCTCCACTTCCCGTTATTGTGAATACAGGTTGGTAAGGGGGATTATAGGGTATGTGGTGACTGGGGAGGTCAGTCAGGAGGATCCTAAATTGCCTATGCCTGGTTATCATACTTTCATACATCCCCTTTTTGTAAAGTGATAGATGGAAGCAGAATGTAAGACCACTTAAAATTAGGAATGGGACGTGGGACGTTGTTCTTCCTCCTAATATTTGGCGAGCAATCACCCGTCACAGCTTGTTGTGCTGTAAATAGTTTATAGTAGAAGTTTATAATGAAGAAGGTGATCCTACAATGATTGTGGGCTAAATTTTGAATACCATGAATCCATACGCTCATAAAACTGGGGTCGTATTGGATGTTGGGAGTCTACCATGGCTCATCAATGTAAATCTGTGTCCCCATATTTCCAATTAATATTTTCATCAATGAGGTGCAATGTAATACATTGGAGATGCTATAAAATGACTTAGTGGTGAGGACCAACAAGCATGCAGAAAAACATTACACAGTGCACACTTATAAATATGTGTTGGATAGTCCCAGGTGAAACCCATATAAATATGTGTTGGATAGTCCCAGGTGAAACCCATTCTGATTATATATCCTGGTAATAATCAAGCAACCACTGATACATGAAAAGGATCAGCGGGTAACCTCAGCGGTGTTATAATGTATTAGGAAGCCAACGTGGAACCAGAAGTCCTAAAGGCTCAATTTTCTTGCTCAATTCCTTTTATTAACCAACTAGTATGCCCGGGGCGAACATTTTGCCAATTTGAACCCAGAACATACATACAGAAAATGCTTTGCTAGATAATGGCTAGATCATATGTTAATATGACGGAATCGGGTAATAAAAGATGTGTGTGAAACATAACTGGCTAAGCCACGTCCTTTTATGGGTTTTGGGGATTTTTTTTATTGTAACATTTCGCCAATTTGTATGTGCGCTGATATATTTGGCCATGGACTCTGTAGCAAAATGGACCATTTCCAGGGGGTATTGCAAGATGAGCCCCTATAGATGCAAATGATAATGCACTGTTACTCCGCCTCACCGTCTCCCAGCCTCCCGCCAATCAGTGGCTGCCGGCAGCTCTCATGGAAAGCAGAGAAAAGAGGTGTTGCTTTCGAGGCTCAAACCCAGTGCTGATTGGCTGGGAGTTGCGAGCCTGGAATTGACGTGTAGATATATTTGGCCATGGGATCTGAAGCAAAATGGACCGTTTCCAGGGGGTATTGCAAGCTAAGCCCCTATAGATGCAAATGATAATGCACTGTTACTCTGCCTCACCATCTCCAAGCCTCCCGCCAATCAGCGGCTGCCGGCAGCTCTCGTAGAGAGCAAAGAAAAGAGGCACTACCTTTGAGGCCCAATGCTGATTGGCTGGGAGTTTGCGAGCCTGGATAAAGTAGGTTAGGGAAGAGCGCCCCCTATGGCAGCCACCTCACGTGTTGTGCGGCCCACGCGCCCTCCCTCATTATGTAACAGCTATGTCACGTAGCCGATCAGGAGCCGAACTGGGCAGAACGTAAACAGTGGGCGCACATGGCTAGGCCGCCGGGTCCTTGTTAAAGCACAGACCACCAGTAGTGCATTAAAACAGCAGCCGGCGGCAGTCATCAAAATATTTTTTATCAAAATGTATACAGTTGTATTCCAAATTCTGAAGAATCACATTAATATCTTAATTAGTCTTTGAGCTATTAAAATTCAAAGAGCGTTCCGGACAAAGCAAATTACATATAAGACCCCCCAATCCATAGAATTTTTTGTTCCTGACCTGGCATAGGACTTAACTTGGGGTAGCAACTTATACTAAATATATAGAATTTTATTTAATTAATTTGTATAATGTAACTATAATTTTTAGCGCATTGTAGGCACTTGTGTTGTGTGTGTATATATATATATATATATATATATATATACACACATATATATATGATGCAGAAGCTGACTAATGCAGAAATGGGGCCCTGTGTGCGGAATTCCTGGCATAAGAGTCCTTGGAATGAACCAACGCGTTTCTAGGTCGGTCTTCCTTGAAGGATCACACAAGTAGTCATACTTGCACACAAGCAATGAAGGTCAGCATTTGTGGTTGTTGGCAAATGAGCCTTTTGTGTTCTGTATTTGGTCAGTTTTGGATGGACATGGACATAGACAGATGGACAGGAAAGCTCCATGAGGAGATAAATGGATTATGGGGAATAGAAATTACAAAATATCAACTGTATTAAATGGTGATCTATGTAAGCAGAATTTCTAGCACCGTCATTGAAAGGAAATAGAATAAGAATAAGAAAAATGTAATTATACATCCCTTAATCTTTACATTACACAAAGGGGAAAAAAGTGAAAATAAACAAATGTATAGGTTTAAGTCACTTCAAACTGCCTATAAAATGATTTTTAAAGAACTCTCCACATTATGGTCAAAAAGTTTAATACCAAAACCTCCAAATTGGACGTAAATTAGCACAAGCGCCATTTTGATGATCTTTTTTTTTTTTTTTTAAACCAACTTTATAAACTAAAATTAATTAAGTTGCAAACAAATTTCGAACCGACTTAAAATATTTTTTTTTGTATTTTTTTTTTAAACAATGATTTCAGCAAGGACATTTTGACGTCACCTTTTAGAATGATGTCTAATTTAACAACTTTTTGAACAAAGATTAAATTTAAAAAAATGACAGAATTTGAAGCTTTTTCATGATAGAATATGGTGCTACTGTTACCCTGCTTTATTACTTGACTATACTCTAGGATTTACTTTCATCCTTCTCTACCTGTATGCAATAACCATGTGAACAAAAGGAATGTACAGTTAGACAATATTAAGACTATGTGCACGCAGGCATTAACGAATTGTGCTTCTCCTTGGTTTCATTTTTCACAGCTGAGCGGAGGCGGAAGCTCGCATTGATCTGCGTGGGTACGCTGATGCAGCGCAGGCGGTCGTTTTTGCAGAGCAGATTACAGGGCAGGGCTGCGAGAAAGCAGAGCACCTTCTACCTTTCCCCATCCTCCTTGGAAGACGCCAGTGTGCACAGCCTCTAATGGAGATCGGTTATCTCCATGTGAGACTCAGTACTCTCCTCTATTCAGCTGTCAGGAACAGAATAGAGGAAATACAGGATTAATTAACGCCTCTGTGATAATGTGAGCCCATTGTTTGTAGATGCTCAAGTGTCATTCAGCCCTCAACATTAGAGCAACCCTTTTTTTCTAATCATAATACTGAACACCAATGCGACCTGTAGTTTGCACAGGCCATGAAAGTCATGTGACATGTCATGCCTTTTTTGTTGGCACCAAATAGTGTACGACAGATAAAGGAACCTACCCACGGTGAGGTATATTATTTCCTAACATGCAGTGGTAACTGTCAATATGTCAATCTCCATAGTGAATGACGTTGTTCACAGACATATTGCGTTGGCTGTGCAGCACAGCCGATATATTTGCAGATACAGTATATCGGTGCATCTGGATGTGCGTACGGGTGATCCGCTGACAGTCCGTACACTTGCTGCATTGACTCACGCAGTGGCATCACAAGGGGGGTACGGGCTGCACCTGGGTGTCACCCGCCGAGGGGTGACACCAAAGTGCCGACTCCCCCTCAGTGACAGGAGCCAGGTGCTGCACTATAGCATTACGCACAGCACTCAGCTCCTGACACACTGCAAATACACTGGTCCACGGGGGGGCAGTCTGCACCTCCGGGACCCCCTCCCGGAGAGACTGGCACGGGAGTTTGGACCGCATGGCCATGCCCCCTTTATTACGGCACTACACTACTCATCGCACCTTGTGCCACCAAGTGTAGTGACGCCACCGGACTGACGTCATAGCTAGGTGGACAAATTCAAATGCCCACCCAGCTGTGACATCAGGACACCTTGTTGAGCGGTAAGTGTATATACTTACCCAAATAGGCAGCTCGGTCGGCGCAACGGCCATAAGTCGACCAAGTGTGTAACCAGCTTCACCTTTGCGATTTAAGTTAGTCTTATTGCAGTTTTTGAAGCAGTTTGTAAATTGCCTTAAGACTGCGTTCCCCACTCTAGCCCACATTATTATCTGTTCTTTTTCAATGAAACTGAATAATTTTATTTTATATTTACTTGATATCATGTCCTTTGAATACTGTTTTACTGATTAATGTATGTATTACACTTGCAGTTCTATAATAAAGATATTATGGAAAAAAAAAGACTGCGTTTCCCATAACATTTTATGGGGATGCGGTAACCATCGATAATGACAGGACCGTATTAGAAATCTATGAATTCTTATAGGTAACCCTTTTATTAAATTACTTAAAACAGTGATGATAATAACCTAATTTTCTGCTGAAAAAGGGGTTGTCACTGCTTAGTAAATATCACTGCTTAGTAAATATACCCCAGCATTCGATATAGGAAAATAGGCAATGTAAGTTACAAATTTTGAATGGAAAAAGGGGGTCTGTTTTGAGAAAACAGGCACATATGGGAGCCCTATGGTACAAATACATTATTTATGCCATCCGTTAGGTTACCTGACAGCTTGTGTTTATTTGTAAAATTTTTGTCTGGTCAGATTATCTGTGCAGCTTATTATTTTTAAGGGATATTATTACAATAGTGAGTGACAAACGTTCACAAATGACATTTGCAGTAACACTTTGCACCACACATGTTCTGCATCAGATGTACTACGCTTATCTATTTATATGACCGGCTTTATGTGCTATTATTGTGAGTTTATCTCACCTTTCAAGGTGCATGACCAATTGATTAACTAGTATTGTTTTGCGTAGTTGCCAACATATAATTCAATATAATTTGCATATTGGCATAGGAAGTAACTTTTTACAGCTGATCTACTTACAGAATTATATTGGTAGCTATTAGCAGACATTAGCACCAATTTCTTTACATTATTTGATTTGGCATGAATGTCCATTATATTGGTATAGTTCTGTTTGATCCATTTGTTGTTTTTTATGTTTGTTTTTAACAAAGGCTCATTCTGTTTGGATATAAAGAAATTACTTCTGAATGTCATCTTTTATAGTGAGATATATACACATTGACTGGACAAAATATTGACAAAAATGATCATTTAAGTTTTTATGGGGTCTATTTACTAAGCAGTGTTAGGAGACAGAGTGAAAAGTGATTAGAAAGTGATAAGGTGCCAGCCAATCAGCTTCCAACTGTCATCTCACAGGCTGTGTTTGAAAAATGACAGTTGGGAGATGATTGGCTGGCACCTTATCACTTTCTTATCACTTTTCACTTTGTCTCCTAACACTGCTTAGTAAATAGATCCCTATATCTGAAATTTAAAATCAGGCGGCCAATCATCTTCTCTTGAATGTAGGTTTAGATTAGCTATAGCTTCAGAGAAAAAACTTCAGGATATTCTTCTTATTACACTGAAAATGTATCTGGCAGGTCAAAAACGGGTACATATGTAGTTATAGTAACCTAACACCATTGCACAGAGTCATAAAAAGGAATGCGAGTGGTGCCATCGCCCAGGGTGCAGTTGGCACTGGGGGCAGCCGTTGTTGCCCCAGGGCACCTGAATTTAGCTTGCAGGGTGCCTGGAAAGAACAGACAGCTGGCAGTCCCTACAGTCCCCATGGAGTGTCCTAAGGACTCTCTAGTGTGCTGTACTGCCTGGTGCTGGCAGCCCCACCCCCTCGTCATGCAGTCACGTGTCATGTTTGGAGGTGGGGCCTGCACAGGGCATAAAATCTTCCTGCACTGGCTTTGCCAATACACCTTATAAATATTGCCAGAATACACCTTTTTCTTAACCAATATGATACTAAGGGCCAAATTTACAAAGCAGTGGCTTCTGTAAGCCGCTGCTTCCCGGCGGGTTGCAGGAACATATTTAAAATGGCACTGCTTCGTAAATTCTGCCTTAAAACTCTTGTCCAAAGCCTCATCTTCTCCCACATTGACTACTGCAACCTCTTCCTATCAGGCATTCCCCTCTACCATCTCTCTATGCTACATCTTAAATGTAATAGCAAGACCAATCTTCCACACTGTGCAAATCCCTACACTGGCTCCCAGTGTCCTACATAATCCAATTCAGTGTATTCAACCTTCTCTACAGAACCCTCAATAACATCTCTAAATCCACTCCCTGTTGCCCCCGCTTAGATATAGCTGTGACCTGCTCCTCGCCTCTGATATCCATGTTTATGCCACCTAGTAGACTTCTCCTGTGCCGCTACACACTTATGGAAAACCCTACTACGCCCAACTCAGAATCATGAAATGATCTCTGAAAATCCATCTCGTTATTAGCGCTTACCCTACTTCCACCTATATTACGCCACACTAATGTCCGTCACTACTGTCCCAATCTCCACTCTGAGTTAAGTCGCATACACACTTAACGATATGCTCCATGAGCGATATTGTTAAGTGTCTCCCCTGCACTGCCGGCTCAATGTCGTTAATATGTCGACAATATGGAACGCGATGAACGATAACAATATTGTTCATATCGTCCAATTTATCGTATAGTGTGTACGCGCCTTTACACGGTTCCCTCTTCCCATTAGAATGTAAGCTCCAATAGATAACAACGCTGCCTCCCAGTTCAATTCCTGGCCAAGGCCCTCTTCGTGTGTAGTTTGTATGTGCTCCCTGTGTTTGCGTGGGTTTCCTACAGGTGCTTTGGTTTCCTCCCCCACCCCAAATACATACCGGTAGGTTAATTGGTGCCTGGCAAAAAATAAATAAAAAAATGAATCCTTGTTATGTGTGTACCCATGTGGTAGGGAATACAGGGGTCTATATGTAATAAGGAGAGAAAAACGCTAAAGGCAGAGAATATCCCTGTACATACCGCTTCTCAGTATGTACCAACGGGATTTTCTGTTTCTGCAGCCTGCCAGCACTAAGTGCATGCTACAATATCGCATAGACAACTGCGGCAGCGCTAAGTGTCCCGGCTGTTACTAAGAGGAGAGGTCAGTTACTGTTGGGTGTCTTCTCCAGGGCTGATATTGCCTCCTGTATTTGCTTCTCCTCACTGGAGAAGCAAGGAGTGAGCTCTGCAACTTTGGCCACATAGGCAAACGAGGAAGGAGGGGGTTTTTCGGTTGGCTGGAAACCACCCTCCCCCAGCCCACACCATGACCACATTAGAAATAGTAATATAATATAATTTTACTAATGCTGTATGTTCTTCTCAGTATCACAAATTAAATAATTAACATGACCTGTGGATCTTTTAACATGTGTCGGCCTGTAATAAAGACACCTATTCACCAACTTGGAGATCTGGAAAACATGCACTGCTCTAGACCATCAATAGGGTTAATTGTTAATACTGTATAATACACTATCCAGTGCATAAGGAGACCGATATATACATATATGTCCAGGGCAGTGCTAGGTTCTTCTGCTGCTCCCCCAGACTCCTGGACTTGCTCCCATGCTCTGGAATGGTGCCCACATCTGATATAAAAACACTCAGCGCGGGCAGGATGGACTTACTGCCACATCTAATGGCTTACTGAGATCGCTGGTCCTGTATATGCTGGAAACATGACACACAATACACGTTGTATAATGCATATTAAAGCTGGATAAGTGCTAATTATGCCCTATTCATGGACTGGCCACTTTAAAAGAAAGCGTCTGGAAACCCCCCTCTAGAAATCCTGCATTTGCCAAAAGGCCATGTGTAAACAAAGTTTGTTGAAAAAAACCCAAAACCTTTCTGCTTCCTCTGCATAGGACGGGGTCACTGGACTCCGGAGATCCGGTGAGTCCCGTCTCTGCTTTACTGCCTACACTGCCAAGGAGGTGACTTAACGTCCACCTTCCTCGGCGGGTCTGTTATTGGTAACAATCGCGGTGGCCAGCTCCTTCGCAACTGCATGCAGGCAAAGCACGAGCAACTTTTGAACTTCGGTAAGTGCCCCCCTTAGTACATAGACCCCATAGAGGTAAGCTCCACTGGGGCAGGTACGTGTAGCATTTAGCCATGGTGCCCGGAGCATGTGTGCCAGTTAGGGGGCGTGTCCAGCATGTAGGGGCAAATTGAAGGGAAATAAAAATAAACATTAGGGGCAGTATCAAACTGGGACATGGAGAGCTAGATGAATTCCAACCCACTATAGTAATTCCACAATTAAAAATAAACCATACAGTAGTGCCCACATTTCATGTTATGCCACACAGTAGTGCCCATTATTAACATTACGTCTCACAACAGTATATTTTATTCATGTTATGCCACAGTAGTGCCCCTTATTAACATTATGTTACAAAATAATGGCCACAATGCACGTTATGCCACACATTAGTGCCATTAATTTGCGTTATGCCACAGTTTGGGCTAATTTTTCACATTATGCTACACAGTAGTCCCCACATTTCATATTATGCCACAGTAATGTCCATGCCCTTCATCAGAAGGCTGATCTCCAGTGCCCTGGCCAGAGCAGGCACCTGGAGCAGGTGCCCCACTTGAGCCACCCTCGCTACTCCCCTGGCAGGGACTGATGTGAATGAGGGAAATATTCTCTGTAACATGCTGCAGAATGTGTGCATTGTATAAATAAATAGTAATAAATAAAAGTTCCCTTATTAGCAGGCAGGGGCGTAGCTGGTGGGATTCCCACTCCAGGCACCAGTCCCCCTCTGCTGTAAAGGTAGTGTCTAGATGTCCTTCGCGGAGAGGCCCCTGACATCATCAGCTACTGTCCAACGTCATTCCCTACCATCCACATGGACGTAGAGGGGGAATATAATCTTGTGGAGTGTGTAGTGAGCCCGCGAGGGGACAAGTTTCTTCTCTAGGTGGAATTTATGGGCATGGAATCGCATCAGACGGCTTCCCGGGCGTCGGTATTCTGACCACATCCCGTCTGTAGTACTATATACCGCTAATAGTGTCCCATACCATCAGTCATGCCTGCCGGAATCCTGACCGCCAGATTCCCAAAGGTAAGTACTGGGGTTAGGGGGAGGGCTAGGCTGAGGGGGGGGAAGTTAGGTTTAGGCACTGGGGAGGGTTAGGTTAACAGTACTTACCTTTAGGCGTTCATTTGTAACCTGGCTGTGATGCCGGCGTCGGGATTCTGACCACCGGCATCCCGTACCCAACCCCTGTTATTTTTGTTCAGTTGGGGGACATTGTGTTATATTTTTTTTTAGCTGTTGGTATGAACCTAAGGTAATCTTTTTTATTTTAATATATTTTGTAGAACTGGGGGGGTGCCGTAACTTGCACTTGCTCCGGGCACCGTGGCTCCACGCTATGCCTGTTAGTAAAGCCCTCCCTATACATTGTTTTAATGCCTGCATTTATTTTGTTTGCCTTTACCTGTTTTTACCTGTATGTCCTATTTTCTCCACTGTCTGGCGCTGTGGAGCGCAATGGCGCCTTACAAATCTATGACAATAACGCAATGGTATGTTATTAATTTATAACATGGCGGCACCCTCAGTGTGCGGCACTGCATAATATGTGCTGGCTCTATAACATTAGAGTCATTTGGAAGGGCAGAAAAATATAGTTAAATACCACAGCACTGTAGAACGCTACTTATGGGTTAATAGTCCGTCTTTTTATGATGCTTGAACATGTCGTTAAATTAGTCCCTAATCTAAAGAGTGGTCTTAAAAAGCCCTTAATGAGATAGTTAAAAAGTAATTTTTGAAGTCGTGTTCTTTAAAAATTCATCTTTTTTTTTTTTTGAAGTATGAAGTGGTTTCAAATCTGTTTTTCTTTTTTTTTTTTCTTTCATTTAAAAAAGCCTTCTAAAATGTTATATTTGATGTAATTTTTTTTTTTTTTTTGGAGGGACAGTAAAATGTTTAAAAAGTTGTTTGAGGCTAGAAAGTCATTTATAATGCGCATTTACTTTCCTTCTGCCTTTTCGACAACATTATTTGATCATCCGTTGGTATGTGTTTTAAAAGACATCTAAATGAAATTAGTATAACTTGAAACTGTGCTATTTTAAATAAAATTTGGAGTTTGTGGTTCTAAAACTTATTATTCTGTTGCTCTTTAAACAAATGTGTTATTTTAATAGAATGTGGGATTCATTTGATAGAATTTTAGTACATTTTCTGCCATTCCCATGTAATAGATTTATAGATATATAACTCAGACTGTCGTGTCACTTGTGTCCCTTAGGATATAGAAGCCAAAAATGACAAATAAAAAAATACTGTAGCACAAAGTGGACTCCGTACGTTGCTAATGTAACTTGAGGAATTCACGAATAGAAAGTTTGTTATATCCCTATATAGTACATCCTAGCCTGTAACATACAGGATGATATTCATGACAGATAGTCATCGCTCTGACGTGGCGCTATATTGCTAATCCCAATACCTCTCTAGATGAGGGCATTATTTTCCCCTGCTCACTTTCTCATCCTCCCCAGTAATCACTCACTATTTCTAGTCATAACAAAGCACCCTTCTCCCCTGGCCGTCTCGGGGTAATTACCGGCTGCAAACACTTCTGCCATACAGGCGCCTGGCAGTGTTTATACTGACCATATCCTGCTGGCTGAAGTGACCCTACCCCCCCCCCCCCCCCATTTCAAAACCCAGAAAACTCATCACAAATCCATCGTGCTGGTCCTACAGCTGATCTTGTACCTGTCAAAGATGGAGATGTAAGCTTGGATATAATCAACATTACCCAGCAGAGATGAACGTTAGGGTGGAAACTCTTTTTTTTGATGCACGTAGCTAAAATGGTCTCCTGTATTGATACGTTGGCAAAATGGAATGAGAAGGCCATTTTGTTTTTGGAAGTACACTCATCACCTCCTCATGTTAGTGGCGGCCATTTTGTGGGGTGAACCAACATTGATGGGAATGCAGCGATTGACTAAATAAGGGTTCACCACACAATATAGTTGAACGTTGTGAGGAATTTTGTCTGTTAAAACTTAAGAGAAACTGGATTCCAATAGTGTTGGGATCCAATCCCCTCTCACATCTTTTTTTGTTTCCCCTGCGTGGCTGACCCAGCACATCTGCTCTGTTCTTTCTCTCAGTTATATTTAGACTCAGGTTCTGCTTTGCCGGGTCTTTGAAACCTCTTTTTTTTTTTTCCTCCTCCTTGGCTTTCTGTCTGGCATCTGTCCCAGAATTATCAGTTCATTATAAGAGATACAACGCTATGTGTACAAATATCACCAAAATATACACAAGCAGGGACCTATATAAAGACCGACACACGTGGGTGAGTTGCAAGTAGCTAAAAACCTGCAGATTGGCTCATGCCCAGACTGTGACATCCCAGATGCATTTTTCTTTTTTTTACATGTAAGTACTACACATAAGTGCTTACAGACCAGATTGCAGTACACAACGTCCCATGATGAGTCACAGAGCCAGGGAGCTGTTAGAACCCCAATGAGGGGCCCAGGGCCCGAGTCTCAAGCACAGAGTCTGGTTCATGTCTTCCTATTTTTAATTGATTTATAGGAATGTTTTTGATACCTGTAAACTGCTACAAGATTCGAGCAGAAACTGAAGATATAATATGCACACGTGACTGTGTGTGGTGAGCTCCATTCTCGGACTGGGCCCAGGGTGACCTAAACGAGTGAGTTAGACAGGTCTAGTTTTTTTATTTCCTAAATCATTGTTTTTTTTTACGCTAATGGTCATCAATGAAACATAAGAGAATGCCAACGCCTGGACGACTGGTTACGTTTTCAAAAACAGTTATTGAATAATCAGCTTTACATTTGAATTATAATTCAGATTCATGATACACTGTTTATTTAAAAAACAGATTTTTCATGCATATACGTCGGCCCGTTGGCGGAGGTCGCTCTTCGAATCGCTGGGTACACACGTCGTTTAGTGTGCACCCAGCTTTAGAATCAGATTACGTGGTAGAGCTCTCATTTCCTCAGCCACATTCGGGGCACCCTAATACGAGGTGCGTACTGTAAAATCCTGTACTTTTATGGTCACTAAACGCTGAATATGGTTCCAATAAAATAAACCAAAAAAACCTCTACATTATATAGCTGTGATATTTTCCTCAGTGCTCTATTATTATACGATGGTAAGGGCAGTGATTTTCTCTTTAAAATATAGAATTGTACCTGGTCTCTCCCTTACAAAGGTTGCGGATCTATGAATAATACTAGTTTCTGGCTGATGTTATAAAGAACATATCAAAGACCAATGTTATATACAAACATATTGTTTATGGAATGCAAAATGTTTGTAAAAATAAGCTTAGTAACACTCAGGCATTAAAAAGTTCACAGAACTACTTGGGCCAGAATGCGAGGTGCAGGATGATGCACGAGAGCCAAAATCTAATTGCGATGTTACTGTGCGGACAACAAACGGTTGACAACCCTGCAGGTGTAACTCCATCTTTTAAAAACAAAACCTGGGACTGAACTTTAAATAAGGGCTAGCTACCCATCCATTTTAAGGCAATAAGTCGTGCTGGACACCCCAAACCCTTCCCAACGTTTACTAGTATTTTTTTTTTTTTTCAACAAAAATTTTTGTAATTAGAAATCTTGGTACCAAAAACCCACAAATTTGTCACCCATCTCGCTGGAAGACAAGTGAGATACAAGTCCTTCCAGACAAAACAGGAGATTAATTCATCAACATACTGAAGGGTAAGGCCACCCATAATTAGTGACTGCAGACTGACCTCTGGGTCATCAGAGTAGGAGGAAATAGACGTCCTGTCACCATCAGTGTCCCTACGGGCAGAAACAGACTCTAAGATGGCTCTGTCATCGGCAGGTGCAACAAGAGGGCCGGGAGACAGAAAAGAGGGGATGCCAGATTAAGGGGTGAAATGCTTGACGTTATTTGCAAAGGGCGAGAAAGGCACCAATAAAGAATGTGAGTAGATGAAACAGATGGACAAGGAGATGCAGGCAAGAGACATAAATCGGTGTTTGGTTTGGGGCCAGCCTGCAGTCTTAGTTTGACAGATATCTGTCTGGCTACACAACCGTCTGCACCGTTAAATGGGCATCTCTCTGTTTTTATTGGCTGATATTAAAGCAATTGGTTACCTGCCTACTTGGGATATAATTACCTGTCCCCTGTTTATCCAATTCCTTCTCTAATTGAATTAATAGGGACTGAATTAGTCAATTTTGTTATTACATTTTTGTTTGTTTTTTACATTTATTAAATTTGAGCCTAATTCAATTGGAAAACCGATTGTCTACATGTGATCAGAACATTGCTTTCTGGTTGAATGGGGAGATGCATGTATTGACAATGAGCTAACAAATTTACAGTAATGTATGAAAACTCTGTTATGGGAACGTTCTTCCTATGTTAGTAGCCACTATTTTATTATTAGTGTTTTAGGTAGCTTATAAAAAATATGGAATTACTGTATCTAGTTTTACACCTAAATAACTGCCTCCGACTTATGGAGCCCATACGTCAAAGTCTGTGCTCCCCCTTCGTTCACCATTTAACAATTCTCCAATACACCAATATGCTCCTATACATTGCCGATACATACACCAGCGATTGGCAAATCATTTTCACTAAAGAACGGATCTGCCAATCGTGAAAGGCTCATCCTTTTACTAGTATCAAGACGGCCGATAGGTACCATACACTAGCAATCTACAGCCCCGGTTGCCCAACATGTTGGATTTTGCCGACCAATCTGAATCACAGATTACTATCACTTTTTGGTTGGAATCAGCGATCGATGAACCCCATACGATTTTTTTATTATTTGAAGAATTGCCCAATTAATAGCTGATGTATGGGGCCCTTTTTAGTTATGATATTGTGCTAATGTGAAAAATAACAGCAGGGAGAGAGAGACATAGGGCCTGATTTAGTACAGATCGCAACTGCGATGGCAATAGCGATTACGCACGCAGTCTCACTGCGAAGATTTGCTAATGATTGCAATCGCTATGCCATACGCAGCCTAAAATAAGGACGCCAACTTTACCTTACACACGTCCGTAATACTTAGCAAGACTGCAAAATCATCGGTAACATCGAGTACCATCGGAGCATCACGCACACTTGCACAAGGTCTGACCTTACTCAGGAATTGCTAACCTCATCGCACGCAGTGAAAGCTCGAGCTGCGTATGGCATCGCAGTGGCTAATTTATGCATGCCCCTGCAACGGCGTTCAAATGCACTGACACGTCTGCGTTTCGACGACCACCCCCCCACCACCACCTGCAAACAGTACTTCCTGTCAATCACTCTGCGATGGGTCTGCGTAGTCACTGCGATCGCAGTGGAGTGTTTGCGCACTTGCCCTACATACGCAAAACGCATCAATCGGCTGATTACGTGCGTAATGGCAGTTGCGATCGCTGCTGAATCAGACCCATACAACATAAGGATAAAAGTGACAACAGGCAGTGAGTGAGTGAAACGGCAATAATACAGCTTATTTATCCATAAAGACCCTTATTTGTGCATTGGATATATGACAAGCTATGTCTGAGGACGTCATGCAACTAAAACCTCTATAGGCGACCGAAATAATGGCAGCAAATGTTTGCTTGCTGCAGAACGTACAATTACTCTCCTAAACTCATAAGGAAAACTGAATTGTGCCGTGTAGATTGTAGACTGTGAAATAAATTAAAAAAAATAAAAATAAAATCAAACTGAAAAAAATTCCTCTACAAACCCTGCAGTTTATGGGTGCTATAAATATTTATACAATTATATATATACATCCACAGTGGAATTTTTTTTTCAAGTTCTTTTGCTTTATCATAAAAAACAAAGTAAAACAATACACTTCTCAACCCAAATAATTATAATATTAATTAAAAAAAAATAATAATATACAAGTTAACTTAGTCCCTGCTGCGAGTGATGGCATGAAAATTAAAAAATAAAATAAAAACAAACAAAATGAAACACGTTTCAATGCTCTTGAGCTTCAGTTCACATGTCTGTATATTCGAGTCCCATATTGGTCCTTTCAAAGGAAGGGAATTGTGGGAAAGGAGGGTGTGCGTGAAAAATGGAAACCCTGAAAAAAAAAAAAAAAAATCGGATAGGTGTCCTCGCTCCAAGTGTCAGCTCTTCATTTCACATTGCGACAAATCCAGGAAGACAGCTGTGGGGTTTGTATACTTCATTGTCTATCCCTGCTTTTTTCATTTGTTTCCTCCTTAGCCAGAGGGCAATTGTCAAAATTATCCTCCGAAGGGTCAGCAAATCCGACTGAACAAATCCCCAATTTTAAAGACATAGTTTATTTGGAAGCTGGAAGAATAGATAAGAACGAAATGAATCTGACACCTGGTTTGGCTGAATGTTAGTGAGCATGAATGTCTATGTTTTGACCGTTCAGAAGTGCGTCTGCTGGGCTCTGCGCTGACACCAGGTGGTGAGGGGAGGCGCCTGCGGGCAGTATCATGGAGGCGTGGTGGGGGTGCCCTGGGAGGTAGGAGTGTAAAGACGGTCCGTGACGGAGGCCGGCAGGGTGCGGGGCCATTGCGGGCGTGTAACCGGCCGGTGGAAATCCCATGGCCATAGAGCTGGGGGCTGCAGTGTAATCCCCCGGGATTCCTTGGAAGCCTGGAAAGAAAATTGAATTGTCAGCTCTTCGGATATATTTGAATGCATCGCTGTACTGTGTAACACCGCAAGCGTGTGTGCATTGTAAATGGGGGAATGATTTATTCACAGGAAACTCTTTGTAAATTTATTTTCAGTTTAAGGGTCCGATTCTGAATTGGGAGCAAAGCAAAAAAGAGCAAGTAACTTTGTACCTGGGCAAAACCATGTTTAATTCTGTCCCACTGCAGGTGGGGGTAGATGTAAAAGGTGCAGAGAGATTTAGATTTGAGTGGGGTGTGTCCAAACTGACATCTAAATTGCAGTGTAAGGATAAAGCTGTCCAGCATTTGTGGGCTACATGCAAAGGCAGCCAGTATGTACCCTGCATGCAAAATAATAAATGTATTTGCACCCCTTGTATTGCACCATGGTCGGTTCCAGATACAAAGTTACTTGCCCAACTCAGAAGCAGCCCCTAAATGAGGTATTCAAAATCAAATCATCACCACCCACCTACTCCTACAATTAGTGGTCAGTGCAATGTGTGCTGTTATTTAGGCTACTAGGCAAAGTACAATATTACTTATCAAATTATACTTGTTTTATTGCTTGTAAATACGGTAACCATGCAATCAATAAGTAAATAGAATACTTTTTTTATTTTTTTTAAATCAACTTAGAAAAAACCCTGTAGAAAAGATGGGACTTGTGAGCGATGCAAAAATCGTAACAGAGTATTGTGCGTTCCCATTCATATCATGCAATCCCACCAATCGGCTCCCAGTTCATGCAGTTACACTGTGCCCCATCACAACATACCGGAGGGGGATTTTCAACTCCCTAGCTTGAAAAACTGTCTCCCTACATTCTAAGGGGTCAATCCTATTCCATACCAAGGCTGCAAGTTGCCGTTGCAATGGCGTTAAAACGGCGGCAAAGGCACAGTACCTCGCACCCTTCGCGGCCCGATCCGAGCTTGAATTTTGCTCGGAGCCCTACGGGTCTGCGAGCACTTTAGGTGAGTCCAGGCTGCTGTCAAGCGCAGTCGTTGTTGCGATGACTCGCACCCGCGAGTACATGACGTACAATTGGATTGACCCCGAAAAATCCCCTTCCTAAGCCCCTCAAACCCAGCATCTGACACTAGCCGGAGCGTAGATAAATGGAGCAGCCCTATAACGAGGCGATCATCTAGGGCGATTTATCTTATATGTTCTCTTAGGTGTCAGCGCTAAAATATATGTTACATTAGACATGGAAGCGATTTTCCTTCTTGGCTCAGTGCTGGCGGATTCCTCTCTCTGCCACATTTACAGATTGCTCAAGTGGAGGATGAGAGATGAACCCGGCACCACGTCAGCCTTCCCTGCAGCTGTCAGAGAGGGTTAATAATATCCCTCATTTATAAAATGAAATACTTCCCGCTGCAGCGTAGTGCGCCCTCCACTGACCCGTGATAAAGCGCCGCTCGGAAGCAGGGAAATCTACATACCTGCGCAGTCACTGCGATTCGACATGCCAGCACAGACGGAGTATTTAGTTTGCTGCCTATCAATTAGCTCCTGCTGGGGTCTTGTGTCCTCATCTTCTGTGGCTAATTCTCCCTCGCAGCCCCTCCCCCATCCCCTTGCTTCACTGAGACACTAGGAGGACACACAGACCCCCTCCCCTCTCTCGTTCCTCCCCTTCGCTGATCTCAACAGCTAGTGGCTGCTTCCACCAAGGATCCCCCCCTCCCAGTCACCTCCATGAATACAGGTTTAGGTTAACGTGTTTCATGTGTCTTATATTCCAGTCGCTTCCTTTCCTCAGCACCTAATAGCTATAAATAGTGACCTCACAGCTGTGATGTATGTAGAGAATACATCGCCATCCCAAATGTACTGGGGGGTCATTAACCTAACATAAAAGGGGGTGGGGGCATTCTTTAAAAAAAAGGAAGAAAAAAAGACAAATCTGAAAAGGTTTTTAAAAAAGTGTAACTAGCTTTTTACACCATGCTCTATTAAGTCTTTATTCGGAATGTAAAATGCCATTATTATGCCCATGTATTGTGGGGAAAATAACATTTTAATGACATTCTTTATTTTTTCTCCAACATTGATGTGGAGCATTGACTTGTTATTTAAATTACACCTATATTACCTGAGTATTTTTACATATAACATTTATTGCGGCGTTAACTAATTAGTACTCCATATTCTCTATCATCTGGCTAATAAGGAGAGTCTTATCATAAGAAAAGATTTCCTCTCTGCTCGTGAGATATTCCCCATAAGGCTTGTTCTGTGCTGGAACGCAGTTACCGCACTTATTTTGTTGCCATAGTATTTAATGTTTATATCATATTTAATGTCCTCCCGGCATATATTTCCACATTTCTTTTTTTTATTTTTTATTTTCAAAGAAAATCCACAAATTAAACATAGATTCCCCATAGACTCTGCACATTGGGCCTGATTCCGAGCTGTGCGCAAGCGCGATGGTTTACATACAACACAGATGTTTGGTGATCTGCGCATGTGCAGGATCTGTGACGATGGCAGTGCCCCTAAGCCACAGCGCCCCTAAGCCACAACCATTTAGGAACGGAGAAGAGGTGGCGACAAGGAGCATCCCAGAAAAGGGGGCTGTCGGACCCATATTCTGGGTGTGCCAAAGCCAGAGGCTGTGTCCTTGGACGCAGCATCACTGGCCCCGGCAGAGTGATTTACTGGTCATCCTGAGTAACCGAAGGGTCACTCAGACGTCAGATGGTCACGCGGCTGATCCGATGACTGCGTCCGGAGCATCACTTCAAAGCAGCAGTAGCGGGCGTCTTATTACTTGAGATGCCTTCTGTGGCTTTTGCCTATTGTTAGTACGGACGCTGCGTACAAAGACGCAGCTACATCTTCCATCTCGGAGTCAGACCAGTTATTTGTAATTCCGCAACTCCAGGCCAGATTTGTTTTGCAGGATATTTTTGTCAGTTGTGGCTGGTGCAGATCTGTCCTGTATGGAGAGTATGGAACTAAACGTGTATATTTGCCTGTAGGCGGCTCTGTGGTAGGCCGCCCCTAATCGTACACTCGGGGAGTGGAGAAGTTGCCCATAGCAACCAATCAGCTGCGAGGTAACATTTATCAAGTACATTTTAGAAAATGATAAGATGTGTCCGATGCGTCCTCTTGCATCTTTGCCGATCGCGCTGCAAATGTGCGCACGCATCGTGCCATGCGATTAGAACCTGCTGCGTTCGCCATGCTACTCGCTGCGTTCGCACCATGCAATCGCGAAAAACCCGTTCACACATCTGCAGAAGCCGACTGGTTGTTACAGGCAAAATCTCCGGTCTTTACAAGGCTCGATACATTTCCCGCGGAGTTTCATAGCCGTCATTATCAGCGTACACTCGCGCCATCCTCAGCCCTGGTGCAAAAGATCCGTCCCCGAACAGGTGTAATTACTCTGCAATTCCACCGACACACCATTGCAGGACTTAGCCTACGCGAGAACGCCCAGTTCCACCTACTCAGTCACAAGTGGACATGTGACGGAACCGCTGACATCATCCATACTGGCATACGCTTAGTTCCACACCAAAAATCCCTGCAAGTTACACCGCAAGCAGCCATACGGTAATCTCTGCACTTGCCGCCAAAGGAGCAATCCAATTGCAAACAATTGCCGCAATATGCTGTCTGAACGGTGTGGAATTGCTAGTGAATGCAGCACATCGCAGGCACTCATTCCTCACATCCCCATAAGGGTGTGCAGTAAAATAAATTATGTTACTCTGCTGTAAATATTCATCTTGTACACAGCACCCGCATATTGTGCACCATTGAATTCCCTTGTAAGTGTCTAGAATCAAGTCCTGTGCCCGCTTCTCCGCAGTTTCCCCCTGCTCACCCCTTTCCTCTGCCCGCCATGCCCTTACAGTGAACTGGTCACTGTCAAACAGTGGTGGCCGTTGCTCTGCTTGCTGAACCAGTAATTAGCCTAAGCATTCACTGCAAGCTGGAGACAGCACCGTCGTTATCACCTAGTGAACTGATAGGCTGTATTGTCATAATGATCCAGCCGCCTCCACTATATAATATCAGATGGTTTTTTTCGAATTGTGCCATTGTTTCCGTCACATCCCAGATACCAGGCATGCAGTGATGTGCATGCAACACTTGTGATACACGCATGGCATAGGGTAAGACAGCATGAGGAAGAGACGCAGGGGTGACGGGTGCTTACAGAATGACAGAGTGGGTATGGAGGTTGTGAATGATGAGCCACCCCTCCCCCTATTAGGTCAAAAGACAAATATATGTATATAAATATTTACTTACATCCCTAGTACCAGAAAGGTGGCAGGGGGGTTACATGTAGTGCCACTGCCCTTCCATACCTACGGCCATGCCTAATCCTCCCATCGCTCCTAGGGAAGACAGGCAACTAAGACCACAACAAGAGCACCGTGCCTCCGCCCACATGCAGTGTGCCACCCGGCCTACCCAATATAGGGGGTCTATGTACTAAGCCTTGGAGAGAGAAAAAGCGGATGGAAAAAAAGTACCAACCAATCAGCTTCTTACTGCCATTTTTCAAACACAGCCTGTAAAGTGACAGGAGCTGATTGGTTGGTACTTTACCTCCATCCACTTCATCTCTCTCCAAGGCTTAGTACATAGACCCCTATAACCTCTTATGTACTGCTGGATTTTTTTTTTTTACTATACCAATCTCAAGCATTTGGTAACATTGGACTACTTTATGCCAAATAAACTGGACCATAAATCCATTATTGTCTGAAAAGTAGAGAATATAGGCCGGTATCCAATTAGCCCCGATGCCGCCACTTATCGGGGATTTGGTTTCACCTGCTTCAGGCTCCATGGTAAGAAGCCAATTTTCTCCCGTTCATGGCAGTGAAAATACAAAGGTCCGCGACTTTTCGCAGATCTTATATGTTTTTGTGAGAAAAACAGGAATTTTCAGACGTAAAAAAAAATGGGTTTAATTGGATAGCACGAAAATAAAAATCGTCCAAAAAAACCTGTTTTTTGCGTCCGAACATTTTTCGCTGCCAATTGGATACCGGCCTAAGTGGGAGAGAGATATTATAGCTTTTACAGTGCAATCTATAATCGTGACAATCTATGAATTGCCAGCGGTATCAGATTATCACTGCCCCATTATGTACAGGCCCGGTGAGTGTTCTGGCTGGTGTATGCCACATATTTACTGTATTGTAGTTTTGGATCGCACCGGCAGGCATTAATGTTTACTGTGGCTCATATGGATTATTGTTAGATTTATGTTCTTTATATACAGAAACATTTCTAGAGGTGAGAAGTAATTCTAAGAAACAAAAGCATATTCTACAGGCCAGTCTGTCCAATGAGATCAGTGCATCCAGCCCCATGTTATCCTGACACTGGCTGCGTGCTCCCTGCTACTTGGAAGGGACCCCTTATCTATTCCCAATGCCACTGCAGTGTCTCTCACCTGGTGGGCGGATTCCCATGTGCTGCTGGCCTTCCATGACGTATCCCCCCATGTTCTGGCCATCTGGGCTGTATGGGGCTCCACCTTGACCTGCGGAGAGGTGAAAACAATCATATAAAGCTCATCTAATGCCCATTATCTTGTTTGTATGCCCCCCTCCCCCGCATATCCACAATGATCTGTATTGTGTCACAGCCATCCTCAGATTTATACCAAATAGTCATTTGTCTCTTCTCTTAGAGATCAGGGGGTAGATTTACTAAAGCTTCTAAAAACAGACAAGCCAATAGCAACCAATCAGATTATGTCTGTCATTTCCTAGAATGCGATAGAGAAATGATAGATATAATCTGATTGGTTGCTATAGGCAACACCCCCACTTTCATTTTAGAAGCTTTGATAAATCTACCCCACCAGACACAAAAAAACAACTTTTGTATTAAAGAGTTTAATCCGTTCACTTCTAATTAGGTCTCTTATTCACTGGATTTTAATACATATTAATATATGTGCATTTCTTTACTGTAACCTATTGATTGTCCACGCCCCTTACACATTACCTGTGCGATTTGATTGGTCAATCATTGGCTGAACGATCCGCCTTCTTGCATTAATAAACCTGCACAGGGCAATGAGAGGAAAAAAAAAAAAAAGATGAGCAAGAAAGAGATTGGTTATTGGGGGTCAATCTGGAGAGAAATTCATGCTAAATATGGGATAGGAGTCTGAGTTTATGGCGGTGCAATGAGAATTCAGCGGCCATAACTGGCCGCTATGCGCACAGCACGAGCTCAACTTGTTGTCTGGTGCTCATGAAGTGTACATGCTGCTTTCACACAGTGGAGGAAGCCATTTTGTGGGTTGTGCCTAAATGTAGCCTATCAATTCACTGGGAACAAGCGAGACTATACTGAGCCACATAGTGCCACATGCCTCACCAGTTCTAACTTAATAAGAGCAGCATGGTGGCGCTGTGGTCATCAGGTGTGCCCCCACAGCCCTGGGGTTATGGTTTTGTTTCTGACCAGTGCCTTATCTGTGTGGGTTTTTTTTCCTGGTGTTCAGGTTACCTCCCACAGGCCACAATATGGCTGATGAACAGACTTTAATTGGGCTATTGTGACATTCTTACCAGTTATTGACCTGTAGTATCGTGAGACCAGTGTCCTGAGCTAGCTGCTTCTTTTGTTCTTCTGAAGGGTACGGGTGCTTTAAAGGGGGACAAAACGACATTAAATTACCTCAGATTATATTATTTTGAGGTAGTTCAGTTACGGCAGAAACATAATAAAAATAAAATAATAATAATAATAATAATAAATATATTTAAAAAAAATTCAATTATACAGATTTTTTTTTTTAAATGTCGTAAGGGTCACAAAAATAAATAAAACCATTTATAGAGCGCCATCATATATACGGTGGTGCCTTATATTTCGTCTCTCTGCTACCACCCCTAAATAGGTCAGACGCGAAATGGTATGGTAAAACTCCTGCGTGTTCTAATCCCCCATATTAATAAAAGGGACCAGTGGCGGCATCACCATGCATTATGGAGGCTTCCATACCATATGTATTGTATTGTGTGCGTGAATAGAAAATTAAACGAGTTTATTAAAGCACCACTTGTCCATTAGACCCTAGACTGATGAATTGAAGATTATCCAAAGATTCTTCAATAAAACGTGGAACCATCTGGTTTGTTAAGGGGGGAGAATTTGGGCTGTTTTCTTTTTTTTTTTTATGGTATCCTTCCTAGATCTAGGACAGATGGGGCCAGCACAAACACTGCTTTCTTTTTCAGGGACCCAGGAAATGTGCAACTGGCCCTTTACTTGATTAGGAGGCCCTAAAATGACAAAAAAACGGCATGGACTTGTCAAGGTCGGCAATGATGGATGAGGTTTGGGGTCTTAGGTTGCAGTCAAGCAGAGACCTTCGCTTGACAGATTAGTGACAGATGAAGAGCTGGAGTACAGGCCTAGTCAGACTCTAGGCCGAAAAAGCTGGCCGAAAAGAGAGGGAGGTGGGAACACACAGAGGCTTAAATGGTCGTTAAGGGTTACCAGGCCAACACTTTGTTGCACAACAAATATTTGTGGATTATATCAAAGTCTTTCAATTTGAATCATCAATTCAGGCCCTATTTATTTACATCCAAGAAAGATGCTTGTGTGCAAATCACATTTACCCCCATTGTTTCCTCAAAACCATTAGAGTTTGACTAGTTCTCAGACACGGAGAATTTACCTCACAAAAGATCTCATTTTCATTGCATTTTATTTTTATTTTTTTTCCATTATCCATAGCAGCCCAGATGCGAGATAGATCATTTAATATTATTATTTTTCCCATCGTGATCGTTTTAGGCAAAAAACTCCCTTTGCAAATGTATTATACAGCGATTAACATTTATTGGTGCCATTTTCTGTAATCAACTTCACTCTCCCAATTTCTGCTTTATCTCACCAGATAATTTGGAATCTCTGTGTGTGTCAATTCACTGGGAGAAATTCAATTCTTTACGATGTGCTGCCAGGTATCACTGTGAAGTCCTACTTTCCCGCCAATTACGGTAAACAATCTTTGATCATCTGCACTCCTCTATGGATGTGAGGAAAAATTATCAAAACTACTGGTGGCAAAGTGCCCTCACCAGACTGTTCCGGAGACACTTTGTGGACATGTCACAGAACTGAAATCCCCCCCCCCCTGCGGTGCCTACGTAAGAGCCTAGCAGAGCGGTCGCATCACTCTTGGCATATCTGTTACTCTAGTCGCTTGACCTCTGCCAGCATTATCTGATAACTAGTGATCAGAGAAATAACTATTGCAGCACAGTAAACAGTAGCAAGTCACTGAGGCTGAGGGGTAGAGCTACATCTTAAAGGATGTTTTTTATATATATATATATATATTTTTTACAATAAATGAATAGAAATATCCAATTTTCTGCTAAATGTTATTTATGGAAAACGCAACGATTCTCATCCTTAAAGCAATGTTTAAGCAAACGCAAATAAACATTGGTTAGACAATTGAATAAAACATCTAGAAAGGAATCGCCTATAGCAACCAATCAGACTGTTGCTTCCATTTCCTAACAAGTAGTATATATATGATAGCTATAATTCGATTGGTTACTAAGGGTGACACCTCCCCTCCTCACTTTTTTTTTTTTTTTTTGTTTAAATTCCAGTAAATTTACCCTAGTTGTTAATTTGAAGCAATATGAATGTTTTATCCTGTACAAAGCCCGAGAAGGTAATATCACAAGTCTCAAAGGAGAACATATGCTTTGGATCATAGGAGGCCTTGACAGGCCTAATCCTACTAGAGATCGCAGATGCAAATCAGTCTCACAAGTTACAGTTGTACTTCTAAATTTCTCTGTTTAAATAGTTCAAGCGATAAAACTTGTAACGCAATATAAAATGAAAGGGGCGTCCAAATAGGATTCAGCCTCTTGTAATGAAAAACACAACATAAATACAATGATCACAGATGCACTTTGCTCTGTGTATTGGATCCTACTCTGACGTAGGCAACTGTCCAAACGTTTGTTTTCTGCACGCATGGAGCATTACATGGCGACGTAAGTTAGTTTGCATGTGTTCTGTGTTTAAGCAGTGCTGTCTGCATTTATCACAGGCCTCCAAGCTTACATGGGAAATGTCAGCTCAAATAGATGATCTGCATTGTCTGCATCTTGACAAGAGAATTCTAGATGAAGCAGCCACGAACAGAGCAAGTAATCCTGTGTATTGGGTTGTGTGACGCGGTTTGCCTTCTCCTGCACGTCTGCCAGCCAGAGATTCTCACCAACCAGTCCTCCCTCCCCGATGCCTGCCGCTAAGCAGATTCAGGGTAATTACCTAGAATTGATTACCCGTTTACCAGCTTCTAATAGGTTTATAGCTTCGTCAATTAGTAACTAATTGGTCAGCGTTCATTAACTTTGCTTTGTTTAACTAGGCAGGGACAGGCTCTGTTCTGACTAATTGTTTCAGTGCACTCTGCTAGCTGAGATGTTGCCTGCGGCTTACTCCATGGCTAGTAGCAGAAGAGATTCTGAGGTTTATGCTGTGCTTTAGTAATTTTTAATTGGGTCTGCATTGGGAATATTGTCTCGGCGAGGCAGGGCTGACTTCCCGGTCTAAAGACGTGTGCTCCCTCCAGAAAGGGTTAATATTTAAAGGGCTCAAACTAGCAGACACATGTAAAATGCCTGAGTTCCACTATCAAGATACTAAGCACATATGCTTACTGCAAGAATTATAAATCTCCCTGCTGAATATAAGAGAGGACTGATGGACGCTACGACTTAAAATATTGTCTCATCATTACCAATCAATAGCTTTAACACTGTACATCAGAGGTGACTGATCACCTGTAATTTCCTAGCTGCTATCAAGTAACATTTCAGAAGCATTTAATAGTCAAAATCAAGTCAGTATAAGCGCCGTCCAACCCTGCACCTGATCTGTCCCCCCCATCCACTCAAATCTCACATTTAGGTGAAGCCACACCCACTTTCTGATATACCATGCCCCTTTCAGGATCCAAAACACTATTGAGATACGAGTGCTTGTCATCTGTCAAATGTTTCTGTTTCTATACAAACAAAAACATCTTACAGAACAAGGACGCAACTTGTTAAGTTTATGGTTTCACCATAAAATTTCCAGTAATGCAACATATGAAGGGGGGCTGGGGAGCGATAAACATGCCCGGTGAGTACGTGAAATTAATTTAAACTTCCTTGATGTAAACACAGAGGCATGGCCTCAGAATAAACCATTATCAAATGCTCAGACTTTATAGGTCTGCTGGCGTTAACCTTCCAGCCACAGTTTAAATGTTTTACGACGCAGATAAGCCAACGAATGAGTTTTGTAATTCATCACGCAGTGGATGATTCCTCCCACGCCACCACAAACACGTGATCCCTATATGTGGATTATAACGGTGTACCGGTGTTCTTACCGAAAGGTGCTGGAAGAGCCACGCCCTCATTATGTTTGTGGCCACTTTAGGAAAGATCCCCCTTTTCTTGTTCCTCTTTTTGTCCCTGTCTAACTCATCGTCGTCCCCCGTGCTGGGTGAGGCCACACTGTTGTCTAGACAGTCACCTGCAGGGCAAGAAACCAAGACACTGGTTATTATTATACTGTATTCATGTAGTGCTGTACAGTCACAATGTTATTGATATAACAGTCCTGCCCCAGTGGAACGTACAATATAATTTCTTTATTACAGATATACACATGGAACATTATTATTTTATTTAGAAGCAAGAAAAACCACCAGGTTTAACTTGGGACCAAGTTAGCAAGACATTCACATAATAATTCACTGTAAACTGCTGAGAACATTAAGGGTCGTCTATAGACCATGAAATCACAAATGTTGTTTTGCCGATTTATTTCCCAAAATTAGTACAAGCATGAATCAAGGTGGATTCATCTCACTCAATGCAAACAGCCAATGGTTCCTTGTTAAATACGGACTAATTGTATGAGCCTGTCTACTTTTGCGATGAAGTGTAGCAACAAGATAAATGGGTAAAGACTGTGTAATTATAGAGGGGTTCCCTGGAATGTGAGATGGGACACAGCCCATTCCTCCGATGCCTTAGACCATGAAGTATGTCTGTGCGCCCATTATTGTTCCATTCATATAATACGCATCACACAACCATTTTTAGGAGTTGCTGTTAAAGGTAGGGGCCAGGGCTTTGCAAATTAAGGTTATTCCTGCCCAGCGCCCCATTTCACCCACAATAAAAGGTCTATTGACCCAGTGGGTTCTTAATTGTTATGTGGATTATATTTAGGCCTCATGATTAAAATGGTTATTCCCTGTTTGTAGGACTTTAGGAGTTGGTTTAAACGTTGCACACGTGGCAAGGAAAGTTGGGGACCCATGTGAGAATAAAAGGGACATTTTACACTCAGGTGTTCAAGTCACAAACCATTTACGGGCCTTATCTGGCCATTGTACCCTCTGTTTAATTAGGTATTTTGTACTCCGACAACACAGCCCCGCTCAGAGGAGCCAATCAGCAGGGAATATGGGGAGTGGGTGGATAATAATGCGGTCTCATGATAAAACCATCCAATATGAATAAATTTCTGGAAAAGCCTAGCCTGGGATACAGGGGGCCATGATGTGGGAATCTGAAGAGGTTGGCTGATGACTGCAGTCCCTACTGAACCAAGGGCGTTCAATGAGATATGAGGATTCTTTGATCAACATACACAAGTAATAAGTAATACCGGACAGATGTGAGTAATAAACGCCTGTGTGTGTGTCTGTGTATTCTGAGGCCACTTTAAGTGCACCTGTGCCGCTGCAGACCTAGATAGACAAGGCACCAACATAGGGCGTGCTCCCACGGGCGCATACCAGATCTTCTGGTTGGCCTTGCTGCACGGCCAATCAGACGATATTGTATGTGGGACTGTGCATTTTAACGAAGGACGGAACGAGGTATCGTTCCGTCGTTCATTAAATCATGTAGTGTTTACGGCCAATCTGTGATGGTCCAGGGCAAAGGGAAATCGCCTAGACCATCTGCACAATTGTCCGTCTGTCTGATCTTTACCCATCCCTAGACTTTCTGAAAATGCCGCAACAAAGCCCTTCCCTTGTGTACATCAGTGTGAATCAGTGTTCTCCCCAGGCTGTTTTCTGTGGGCGCATTACCCGGCAGAAACAGCCTGCCGCCGGGCACTTATCCCCGTCCCCTCTGTGGAACGCTGGCCTCTGATGTGACCGGAGGCTAAAGAAGCCTCCAATCGCTTCAGAGGCCAGCCTTCCCAGTGATGCACTGCGCGGATGACGTCACCTGCGACGTGAGGAGCCTGCCCCGCGCGCCTGCTGGATCTAGTTAGATCCAGTCAGCGCGAGGCAGCGGGAGCGGCCAGCAAGTAAAGGTAAGTGGTGGGCTGGGGCCAGGACCAGTCTGGGGGCACTATTTAAGTCTGGGGGCACTGCATAAGGGACACTATTAAACCTGGGGGCACTGCATAAGGGGCCAGCCTGGGGGCACTGCATAAAGGACACTATTAAACCTGGGGGCACTGCAGAAGGGGCCAGCCTGGGGGCACTGCATAAGGGGACAGTCTGGGGGCACTATTTAAGCCTGTGGGCACTACATAAGGGACCAGTCTGGGGGCACTACATAGGGGCACTACTTCAGCCAGGGGGGCAATGCATAAGGGCAAAGTTAAACTACAGGGGGCAATGCATAAAGGGGAAAACTACAGGGGGCACTGTATAATGGGCACTTTTGACTGAGAGCCAGTGGGGAAGCAGCCTGAGACCTGTCGGGTTGGATTGGTCTGGGAGATACCCCTTTTCCCGGCGAGTGCATAATTGCGAAGGCCCCCACCCGGCTACTTTTGGATGCCACCCGGCTGGAAAAAATTTCTGGGGAGAACACTGTGAATGTATGTGCAAGGATTGAGACGCCCACCATGAGCGTCTGTAAGTGCTGAAACACCGCCTGGTACACTTTTCTAAGAAGTTTATGATATTGTGCTTCTCAACAATAAGAACCTTTGTGCCTACACTCTTTGTAACCGTTGTGCCGTAGGATTTTCGGGCACGCGCAGTAGTGTGGACCACGTGAACATCGGCATTCTGTCCAGCTCTTAATCAGGTCCATAGACTCTACAGTAACCCAATGTGAGACAGGCGTTACCAAGAACATGCAGTTCTGATCTCTTGCAGCCCTACTGGAAAGATATCAGGAAGCCATGACTCGGAGGACCTCTTTCCTCTGGTAAAGCCGATTGGTCACTCACGGCCAATAGCTCAGGTAAAATACAGCCAAACTGATCGCTGTGGTGGACCTGCAGAAAGATTTCAGCCATGACTGATACTTACAGGTGGTGAGGCGGTCACAGAAGGAGTGCCCAGTTTCATCAGCCTAGAGCTGTGCAATGATACCCAGACGACTACTTCCAGTGAAGCACCACTACTATAATGATGCTCGGAAAACGACCATTACTGAAGTACCACTCCATGGTGGACAGCTTACTGCCTGAATAAACGTTTGGTTACAGTAACTGACCGATTGTGTTTTCCTGCCCACTTCGTGTTATGAGTTTCATGGTCCTAGATCCCCATTAGGGGCACAAATTGGTTTGGTGGTAACTCAGCAAAAACCAAGGGGAAATTCCCTAAGTAGAATCCTGGAACAGTACTTCCCCCCCACCCCTTTTTTTCTGGTATCATCACATTAGGGTCACATATCAGCAGCCGAATAGGCCTGTGTGATGGAGGCACGCCCTTACGGCTACCGGGACCCAATCCCCATTCCTTAGATTAGGGGTGGGCAATTAGTGCCCCCCCTCAGCAGTTGTAGAACTACACATCCCAGCATGCCTTGCAACAGTTTTGCTGTTTGGCCATACTAACACTGTTGCAAGGCATGCTGGGATTTGTAGTTCAACAACAGCTGGAGGGCCACTTATTGCCCACCCCTGCCTTAGATCCTCATCAGGGGTCCCCTTGGTGGGGTGATCACTCACCAACAACTATGGGGATATTGAGCAAGTATAATCTCAAGACAGTCTTTTCCCAGTCTTGGTTAACAACACAGGTGTATTTTACTGAAATACCAGACTGAGCTGTGCTGTACTAGTCTATCAAACTAATGTACGATTAGGTCAGCATAGAAGTTGAAAAATGTGCGGAGGTACACTGAGCAAAGGTGTAAACGTGTAACCCTCCAAAGAACGCTGCCCTCTCCATCTTTTTATCTAATGGATTTATCTTGCGCTTCAAAATAGAATCTTGTTTCAGCAATTCGTTTCATAACTAGGCGCACCGGAGCACCCACTCTGTACTATGCAAGGAAAGCTCTCATTCCACCTGACTCCTTCAAGACGCTCTGTAGTTCAGGGAGGAAGTTATAATCCCGACAGTCGGGAATACCAGCGGCTAGAATGTGGGTGCCAGAATCCTGGGTTAGGCACTTGGGGGAGGGTTAGGTTTAGGGTGTGGCAGGGGTTAGGTATAGGCACTAGGGGGGGAGGTTAGGTTTAGGCATTGGGGAGGTATCCTAACCCTGTCGGGATGCCGGAGCCAGGATTCTGACCGCCGGGATCCGAGCACAGGCATCACGTAACCAACTCATTCAAAGTACCTCGGCAGAACGGGTATGAAGCTGCGTTTGCACTGCAGAGCAAATAAACTGATCTTCATTTAGAGGAGGATGCAACTGAAACGCAACGTGTACTATTTTCTGAGTTTCCAGTTCTTTAGCGAGTATGGTAAATATATGTTTACTGTGGAGATGAAGGCTCTCTACAACAACAGGCCTCGTAGCTGCTTCCTCCATGCTGGAAAACACCTGGAGTATAAGGGCACTCTTCTACCCACCGTGTACAAGGCTGGAAGCCCTTGCAATACAGGGAGTCTTTTACTTGATCTAAGAGAATACATGAGAAAGCCCTTTCATAAAGCTTGCTCAAAAGCCACCCCACTGTGTGTGACAGATGTGGATAAACTGCCATAGAGTGCCATTCCCAATAACGCCATTAACTCCAGAACACTAAGGGCCTGAATCAAACATGACATATGCAGGAGGGGGTTTCCCGGTGGCAGACATGGGACTGTGCTGAGGAAAATCAGGTCCAGTACAATCTTCCATCCTATCGGGAGTGGCCTAATTTATCTGCGAGCGGATCTCCTTATCTAGGTCTGTGAGATCTCCCTTGGCCTAACCCTGCAAGCACACAATCTCTAGGTTTTTTTTCTAAACATAAATCAGAAAGGAGGAGGACAAGAGAGACCATATAACAGCTGCTCAGCTCCTATAACCTGCGGCAAAAGAGAGGCTTAAAAGCTTGCCTGGAGGGGAAGTAAATTATGCATCAGAGCCTGCGTATGCCCTGTGTTACACAGTACTGCTACCATCCCCTCACCTCTACAATATCCAGTTATCCCTTCTGCTTCCATATGCAAAATCATCCCTGGCTGATGAGTCTTCATAGTGTATTAAAGACAGAGAACAAAGGCTTCTCACACATGGGCACAGACCAATATATGTTGGGGTCACACTAGGTAATGAGGTACAGTGAGGGCATTTTATTGTCTCATGGACAAAAGGCCTGGTGGTCAGGAGCGAGCAAGGACTTCCGGGCCCCAAACCTTATTAGTGAAGATTTAAAGCTTAGAAAGCTTTTTCCTACATCCAGATAGGGAGGAAATATTGGAGGGAGTAGAGATCGCGAGCTCTTAAGTCCATTTGTACTTCCTAAAAGTTTCACTTTTCAGAAACATGGCATGACATGTAGCTCAGGCTAGCGTATAATATATTACATCTATACACAGGTCCTAAGACTTCTTATAAACTCCTGACATCCCTCAGCCTGCTGGCAGACAAATACCAGGAACCATGGAGCCTAAATTGTAGGGGTCATCTCAACACCCCTAAATGGGCACAACTATTCCCTGGCTCCTAAAGAGCTCAAGCTGGTTGTATGCACCCAAAATTCTACAATTTAAGTTCATACCTGATATTTCACCCCCACATGTAATATTAACTTGAGTATAGATTAACAGAGCATTATACAAATCCCTGCCTCCAAAATGACATCTGTCAGAATTAAATGTAATCTTATCTGCTCCAATCCACGTATCAAAGAAGCCTATTACGGCTGCTCCCTTTATTAGATCAAAGTGACCATAGAACCCCAAATACCTCAAATGTGTCTGGATTGCCAGATAACTGGTACCACTATTACGCTATGATTGAATAGCAACTGATCCAAGAAAATTCTGTAGCGAACACAGGATGCTCCCCTGTGCTGTGATCACTAGAATCGTCGCTGTCCTTCAATGATCTAATATTCCTGATCACCAGATCATTGGAACCTTTGCCATCATTTCTGGCATCAGATAAGACACAATGATAGGTGCTATAAGTGCCAGCACTGGCGTGGCCTGCATTCAGCAAGCTATTATATGCAGTCTCCGAAGCACAGACCTATACAGATACACTGTAGGACTAAACGAGAACGGCTGCTTGCGGAACAGCCAGCACACGTCTGCTGGAGTTGTTTATTTTACACTAATCCAGTTTACATACTGCAAGGAGCGACTGGAAGAGGGAGGTGGTGCTGCTGTGGCAGAGGGGAGAGAGCGCCGCCAGATCTGGGGGCTTTATAGAGAGCCCCCCCTTAGGATTATTCTGTGATTAACCAACACTCCCTGTGGCTTTATAGCAACCCTTGCTGTGAGTCAATGAAGCAGACACACAGTGAAGCAGCAGGGAGAAAGAGGAGTGGAGAAGGGGGGGGGGATGGGGGGGGGTAGTGACGGGCAGAGGGGGGGGTGCTGAGATTTATGAATGAGAGGTCGCACACAGATGGAAAAAGAAAAAAAAAAAAACTTCTTCAGCAGACCAGTTACAGCACAGAACTGGCTCTGCACATTTATCTGATGACCTTGAAGTTTGAGAGCACAGGGGGTGGGGGTAGTGCAATCAGAGAGGGGGCCTGGATTTGGCACAAGGAAAATAGCAAGCTGTGATTTGAGTGCTAAATCTCTTACAGGGGCACATAGACTCTTCCAGTAATGTCATTCCTCGGGAAAAGACCTCTCAATGCCCATCGGGACCATTTATGTTACACAGATCATTACCAAGACTGGATGGTCAGCAAAACTTGTGGAGAGAGCATTTGTCAGTTCACCACGGTGATCCCCCAGGGTCAGCCGGCAGTGTGTATGGCTGCCCTCTCTGCGGCCCCTCATTCAGGCACTCCCCATTCTACTCAGAGTGCTGGAATCCCACTCCTAATTACCATATCAGTCATCCTGATCTATAAGCAAACACTGAAATGCCTTCATGACCAACTCCAAATGTAGCTGGCTTACCCAATTGTCCCTGGTGAGGTCCTGTGCCAACCCCCTACTCAATATCTGGGCACTACCCCTTCATGCAAGTCTGCAAAATGAACAGTCTGCTGCCCTAATAACACAGCCTTTGCAAAAGAACAATTCATTATTCCTCTGTGGCCTAGTGGATACATATATATATTATACACACATATATATATATATATATATATCATATAAATATATACCTACACACATATATACATACACACACTCACACACATATATATTTATTAGCTAGATGGATATATGAAATCAGAAGCGCAATTCCGGCGAGTTTGCCCATATTTTAAAAGCACCAATTATTTAAATGGCAAGAGCAGGTTATTTTAAGTTTATAAATAATTGCCGCTTTAAAAAGACAGGCACACTCGCTGGAATCGCCCCCCTGTCTGCGTCTCGCAAGCTATGGTATAAGGCCCTATTTATCTCATGGTGGAACTTTTATAGTTTTCTTACCTGTGCAAATCGCCACTAACAGCAGGCACGGCTTAAACATACATGCCATCCTTACCCTGTTCACTTGAGTTATCCCCGCTCTGCGAAGCCAACCCTCCACTGGACGGACCCGGCGTTCCTGAGTGGGTGGAGCCTGTCTCATCGTGATCACGGATCCATGAGTTATTCTGGGTTAAAGACCAACGGAAATGATCAACAAACAGGACATTACATTCAAAACTGCACCACCTTATGTAGGAAGAACAAAACAGAACCTAACTGGAAATAACATCTCCTGCAATATTTGCAAAATTACTTTTTTTACACCCTTTTTTTCAAAAAGGAGCGTCACCCACAGGCCTCCGGAGAACGTTTTGAAACTTCACACCACACTTACCAATTATAAAGACTTTGAACAGTGGGTCTGATTCAGAGACAGACGTAATGTAGATACCTGCACGCAGTGGAACGATTTATTTATTTTTTTGTTGCCACACTGCGCACACGAGTCAATGTATTAGCGATGACACTGCAGAAAGGATGTATTTGCAGAGTGAGTGATGTTTGGGTAATTAGTATATGCTCGTAAGCCCGCTGCATCCGGAATCGCAGCCGCTACGGGATTTGCGTCCATCTCTGAATAAGCCCAGTGTGCAGTAACACATAGCAGCCAGTCTCAAGCCAGTATTGATCAGGCTAGTGCAAGCAAGGCTAATAATGAAAGCATGTTATTTATTACTCTAATCAGGTTACTTCTACCACAGATCACATTAAGTAACCGGAGATAGTTATACATCCATGGTGTCTGTAATGTGCATCCATTTGGCAGGGTCCTAGAGCGGACGTTGAAGGCCACAAAATATCCATGCTGCATAGCTGCTCTACAATCAGATATCAGGGCTTCAGAGCTGACATCCAGCGAGCAGTATGCATGTAGATCTTATGCAGCAAACCAATGCGGCCTGTGTGCTTGGTACCTGAACAGTTATACATGGCCGCTTTAGTGACCCCGTGGCAATATACTCGTGCAGCTAGCAGAAGTTTGATCTGTACCTGGTAACAGAGGGGGACAGACACTTTCATGAAAGAACTTGCAGGCGTTAGAGGGAAAACTTGATTTTCTATGGTTCCTTTTGTAAGTGCTTTTAGAAAACCCAACACCAGAGAGATAAGAGCAGGATGAAAGGAAATCTGCTGCTGGCATGTGAGGGGTCGTTTTCATTTGTACATACACCCCCTCTGGGAGCTGAAGTGACCCTTATTGACCCTTTAATCCCACATTCAAAGGACTTGCTGCCTTAAGGCTCCAGCCCAGCTCCCTTTCTCTTACACTGTGTGGTTAGCTGCTACTTCCAGGTGATCAGAGAGTTTTAGGTTCCAGCTGTGAATATTTGGATACACCAAAACCACGACCCCTTACCCCTGTCCTGATTAACCTGGAGGCTGGAAGTGGGATACAAGGGTTAAAGAGGGAGCAGGCGGGCAACCTGATCCCAAGGAAAGACAGGGCTGCCAGAGTTTTGTTTAAAATCTGCAGGGGGGGTGGGAGCATTGATTCAAACATGAAATGTAAATGAAATACAGGCAGTGGGGCCTTTAAATGCTAATTCTCCCCCTTCTCTTCAACTGCAAAATGAGGAAAATGCTCCCATATTTTTAGATGTGAAGAGAAACACGATCTAGGGGTCAGGACGAAAGTGTATTGAGAGCGACATTTTTAATGGGTCGGTTATTCCAAGGAACAGAGTGCACTAATATCAGTGACATGATTAATAGGTCACTCCTTCATAGGACCAAACTGTACTAATATCAGTGACATAATTAATAGGTCACTCCTTCATAGGACCAAACTGTACTAATATCAGTGACATAATTAATAGGTCACTCCTTCATAGGACCAAACTGTACTAATATCAGTGACATAATTAATAGGTCACTCCTTCATAGGACCAGACTGTACTAATATCAGTGACATAATAGGTCAGGCGTTCCTAGGACCAGACTGTACTAACATCAGTGACATGATTAATAGTTCAGTCCTTTCTAGGACCAGACTGTACTTATGTCAGTGACATGTTTAATGGATGGGTTATTCCATGGAACAAAGTGCACTAATCCCAGTGACATGTGTGAAAGGTTAGTCCTTACTAGGACCAGATTGTGCTTAAAATGTCATTGACATGTTTAATGGGCCAGTTCTTCCATAGACCAGAGTGTACCAATATCAGAAACATGCTGAATGAGTCAGTCCTTGCCAGGGTTATTTCTCAGCAGGAACTCACTTCCTGAACCTCTCATTAACTATGACGTAATGTCCTGGGCCAAAATGTATTTTCCATAAGATAAGTTTTATTTCAAAGGTGCTTTTTAGAGTACCTTATTTCTAAACACTATATTATATATATATATGTATGTATATATATATATATATTCACAGTAGTAAATAAGACTCCCGAAACAAACCAAGAAAGGCCCATGGTTTGGGGAGCATGTCCTGAAGAAGGCTACCTTCACTAACCGAAACGTCGTCCTGTGACGACTTGTACTCTGCAGTAAGGAATAGATAAGCCTTTATACCTTTAACCAACTCCTTGGAATATATATGAATATATATATATTTATTTATTTGTTTTGTATAGCTCCACCTCCAGTTCCTGAGCCTATTTTTCCAAGCCCTGGTCCTTGCTTGGATGACAATGTACTGCTGCCTAGAATGTACTTTTGGCTATGGAAACAAGGCTCAGGTATGCAGTTTATAGCCCATAGGATGGTCCTACGTACCATAGGTGCAAGGGGTGCAGCTGCTGTGGGGACCAGAGCTGAGGGGGCCCATCTCCCTTGTCAAAGTTACATGTGTTATATACAGTTATCACCATTGGGTGGTACATGGGGCCCTTACAAACTTTTTCTATGGGGCCTTCAAATACCTGGTTATGCCGCTGGCCCATGGCATTACATATTATAATTTATTTATATAGCCTCCATATATTACCGAAAATCTCTAATCCTACACATCAGTCCGTGCCCCAGTGGAGCTTACAATCTATATTCCCTACCCTACGAACACACATTTGGGTCAATTCCTCCTGAAGCCAGTTAACCACACATGATGTCTTTGGCATTGCTCTCCCTGTGTGGCGTCACTCACAACACGTCCAGTAGTGGCTCCAAAACATAATGGAAATGCTCATGGTAACACTGACAGAACATGGCTGCCAGTGATCAGGCCACATCATGCAAACATGGAGGTACAACCGCCGGGCTGTGAAGTTAAGAAGCCATCTTTACTGGAGCAATAATTGTGCTTTGCAGTGTCAGCACGGAACGCTCAAACCTGATCAACTTTAAAAAAAAAAAAAAACATTTTCGGGAGTGTAAGTTTCAATGGGGGGAGATGTATTATAGCGGCACTTAACGTGCGCTGATATCGCTTCGGCGGTTCATACATCTCCCCCATTATCTTTAAATGATGTGCAGTTTCTGCATGTCTCCATTTGTCACGTGGTTATGGCAGGCATGTGGTACGGCATCCAAAACTCAGTAACATCATCCCCTACCCATTTATGAAGTTATTAGTAATTTACATGAGGAAGTCCGGACATAGAATCATTTCTGTGGCTTGATCAGATTAGTATTGTGCATGTCAATGGGAAGTGATTCAGAGCCGATGTTCACGTGTCTGCGTGCAAAAATCCCTAAAAACATATGGCGCAGGCGTTACACAGAGTGCACACACAAAGGCGCTCAAGATGCCCGACATCAGAAAGGTCTTTGAAAAGTGCTGGGTGTTCCTGGGTGGTGATTGGCAGGAGGCTTATCGCCCGCACGGAGATGATCCATCTTATGGGCGTGTCAGGGGTGAATGTGGCTTAGTACACAGGGCCTGATTCAGAGCTGGACGCTATTTGCGCTCGCTCGTTCAGAAAAAGGGGCCGGCTATTTAAATTGAGCGCTCGCTCTTTGCGGTCTGTTGACGCCTCTATGTCTGAGCGAGCGAACGAAACATGCGCTCGCTATTTTGTAAAGACGCCCCTGGCCGCTCGCATCCTACGTCATCTCCGCTATTTATTTGATTAATCGAGTACATCGAAAGGCGTCTGAACTGCTCGCAGTGCTTGTGGTTGGATTTTCCTACCGCAGTCATGCGAACAGTTCAGGCTAAGAAACAACCAAGTGCCGTGGTCGATGACGCTGCTTTGCTAATTATGCACACCCTTAAAACGCCCGTTTTGACCGTTTGGCACGCCTGCGTTCGGATCTCCATTCCCCGTTTTCAAGCACCTTCCCCTGTTACCACCCACAAACGCCTCATCCTGTCACTCAAATTAGCAGGCACTCGCTATTTTGCGAGCGCTCGATTTCCGACCGCAATGACTGGTTGGCACATGCGCATTACGACCCATACGCATGCGCAGATGTGCGAACATCGCTCAGAGTGAACGAGCGGCCGCTTACGACCGGCTCTGAATCAGGCCCCAGGCCCTCGGCCGCTCACATCGGTGGCCATGCACAGACAGATAAACCGTACCTGCCTATAGGGATGGTGCAAGTTTCGATGGTGTGACCGGGGGTGCATCTACAGATGCACCAATTAGTACTTTAGCGCCTATGGACGCAGACAGTGGGCGCCTCAGTCCTTGCGTATTCGGACGTACACCAGGCAAGGGTTTTGTAGCGGCATTAGCATAAAGTGGCAGATGTTTCAGTATGTCCCTTTAAGGGCCACACACTTCCAGATACCATACATATATAATACACCAGCACAGACTGCTGAGTGGCTACACAATGGTTATTTGCAAAGTAAATACCCACAACAGCCACTAGGGGGTAACACAGTGAACCAGGTTAGATCAACTTTATATCAAAAAGGTTTAATGGAACAACCAGCTGAACCCCCCACCCTATCTTTTGTACGTTGGAGCGGGGACCACATACAAGAACAGTGGACATGCAAAAACAATAAAAATTGCCCCCTCTCCCTGTGGTTTCAGCGACATCTTAAAATATCTCCCACCTTTTAGGGAATAAACTGGCGTCAGATTTCCATTGTTCTGTAGACAACCAGATTAATTTTACATGGAAGATTTGTTAGAAAGGCTGGACGATGCCATGCACACATGCTTTAGCTATACAGGATGATAAAGGGAATGGTGCTGTTCAGTAGAGGCTGGAGGTGTAATGAGCATTAGTTATGCGGGGTGTGCAGCCTCTGGTGAGGAAGGGGTTAGGCAGCGACGTTGCGCACAGGGTGACAAGCACACAATAGGCTGCTGCTCGGAATTTGGAATTAGTGCACTCAGTAAGAGGCCTCGCTCTGTACCCTGCTCGCTCTGTAGCCTCGAGGAATATTAAAAATGCATCAGTCCAGCTATAGGCAAATGCATCGCCTGCATTACTTTGAGAAGAGAGAGGTGGGAGAAAGCCGGGTAGACCATCGTTATCTAGAGGGGAGTGTAACCAACAATTAACAATCCTAGGATGTGCCTCATTAAAGATGCAGTGTAGTCTTCCTGTGTGCTTGGTCCGGTTCTATCAAAATCTCCCCCATTAATGTACCCTAGAAGACTAGCATTACAATAGGCAACCTGTATACACACATACATCTTATGGATTATGCCAAAGAAATAAATAAGGGTGACCTTATCTGGGTGATTTGTATATTAGCCCGTCCTAAATAAATAATCTATGGATACTAATTTCCAGCCCAAGAAATTTGCAACATGATCAGATGAGGGTCCGTGTTGTAAGGCTTAAATACATTATCCCAAGTTTACTGTCACCACTGGCAACTGTAATACTGGGTACACACTGACAGATATAATGGACGATCAAGTGATCGTTCACCGACATATCGCATTGGCTGTGCTTAAAGGGGCCTATCCATTAGCAGACAAATTGAACGATAGAAATATATATCGTTCAATCGTTCAATTTATCTGCTATGGATAGGCCCTGAACGATGACAGATGCGCACTCCCGCGGCCGATAAATTGAATCTTTCATCTCTCCAACACGTTGGTCAATTATCGCATATCGCTGCCAGATATTAGAAATATCTGGCAGTTTATATGCGGTAAACGACGAACGACGAAAGATATTAGCAGCAGCTACAGAGCGCTGCAGAGAAAAAAATCCGCTCCCTGAATGATGTCATGCGATATCGTTCATCGTTTGCCAAAATCTGTCATGTACATGACAGATATCGTTCAGCACAGCCACCGGAATTTTCAAGGGATATCTTTTGTCTATCATCGCTCAGAAATACATTTGCTAATGGACACGGAGACATGTCCCTGCTGCTGGTCATAGAAATTTATTTTACTCTAATTATGCAGGGGCTGCCAGGGTAATATCAACACTTCTTGCCTATAGTTGATAATTACGGGACACATATACCATATACACTCATTTGAAGTTAATACGTATTATTGGTTAGTTATAGTTAGTAGTAAATCCAGTAAGGTGCAATTTTGCACCTTGACAAAACTTTGTAGCACTGCAACAGGGGGATGGCAAATGTAGAATACGTGGGGGTAGATTTATCGAAGCAGCTTGGACTGATAATTTTAAAACGCCAATAGGAGTAGATGCGAAAACAGGCTTTTTTAGTATTGGCCCTATTGCCGTTTTTTAAAATTATCGGTCAAAGCCCTCGAAGATCGGCGACTTTTATAAACCGCTCCTTAGTGAATCTACCCCGTGGCCGGTTATAATATTGGGAGGGGTGGTGTCCTAGCTCAACTCACTGCTGAATGGAAATGTAGCCAGTATTTTCCCTGCATGCAGATAAATATATTGCATTTCACCCCTGACAACATGGTATGTCCAGGCTCCGTATTAGGCCCTATGTCTGTTTTACGGTTTAACAAGATCAATAAAGTTGGATTTAAACTGTTTTTTTTTTTTTTTCTGCAGCGAGCAACAATGAACGACTCTGCACCATTCCTGTTCAGCTCTGTAAATCCTTACCTGGTTATGCTGCAGGTACTTATGCTTATATTAGCGTCAGTGTAAGACCAGCAGTTCTTGGATATTGAAACCATCCCAAATACATTCGCTTGAAGTTAATATGCATACGTTGAGGTAGCAACACAGAGGAGAGCACGGTTAGTAATTGTCCCCAGATGCACATTGCATGGTGGGAAGAGCAGAGCGGAAACAGGTTAGGGCCCTTGGTGAAGCTCAGATTCTCACCTGATCTGATAGACTAGTGCAGGATCCCGTGAAATCTTCCAAGTCTGATTTGGAGGAGCCGTCGCGGTCATCTATCACCAGGTCTATGGGCATCTTGCCTTTCAAACAGGTGATGTATCGGTGACAGAAATTATCACACAGGTCGTGAACCTGCGAGAGGGAAAAAAAAAATGGTTAATCGGCCACAAGTACGGGGCTCTTCACATAGAGCACTTGCAGGATTTCATGACAGAGTTAAACGACGTGATCACATTCTTCCCCTAATCAGTTAATCCCCCACTTAATAGACTTTTATGGGATAACGCTGCTGGCATTTTACCACTCTAGAAACACTTACCAGCGATCTCATGGCAGAGAGTGACCTGCAGGGTCATCAGGTCATATCGACTTTCTACACTGTTCCTTTACCCGTGTCTATGGCGTGCAGACGATAAAGCTATGTATTGTGGAATACAACCTTACTGTAACCTTAAGGCTGCCTGCAGTTATATAGAACAAACAGCTTTACACACTAGAGTACAGATTGTGTATCCATGCACTGTTGTCCTGTTCAACTGAGCTTACCATTTCAACTTGTTGCCTGCGACGCAGAGAGGTGAAATTACCTGCTCGAGAATTGGCGACACCTAAAGGTGCACATCCACTAGGCGACTATGGAAAGACAGCACGATTACGACATCGTAATCGTACCGTCGTTCCCCATCCCCTGCAGTGCCTACACTGAACGGTTAGTTGTTCGGCGTAGGCACCCTCCATCATCCCTGAACATGGCCACTGTGTCGTTATCGGCAGATTGACCGGCATGTTCAGCCGATGATTGATGTCGGAAACAACCACCAGGAACGCGCGTCGCTGGTTGTTTCCGACATTATAGTGCACGATTTGTGCATGATGAATGAGCGATTGCACGATTACGATGTCGTAATTGTGCAATCGCTCGTTAATATCTGCTAGTGGATGTGCGCCTTAAGATTCGATCAAAGATCTTCTACTGTTAGCAAATCAGCGCACAGAGCTGTATGTTACATACTGTCAGACCGAGTCCTTTCTCAGATGAGCCATAGATACCAGGTAAGTGGTAACCAGTGTATGGTAGTCACAGAAACTGACAGTCGTGCTATGGCTGTGTTACCTCAGGAAGGGTATTAGACAGTATTGTAAGCCTTACAGTATGTAGCATGCCATGGTTCAGTGTCAGGGCTCTAACAGGCCAGATTGTTGGCATAACAATCAAATGCTTTACATGCGATTAATAGGAGCTATCCATAAAACCTGGCTTGCTCAGTCTGGAGGTTACGCAGCTCTGCTCTAAGTCTATACAATTGCTCTGCTGAACATTAACCATGCCCATAAACTCCATTTACTTGACTGGAAGATACAGGGCGTGATATCTGAAAGACTTGGCCTGCTGCCAGCGGGTAACCCGAGTGTTAGGTGACCCTACAAGTGGCCATCTTTTTCTCTCTTAAAACACAGCCCCTACCTCCCACTTCTACAACCCCCAGGCCTGTTCTTTAATCCTCCTCGATTCCCAGCAGGCCAGCAAAGGGAATCAAAGGGTTAATTACCACATTAACAAGAGGATTATCTGGTTACAAACCACCAGCGCCTCTTGTATCCTTTAATGAGCTCATTAGCTTATCAAACCAGAGGGGCAGTTCTGAAGTACAGCCTTTCATCTCTCGCCCCCTCCCCTGGTTTTCAAAGTGGTATGTGCCAGCAGAGCTCATCCAGAGGCTGCTGGGATTCTCCATATGGGAGGAGGCAGGGGGGAGTCATATTTGACTATACAATTAACCTTTTCCTGCTTGCAGGCAAGCACAGCACGCCCTGGTGTGTCTCCTCTTCTATACATACACAGCTCATTACTGCACCTCGCATCCATCCGTGTAAAATAGACAGAAAACTACATGCACTGTTCAGCAGTTGACCTAAATATCCAGTGGACCTTAATGTATTTATGTACAACCCTCACAGTATACACTGAACAAGTAAGGATCTAGCAGGTGCAAACATACTCTGACCACGAGAGCTTGCAATCTAGTCTTACCAGGACAACTGTATGTTTATTGTGTGCCAGTATAATCACTGTGGTAAATATGATCAACCATGATGCCACTTATGACATCCACCTATAGGCGCATAACACTGGCACTGAGACTCTTGCGGAAGACCCCGGTTCAATCCCAGTTTCAGTCCATTCTGACCTTTGTGACCCCTGCCACTATAAATCTGATAGTAAGCTCAGCTGGTCAGCAAAAAGGTTTAAAAAAATAGCAAACACTGTATACCTGTAAATTGGGGACATATACTTGTAGTTCATGGGTTATATGTAAGTCTGCGGACTTCAAGCATTGGCGGGTCCCGTGCGAAACTGCCTGATGTTTTAAAGTAGCCGTTATTTAAAAGGCATAATCAACCTGATTTTGTCATTTAAATGACTGCTACTTTAAAACATCGGGCAGTCTCGCACGGGACTCGCCAATGCTTGAAGTCCGCAGACTATTACATTTACCCCCCCAAGTCTCCTATCCCTGACCATCCTGGGTGCAGGTGTCTGCAACATTCAGCTTTTCCTAACCCTTTCCTTGCACCTAGTACACTCCGCTCATCGGTTGACTTCCCCGCATATGTATATTGCAGATCGGGGTGTATATCACCAAATCGCCCAAAACAACTTTAGTTCACTTCAATCAACTAAACTGAAATATAAAATGATTCCTAAAATAAATAAAGATGCACACTGTAGACAAAGCGCCAGGGGTAAACTCACTAAAGGTCGTTTGTAATCGATTAAAAACAATCTAAATTGATCAACATCGATCTTGTGTTTCAGGGATTAAACCGAAAAATTGCTAACACATAAAAATTGATAAAGAAATCGTCTGTTAGTAAATGTGTGACTTTGCTCCTGAAACACAAAATCGATGTTGATAGATTTATATAGATTTTTAATCGATTAAAGAACGACCTTCAGTAAATAAATTTACTCAAGTGAGAGTTTTTAGAAGTTTAGATGTTGCCCATAGCAACCAGATTCTAGCTATTATCTTCTAGAAGGTGCTAGCTAAATGTTAAGTAGAATCTGATTGGTTGCTATGGGCAACATCTCCACTTCTAATAACTCTCGCTTTAGTAAATTTACCCCTAGGAGTCTAAAAATTGCTTCAACCAACTTACTTTTTCTAGCTCTAACAGGTGAAATCTTAAAACCTGGATTGCTTGAATCATCTATGGATAAGAAGAGAGAGATGTATTAATACAAAATATACATATACACAAAAATACAAACGCCATGAAATAAATCCCAGGCCTCAATTTTGAGTTCATAAAGAGGTGGTATAAATTTTTTTTTTCAAAAATAAACACTCCCTATGCTACCCAGAGTAGGAAAATTCCCTTGCCCCAAGAGCTTACAGTCTGCCGGGCTAAGATTGTATACTCTAAATGTATGTTTTCAGACACAATAACAATGATCATGAAATGTGATCAGCTTATAAAATACACCAGATAATAATGAATAATTCCACATCAAGTTCACACACAATTCTTACCAGATTGTCAAGCTCTGGATTGGAAGAGAATAGAGGCTTTTCTGTTCTGACCTGGAGACATAAAGCAGAGAGCGCAGCTCGTTACTATCAAAGAGGAGACATCTCCGTCCCATCGACAGTACTTTTATCCCCCTCCAGTTGTATCCCATATAAAACTTTGCAGTTTTATTCTCCAATAATCCATTAAACTGTTGATCGTCTTGCCTGGTGTATTCCTGGAGGAGTTTGCACTATGGCCTTCTGACTGCAGCCCTGCTTTTATATCCTAAACCCTTTCCCTTTCACCATCCATAAAACATCAACACGGAGATATCAAGTTATTTACTATAGCCCAACTTCAAACAGCAGCATGTGTTACAGATAGAGAGGATTGTGGGTCTCATTGATTATTTTCTCTCTGCCATTTTCTTTGTTTTATTTACTTAAAAAATAAAAATAAATAAATATATAATATACACATGCGCAATTTGATTTAAAATAACCATAATATTTTCGGGAAAAGCAGAAGTGTCTTTTTTTTCTAAGGCTCTAAATACACACCTCTAACAACCTCTCAGGCTGTAGCCACACTTCTGCTCATTATCAGTCATTAAACTCACACTTTTAATTACACTGCGAGTGCACATATGCCAACAGCCACGAGTGGTCCAAGTACATTAAATCATTTTATTGCATTCATTTACTTACAGTGTAGTTTTGTTTTTCAAAGAAGAGAATGGAGGGGGGGCACAAATTTAAGTTAAGAGTCCATTCGTTTTTGGAAACCAGCATGCCGCATTTTTCTTATGCCAGCAGCATTTGGAAACCTCTTAATTTGTTGCCTTTAAAGCGATTATGAGACTACAAAGGGGTATATTTACTAAAGTGCAAGTTTTTAGAAGTGGAGTTGTTGCCCATAGCAACTAATCAGATTCCATTTATCATTTATCTAACACCTTCTAGAAGATAATACCTAGAATCTGATTGGTTGCTATGGGCAACAACTCCACTTCTAAAAACCCGCACTTTAGTAACTATACCCCCCAAGTATCAGCATGTCCTGTCAATGGCACTTTTAAAGTAATTGTACCTCAGCTTTTGGTCACTGAAAAAGGACGTTTCACTTTTGAAAAAAAAATTGAATTTTTTTTTTGTCTTTTGCAAAAAAATAAAACAAAAATAGTAATAAAATAATAATAATAAAAAAAAAAAAAAAACAGCCACTGGGAATGATGATAGAACAATATATGGGCAGGGTCTCAAGCTAAGGCACTCTAGTAGCATACTGGCCACGCGCTGTATCATATGCTCTCTCCAGAGTTTTTATAGGCTCACGCAGTACACTGGGGATTATAGAAAATGAAAAAACATAATAATAACACAACATTTCTCAAAAATGGCAGTGCCTTTTTGTTTTTATACACACTCCATCAGCCCTGGAACTACAAGTGCCTGAGTACCCTGCTGTATTTAAAAAACAAAACAAAAAAAGCTTTAGGTCAGGCCTGGTTGGTGTTAGGTTTTCAGCTGTTTGGGAATTACAATGCTGGGACTTGTAGTTCAAACACCTAAAGAGCTGCAAGATTGATACCTGCATTTCCTGGCAGAAGGCCAAGAGAAAGATAACATGGTTTTGGGGCATTGAATAAAACCAAACAAAGCTGCAATCCCTTAGGTGGCAGTTATATAAAATATATGCTAATGACGAACTGGCAGTCGTAAGACAAGCCAACTGGCTTTTTTCTACCATCAACATTCTTGGCTTCTAAACGACCCTTCCTCTATTATTGTTAATTAAATGCACCTTTTCAGAGTCTTGATGAAACACATCACATAAACTATTACTTATTACTGTTGGTCAAACTGACCTGCTTCGCGAATACCGCAATGTCTTCGTTGAATGAGTCGGAGGAGCACACATCCCCCCCTGGGAAGGAGCCGGAATTATCTCGTGGAGAACAAGTAGCCAACTCACACTTCTCGAACACCAGCGCCAGCAGGGGAAAGAGGGGGTGTCTGGAGGAGGGGGAGACAGCGTTACAGTTACACGTCAAGATGTCACGTGTGTGTGGAGGGCAATGAAATCGCTCACTTTCACACATATAATGTACATGGCTGGAGCGCAATATTATCCAGCTGTGATTTCAAGAGCTTGCACTCTAATTCAATTCTTAACATTGCCTCTGTCTGGACTGTTGTGTTAATGTAAAGCTGACTACAAAGGGAATATTCTACTTATAGACTAAAATATAGTGAAAGCACTTTCCCACTGATAAAAAAAACAAAACAAAAAAAACATTGCTGTAACCTATGTAAAATTCAGTATTAAAATTAGAACTAACATGAGCACTGGTTACTTACATGCACGACTGAATTGCTACAGCAGGGAGAACTCTGCCTCACAAACCACCACAGGCATGTATACAATTATAAATATTAGTTTCACTAATTCTTAGATATGCTCCAAGGCAAACGTATGTGTACAAAGCATATACATGTATCTGTGTACATTTATAGATCACTCTGTTTATGGATAAATGAGTGTATATAGGTAACGTGTATAGATACATTTGTTTGTATATATAGCATATACCGTCAGTTTATAAAGACATGTATTTTTAGACCTGCACACGTGTCTGTATATTTTTAGACGTACTGTGGGTGGTATTGTGTTACATATGGTCTCTTTTACACTACTTTAACAAGAGAATTTCAGACCCCGGTTCTTAAACAGGAAGGAAAAAAATAAATAAAAAAAATGATGTAATTATTGCTTATCAGTCACACCGTACAATTCGTTTCAGCTCTACAACTAGATTGCAAGCTCTGCGGATCACAATTCATGTGGCAATGTTTGAATGGATGGAATTTATACAATGGAGAGATGCCATAATAGGAATATAAGGAAACTAGACATAGATTAAAGAAATACAACATTACGTCCCAAATTCCAACCAGAGACTCTGTTTATGTTATACTTAAATGCTTGAACCCAATTGGGGCATTGTATAATATCAGACAAGAACAAAACCATGCCAAGGACTGTGAATAAGTCTAATCATATATTTTAATAAACACACATCTCCATTTTAATACACAACTATGATTGTAGGCACTTATACAGGGTTAAGCAAGCATTTTGCTACACAGCTACATATATATATATATACATAGAGAGAGAGAGAGAGAGAGAGAGAGAGAGAGAGAGAGAGAGAGAGAGAGAGAGAGAGAGAGAGAGAGAGAGCTGTAGAACTTTTGGTTATCCAAAAACAGCACTATATGGCAGTATATATACAGTGTACATATCCCGTAAATACAGGAAGTACTGAATTGTCTTATCTCTTGCGTGAACTACCAGGAAGAGAGCTCCAAACATGATCATACCTCGGGGGGGGGGATAAGAACACACGCTACATACATGAGCATGTAGTGTGAAAACCCAGATAAAAAATTCTGTACATGAAAATACCTTCATACAATATACTGGAAAGTTTGAAGGATGTTTTAGAATGACTTGTAAATCATGTTTGCATACTTCCCTCTCCCGCATATGTGTCACATATAATATACAAGCACAACACGTCAGAGAAAGAAAAATTAATAATATTATAGGACCGTGAGGTGCTTGGTGTTACACCATTATGACTAATTTCCCAGCATTACCGAGCGCCACTGAATTTTCTAATGAGCACAATTCCCATTCCTCAGTAAGGCCCAGTGGGCAAGAGAGCTGACCTCAACCTGGTGGCTTATAATGTATAGAAGTGTCTATATTCAGGGATGCTAACCCACAGGTAACATCACTAAACAGAGAGAGTGGACAAAATGTGTTTATATACAATCCTCACAGATACAGCTAGGAGACATAGGAATACACAAAACCAGCCTTGGTTCTCTCCTACTTGCCGGCACTACATACTACTGTATATGCATGAATAATAACATGGATATGCATGGTGTACAGCTGGCCCTGAGCTTATGGGGGTGCCAGTCTCTTACCCATAAATCTCATCCTTCTCCCTCTTCAGGCTGTCATTGCTGCCCATCCCGGGAGGCATTGGGAGCCGATGAGCTGCCCCTGCAGACCCATAGGGCGAGCTCTGGCTGAGGGAGTGGTGCTGCATGATTCTTCCTGTATGAGCATCCCCAAAGCCAGCCAGGGGGATCCCATCTAACCCTGGGTAATGCACCATTTCATCGTACTGCAAGCACAGGGCGGAGAGAGGTTACTTACCGATCACAAATACACTGCACAGGAGTCCCTGTTCTCATTTACAACATCAACAGTACATCATACAGAAAGTCATGTATAGTCTGTACTGTTATAGCATATACACAAAAATGTATAATCTGTACTATAATACCACTTACACAAAATATATCATCTGTACTGTAATACTATATGCACAAAATATATAATCTGTACTATAATACCACTTACACAAAATATATCATCTGTACTGTAATACTATATGCACAAAATATATAATCTGTACTATAATACTATATGCACAAAATATATAATCTGTACTGTAATACTATATGCACAAAATATATAATATGTACTGTAATACTATATGCACAAAATATATCATCTGTACTGTACTATCTACACAAGAAAGTATATTCTATTATATTCTATAATACTAGATACAAAAAATATAATCTGTTCTGTAATACCACATAAATGCATAGTCTGTACTGGAATACTATATACATACAAAATATAATTTTGTACTGTTATACCAGTGCATAAAACAGTATAATCTGCACTGAAATACCATATACACAAAATGTATAATCTGTACTAAAACACAAGATACACAAAAATGTATACTCTGTACTATGTACCAGACACACAAATATGTATAATCTGCACAATAATATCATATTCACAAAATGTATAATCTGTACTATAATACCATATGCACACAAATGTAAAATATGTACTGTAATACCATACACAAAAATGTAATATGTGATTTAATACTATATACACAAAAATGTGTAGCCTGTAATAGAATGCAAGATACACAAAAAGGTATAATCTGTGCTATGATACATTTTCTAGATGTTTGTATATTTTATACAGCCATACACAATACATAAACATATAACCTATACTACAGAACAGTATAGCATAATATGTACTATTACATACATACAAAAATGTAGACTGTATATAGAATACAATATGCCTATACATTAATAATCTGCACTATTATGCCATATACAGATACATGTGTACTATTATATAAACATACAATTTCAAACTGCTTTGTTAAATAGGCACAAATATACAATATATTCCATTATAATATAAACACACCAATGCCTGCTGCAATTTATTATATAATTGATACAAAAACAAATCGGCACTACTAAATAATTTGCAAGCACTTATACATTTTTTTTATTTTTATATATATATATATATATATATATATATATATATATATATACATATATATATATATATATATATACACACATACACACACACACACACACACACACACACAGATATATAGGTAGAAGCAGACCTAATCAGTGCATTGGTAATACTTTACCTTAAATGTTAAATTTTCGGCTTTTAAAAATTTGTTTTAAAAGTATGTATAAAATTGGTAACAGAACCGTAAAAGAATCTTACAAAAATTTTTATCATCTCCAGTTGACCTCTTAAAAGAATTAACTCCACCTTAGAATATAGTGTCATTTGAAGTACTTACTTTTTGAGTGAAAATAAAAATATTTCTTTTTAACAAACTTCCATACGATTGGCTGAAAATATTAAACAACTGAACCACATTTTTTAAATTACATTTTCAGGAGTACATTTTTGCATTAATTTATTTTTATTTGTTTTGTGGCAGTCAAGCATATGAAACCTGTTTTCCCAAATAAAACCGAAGTCCTAAAATGTAGAGGTTTCATTTGGTTTACTCGAAAAAAAATGCAGTTTCTAGAAAAGTTTTACGGCTTCTAAACTGTTCCAACACTACAAAATCCACTGAAATAAAACTTGCACACTAGTTTCCTAAAAATACTAAATAAAGCACTAATGTCCCATACGTAAGGATTTTTTTTTACTATACTTTTATATCTAACCTTATTTACAGCAGAATAACCTACACACAGTACTTTAACCAAGCTCTATTCGCCCCCATATTTCCCCTTCAAACCTACTACACAACTTGTGTTTATTCTGATAGATGTATTTTAATATATTTATATTTCATTTTTCCTTCCCACATTCCACTCCCCCAGCTCCCAGACAGCAGTCAGTCAACTGTAAAGAAACTTTTCTAAAATGCAAATCTCTCGCCAGCTCTGACTTTTTACATTTTTCCTGCCCTGGCCCTGGAGAGTTACAGGAGGTTGAAAAACCGTGTGAACTTCTGTTGGGTAGGTTTGTGACCGAAATTTAAACAAAAATACAGCACAAACTTGTGTACTGTACTATGTGCTGAAATAAAGTACTGTTATTTTGCTAATATAATCGAATTTATAATGTAATTTAGAGAGCCTCTACTTTAGTGTACAATATATATATATATATATATATATATATATATGTATATATATATTTATATATATATAAATATATAGCAGAGACTAAAACACACACACAGACACAAGACAGGTTTCTGTTGTGTTTTTTAAAAAGTTCATTTTTGTAGCAATAGTACAACACTAAGCATAGGCGCAGACACACAATAAGCATAGGCACAGATACACAACACTAAGCATAGGCACAGACACACAACACTAAGCATAGGCACAGACACACAATACTAATCATAGGCACAGATACACAACACTAAGCATAGGCACAGATACATAACACTAAGCATAGGTAGAGATACACAAGACTAAGCATAGGCACAGACACACAACACCAAGCATAGGCACAGACACACAACACCAAGCATAGGCACAGACACAACACCAAGCATAGGCACAGATACACAACAAGCATAGACACAGACACACAACACTAGCATACGCACAATACACAACACCATTTATAGACACACAACACCAAGCATAGGCACAGACACACAACACCAAGCATAGACACAGACACACAACACCAGGCACACAACACTAAGCAAAGGCAGACAAGTCACACATTTGCTTAGCTGCCAGGCTGAATCTGCCCCTCAGCACAATGTGGGGTTATCCCCTGAATCTCTCCCCGTGTTCTCCTACCTGAGTGCTGAGCAGACAGAGGGACTCACTAGCCGGCAGCTACACTGGGGAAGTGTCGGTGTAGTGTCGCACATGTAGTGAGGCTGTGTGCAGGAGAACTCGGGGGTACAGCTGGGTTATTAGCACAGATAGAGCTGTGATGAATATGAGAGTTAGGATGTATATATGTATATAATATATATATAATGTATATGAGGGGCTGTGCGGGGTTGAGTGGACACTCAGTGGGTGGCCCCGGGGACTGGCTGGGGAGACACATTGTGGGGTCCCCTGGTATCAGCTGTGACTATTATATGATACTGGCTGCGGAACCTATTACAGAGATAAAGGGGTGTTGTTGTATAGCGCTGTACTAACCAGCCCTGGGATATGTATATTATTATATGTCCTCATGGATACAATGCAGAGGGGGTGTCATCTGAGCACAGCATCCGAGAAATGGGGTGGAAGTATTGGCATGGCTTGGGGAACTGGGTCATTGTACCCCAACGGGCAGATTTATACTCCTATTGGCAGGTACTGTATGGAACTCCTATGGGCAGATGTTTATACTTCCTAATTGCAGATGTATACAACCCCTATGAGCAGATACTGTATAGAACTAGTATGGATATATGTGTGTGTATAATATACACATACATTAAATATAACTGCTATGGGCATCTGTATATAATTTCCAATTGCAGATGTATATAACCCCTTATGGGCAGATACTGTATAAAAACTATTGTGTGCAGATACTCTATAGAACTCCTATGGGCAGCTGTAGATAAACCCTATTTTAATATACTGTATATATCTCCTATAGGCATATACCGTATAGAACTCCTATGGACAGCTGTATCAGGGGCATATGCTGTATATAACTCCTATGGGTAGCTATATTAGGGGCATATACTGTATATAGCTCCTATGGGAAGCTGTATTAGGGGCATATACTGTATATAACTCCTATGGGCAGCTGTATTAAGGGCATATACTGTATATAACTCCTATGGGCAGCTGTATTAGGGGCATATACTGTATATAACTCCTAAGGACAGCTGTATTAAGGGCATATACTGTATATAACTCCTATGAGCAGCTGTATCAGGGACATATATTGTATATAACTCCTATGGGCAGCTTTATTAGGGGCATATACTGTATATAACTCCTATGAGCAGCTGTATTAGGGGCATACACTGTATATAACTCCTATGGGCAGCTGTATTAGGGGCATATACTGTATGTAACTCCTATGGGCAGCTGTATTAGGGACATACACTGTATATAACTCCTATGGGCAGCTGTATTAGGAGCATATACTGTATATAACTCCTATGGGCAGCTGTATCGGGGCAGACAAAGTGCAGAATGCTGCAGATTATATATATATATATATACACAATATATATTCTGAGACAGATGCATGTACTGTACCCCCCGCCCCCGGTAAATCACCACCGCGCACACACACAGAGGACAGAGCTCCCGGTGCCCAGCGGCTGAGCAGAAGCTACGATGCCGGCCTACAGCGCAGGGGAGCCGGCTGCTGCCACCACAATGGAAGAGACCTACCCTTTGTGCCATTCCGTGTGCTATAAGCCCGTGACTGTCCTCTCGGCTGGAGACAATGGGAGGTGAGAGTGCTGGAGCCGGGGTCCGCAGGGCTGGAGCATGGAGAGATCCCCCTCCTGGCTCAGAGCTTCTGCCTGTCCATCAGGGCTGCAGGATCTGTCACACTCCAAATGAGTGATGATCTGGAGGAGCAGTGGGTGGGGTGTGCAGACAAGACCCCCAAACAGCAGCACTAGGACTGGTGCTCCCCCCCTCTCTGCTGCTGCTGCTCCAGCCGGTGTGTGATGGTGTATCAGCCAGGGTCTCCTCTCCTGGCTCCCTGCAGGAAGATGCTCAGTCCTTGCTGTGTGTGTAACAGGGAGTACATGGGGGATGCTCTTCTCTCTCCCTCCCTCTCCCAGCCCTGAGCAATGAGCACACCCGGAAATACAAGGGCCTTTAACTCCTGCACTGCCTGCTCTGGCCAGTCCCCCTCCCCACTCTGTGCCACAAGTCCAGCTAAGTGCAGGGCAAGCCGAGAGGTAAATCCAATTAACCCCAGCACACCCTGGTCCCAGAACAAGAAAAATGGAGAGATTTTACAGAATCTTGCATTACCATCCAGTCAGGGATATATAGTGCAAGTCACACTACAAAGTTCAGGGTGTCTCAAGAGCTTGCAGTCTGTCACTGAAGTCTGAGAATGAACCCTTTATATGCCAGCCATTCACCTCATATACAGCTCCTGATTATAAGGTGCATATATTATTTATAATTGAAGAACCAACTGAAATGGAAAGAAAATATATTAGAAACTAGTAGCTAAAATAATATTTCACTTGTGTTTAGACACTGCTGTCAAAATTATTTTATTTGCCATTATGGGGGCTTATTAATAATGTTCTATATTGTTATGTTAATTAATGTTACTTTTTTGTGCATATATGTATGTCCCCTAATAGGCAGACCGTCACGTTACTCATAAATCCGATTTATCACCTCCTTCTAGAACAAGAGTATCTCTCCCCTCTTCCTAATAAACTACTAGGACTACTTATCTTCTCCTAATACAAAATTAGGGCACACACCTCTCCTGCTTCCTAATACACAATCAGGACAAGGACCACTCACCTCCCCCTAATATAATATCAGGGGACAGACATCTCCCCTCTTCCTAATAAACTATCAGGACAAGGACCACTCACCTCCCCCTAATATAATATCAGGGCACACACCTCTCCCACTTTCTAATACACAATCAGGACAAGGACCACTCACCTCCCCCTAATATAACATCAGGGCACAGACATCTCCCCTCTTCCTAATAAACAACTAGGACTACTTAACTCCTCCTAATACAAAATTAGGGCACACACCTCTCCTGCTTCCTAATACACAATCAGGACAATGACCACTCACCTCCCCCTAATATAACATCAGGGCACACACCTCTCCCGCTTCCTAATACACAATCAGGACAAGGACCACTCACCACCCCCTAATATAACATCAGGGGACAGACATCTCCCCTCTTCCTAATACACAATCAGGTCAAGGACCACTCACCTCCCCCTAATATAACATCAGGGCACAGACATCTCCCCTCTTCCTAAAACACACACGTCAGGTCACACACAGCTATTAGCAGTACATATAGAGTAGGCATATTCGTAGTTGCCCCCTCCCGTGGCAGAGTGGTTACGGATGTGCACCCCTCAGTAAAGGACTTGGGGGCCTATTTATCACATCCTGCATTTTGATAATGTTCTGTCTAAGCATAAATCTCCTGCAGGTATATGGGCTACGACAAGAGTCTATTCCGGTGAAGAGTAGGAAGTAAAAGTGATGGCTTATGCTATCACTTTGGTTCTGGGTACTGACCCGACCAGCCTAATGCTCGTGCGTAGCGGTGGGGACGGCCAATAATAAATGCGGTGCTGTAGCCCATAACCCATTACCGCTATATGAACCGATGGGGACTGCTTTTGTAATCGAAAATGGAGGACAGCAGCAGATATCCCCTAGGTACATTCTGGGGAAGCTTGAAATTTGCGTATATAACCCAAAAACAAGTTGAATTTCCAGACAGGCATCAGGATCCAGAAACCTCCCACCTCATCCTAATACACAGATATCAGGACACAAACCTCCATACTCCTCCTAATACACAGACATCAGGACACAGAGACCTCCCACCTCATCCTAATACACAGATATCAGGAAACAGACCTCTCCCCTCCTCCCAATACACAGACATCAGGATACAGACCTCTCACCTCCTAATAAACAGACATCAGGAAAAATACCTCACCTGCTCCTGATACACAGACATCAGGATACAGACCTCTTTCTTCCTTCTAATACACAGACATCAGGACACAGACCTCTCACCTCATCCTAATACACAGATATCAGGAAACAGACCTCTCCCCTCCTCCTAATACACAGATATCAGGATACAGACCTCTCCTCCTAATACACAGACATAGGGATACCGACCTCTTTCTTCCTTCTAATACACAGACATCAGGACAGAGACCTCCCACCTCATCCTAATACACAGACATCAGGATACAGACCTCTCACCTCCTCCTAATACACAGACATCAGGATACAGACCTCTCACCTCCTCCTAATAGGGATACAGACCTCTCACCTCATACACATACATCAGAATACAGACCTTTCACCTCATCTTAATACACAGACATCAGGATACAGACCTCTCACCTCCTCCTAATACACATACATCAGGACATAGACCTCTCATCTCCTCCTAACACACAGACATCAGGATACAGACCTCTAACCTCCTCCTAATACACATACATCAGGATACAGACCTCTCACCTCCTCCTAATACACAGACATCAGGATACAGTCCTCTCACCTCCTCCTAATACACAGACATAGGGATAAGACCTCTCTCCTCCTCCTAATACAAAGTAATCAGGACAAAGACCGTTCTCCTCCTCCTAATACAAAGACATCAAGCTACAGAGACCTCTCACCTCCTCCTAATACACAGACATCAGGACACAGACCTCTCACCTCCTCCTAATACACAGACATCAGGATACAGACATATCCCTTCCTCCTTATACGCAGAGATCAGGACACATACCACTCACCTCCTCCTAATACACATACATCAGGATACAGACCTCTCACCTCCTAATACACAGACATAGGGATACAGACCTCTCACCTCATATACAGACATCAGGACACAGACCTCTCTCCTCCTCCTAATACAAAGTAATCAGGACACAGACTGTTCTCCTCCTCCTAATACAAAGACATCAGGCTACAGAGACCTCCCATTTCATCCTAATACACAGGCATCAGGATACAGACCTCTCACCTCCTCCTAATACACAGACATCAGGATACTGACCTCTCACCTCCTCCTTATAAACAGACATCAGTATACAGACCTCTCATCTCCTCCTAATACACAGACATCAGGATACTGACCTCTCACCTCCTCCTAATACACAGACATCAGTATACTGACCTCTCACCTCCTCCTAATACACAGACATCAGGATACTGAACTCTCACCTCCTCCTTATAAACAGACATCAGTATACAGACCTCTCATCTCCTCCTAATACACAGACATCAGGATACTGACCTCTCACCTCCTCCTAATACACAGACATCAGTATACAGACCTCTCACCTCCTAATACACAGACATCGGGATACTGACCTCTCACCTTCTCCTTATAAACAGACATCAGTATACAGACCTCTCACCTCCTCCTAATACACAGACATCAGGATACTGACCTCTCACCTCCTAATACACAGACATCAGTATACAGACCTCTCACCTCCTCCTAATATACGGACATCAGGATGCTGACCTCTCACCTCCTCCTTATAAACAGACATCAGGATACTGACCTCTCACCTCCTCCTAATACACAGACATCAGGATACAGGGCCTGATTCAGAGCCGGACGCTCTGACCAGAGCGCTCGCTCTGAATCAGGGCCCTCCTCCATGAAAATGGAGCGGCCTCCTGGCCGCTCGCATAGCTGTAGGTGACCACCCACAGCATATGCGAGCGGCCAAAAAGATGGTCGCGATGGTCTTGACCATCGCGACCATCGGACTTGCGACGGAGACCCTGCGGTAGGGTCTCCCTGCCACAAGCCCTGGAGTGATTTTGGCTCTATCAGATCCAAAATCACTCCCACTGATATCACTAGTGATGTCAGTGGGGCCGGCTTCAGACGGTAGGCATGCCCCCCGGCATGCTCACCAAAGGGGGCGTGCTGTCAATCAACATCGATTGGTGCGAGACCCTGAGCGATGGGAAGCCCGTCGCTCCCCGGGTCTCGCGCATGCGCACGACGGAGCTCCCTCCGTCGTGCGCATGCGCAGTGGGGAACATCGACCCACTTGCGAGCGTACTGCCGCTCCTGAGTGGGTATGAATGACCCCCACAGACCTCTCACCTCCTCCTAATACACAGACATCAGGATACAGACCTCTCACCTCCTCCTAATACACAGACATCAGGATATTGGCCTCTAACCTCCTTCTGATACACAGACATCAGTAAAGCCAGTGGCTGGATGTTGGGCGCACCCCTGCTCACCTTTGGCGCATGCCCTGCAAAGTTCCATTCGGAGAGTCACTGTGTATGTTTAGGCTTTGAGACATCAAAACACAGACCCCAAATTTTCTAATAGCAGGACATCAGAAAACAGACCTCTTACCCCATCCATACACAGATATTGGGATGGCGGCATCAGCTCTCTCACCTATTAATACACAGGCAAAAGTTACATCTTTATCCTAATACACAGACATCTACATGAAGGCATGTCGAAAACTACAGGTTTTTCCCTATAAGGAGCTCCACGTATTATATGTCAATAGCGGATGGTCAGGAGAGACACTCAGCACCCTCGTTTTCTTACATTAACATTTATATAGCACCAGCATGCACTGTAATAAAACTAGACTAACACAGAGGGTAGAGTGCCCAGCTCAAAAGCTTACAATCTATGGGTAAATGGGAGTTTGATATACAGTAGGGCAAAAAAGTGTTTGGACAGCCACCAATTGTGCAAGTTGTTGCACTTTAAAAGATGAGAGAGGTCTGTAATTTCCATCATAGGTACACTTCAACTGTGAGAGACAGAATCAGAGGAAAAAAATCCGGAAATCACATTGTATGATTTTTAAACAATTTATTTGTATATTCTTTCAGTAAAAAAATATTTGGACAATCAAAAAGTTTAACTCAATACTTTGTAAAGTAACCTCGGTTGGCAATTACAGAGGTCAAATGTTTCCTGTAGTTCTTGACCAGGTTTGCACACACTGCAGCAGGTATTTTGGCCCACTCTTCAATGCAGATCTTCTCTAGATGTGTCATGTTTTGGGGCTGTCGCCGGGCAAGACGGACTTTCAGCTCCCTCCACAGCTTTTCTATTGGGTTGAGGTCTGGAGACTGGCTAGGCCAATCCAGGACCTTGAAATGCTTCTTACGGAGCCACTCTTTAGTTGCCCGTGTGGTGTGTTTGGGGTCATTGTCATGCTGGAAGACCCAGCCACGTTGCATCAATGCTCTTACTGAGGGAAGGGGGTTTTTCCCCAAAATGCCACGATACATGTCCCCATTCATCCTCTCTGTAATACGGATCAGTCGTCTTGTCCCTTTTGCAGAAAAGCATCCCCAAAGCATGATGTTTCCACCCCCATGCTTCACAGTGGGGATGGTGATTTTGGGATGCCACTCATCATTCTTCTCCCTCCAAACACGGCGTGTGGAGTTTATACCAAAAAGTTCTATTTTGGTCTCATCTAACCACATGACATTCTCCCAATCCTCCTCTGGATCATCCAGATGGTCACGTGCAAACTTTAGACGGGCCTGGACATGTGCTGGCTTAAGCAGGGGGACCTTTCGGGTGCTGCAGGATTTGAATCCATGACGACATAGTGTGTTACTAATGGAAACCTTTGTGATTGTGGTCCCAGCTCTCTTGAGGTCATTGACCATGTCCCCCCGTGTAGTTCTGGGCTGATCCCTCACCATTCTCAAGATCATTGATACCCCACGAGGTGAGATCTTGCATGGAGCCCCTGGTCGAGGGAGATTGTCAGTGATCTTGTATTTTCTTCCATTTTTTAATAATTGCGCCAACAGTTGAACTCTTCTCACCAAGCTGCTTGCCTATTGTCGAGTAGCTCATCCCAGCCTTGTGCAGGTCTACAATTTTGTCCATGGTGTCCTTAGACAGCTCTCTGGTCTTGGCCATGGTGGAGAGGTTGCAGTCTGACTGTTTGAGGGTGTGGACAGGTGTCTTTTATACAGTTAACCAGTTCAAACAGGTGCATTAATACAGGTAATGAGTGGAGGATAGATGAGCTTCCTAAAGAAGAAGTTACAGGTCTGTGAAAGCCAGAATTCTGCTGGTTGGTAGGTGTCCAAATATTTATTTTCCACAAGAATATACAAATAAATTGTTTAACAATCATACAATGTGATTTCCGGAATTTTTTGTTCAGATTCTCTCTAACAGTTGAAGTGTACCTATGATGGAAATTACAGACCTCTCTCATCTTTTAAAGTGCAACAACTTGCACAATCGGTGGCTGTCCAAATACTTTTTTGCCCCACTATATGAAGTTAAGTGTGACTTAGTGCATACTGGTAATGCCAGTTTGCAGAGCCAGATTACCAGTGGGGTGGCAGGGGTGGATTCCCCAGGGCCCCCACACACTATCCCCATACTGGTACTCAGTCTGCAAAGTACAGCATTACACTGCCTTCTGGTCTGGTCCTCCCCGCGACTCAGCTTTTCTGTATACAGCAGCCGCCAGCGGAGCTTCACTGCAGTTCAGTCTCACGAGATGTTGCATCATCATCTTGCAAGACTGTTCCTCCAGACCCGAGCCGCGGCAGAAGTAAGGATGGATCCGTGCTGCTGGTGGAAGGAAGGAGGGATACTGCAAGGGGAACAGAACTAAATCCCAGACCCAGATGGCCCAGGTGCCATTACTGTGCTCCTCGACTTGACAACAACGACGTGGGTGTTTCCGTGTTATTGTGGTTACCTGACTTGGGCAGATAAGCCTCACAACTTTATAAACACACACACACACTACACGTTTCTGGTCCCCACAAGTCATACTTGCCTACTTTTGAAAAAGCATTTCAGGTAGATTGTGAAAGCAGCACCTAGGAGCGCGGCGGTAAAGTGGGCGTGTACTGCTACATCTGAGAGGCGTGTCCTAAACCTGACTTACATCCAAATGTAAATGAGCCCCAAAGCAGTTAGTAAGAGCTACGTGTTGATGAAAACACACTAATACTTTTCAGAAAATGCATGTAGCCATAGGGATCATTGTGCCTGATAACTAATGTAGGTAAATTATACTGATGATCCCATTTGTATGTATATATCTCTGTTTCTTTTTGTATATAACAGCTAGATAATGAAGGTAAGGTGCAATCAGGGAGATTGCTGGACTCTTCAGGGAGACAGGGAGATTGCTGCTATGTCAGTGAGTCTCCCTGACAATCAGGGAGAGTTGGCAAGTATGCCACAAGTTTGTTGCCCAGAGGCCCCCACAAACCTTATAATCCGGCCATTCCAGTGTGCAATGGAAAAGTGCTTTGTTAGGGCTATATGATCCAGTCATGTTGCTTTGGGAAGTTTGATAAGCTTGCTTAAAGAGGTGAGTTGTCAGGGAACGCAAGAGGAAAGTATCTTTGTACACCTATGCCGCTGTGGGTATATGCAGCATACCAGTAGCTTCTAAGCAAATACTGGTGTCTGAAAGCAGGGTGGAATCTTTCTAGGAAATAAGGGGTCTATATACTAATGCTGAGCATACACTATACAATGATCTGTCAGATATCTGTCCAATCTGGCTGGTTGGAATGAAAACCTGGTAATGTATGGGAGCAAATGACAATCGAACATTTGCTCGCAAACACTGGAAAACAGACAAAAATGGACGAAATTGGTTAAATAAAACAAATTTAAGCAATTTGAACAATCGTTTTTGTCTGTTTTCCAGGGTTTAAAACCATATAATCGATTGTCATTTGCTCCCATACATTACCAGGTTTTTATTCCAACCAGCCAGATTGGACAGATATCTGACAGATCATTGTATAGTGTATGCCCAGCATAAGTCTTGGAATGGGATAAAGCGAACAGATATAAAGTACCAGCCAATCAGCTCCTAACTGCCATGTCACAGGCTGTTTGAAAAATGACAGGAGCTGATTGGCTGGTACTTTATATCTGTTCACTTTATCTCCATCCAAGGCTTAGTAAATAGACCCCTCAAGATGCAATTAGAAAATCTGAACTAAGCAATGAATTGTACAATTTCAGAGTGATTTGTAGGTACACTGTAACAGAAGGTGTGGAGATAATGAAATGTTAATATCACACATACAGTACTAAGGACTGCATACACAAATAGCTCACACACTGATATGAAGTGTCCCAGACACACACAGTTAGGTTGTGGCCACAGTACAATGCTAATATATATACTCACTGCTTGTGACTTGCTAAACCTGGGTAATAAATGAAGACATCAGTAACATCCTGCGGTGCTTTAGGTGTAAATGACAAATAAAAGGTCCTTTTAGACTAAATATCAAACACATTGGTGTATAAATGAAATACAAGTGTACGCTTATTAAGATTAGCTCCCCATCCCAAAACATTGCTAAGTGTCCACATTCACACCAGCTGCTGATTTAGTTTTTCCCCATTTAAGAGAGGAAAGAGTTGGAAATCCAATTGGCCAGTGTACAGTGGGAAACCAGTGGAAGGATAACTACCTATAACTGTGGGAAGTGTTTGAGTAAACTCCTCAGATCAACCACAATTAACTATGATGGGTCATACTGTAATGTGGCATCAGAAGTCACCATCATAAACGCTCTATGTAGGTCTAGTCTAGTCATGGCCTGGCATAAGGGGTCTATTAATTATCCCTTAATTTCTACAAAAGTAAGTGAGTAAAAATTTTGTCGAAATGAAGGGCTATTCATTATATAGGTAACGCAGGAGATATCACTGATATTTCATGCTTACCTTTCACTCCCGATTTGGCCTGCTGTCCACTAGTATGGGGACCTTAACTCATCAAGCTCTGAAAATACATTTCCAGAGCTTGACAGTGTGAACCTTTGCCATCTTCAGGTGGCGTTTGTTCCCGAACCCATGCTCCTTCCTATGGGAAGGAGGTCTGGGTTTCAAGGAGGGATCCCTCCGCCCCTTTTCGACTGTTCTTTGTGCGCATGCGTGAACACCAATGTGATCGCCGACCTCCCCCTCCCGTAAAAGTTACCACACCCAGTCGGCCCGGCCCGAGGTAAGTAGTACCTGCCCCCCCATATCTCTGCACTCCTGCATCTATGCGACCGTGCCGTCCCCATCCATCCGCTTGCAAAAGTAGCCATCATCACTATCGTTGCGGTCTTACACCGGCCGCATCCTTGTTGCTAGTGATCCATCTGAAATCTCTCACCTCTGAATAGCCTTACAATTCCGTCTACACCCTTGCGGCACACTTATCTTACATGTGACCTCCCAGTTATACTTATTAAGCTGGGTACACACTGACAGAAATATTGGCCCTCATTCAGAGCCGTACGCTCTGAGCAGAGCGCACGCTCTGAATGAGGGATGGATTTTCATGGAGCGTCCTCCTGGACGCTCGTATAGCTGTGGGTCACCACCCACAGGCTATACGAGCGTGCTTTTTGATGGCCGCGATGGTCGAGACCATCGCGACCATCGAAATTGCGAGCCGAAGCCTGCGGTTGAGGTTTTCAACCGCAAGCTCCGGAGTGATTTTGGCTCTATCGGAGCCAAAATCACTCCCACTGACATCACTAGTGATGTCAGTGGGCCGGCTTCTGACGGGAGGCGTTCCCGTGGGAACGCCCCCGTCAGGGAGGCACGCCCCCGGCACGCCCACCAAAGGGGGCGTGCTGTCAATCAACATTGACAGCACGCCCCCTTTGATCGGACACAACGAGCGAAGGACTTTCCTTCGCTCGTCGCGTCTGGCGCATGCGCACGACGGAGCTCCCTCCGTCGTGCGCATGCTCAGTGCATAACATCGACCCACTTGCGAGCGGACAGCCGCTCGCGAGTGGGTCTGAATCAGGGCCATTGTCCGATCAATTGGTCGGCCAAAATATCTGGTGCCCGTCGGCCAGTGTGTACCAGCGTTTACAGACATATCGTGTCGGTTGTGCTGCACAGCTGATGGACAGATATAGCTGCAGATATATCTGTCCATCGGCAAGTGTGTACGGGCGATACACATGCAGCAGCAGCCGCGGTGAGGGGGAAAGGTTGCGACCCCCGGCTAGCGGGACCCGCGGCTGTCTGAAAGATGATGGTCGTTCAGTGTATATGAACGACCATCATCTACAGCTATATCTGCAGATCACTCGATCTGCAGATATATCTTTGCAGTGTGGAGTTGTAGCCAAGATGTGTGTACGTTGGGAGCTGGTTTCGTGAGGGTAGGTAAGTATGAATCAACCCAATAATGTCCAGTATGTTAGTATTTGTTTAATGCTTTTGTTGCTGTTCTCTGTAAGACATGTTTTATGTCACAGCAGAACCAAAGCCTAAAAATTAGATATTGACAAGTTGAAGTACAAAGTAACCTGCTCGGTCTTATTGTACCTTTACTGCGTTGTCCGAACAGCTCTGTTTATGCCTGAAATCATATAATTGTGACTCCCCATATCACTGGATGCTGCAATATTAATGAGGAAGTCCACTGAGGACATTCAGATGGGTAGTTGTATTTAAATTTCCCTGCTAGCAGCTTCAGGGCATGATACAGCAGGCTTTTCTTCTTAACGTGTTTACAGCTCTCATTAGATAATAGAGAAGCTCTGCATTATCTAGGTGTTTATCTTAGTCTGTAAAGGACAGTGCCGCCTACTGTGATAGATATTAGTGTTGGCAGCTATCCGTCCACAAAAGCTGAGATTGTAGTGGTAAATATCAATTTATCACTTTCCCGTTAAGGAAGAAATGACTGTTAAACTGCTGCTTTACATTTTACTTATTTCATTTTAGCTCAGGACATAACCCAAGTTGACTGGCCTTGTATTTAGATTGGGTAGGCAGTTCAGGTCCAGCTTTTGTCTGTCCATAGACTCACACAGAGGGCTTGGTGTAGAGTTGAACGTGTGCTTGTTTGTCTATTTGCACTGTGTAGTCTCTAGGACCAAGTACGGGTGACAGCAAGTCATACCCATTACAAATTATTTCCACTTGTGACTACAGGGGCGTGACTGAGGGTATAAAAGGGTGATCTCATGTATCTTTAATGAGGGCGTCTCGATGGAAGTCCGGTCTTTAAAAATGTTTGAACGGTAGTGTCAATACGCCCGTTTCCAGGTGTATCGTTTGCACCAGGGTTGGTGCAGGACAGCACTGATGATGGGCAACTATCAAATTAAGCGTGCAGATATGGAGTGGATACATCACAGAGATGCCTTCAACTCTGTATACAGATGACTGTACGCATTTATGTCCGTGCGCATTATGTGGCAGCAATTACGGCCGGCTTGTGTTCAACTCTGTATGAGCCCCAGAGTCAGCATAAAGCACTCAAATCTATGGAATGAGTAAAGGGGCCTATCCATTACCCGACTTCTTGAACGATACAACCAATACCAGGAGGTTTTGGTCGCATTGTTCACAAAGTCGGGTAATAGATAGTCGGCAAGGACCAGCGATGCGCCTGCACCCTGGGGCCTTGCTGACCCCGACTATCTACAGAACATGCTGGTCAACCTGACGACGAACGTCAGGTTCCACATGATCCGAGATAGGAGGTCGGGATCCTGCACTGAAAGATGTTCAGCGAACGCCGTTCAGTGTGGGCACCGCACCCGGCGACCTGAAGGACGGAACGCTAGTCGTTCAGTATTTCAGGTCGCCTAATGGATGGGCCCCTTACTATCGGACAGCTCCACGTCAGATAATCTCCAGGAACCACTCGTATGTAGATTGTGGATGTTACTCACAGCTTTCTCTAATATTGGGCAGCTTTTATTTTAGGATGAGTGAACATTTACTGTTCTGACAATAGCAGTGTACTTTTTAGAAAGGGAAATGATTTAATACTATTACTAAATATTTTTATTTTAACATTGAATCTTTTCTACCACAATTATACCAGATACACTTGCAGTATTCCTACAGAGCTTTTAACTTAATTCTCAATATATTACCCATGACTATGACCACACGACTGTAAGTTTGACTGTCTCGGCCTATTGAGAACGTATGTTAGAGGTTTTCCTTTAAAGCTTTTCTATGGCTTTGTAAGTGGTGTGTATTGATGTAACACTGGGATTATAACGATTCTAAACCCGTTTAATCCTACCCCGGGGGACTACAACACCTGATTCTCCCTCCTATGTTAAATATGGCCTTGAGGTTACACATGTGACCTCTAGGGCAACTTTTCTTAACCTATTAGTGTATCAACACCTATTTCCCTATAGATTGTAAGCTTGCGAGCAGGGCCCTCTTACCCTTATGTATGTCTTTTATATATGTATGTATGTCCTTTACAACCCAGTATAATGTTAATGTTGATTCAAATTATAAAGAGCAACGGCTGTGTTTAAGAAATGACAGTTAGGAGCTGATTGGTTAGTACTTTATCTCTCTCCAAGGCTTGATACAAATCCCCCCTAAAATAAAAAAACTACATAAATAATTATATTCTACGGACATGGATATTTTTCCTAACCTCATGAAAGTTGTGCATTTGTCTGGAAGCAGTGAATGGAATATTAGTGTGTACCTGGCACCTTTGTCCAGGGTACTGTCGGTGTGAAGGTTGTGCGCCTCGCGTCCTAGTATCTAAATCTAAAGGAGGCCCCATCTGATATTTCCATGTCTGCAGCGTAATGCTGGTTATACACTAGTACGACAAGCATAAGATTCAATTCATCATACGATTTCTCTTGAACCATACATGCCTACCCTACCGGAATTCGCAGGATGCTCACGATTTTTCGGGTAACCCCCCGCACCACAGGAAGGGTAGGCATGTCTCCCGCATTCTGCCCACTTCCTAGTAAAGTAGGCAGAATGGGGAGACTATTAGCGGTGATCGGCCGGTCCGGACGTTGGGGGAGGGGCCTAATGGCGCGATTCTATGAGAATCGCGTCATTTAGCCCCGTCCTAATTAAAATATGCGTAATCGCATGAAATTCCAATGGGGCGGGACTTAATGACGCAATTTCTGTCGGCCCCGCACCAAACTCCACACACCTGCTTCCCCTCCCCAGGCTTCTCCCGGGGAGGAGAATATGAAGTCGGCAAGTATGCGTTGAACTCCCCAGCAGCTTTCTGGCAGTCCCAGCCGCACGATTTGGTGCATTTTGACACACAATGTACATACGATCTCACCTATACGACGGGTTGTGATACGATCGATCATGTGCCTCACTAAAAACACGCGACCACAACAGATTTAAATAGAGGAAAATGTCACTCAAATGACGCCGTTTGGACGGTCGGATGCACGATGCATCGCATGTGCAAATACACGGCACGATCTGCATGTGATTACAACGGATAATATGGGCTGCACGTCTGATCCTAAGATACGATCTAAGAGCATTGAGAGCGCACATCGGATCGTATTCCTACCTAAACACTACACGATTTCCACACAATGCTTCGTACGAGGCGTCTAAAATCGTACAATCGGCTGGAAATCTCACTAGTGTATGGCCAGCATTACTGTTTCTTCACACGGTCCAGAAACATACCGGCAGGTTAATTCGCTTTGGACCAAACTGGCTCTGGTGTGTATTTATGTAGTTTATAGGGAAATTAGATTGCAAGCTCCAGTGGGACTGTGACTGCTCCTCTCTGTACAGTACTGGAGAATATGTTGGCACTATATAAATAAAAGGATAATAACTACAACAGCAGCAGCAGCGATTTGATGCAGGCAAGAGGCCTGGAAGGATATGCAAAGCTTTCTATGCACAGGCTACTGTACGATACAGAGGAAGCCATTCTCTGCCAGCTGGGTCAGCAGTGTCAGCCATTAAACTCTGCTCCGCTAGATGCTCGGTCCTCTAATGCGTTCCCTTATGCACTTGCTAATCAATGATACAGGTGAAAATGGGCCTTTTGAGGGCTAAGAATCCAATTACTGAGCAGAAGAATGAGGCCGCAATAGCTGTATAGAGCAATGGCTGCCAATTTCCATGTCTGGCACAAAGAGCAGCCCCCTCCTCTTTGAATGACAACTGTTACTACTGATCTATTGGCCTGAAATGGGCCGTAGCGTGTTTGATAGCTTAGACAAGTATTACTGAGGGATTAGTCTGTGTTCGGGAAACATGGAGCAGCCTCCCAGCAGAGGTGGCAGAGGGAGCGCTCAGCTAGTGACTCTCTGCTTGGGGTGTAATGAGGTGGTAATGAGCTGGCTGTGTCAGGAGTACACACTATGTGTGGCTCACACCCTTCAGCAATTAAAACAACCAACGCTCAAAATTCCTACTTAGCACTTTCTACTGTGAAATCTGTGGAGGGTTCAGGATAACTAACCATCAATCAGGTTATTTAAAAAGGTGAGGTGAGACTCCTGTGACACTGGCAGCCCTCTGTGCAGAGGTGAGGCACGGGGCATCAGATAAGGGAGGCCTGAGATTTCTCCAAAGCAAATTGCAGACCTTTTTGTGCCTGAAGTTTGAGTGATCCACCCCAGCGCTTATCTGCAGAAGATCTGAGTGAATGTGTGGCAGCCATTAGGTGAGATTCCACTTTGGGAAAAATTAGAAACCAATTAACACTCCCTTGTCGCGTGTTATGTCCATCCACAAAGTTACACACACACCAAGGAATACAGGACCTCATTCAGAGTCGGTCGAAGTGGCCGCACGGTCGTACGGGAAAAGGGTCCGGATATGCAAATGATTCCCTAGCAAGTTGCGTCCCTAAGTTCGGATCGGTAGCTGGCCGACCAAGGAGAGGAAGCGGTCGGAATTATAAAAAATACGCCCCCTTCTCGTACGCATTGCACGTCATCTCCGGGCATATAAGGATTAATCGAGACCATCGGGAACCATCGAAACTGGTCGTAGAGCTTAAGGTTGACCCTACCCTCTCTTAAGCTCTACGATCATGTCAGTGTAAAAACCTCCCATGTCACATGTGCCATGACGCTACTTTGTTAATTATGCACTCCCATGAACCGTATGCAGTCCCATAAAACGGCGTTCGCATAATTAGGCACGCCTGCGTTCGGATCTCCAATCCCCCGTTTTCAAGCACCTTCCCCTGTTACCACCCACAAACGCCTCAATCTGTCACTCAAACTACCGACCTGGCTGTGTTCAAGGAGAGAGAAATTTCTGATCGTAGCAGCTAGTTTGCGCACGCGAATTGCGAACTGTACGCATGCGCAGTATAGCGAACATCGGTGGCGTACGACCGTGCGGCCGCTTCGACCGACTCTGAATGAGGTCTACAGTGCTTTCATGAGAAGGGAGACGCCATTTTCCTTTGCACACCTCGCTGTAGGTAGAGGCCTGAATGCCACTGCAAGTAAAAATGTCCATTACAGTTCGTCTACACAAGTGGTTTACTCCGTGCAGAATTAAAAGGTAGCTGCATTGTCTAAAAAGGATCTAGTGATCCCGAAGCTGTGTTTTGGGCTCTGGGCTCAATTCAGACCCGCTCGCTAGAAGCGTTTGCACGCACCCAGCGTATGCAAATCCGGCACACTCCCAGCAAGGCAGGCGATCGCACGGCAAGGCATTAGCACGCCCACTATGTCTTGGCGTGTGATCCATTTGTGTATGCAGACGCCCACCAGCCTGTCTGAAGATGCCCACTTGCGCACGTCATCTCCAGGAAGTGTATGCAACCATCGGACCCATACGCAGCACTTGTGGCTGACCATACCCTACCGCAAGCACTGCGAGCACTTCAGTGTTATATTCAACCAAGTGACGTGTACTATGACGCTGCCTCTTAATTATGTACCCCTCTGAAATGTCGTTGAGACGCTCAGGCACGCCTGCGTTCGCACCTCCACTCCCCCGTTTTTAATGGCCAGACCCTGTCACCACCCACAAACAGCTTCTCCTGTCACTCATTCAGCCGTGCTGTCTATGCGCGGCGAGCGAACGCTTCCCGATCGCTCCGACTGGCTCGCGCACTGCGATGCATATGCATGCAGATTGCAAAAAATTGTCTGTCTGCATGCGAACACTTCGTAGTGAGCGGGTCTGAATCAGGCCCCCTGTCCACAGAGTGAAATACATAGGATGGAAGAGGAAATGGTGAACTAGGCCGCAGCAGTACACACTCACCGGTGCTGTTTTTGTGCAGAGCAGCGATGAGGTAGACACACCTAGCTACAGTCCCTACCACCTGAGCAAAAGTCCTGAATGTCGGGACAGTCCCATTAACTCAGGACTGCAAAATCTAACTCGGCACAGGAAGTATGCCAATATTTACATGTAGGCCGCAATTAAAGGACAAAGGTTGGCAGTAGAAGTTATGCACAGTGCAGGGAGGCATTTCACGGCTGTACCAGTATTCTGACTATTTACTAGGTGAGGCATGAGGCACTTTGTTCCCACTGAATTGAATGGTTGCATTCTCTTGAATATTGTTTCAGCATGCAAAATGGATGCCCACTCTGTGTGCGGTCACACCACCGGATTGGAGCATGGTTTAGCCGATTTGGGGATAGACCTATATTCTTCCAATGTGACATTATAAGATGTTGGGTGGTATTGAAGTGATATTTTTAAGCAGGCCATTTACAAAGCTAGGAGCAATGTGTCCTTCTACCTGCTTCCACTTTGCCCATATGCAAACTTCTGGGCCCACCTATAGTGTGTATATATCTGGCTGAGGCCAGTGCAGGCCGATATCATGTTCATGAACAGAACAGTGGCTCATTGAATCAGTGTCTATGCCTCACATAGCCACTCCCTCATCTGAATGACCATTAACTTTGTAGTAAAGTTTTCCTCTTCATCTAACGCAGATAGAGCCTTCCTACAGACATTCGCGATTATTTAGACAATCCGAGATGTGCGACCATGACCACTGCAAGGGGATGCATCACAACTTGCCTAGTCATTCCCATTTTTACTTATTTCAGCACCAGTTGGCCACAGCCACCATAATGGTTTTGCTTTTACACAGCACCAGTCACAGGTCCGCACAAAGCTAGCCAGGTCTAATATCCCCCCCAGAACACCGGTCATAAAGACGACTCTTGTGGGTGCTCAAACGTTGCACCATTCTCGTGTGCACGTTTACACACCTGTACCAGGCACTGCAGGTAATATTGGAATTTATTTAACTGCTATCAGTCATTTTAGGCATTACAATCAATGGGGTTAATTACAGGAAGCCTGCTGTTCACAGGAAAAATAATTGTACCATGATAAAACCACTCTCTCCAGTTCAGTTCTGATAGGCACATGGAACTTAGGTTGCCCATACACTTAAAAAGCCCTTTCATTCAGCCAGATAACCAAACTGAGTGGATCCATTTGTTTGGTGAAGGGTATGGGGATCACGCTTACTGGCAGGTCACGCTCACTGGCCAAACACATTTTCCAGCAGACATTTATTTGATGGCATTGAAATCACTGTATGTTTAGGCAACTTTATACTGTATATATATATTTGCACATTTTCTTAGTTCCCTCTGTCACTTAGATTGGAATTGTCTGAAGGTTTATTTGAAGCATCACCAGAACTAGAGCTCATTATTTGATATCAGTGCTGGTTCCGTCATGATTTACCCAACAGTGAACATGCACATAGGACCTGTGGGATCCAGCACCATCCACTACCCCCCCCCTAAACCTTGGGCAAGGTTCAACAAGTCAAAAAGCATTATGATAGCTATTAATTTTCCTTTCAAGCCTTCCCTTGTTTCACATTTCAAAATCCTACTACTCTCTCCCCCTTTCCCCACGCCTCTTCTGCCAATGAGGAGCGGGGTCTTGGGGTCCTGCCCTGCTGCACTGATCCAGCACCATAAATTATCCAAACTCGACCCCATAAAACTTTACCGAGCCAAGTGTTTATTTTGTGGTGTAAAACCAAGAGATTTGGGGTCAGAAGGAAGAGAACATTGCAAGAATTCCTCTCCACCAGCCCCTCACACCCAAGTCTTTTTTTTTTTTAAGTCTAAGCTAGAGAATATATATTTATGGCTGGGCAGCTGTAAATTCAAAATCTCTGGATGACCCCTCGGTGCACTCTGCAAATTTTTTTTTTAACTCTTTAACCGTCTCCCTAACAAAAACAACTTGCTGTATTCTGTACTGTACATTTATTACCCCTAAATATAGTACATGGATGGAGAGAGAGGTCTGCCCACTTCCTACCTGGTTGTCAAGAGCTGTTATGCATACACTGTACCTGGAACTCTCAGGTAGTCTTAAAAAAAATGGTGTGCGTCTCCCAACTGTCTTGGACATACAAGCCCCCAACATGCTGGGAATTGTAGTTCCTCTACAGACGTACAGCAATAAGTTTGATATTTAAGCAGAATTGAGGTCTGGGACACGTGGACTAAGAGAAGTCACCACATAAGTCAGTGATCCTCATAGTACTTTTGACTGTTCTGTAGACTCTCAACTTATTTTAGCCATGAGAACCCAAGACCTTACCCCAGAAACAATGCAGCCCGTTGGCCTCACTATGTTTGATGCATGAGCAGTGAATACATTCTCACATTATTCTTGGTTTAGGTCTTGTGTCCAGTGCTGGATTAACAACAGGGCAGCTGGGACAGGCACCCAGGGGCCCCACACTCTGCCCCCTCCCCCCAAACACACACTGTACATCACCAGTGTAGCGGCACTGTGGCATAATGTTAACTGGTGGTTCTGTGTGGCTTAAGGTGAACTGGGGGGCACTAAAGTGTGCTCAACACATTTGCGGGGTTTACATAGTATACTTTTTAACAACAATATATAATTTTGATATTTTTATTTGTAGGGGACCCCACAAGTTAGTTTCCCTGGGGCCCTCACAAACCTTAATCCAACCCTACTTATGTCCTATTCTATTGGGCTCAAAGCAGAAGTTTGGTCTGCTACATGATCAGAGATGTACACAAGTCAGACAAAATGACACTGTCACTGGAACTAAATACAGATATTTGCCTGTATGGCCAGTGTGGCAAGATCAGGGTAAGGGCGCTGTCTCCTGCAGTAAACGGTAGAACTTGTCGTGCAGCAGCCCAGTAGTAGTACACTAGTCTAGGAGCTGGTTTTATTAGCAGCAACAAAATAAACAAAACATAAAAGTAAATCCTGACATGTCCAACTCTAACTAAACAAAAGTGTTCCCTCTCTCAGGGGCCCATTTATCAAAGTGCATTTGAGGTAAATTCCCCGAAAACACCTGTTTTCGGGGGTTTACCTCAAATACTTAGTATCCCCCGAATGTATAAAGGAGGGACCGCAGCAGGTATCTCCGATACCTGCTGCGATCCCTCCATTGCCGCCGGCAGCCGCCTCCTCCATAGGTTTCTATGGGGGATGCGATGCTGCCAAATGTATCAATATCAGGAATGCGAAGCATTCCCGATATTGGCCCCAGCAGCTAACGCTATCTAAAGATAGCGTTAGCCGCTGTTTCCTATGGGCACTTACCGCATATCAGCCGGCGGAGGGATCTGCCAGATCCCTCCGCCGGCAATGGGCGCCGCTCATGTGCAGTCCGCGGGACTGCGCATGCGCAGAAGCCCCGACTGCCCTCCGGAGACATCGCAGGGACGGGCTCCTTTCGGAGCCCGTCTCCCTGCATGTCCCGGATAATACATCCGGCAGATAGGATCGCATTTTGCAATGCGATCAGGGGCGATACTGCATGCCCTGATCGCATTGCAAAATGCGATCATTAATAAATGGGCCCCTCACAGTGGAAGGATCTAAATGTCCTACTCACAAAACATATGTCTTTAGCACAGCAGTTACATTAAATAATCAGAGTGTCTCTCAACAGGCCTCTGACCTGTTCCCCAGACAGTAAGAGACTGACTACAGAAACTGACACACTCTTTAACAGCCTCTCACAAGGGTCTGGCAATCCATGCTGCTAATCAGCTTCTATTTACCAGACAGAAACTAAAAAACATGGGACAAATACATCACCCCTTGACAACCTTTCCAGTGATTTTGTCACATCCCCCCCACCGTCCTGTGAGGCAAAACATGTAGTAGCTTCAAAGCAAAAAGCAGGTGACAAAGAATCTCCGTTGGCCAGATGGCTTCCTGGCCTATGGTCTACTGAAAACCTAAAATATTGCAATTCCATGAAGCATCTAGTTCTTCTCCATTGGTCTCTTTATTCTCAACTATCTACTTCAACAGAGAATGATCCGTAATCAATCTAAATATTCGCCCCAAAAGATAGTAACTAAGTGTTTCTAATTCCCAAAGCTTCTTTTTCAACAGTGGCATAATTTCTCTCATGTATATTCTATTTCCTACGTAAATAAATAAGAGGATGCTCTTCACCATCTTAGCTTTGAGACAACACAGCACCGATCCCTACATCTGATACATCTGTCTCCGTGACAAATTATTTTTTTAAAGTTGTGTCATCAAAACTGGTTGGGTAACAATGCTACCTTCAACACCTGAAAAGCCTTTTCTGACTCAGGATTCCATTTAACCATAATGGACTGTTTATTCTTGGTAAGGTCAGTCGAAGGGACAGCAATGGCGGCAAAATTGGATATAAACCTTCTATAATACCCCGTGACACTTAAGAAAGCTCTCACCTTTTTATTTAGGGATTGTGGCCAATTTTGTATTGCCTCAATTTTGTTAAGTTGGGGCTTTATCAAACATCTGCCTATGGTGTATCCAAGATACTTCATTTCTTCTATCCCGAAGAACCACTTTCTTGGGTTGGCTGTCAATTCTGTCTCACGGATGAAGTCCAACACTGCTTGTACCCTGGGTAAGTGAGATTGCCAATCAGTACTATAGAGGACTACATCATTGAGATAAGCAGCACCATACTGTTGATGAAGACGTAGTTTTTTTTTCCGTCGTCCTCTGAAAGGTGGTGTGCCCCATGTGACCCAAATACAGAAAAATCTGTCTTTTTTTTTTTTCTTTGGGTCATGTCTGTCATGCCACTTGCCAGTACCTTTTGGGTAAGTCTAGAGTGGTTAAGTACCATGTTGTTTCTAGCCCCTCAATAAATTAATTCCACACGAGGCATTAGGTAGACATCAAACTTAGACACACTATTCAGTTTACGAAAATCATTGCAGAAGCGCAAGTCCCGTCTGGTTTCAGATTGAGTACAATGGGACTTGACCACTCACTATGCGTCTTCTCAATTATATATAATTACAATTTTTAAAAAATTTCTTAAGACACTGATTCCCATTGGGCTTCTTTTTTTCTATAAGGCTATAGATTAACACTAACCCCTGGTTCAGTGATTAGATCATGTTTAATGACTGTTGTTTTACCAGGTATGTCAGAAAACAACTCTCTATTTCTTGCGGGAAATACTTTAGCCTCATGCTGTTGAATAGTTGAGAGGGTTTTGGCAGTTGTTACACTCTTGAGAGATTGTGGAACCTTTCTAATGGCCAGGGTAACAAATTAACCCAATCTTTCCCGTATTTATCTACCACTTTCATATTCTTTAAAGTTTTGTTTAACCTCTCCACTAAACCACCAGTCCGAAGGTGATACATGGAGGTCCTTAAATAAGTCACCTTAAACAGGCGGCACAACGCTTTCATGATTTTTTACATAAATGGGGTACCCTGATTAGTTAGGACTTCCCTAGTTATTTCCACTCTGCTAAAGACATGTACTACTTCCCTTAGCAATTGTCTATGACGTATTGCGCAATTACCACCAAAATATACTGATGACCCTGGGCAGACTTTATTAGAGGCCCAACCAAATCCATAGCTATTCTCTCAAACTTCTATAATGTGGTCTGGGAGCATGGTACTGACACTAAGGGTAAGATGCACAGTAGTCAGATACATCTTTATGGACCCCTGGCTAGAAAAATCGCTGCAAAATTCTATCAGAGGCTTTCTCTACCCCTAGATGTCCTGCAGTTATGTGACCATGAGACAGGTCTAACACTGTTCTTCTATATGCCTTAGGAACTATCAATTGTTCCACAATATCTTTTCCCATTTTGGACATTTCAAATAACAAATCCTGACATACTGCCATGTGAGGGTATGACAACCTACTATCAGGCTCTACTAGGTTTCTATCAACCACTTTAGCATTTTCTCTAGTCTTTACCACAGTAGAGTCTTTTAATTGTTCTGGGGCAAAAATATATTTTCTCACTTCAAGATCAGGCATTCCCGCCAACTGGTTCAACAACATTTTCTACTTCAATAGGGGGTACATAATTCTGTGCCCCACTGCTTCTCTCGTCATTCCCTAAATCCTCAATCATGCTTGGAGAAAAAGGAACACTGACTGTGAGAATATTCCCACTGCCACTGTATCCGTAACATGATCAAATGGTTCTGGAATTAATTGGGTTTCCCACAGCTTCAGGAAGTGAGAAAAATATTTCCCCAATATAGCATCATACACCAGAGAAGGAACTAATCCCAGAGTTAATACACTTGGACCACACTGTTTTTTCTATGTTCACTTCAGCAGTAACATAATACAGAGTATCCCCATTTATACAGGTTATACCAACCATTTTTCCCTGATATTTTAAGGGGTTCACCAGCTCAACTTTTACAGGAGAAACCAGGATACCAGGATCTAACAGAGCCTATACCCGTTTGCCTTCTACAGTAATTATACACATTTGTTTATCTGTCTCAGTCTGTCTCTGCAGTGCAGGCTAGATGAGCAAAGAAAGATACTCTACGACTCGCATAAGCAGTATCACATTGCATAGGTTCAGAGTATGTGGACAATTAGCTGCAACATGGCCCAAGCCACCACATCGAAGACATCTGATCATATTTTTATAAAATTTTATATGAGACGGGAACCTTCCTGGCACAGCTGGCCAATCTCCAGATTGCAAGCCTACAGTCTCTGGATGTTTAAGTTCATTTCAACACCCACCACCTTTTCCCTTGGAACAGTCTTACCAGAATTCACTGGAGATCACTGTGGTGGAACTAGAGGCCATTGGGATATAAAACAGTTCCTCGGCCACCACATACCTCTCCACCATTTCCACAAGCTGGTCTGCTGTTTAAGGGTCCCCGTGGCTCACATACTTGCTCAGAGCATCAAGCAGTGACTGTAGGTATTGGTCCATAACTACTCTTTCCACGAACTGTGGCTGTTAGAATCTCTGGTTGTAGTCACTACAAGGTGAGGTGGAATGAGGTCATGCATTTGAAAGTGGGGATTTATTCATTTGGTATCCCCAGCGATGAACTTGTTGTGCTCGAACAGACATCATGACTCCCAAACGAGTCAAAATCTCAGTTTTTAGTTTACCATAGTCCTTGACATCAGTAAGTCAAAATATGCCTATTGCGGTTCCCTTGACAGGAAGGGTGCAAAAAGGCCTGCCCAAAGATTATTAGGCCAACTTTCTCTCTCCACTGTTCTTTCGAAAGTAGATAGGCTTCAACATACCTCTTCGTCATCTTTTGCAAAACATTTCTAGCCCATAAGGAGATGGAGCTAGTTGTGACATCTGTGGAAGAATTTTCAGACAGTTCTGCCATGTGCTGTACCACCTCTTTCAAGAGTTTACGGTCTTGGTGATGGTCTCAGCATCCATTTGTTGATGCCTCCGGAGTTCATCAATATCAAATTGTAATGGCCTCTGGGCACATATGCATCAGCCCTATCGCTAGTGTAAGAGATCCGTCTGAGTGCACAACTCCGCATAGCCCTCACTCAGCTTACGTGCAAATGCCCCATTGCCGCCCAGTTTTACTCATTGAGCCGCGAGTGGACTTGAAACCAGGCACGCAGATAGCCGGGCGGGACCCGGGTAAAGGGGGTGTGGCCTAATTGTGGTCGGTGTAACCACGCCCCCTTAGGAGGATTTTTTTTTCTTGCAGCGTCACAATTCGGCACTGCACGCTGGGGAAGGGGGCACTGTGAGCTCCTCAGCCCGGTGCATAGCCAGTGGGGGGCGCGATCAGTGTGATCACTCCTCCCACAGGCATAGGAGACTGTTGTGGCTGCTGCTTAGCAGCAGCAAGCAGTCTCCCAGTGCAGCCCAGCACACAGCAGCGTGTGCTGGGCTGCAGTAATGAAAGAGGGATGGGGGGAGTGGGTAATTAGTACCCGCTCCCCATCTGGCGCCCATGGTTGCAACTAAAATGCATATGACTCGGAATGGCCTGTCACGGAGTGTCACGGGCGTTCCTAAATACACAGCCATGTTTAGCTGGAGTTCAGAAGGCGACTCTGCGCCAGCTATAGGCTGGTGTGTCGATGTTAAACGCCATGATGCGCCGATGGAGCGTTCATAACCACCAGTGGATTTGCATTGTCCAGGGGCATTGAAAGTGGGCATCTCAGGGCTTACACAATCCAATACACTCTAGTATACAAGTTGTAGGCTGAAACTAGCATTCACGTACATTATCGCTGCTGCGGCTCCACAAAAAATAGCAACTGTGGTTTCAATAGCGTCCACCTCTGAATCAGGCCCTAACTGTAGTACAATGGGAATGGTTATTAAATACCGGTTTAGCCACTAGTTCAAATCCCGACTTCAGAAGCCCGGACAGGACAAGATCCCGACTAGGCTGGTAAGGACCCTCCCCCCTAACCCTCTTTTAGTGGTGCCTAACCCTAAGACTCCCGGGGTGGTGACTAACCCTAAGTCCCCTCCAGGGGGTGCTTCAACCTCCCTTCCCGCACCCTAAACCTAACCCTCCCGGGGGGATGCCTAGACCTGGCCATCCCCTAGCCTAACCCACCCTGGGGGGGGGTGCCTAACCCTAAGTCCCCCCGGGAGTTCCTAAACCTAACTCCTGGTATTTCGACACCTATCTTAAACCCCCATCGGGCTTTCGTTGTCGGGAAATAGACCGGCAGCACCTCGTCCGCCGGTCTATTAACTACATCCCATACAATGCTTCCAGGGATTCGCTACTTCTAAATCCAAGTGTCAGACTTGGACAGACTGGTAACATCCAGCTTTTTATGCCAGGCTGGGTCTTCCCATTACAAAGCAATTCTCCTTGTAAATGTAAGAAGATAAAGTCACTTCCTCTGAGTAACTTCTCCAATCTCTGTCCAATAATAACATAGATATGGCTATCTCCCTACCCATTCATACTGCAGTGTAAGGATCTGTACACAGGGTCACCAGACAGAACATAGTGACTATACTAAGAGGAACAACAAACAATTGGATTCTTATCTGCTCTATGGCTGCTGGGAGATTCATGAATGTGTAATGCCTCCGAGATAACTGACCCCCTACTGTAATTATAGGGATATTAAAACTCATCAGACCTCAAATGACTTTGAATATCCATTCTGTCTATAGCAGGGAGTATGTCATGATTTCATTTATCACATTTCCTTGTTAAGTTCCATTTGCCTCAATCATTGTCCAGCACTGTGGAATATGGTGACATTTGGCATTGCATTTTAATTTGCAGCTATATTAATATGCAAATGCTAATGTCTGCCTTCCCCTTGTTCACCAGTGTGCGACAGGGAGTACACGCGCTGAGACGCCCACTTTCACTGACTGTGGACAGTGCTACTACGTCGGGGGCTCTGAACACTCCACCATCGCGTCCACCATTGGCACTTGCAACAGCTTATGTCCTGCTCAAGTCTTTTCTTCTCAAACTCCTCTAAACATGGCCTCTGTGGCTGCGGATCTGCGTACAGCCACGTGCACTGACACTCCCATAACATACCCTTGAGTCGCCCTTTTTTTGGGAACACTTCTGGCCACCTCCCAGACGCAGTCAGACACTAAATGGTGCATACATCGGTACGCATGCACTGTAGGGGTTTTAAAGCTTTTTCGTACACGCATAACTGCGCAAACATCGCCACCTCTGGATCGGAGTTGTACGCTAATGCCGCCAGTGCTGCGTCTGTGTATACCGTGCGAAAATATGGAAACGTTGCAGCCGCTGAGAGATGTATCGAGGCGCCCACCTGCGACTTTGCAGATCCAAGCGCCTGCGTCCAATTTTCACAGCATCTGCGTATAAAGACGCTGCATCGACCGCAGATTATAGGTCTACTGAGAATCCCTATGGCTATTTAGAATGGGCGACAGAACTAACTAACTAAGGGCCTGATTCAGAGCCGCTCGTGTTTATGGTCATTATCAGCACAGGCAAGGGATGACCATCGTAATTGTTACTGCATTGCCACCTTGTGATGGCAGGCGACGATCACTGCTAAACCATTTAATGGATTAAACCATGATCAATGGTGTAGCTGTGGGCATGCGCAGAAGGCGGAGCTGCCCTACGCATGGGCAGAGGAGCACTGCTGCCATGACAGTGTATTTCTCCCTGTGGTGTAATACATCGCCACACATCGGGAGAACACGGATTAAACAGAATAATTCAATGGTGGCAGCCAACACATTCCCAGCATCGAATGGAAAAAGAATCTCCATTGGGACGTGAACATCGATTGTTGCTAACCTTTGGTTTCCGATGGCTATCCCTAGCACAGGCCTTGGCCCTTAACGTGTCCCTGAATTGTGGTGTACAGTAGGTGTTCGTAGCTGCAAAATCTGACAACTTCAATTATACAGTATGAATATATTTGAGATGATTTCAATATAAAAATGTTCAATGTTAGTACAAAATTAAATATTCACACTTTTTGGCCAGATATTTTCATTCGATATGTTAAAATATCCAGGCTTATACCTACGAGCAATAAACCACATTAATTCACTTGGATCCTTAATGCTAGAATAACAAATGTAAATGAACCTTGCTTACTCTTCGGGAAGCACGGCAGACTCCTGAATTTTGGGGAGCTCTCCTGGACTTCCCAGAAAAGTGGGTTGTCCGGTAGCTTTCAGGGTAACACGATGATACAAAATCTATAACCTTGAGGGTACAGTGGGCACTCTGGAAAACGTCACTTGGCCTGACGAATCCCGATTGCGCTGCAACATGCAGTACGTTGGGGCAGAATTTGCCATAAGCAACATGAAGCCATGGATCCATCTTGCCATGTGTCAATGTAATGGTGTGAGGAATGTTTTCCGAGGCCCCGCCTCCAATATCGCCCTCGATATGCGCTGCTGGCCTTGTAGAGTGCTGCGTTATATATCTGCGCTGTATAGATGAATGAGGGGGTTGGAGACCCTGGGTAGACATTGCACAGCGAATTCCAATGACTGTGACACTTCTCTTATCTCCGGGCGCCCGATGGCTCACACTTGTTTCCTCAGTGTTAATTCCTGGGGAATATCAATGTTTTTGTTTTAGCTTATTTTTTCAGTTTCCCCGATTGGTCCTGTTTGTACAAAGCATTAGCCGAGGTCAGCACAGGGTCAAGTAAGATCCTGGACCTTCTCTCATATCCCTTTCTCAATGAGCAACCAGATCTTATCTGTCCTGAGGAGCAAGCGCTAGGACAAAGCCACTCACCTCTCTGCTGGGATAACAGGTCTCCCCAGGAGGCACAAACTGGCCTCAAACACTGATAGCAGATAAGGCCACACATGGTCACATTACTCTCCATTTGTCTCACACTCCCCAGCATGAGATGAATTCAGTCACATATAGGTGACACTTACTGGCACATTGGATAGAAATGTTTTCTTCCCTTCTCCAATGACTCTTTATCTCCATCTTTCTTTTATCTGTAACCTGTTTATAGGCCTACGTATCGCCTGCATTTATAGGTGCTTCCACTATTCATAGGGATCAAATTATCCCTGTTACCTACAGACAAAAACATTCTCATCGATAATGAGATCAGCGATTGCGCAGATATTTCCTGCACACAGTAAAAGTGGTGAACCCCCCCCAAGAATAACAAAACAGATAATGCCTTACAGATATTAAATCTGTATTTACTCCCCGAATAAACCATTTTTAGGCTATGGTGAATGTGTCCTCTGTTGCAAGGAAATGTGTGCTATATATGTGGACACGGAGCCTGATCACTACCGATCGCAACTGCGATTGCGCACGCGATCGGCTGATTGTTTTTGCGTTCTGCGCATGCATCACAGTGTGCGTGCTAGCCACTGCTATCGGGGAGCTGCGATTGCAGAGGCTACACAGACCCATCGCAGAGTGAGGGACAGGAGGTGCCATTTGTGGGTGGTGACGGGGGGAGGGGGGGTTGGCGGAACGCAGGCATGCCAGTGCATTTAAACGCAGTTGCAGGGGCGTGCATAAATTAGCCAGTGCGATGCAGCTTGTGTACTCACAGCGTGCGATGAAGTTAGCAATTTCTGAGTAAAGTCAGGGCTTGTGCATGTGTGCGTGAGGCTGCGATGGTGCTCGATGTTACCGATGGTATGGCAGTCTTGCTAAACATTACGGATGTATGTAAGGTAAGGTGGGCACCCATATGTTTTGCTAAGACTGCATAGCGATCGCAGAGATTAGCATACTATCGCAGTGAGACTGCGTGCGCAATCACAGTTGCGATCCGTAATGACTCAGGCCCACAAACCACTCAGCCATTGTTCTCTCTCTTCTTGGAGAAGCTCTTCCAGGTCTTCAGGATGGATTGGCTTGAGGCCTCTCTACAGCAGGAGATATTCCCTCAGCGATTTTTTGAGATATGGAAGCGCTTCATTGATTCGGGGGCGACACTTGAGGTATACCAGATGTACGCTGTGGTACGTGCCGGGGGCGTGGCTGCACAGACGGAGGCGTTCCCATGGGAACGCCTACCGTCTGGGGCCGGCCCCACTGACATCACAAGTGATGTCAGTGGGAGTGCTTTTCGGCTCTGATAGAGCCGAAAGCACTCCAGGGCTTGCGGCAACGAGACCCTCGGCAACGAGACCCTACCACAAGGGTCTCGTCGCAAGCCCGATGGTCGCGATGGTCTTGACCATCGCGACCATCTTCCTGGCCGCTCGCTATAGCTGTGGGTGGTCACTTACAGCTATGCGAGCGGCCAGGAGGCCGCTCTGAAAAACAAGAAGGACGGCCCTGATGAAGAGCGAGCACTCTGTCAGAGCTTCCGGCACTGAATCAGGCCCTCAGTGTATGGCCATGATCTCTGATGATTTTACCTTGTCAAATACAATATTTTTCAGTCTAACAGACATTTTGGGCCTGATTCAGAGATAGACACTGCTGCATCTGCTCTAGCATCTGTTGCAGGAGTTGTGGGTGCGATAATATGCAAATGCTGGTTTTAGCCCATCTTTTATGTACTAGCATGTACCTGAATGTGCAAGCCCTGAGATGCCCACTTTCGGTGCCCGTGTACGCTGTAACAATCCACCATCGGCGCACCATCGACACTTGCTCCTGCACCACTGACACTTGCTCCTGCGCTATTGCCCCTCACCACTGACACTTGCTCCTGCACCATGGACACTTGCTCCTGCACCACTAAGAGGGACGGCCCTGATTCAGAGCGAGCGCTCTGTCAGAGCGTCCGGCTCTGAAACAGCGCCTCTGTGTGGAGTCTGCACGTCCTCCCGTGTTTGCATGAGTTTCCTCCAGGTTAATAAGAAAACACCACTAAATATGGTATTTAGCTATATGATCATGAAGGGGTGATTCTCTGCTTGAGGCTATCGACAAGACACAGGGCACCTGAATTTGTCATTGGGAAGGCCTCATCCCAAAGCTGTTCTATCCGTCGCGATCTGAATGGTCGGTTTTCTCCCATTTTATTATTTTCTTTGGTTTACTTGAAATTGTGATTAACAGTGTTTTTGACTTTTGGTAACATCCTTATATCCCTTGTAATTTTTGTACATAAGCTTTGAAGAAAATTCTTGAATTAAACTAAACTAATTTAAGTTCTTGGAATCTGTGTTTTTATGACCCAAACGCCTCATGTTTGGCATGTTACCTATGTTTAAATATTGATAAGTTGTATGTACAGGTGAGAGCAGAAGCTTGCCTTACGCCTTAGCGTTAAATTGGTCTTCTGCTGGTGGCAGATACCGGAGTTAATAACCACACGCGCTGAGGTATTGGTGTAAGGTCACGGCGGCGACCCTCAGATTGTCGTATCCGGGAAGATATGACTTCATAGTAAATTAAAATATATATTTAATTAAGCATATTAAAAACACAACATGTTAAAACATTTTTTTATTTTTTTTTAAAAAGGACATAGGACCTCATTCAGAGCCGGACGCTATTTGCGCTCGCTCGTTCAGGAAAAAGAGGTGGCTATTCAAATGAACCGTTCGCTCTTTGCGGTCTGTTCACGCCTCTAGGTCTGAACGAGCAAACAAAACATGCGGTCGTTTTATGGAAAACTACGCCCCCTGGCCGCTCGCATCCTACGTCATGTCCGCAATTTATTAGATTAATCGAGTACATCGACCAGCGTATGAACTGCTCGCTATTCTTGTGGTTGGTTTTTCCTACCGCAATCTTGCGAGCAGTTCTGACTATAAAATAACCCAGTGACGTGGTCAATGACGCTGCTGTATTAATTATGCACACCCTTAAAACGCCCGTTTTGACCTTTAAGCACGCCTGCGTTCGGATCTCCACTCCCCGTTTTCAAGCACCTTCCCCCGTTACCACCCACATACGCCTCCTCCTGTCACTCAAAATAGCAGGCATTCGCTATTTAGCGAACAAACGATTTTCGGCCGCACTGACTGGTTCGCGCATGCGTATTATGATCCGTACGCATGCGCAGTTGGGCAAACATTGCTCGGAACGAACGAGCGGCCGCTTACGAGCGGCTCTGAATCAGGCCCATAGCTCAGGTATTATTTAGTATAGGAATTTTGTGTTTGCAGAGTAATAGAAAACATGACCTGATTAGGAATAGTAGTGGCCGTAGTAGGACTATTAATAAAAATACAAATAAATAGTCAACCAATGCGGATATATCCAATAGGCAAAAGATTACTTATTATCATCATAGGAATAGGAAGTCCATAGAGTAGGGAAGCAGTCGGGAAGCCGACGGACGGAATCCCGACCGCTGGCTTCCCGACTGTCTAATCCCGGCAAGGGTTAAATGACAGGGTCGAAATCCCGACGCCTGTCATTTTACCTATGCCGGAAGCCCGGCTTCCCGATCGAAGGTAAGCCGGGCGCAGACAGCCACGCAGGGGGGGGGGGTTAGGCTAGGGGCTCCCAGGGGGGCGATTTAGGGTTAGGCACCCCCCCCGGGAGGGTTAGGGATTAGGCTAGGGGAAGGGGGGGTTATGCACCCCCGTGGAGAGGTTAGGCTTAGGCACCTCCCCGGGAGTCTTCGGTTTAGGGTGTGGGAAATGGGGGGTTAGGTTTAGGCACTTAGAGGGGGAATTAGGGTTAGGCACTGGGGGGGGAGGTTAGAGTTAGGCACCCCTAAGGGAGGGTTAGGGGGGGAATAGATGAGGGATACTTACCTAAGACGCCGTTCGGGATTTTCACCCTTGTTGGGCTGCCGCTGTCGGCTGGCGGTGATTCATACCGATCCCATAGTGTATGTCATCAAAATATCCTTTCAGTAAATTCGGAGCTGTTGGAGATCCTCCTCCGGAACAGAAGGTGAATAGTGAATACCGATCCTGATTGAGAGACGGTGTGTAGTCCAAAACTGTCATCTTGGCAATTGGTGGTACGCTTAACGCGTTTCGCTGAGGTATCACCTGCAGCTTCCTCAGAAGCGAGTGTTTGGTAAAAACCTGGTTTAAATACCTGGAGCTCACTTGTTAAGTGTTTTTTACTGTGCATATTTCCTCTGGGTACCCCGGTTTCCTCCCACACTATAAAAAAAACCCATACTGGTAGGGTAACTAGCTAACAAATAAAATAACCCTAGTGTGTGTGTCCATGTGATAGGGAATATAGATTGAAATATCCACAGAGCAGGAATTGATGTGAACGACCAATATATCCTCTATAAAGTGCTGCGGAATATTTGTACACTATATAAATAACCTAATAAATAAATAAAATAATAAATAAACATTTGCTCAAGCTTTCAAGGATCCATAGATGTGCATATTAGCAATGAAAGACTCTAGTGGTGTTTAGACATACGCAGGCCAAGGAATCCTGTTCAAGTTACTGGACAATAAGGGCTTGATGTACAGTTTGTGTAGAATATCTGTGTGGAATTATTCTCAGCACATGCACAAATGTAGCCGCATGTATATGTGCACACCCATGCAGAATTGCGTGATTCTGGCGCTTACACCAGCCTCTGCCCAGAGAGACGGGATACCATAGGCCAAGTACATTAAGGGTGTGTTGGCGCAATTGTGCACACATGCAGACCAGGGACCAAATGGGAGAGGGTGAGAGTTTAGAAAATGTGAGAGTAAACTCGGCCAATGTAATAGAGTCCGAGAAAATGCAAAGTCACATGTGTTTCAGACTCTCACGATTTAGACTCTCATCCAGATGTTTTCCATTTTGAAGTTACAACTCGAGCACTGTAATAGTGTGAGAGTTTTACTGCTAAACTCTCACATTTTCTAAACTCTCACCCTATGACATTTGGCCCCAGGACACAGATGCATATACTGTATGTCTGAGGAAGCCATATTATTTGTGTAGTGATCAAGCCCAGAGCAAATAGCTAATGGGAAGGGTCACCGGCACTAGCGAATCTCTTGTGATTGGCAGCTTGCTAATGCACCACTGATGGCGACTGGCACTTCCTAAGATTTGTGAGTCTCCTGGACATTACAGTAGAGTAAGAAGTATAGGGGCTGGGTGTGGTTCTGTCACTCTTTTCTGAGTAAAGTGATCGCTGACATAATTGCTGCACCAAATTCCAATTAGGTGCATGTATTTATCAGTCTGAGCACCTCTCAGTGGCACAGTATTAGGCTCCATCCAAAGTCCTCCTGTGCTCACCTGTGTTTCAGTCCTCAGCTTGTCAGGCCATTACTGATTTTGTAGTGGATAGGACCCTTTTGCCAGCCACCCTGCTAGCACCAGCTCATCAAACCATGGCACAGATCTGAGGGTTGCAACCTGCATAGTCTTTGCATAGAAGCCCAAACCATAGTGTCTGTTAGACTCGACTCCTCTATTCTGCCATTGCTAACGTTCAGGGATGACAAGGATCCCACTACCCCCAGACCCTGGTAAGTGAAATACTATGCTTCTAAGCATGTTTAACCTCCAGAGCCTGGTAAGTGAAATACTATGCTTTTCTAGGCATGTTTAAGCAATAGATTTTTGTAATTATTATTTTATTTCTAATGTATCAGCATTTTTATTTTGCAAACAAAACAAATGGCTATAACCGTAGGCGTAGTGCAGTGTAGTATAAGTGCCTGACGCATAAATGCCATGACCCGGGCATATATGCTACTGGTGCCGACCTGCACACATCGTGCACAGAGCCGGATTAAGCCATCAGGGTGCCCAGGGTACTTAAGACATTGGGGCCCTATGATCTAACAATTATATTATATATATATATATATATCACAAAAAATCCCAAACTGCGCTGATCAATTCACATACAGCAGCACCCTTCAGTAAGTCCCCTGTTAGAAGGACTAATTCAAAGATATACAAATGGATTACTGATCGGGCGCTAAATCGCAACACAATTTATTTTAAAATTTGTAAAACACAATGCAATCTCTCCAAAGGCTTATACGTCTTCATTTTCTTTTGAAGAGACAACTTCACCGTTATTCCTACTCGTTCTCAATTTTGATCAATTAGTCCAAACTATGAGTTCGCATTAAGTCCTCCTCGAGGTTCTAAAAAAGATACCCTCGTACCAAGACACCCAAACACAGGCCCAAGGCCAACGTTAGTAAGAATTAGAAAAATAGAAAGTAAAATAATTCTTTATTAAAATTTAACAGTATGCTAGATGGACAATCTTACACAATTTGGTAATGCACAGCCTTCCAATCTTAGGAAAGGGATATCATACACCTTTCGATCAGCAGATGTTTAAATGTAGTGTCCACCTTTCATTAAAACCCTACGCGTTTCGTCTCTTTATGAGACTTCTTCAGGGGTAGATCTAAAATATATGATATATATTATATATACTCAATATTGATGTATACACATGTACTTAATGTATACCCAAAATTAGGCAATTCTTTGGATCAGAAACTGTAAGACCTCATACTTGATGTCTAAAAAACGGTACCCGTAGTTTATGTCAGACCATCTGGTGGTCAATTTATTGAACCAAAACCGTGCAACTGGGTAGATGCTTATGCTTCTGAATCCAACTGCTACACATAAGCATCTACCCAGTTGCACGGTTTTGGTTCAATAAATTGACCACCAGATGTTTTTGGTGAGAGCTCTGGTCAGAGCGTCCGGCTCTGAATCAGGCCCTATATTCACTCTTGTGAAGTCTTCTCTTGATTGTTAACTTAGGCACATATACACCTACCTCCTGGAGAGTGTTCTTAATTTGGCCAACTGTTGTGAAGGGGTTTTTCTTCACCAGGGAAATAATTCTTCTGTCATCCACCACAGTTGATTTCCATGGTCTTCCGGGTCTTTTGGTGTTGCTGAGCTCTCCGGTGCATTCTTTCTTTTTAAGAATGTTCCAAACAGTTGATTTGGCCACACCTAATGTTTTTGCTATCTCTCTGATGGGTTTGTTTTGATTATTCAGCCTAATGATGGCTTGCTTCACTGATAGTGACAGCTCTTTGGATCTCATATTGAGAGTCGACAGCAACTGATTCCAAATGCAAATGTCACACCTAGAATCAACTCCAGACCTTTTACCTGCTTAATTGGCTGCTGTGCCGCCGGGTCCCCGCCACTGCTGCCATTGCCGGGTCCCAGTGCCGCTAACGCCTGCAAACGACAGCCATCTTGGTGCACCCAAGTGAAGCCACAGTGAGTACACCTACTGGAGGCACCTACTGAGGCTGCACAACAAGTTGAAACTTCCTATCGGTATAATGGCGGATTTGTGAGGTAATAGTTTAAAAACTGTAACTTTCTCAATTACCTGAAACCCAAAAGCACCTAACCCTGGAACAATAGCTACCTAATAATACAAAACCCCAAACCTAAATTCGCCCCCTACCCTGAGTAATTCCTTCCCAAATATCCCCCATAGAGAACAGCAGAAAAGTGGTCCTAATAGAGCAGTGATTCCCAACCTCGGTCCTCAAGGCACACTAACAGTCCTGGTTTTAGTGATCCATGCTTGAGCACAGATGGTTAAATCAAAATAACTGAGGTACTAATTAAGTCACCTGTGCTCCAGTATGGCTATCCTCAAAACCTGGACTGTTAGTGTGCCTTGAGGACAATGGTTGGGAACCCCTGTAATAGAATGTCATAAAAAAATTACAGTTGGAACTTTAGATTGTTCCCAAATCCTAATTTTTTAGGTTTTTGCCCTGAAATTTGGCATGCAGCCTAGAGCGACAAATTTACCCGGCCATGCCAAATTTCAGCTCAGTTCCTCCAATAGATTTTGAGGTGTAGCCCCTCAAACATCTTGTCCCCCTCTCGGGAGTTCTCTATGGGAGAATTACGTTTTTTTTATTCAGCCTTAATATAAGGGCCCTTATAATAACTATATATATATATATATATATATATATATATATATATATATACACACACACACACACACACATATATATATATATATTATATATATGCAGACTGCTCCCGGAAGTCACTGTGTGTCATTGTACACCCGGCGGCAGCCTAGTACCGCTCAGCGGCACCGTCAGTATGACAGCGGTCAGTGACTGCCGGTGCAGGCTGCATCGCTATGGATCGAATCAGCAACAAAGATCCAATCTGTGGCATGGCGGGGGGTCTTCTCAAAGAGTTGGGCACAGAATATAATAGCTAAAATCTCATTGGTTGCTATGGGCAAAACCTCCACTTCTATAAAGCCGCACATTAGTAAATATACCCCTAAGTAGAGCTTATTATCTGCTTTGAGGCCCATTTAAATTTCTATGCAAGTAAATTTTATGACACGCCTCTCAGATGTAGCAGTACACGCCCACTTTAGCGCCGCACTCATAGGTTCCGCTTTCACAATGTCCATGAAATGCTTTTTCAAAAGTAGGCAAGTATGACAAAATAAGAATTCAAATGTACTAATCCTACAAGTCCCTAGTAACTCCTGCCCCAACTATTTTTCTTTACAGACAAATTTTATTAAAAGGTTCAAGCAATACAAAATGTAATGTCAACATTGATTGGGCAATATGAAAAACTCTGAGGAGATACTTAATAAGAAAGACAAAAACACAGGTAAAAATAATATACATAATGGCCCTCATTCAGAGCCGTTCGCTATTTGTGGTCGCTCGTTTAAAAACAAGGGGTGGCTATTCAAATGATCCGTACGCACATTGCAGTCTGTTCACACCTCTAAGTCTGAACGAGCGAGCAAAACATACGCTCGTTTATTTGTTAAAAACGCCCCCTGGCCGCTCGCATCCTACGTCATGTCCGCTATTTATTAGATTAATCGAGTACATCGACCAGCGTATGAACTGCTCGCTATTCTTGTGGTTGGTGTTTGCTACCACAAATTTGCGAGCAGTTCTGGCTATAAAATAACCCAGTGACGTGGTCAATGACGCTGCTGTTTTAAATATGCACACCCATAAAACGCCCGTTTTGACCTTTAAGCACGCCTGCGTTCGGATCTCCACTCCCCATTTTCAAGCACCTTCCCCTGTTACCACCCACATACGCCTCATTCTGTCACTCAAAATAGCAGGCACTCGCTATATTGCGTACCAACGATTTTCAGCCGCACTGACTGGTTCGCGCATGCGTACTAAAAACCGTACGCATGCGCAGATGTCCAAACATCGCTCGGAACGAGCGTACTGCCGCTAACGAGCGGCTCTGAATGAGGGCCAATGATTTGAGAGTTGTATGCTCTACCGATGTTTTCGTAGTTGAGCGATTATCGGGCGTCAGCGCATGCGTCTCGCACTACGAATGCATCAAGGTACATTGCCATAGTCACTCACAGAGAGTATTTACTCGCAGTGTGATTGACAGCTGGGAGCGTTTGGGGGAGGTAACGGGGAGTGTTGGGTAAGAACGCAGGCGTGTCACGAACATTTCAGAGGCGTGTCACATCCTGCACCTGCAATCCCATACGCAATAAACATGGCTCTGGCGTCTTAGTTCCCGCAGCCATTCTGCGCGTCCAGACAGTTACTCAGGACTGCGAACATGGAATGATCTGCGAGCAATGCTGCGGCTTTCTGAGCGGTGAGTATTAAGATGTATTAAGGTATGGCTGTTTCTGATGGGAGTGTCATGGCAGGGCCAGATTAACAATGGGGTGAATGGAGCTACAGCCCCAGGCCTCCACATAAATATAGGTCCATCATCATGGAAGCATGACGATAAGCAGCCACCCAGCTGGCCATACACTTGCCCATAAATCGTACGTATTATAATTGTATTTCTAGTTTTCCCACAAAATGACACAAGTGTTTCTATTTTAATGTATTTAGGGAGTCAGTTGGCCTGATGGACACGCTCACATGGCACTGGTCACACCCACACAGCACAGGCCACACCCACATAGCACAGGCCACACCCACACAGCAATGGTCACAGGCTCCTCCCCTTCTCAGTATAAGTCCTTGAACATTCACAGCCCCATGCCCATGTGGCCCTTAATCCGACCCTGTGTGCATGGGCATACAGCCCGACTTTCGTGCTTCATTTAGGTGATCGGACATCTGTTGCAGGTGGATCTTTGTACCCAGCATTCGGCTTGTGCAAGTCCAGATGCTGATGATAACAGCCGAAGCATGGATGCAAAAAAACATACAAAAAAAAAACAGTTGGCAGCGTGACCTGGGCGTATTAAATCAAACAAATACACACATAGGTGGAGAGAGAGCTTGCTTAGCTTAGTACTGGAGTTCAGATCCCCTCCCATGGTGGATAGTCCAGGGGTGTCAAGTTTTGTGAAGCGATAGTGAGTTGTCCCGAGGTATGTTACATATAAGTTCTGTCTCTCCTAGATTTCTAACCCGACCCATAAATACTCTCCTAGTTACACTTACTGCTCCTTCAGTGACATTCTGCCTCTTCCTCTCTCATAACTTCATCTCACGCAAGGCTTCTCCCTTTATGCAGTGTCACATCTATAATGGGCGCAGGGTGAGCGGTGCACGTGGGCCCCTGTGTCAAGACAGGCCCTGCGCCCAGAATGGACCCCACTGTGTGCTGAGCAATAAGCCCACCCCCTATACCTTCACCTGGCAGCTATCTTTCAAGTGTAATTCAGAAAAATAGCGTTGGTGCAGGAGTTTGAAGGACTCTGTGGCAGAGACTTTGCCATCTGCTGCACATGCCCCATCTTTCAGAGTATATCACTTGTCAACATGGCAGTCTTCAGAAAGTATAGGGGGGTGCAGCACTCACCCCCATTAATACTGCTATGCCATTATGATTTATCAGACTCTCCTCAGCTTTCAATATTTTTGATCCTTCAAGACGCATTTCCTTAAAGAATCCATTCCTTATCCATCTAGTCCAGGGGTCTACAACCTTGGCCCTCCAGCTGCTGTGGAACTACACATCCCAGCATGCACTGCCATAGTTTTAGCATGCTGTTATACCAAAAAGGTGGCAGTGCATGCTGGGATGTGTAGTTCCACAGCAGCTGGAGGGCCAAGGTTGAAGACCCCTGATCTACTCAATAACCAATGTTCTAAATCTTATTATGCTTTACAGCAGCCACTTACACTTACCTGCAATAGTGATTCCGCTGCCTTATATATTAAACAATCCTTAAACCTAGGGCCGCTACAGGGCTTAAATGCGCCCTGTGCCACCTCTGCCCCCTTAGCGTCTGACGTCATGCAGAGGGGGTGGGGCTTTCAGCACCGGTAAGTGACTGGGAGCATCCTGAGGACACTCCAAATCAGCTGCACACACTGCAGGGTGCCTGACTGGAGCATCTAAAGGACACCGCAGCAGTGATCCAGGCTGCAGGTTGCCGTTCTAGGTACCCTGAAAGTCAGAAGCAATGGCTGTGGGGCAGAGAGGGTGCCGCCCACAGCGCCCTGCACGGCGTCCCGGCCGCACACCCCTAGTCATGGCCCTGCCTAAACCTTGTAGATTGTAAGCACATTTGATAGAGACATCTTTACTCTCTGTTTCATGTCATTATGTCATTTGTTTGTATCGTGATGATCCCCACAATGTGCAGGATGGCGTAATATACTTTGATGCTTTTGAAATAACGATTTTGGTATTTTAGTGTAACCTCCCTGGGGAAACAGGTCCTATCCTAGATTGCAACCTTCTTTTGGCAGGGACAGTGCTCCCTCTTTAACGCAATGGCCACTTCATTAGATACATCTTTATAGTAATGGGGAGGATCCCCCTCCCGGAGCACCCTGAATTTTTATGGCATGGATTCAACAAGGTGATGGAAATATTCATCAGAGATTTTGGCCCATGGTGACACGATGGCATGACAACGTTGCTGCAGATTATTTGTAGGCTGCACATTTATGCTGTGAATCTCCAGTTCCACCCAGGGACAGATCTATAATGGGGGCAGGGTCCCTGAGTCCAAGGGGGCCCACACCGCACACGGGCCCCTGGGTCCAGGGGGGCCCACACAGCACACCCTGCTCCCATACTTTCTAATACTTGCGTCTCAGGAGTCCCACGTCGGCTGAAGATGCGCCATACAAAATGCCTGGATAATGGGTGCATGCGCAGTAGGGAAATTGCCGGGAAAATGGCTGCCACGCGTACCTGCGCAGTAGACTCCGGGCACAAACTAATGCCCAGAGTCTACTGAACCTGTCAGTGCGCCGCGACCGCCACAGAGAGAGGAGGGGGCCCCGGCTGGTGAGTGAACAAGGGCCCCTTTCTCTGTTAACACGCCCCTGGTTCCACCACATCCCAATAGTGCTCTATTGGATTAGTGTTTTATCGTATTGGCATCTGGCGGCGGTTGCGGCCACGCTCAGGGAACCGGCTTGAGATGACGTGTGCTGTGTGACATGGTGCGTTATCCTGCTGGAAGTAGCCAATAGGAGATGGGTTGGCTGTAGCCATAAAGGGATGCACGTGGTCAGATACTCTGGTAGGCATGTAAACGGAATCGCTATGTGATGCTGGCAGTCGGGATCCCGGCTGTCAGAAATCCCGACACCGGCATTCCGACACTTGTTGTTCGGTATGCTAACCCTCCCCCTCTCCTAACTCTCCCTCTTTGGTGCCTAACCCCAAGCTCCCCCGTAGTGCCTGAACCTAACCTCCCCTTACCCTAAACCTAACCCTCCCCCCTTAGTGCCTAACCTTAACCCTCCCACTAGTGCTTAACCCTAACCCCGCACCCCACTACTCACTTTTGGTATTCCGGCTGTCGGGTTGTCGGCACCGGGATTGTGATAGGCGTCAGGATTCCGGCGCCGGTAATAACAGTGCCGGCATCGCAGCCGCCGAGATATTGACTGTATCTCATTTAAACTATATTCAGTTGGTATTAAGGGGCCTAGAGCCTGATGCAGAGTCGCATGCAGACGCCACACATATGAAAATCACAGACCAACAATTTCTGACATACCCAAACCACCGCATCTGGTGCCAACATTCATGCCACAGTCAAAGCGTTAAATGTTATAGCCTGCGGACTGCAAGCATTGGGGAGTCTGCCCAATGTTTAAAGTAGCAGCCATTTAAAAGCCAAGATCAACCTAGTTTTACCTTTTAAATACCTGCAGTCCACAGGCTATTACATTTACCCCAAAGTCTGAACAATAACTGAACCTCTTGACCATGGTTACATGCCATTATATGCATTGAGTTGCTACTACATGAAAGGCCGACTAGATATTTGCATGAATGAGCAGATGTACAGGTGTACCTAGTAAAGTGGCCACTGAGCGTTTATATGCAGATATTTAAGTTCTATTGAATAAAAGTATAAATCATGTTTTTTTATTTATTTATTGATTGTGGGCTGCTTCTACAGTCAGATTGTGAGTTCTTTTGACTCTGTGACACTCTAAATTCCTTTAAGTGCAATTTTTGTTGACCACTAACCTATAAGGCCCTCATGAATGATCCCTAGAGCATTGCAAGATCGAGACCAGAATATTGCAATTAACCAAAGTGTGTTTTTTGGTTTGGGGTATGTAGGCAAAGCGCTAATAGCTTGTCATGGCGTTCCAATTTTGTCACTAGGCTGCTAGACACGAAAGAGTTGGACTGCATGCTATAACTGCACAATGGTAACTGTTGCCCTCTGTGAATAATAATGACAATAATATAAAGAAATTGTGCTCGTGCTTTTAATGTGGAAACTCTGCGATCAGTCTTTGCTGTTGCTGTGTAGCTGTATGTACAAGAATCAGGAGAAACCTATATATCGTCAATAAACTTGAAAGGTGCACAGTGCCCCTAGTGGACAAAATATCATGGAAAGTGTCAGAAATTTTCCTTGTTCTTAACTGTTAAAACACAGAAGGGAATTTATACGCCTACATGACAAGATGTGCAACACATTGCTTTCAAAACGTTAAGTTGTAGCTCTGAACATCTGGAGTTAAATGATTAAACGTAATCACCCATTCTGACCTGTCTGTGAACGTGATTTTCTGTATTTGTACTCTGCCTCAATTTCAGTATATAGTTTATATCCCGGCTCCGGAATCCGTTCACCAACTGGCATCCCGACGGTAAGCAGTGGGGTTAGGGGGAGAGGGGGGTAGGTTTAGGGGAAGGGGTGAGATACTTACTGACGGTTGTCGATATCTTAACTCTGTTGGGATGCCAGCGTCTGGTTTCTGATACCCTACCCCTCAATTTCATAGCTGATTGAAGTTTCCTGTCACAACCTTCATGGTAATAGGGACGGCTCTGTAGAACTATTTTTCCATGAAGCTGCCTCCCTAAGATGCTGCAATGTGTAATAACAGTGGTTCTCAAACTCTGTCGTCTGTACCCCAAACAGTCAATGTTTTCTATCTGGCCACACATCTAAAGATTATCTGTCCAACAAGCCAACTAGTTGATTGAAAATGAAGAATCTGGTAACGTATGGGAGTAAATGTTGATCAGCAATTTGCTCCTAAATGCCAGAAAACAGACAAGTTTGTTAAATGTTTGATCTATACAATTTGTTCAAACAACAGTTTTTGTCCATTTTCCGGCGTTTGGGAGCAAATTGCTGATCATCAGTTACTCCCATACGTTACCAGATTTTCATTCCAACCAATCAACTAGTTGGCTGGTTGGACATATAATCTTTAGATGTGTGGCCAGTAAGTCACCTAGCAGGTGCACAGTTGCAGTCATTACTCAATGACACATTTTAAAAGATCCACAGGTGGAGCTAGTTATTTCACTTCTGATTCTGTGAGGAGACCTGGAAAACAAGAACTGATTAGGTTCTCAAATTTGGTCCTCAGGACTCCAATGTGTTATACCATGTAGCACATTTGAAAGCTAGACTTCACTATTATGTGTTATAAATATACTAAATGACATTGGGGGAGATGTACGAAGGCCAGAAGCAGTATCAGCGCACATTTTATGTGCGCTGGTACCGCTTCTCCCCGATGTATGATCGGGGGTCTGGGCAGTAAATGACAGGGGCGCTGTGCACCCCTGTCATTATCGGCACTGCTATCTACAAGATAGCAGCGCCGAACGGCAGGGCCATGTACGAACGCTCATACCGCATGACCGTTCGTCCGGCTGTAGCTGTCGTTATCGACAGCTACAGCCTAGCGCTAGCCTATCCCCACAGCAGGGACAGCCCCGTCCCTGCTGCGGCGGCTGCCGGCTCCACGCGGGGATCTCACGATACTTGCGAGATCCTCCTGCGCATGCTCAGTGGAGCCGGCCGCGACAGAGACACAGCGCATCAGCACTAGGCTGATGCACTGCTGTCTCTAGCGGGTGGTGCCGGAGGGGGGAGTTAACGCTCCCCCTCTCCGGCCGATGAGATGTTTATACATCTCATCGGTAGTGCTTCCTGCTTCGCCTCGGTAAAGAGGCGAAGCGGGAAGCGTTATAGCGGCACGGTAAGTGCCGCTATAATACATCTACCTCATTGTACTATACAGGCAGAAGAGCTGCATGGAAAAGTGGGTCTTCAGACCGGTAAAATTGAAGCTAGCCACACACACAATTTATTGATCACACCAGACAGCAACTTCATCACACATAAGAAACTATTACTCATTATCTTAGAAAATGCTGAGTATGTAGAAAAAGTGTTATCACACAGGACAAAATGTACACCAAATCTTCAGTTACTGATACAGGCAAATGGCACAAATAGATTAATTCAAACAAATGTTTTACCGATCCCTCTTTGAGAGTTCACATTAACATACAGACATCAAACATGCAAAAGGTATTAGTGATCATTTCTGACTCCAAGTTGTGTAACCGATTGTTTGACAGCCTCTGACCACATTTGGAGGGCCTTCCAAACAATCAAATGACTAGGGCAGGCCTGGCCAACATGTGGCACTACTGATGTCCCAGCATACCATCCCACTGATCAGCTGGTGAAGCATGCTGGGACTTATAGTTTCCCAACAGCTGGTTGTCCAGGCCTGGACTAGGGTGTTTTTGTTCCATCTATATCAGTCATTTAAAGCAAACAAACTAATCATGGAATGCATAGGATAGTTATCACAATATACATCCGCCTGGATCCACATCCAAAACAAGGCCCATACTACCCAAAAAGAATGAACGTTCCCTGCTTCGGCATAATGCCCAAACATACACAACAGACATAAAAGAACCATAGAGTCACACCCTATACTGGATGTCCACACATATCTGGTAACACACAACCTGGTAGAGATGCTTGTTATACCCCTTTCAGACATAAACCCTGGCTTTAACCCAACTCGGACCCTGGACACTGAACATGGGGTTTCAGTACTTACCACCTTTCACACCTGGGTTATTCCCGGGTTGTCACCCTACACTCCGCACCCGGGTCTTCCAGTGACCCAGGTCTTCCATCTAACAGTGGACACTTGGAGATGATGTGGCTACTGTGCCTGCCAATTAGGCAAGACCCGGTTCATGCCTTTCAGACATAAGCAGGGGCACTGACACAGATTGCAGGTCCCGGGAATAACCCTGGTCGATTGCAGGGTCGCAGACCTGGGACTGTCAACCCGGGCGAGACCCTTTCAGACATAAGCAGGACCCGGGTCGACTCGCTGTGCTCCGGGAAGTTCCTAGATTTATGCTTATGTCTGAAAGAGGTACAACTGTGACCACAACTGAAAATCATTCATAGAAGCACAAGGAGATTTGCCATCATTGGATTTATTTCCCATATGTTTTATTCTCATATTCTCAGTACACTAGTGCCCTCTGAGTGCCTATAGGTAGTGCCCTCTGAGTGCCAATATGCGGTGCCCTCCCAGCACTACCATGCTGGGCCAATTAAACCTAAAAGTACAAGGCTTTGTGTCTACAATTCTATTGAAGAACACGATTGCCAGACACTTTTGCAAAAACTAACTTCCACTAGGCTACAGTGAAAATGGCAATAAAATGTAAAACATCTCGTTTTGTCAAGGTATGGAAACATTTACAGATTATTACTAGCTCATTTACAAAAGACCACTTGTAATTTAGATTTAGTGGTACTTTAAAGATCAGTCCATATGTGCTGATGTTTGGTTATTATACAATTTGGCTAATATAGCCAGTCTTCGTTTAGTACTTCCGTAAGTCACACTTGGTGCATGCATACAAACAACAAACGCTGAGGCTAGAGTAGACGCACTGAAACCATTAGGCTGAAATAATAAGAACAATTACAGTATACTCAGGATCCAGGTAGCAGATGACAGATACATGATGCATATAAATTCAACAGTCAGCACATTTCCCAGCCTGGGCAGTAGGACTCAGAGAAGAATTTTAAATGTCCAGATCCATTGCTTGGGTTCGGTCGGAACCACACATATCAGGCTAGTTTGGTCATTTCAACCAAATTGCCATCTCTGTGAATTATTTTATCTGAGCTTCCAGGTAAAATAAACTATATCCAAAACTTGTACTATCCACAATCCCATCTTCTTTTGCAGAGCACCACCTGTACTATTCTTACTAATAACTGGCAGATTATAGCACTAACGATGAGATCTGCAGAACCCTGTTCTGTTAAAACTATACCGTGGCCAGAAACAGCTTTAAAATTTAATTTGATTTAACCTCTTGCTTACTGAAGGGTTATTAATTGACTACTTTGTACATAGTTACTATATTGACGGAGTACAGAGAGCATGATTGGCTCAATGGTCTTGCCTGAACAGCTTACAATCTTTGGTGGCAGCAACATAGGGAAACAGTTTAACAAGGTGCTGAAAATAGATTTCCCATCTCTTGCACCTGAACTGGACTTAGTGAAGTTGAAAAGTGCTTCCGTTGGTTATTCTATAAATGTAAAAGTTTTCCTTCGGACTACATGCAAACCAACCACAGAGCCCAGTGTACATAAATCTCGCTAACCATTGTGGCTTTTTCTATTTATTAATTTCCAATGACTCCCCTCCCCCACTCCTTTCCTAATCTCCCCCTATCTCCCCCTAGTTTATTCCACTTTTCCCCTTTCTTTGCCGAATTTGTCACCACCTCTCCCCCACACTGCTTACCCTCTCTATCTGCCCTTCCTTGCTCCTCCTATCACGGCTCTGTACAATCTCAGATAACTCACACATAATTGCCAGTACAAAGCAATTAGCTTAGATCTCGCTCCATTCATCACAAGGTTTTGGCCTGGTTCTTGAAAGATAAAAATACATTAACACTCAATTAATTCCTTACATGTTAGTGACATGGACTGAATAACGCTTCGCCTGCTGCAGAGTAAAAAGAGAACGTACACTTTGGAAATATCTTTCTGCGAGGTGCGAGGTGCGACCTGCGTAGCCACCTTTGTTGCGGAATTTTATTGTATTAGGACACCGTTAAAAAAAAAAAAAAATCCAGGGTTTTCTAGTTATTACGGCTCATAGACAAACAGATTTACACAATATAAGACAAAAGTAATTTAAGACAAAAGTAACTAGTATTATTTGCAGAGAGTACTTACTCCCCTATGGTATCTACAGAAACACAACATGAATTACTTGCATGGTACAAATACAAATTTGAAGGCACAAGAGAAGCCACCAGTCCTTTTTATTGCATCTTCTGGTTTGTGTGACCTCCCTCCCCCAATATTGTACTGCATCATAGAAGCTGCAGATAAATAATGATTGTACGGTTCTCTGTAGTTCTCTAGAATCTAAGGTATTATCAAGGTAACAAATCAACCTCACCTGCACGAAAAGGGTATATGCAGTGCCTGCCAGGCATAGATTTACCAACTGCATCTCAGAAATACCATTTATTGTACATGTTCACTGAAATTTAATCCAGAACACACTAGTGTAGAATATGCATGCCTATCCTCACACATGTCACCAAATAATATCTATTTTTAATTCAGCTTTACTTTTAAAGACAAATGCATAAAAAAAAAAAAATATATATATATATATATATATATATACACACACATACATACATGTACATTTCCAATGCTTTCTACATGTACACCATGTTAACAAGCTATTTAGAAGCATATACAGCTTTCCATAGTTTTATCCAATTAATTATATTTCTTTACTTTTGTAACAGCAGCAAACAAAATTGGAAAATGTTAAGCCGCACCCTCCAAAAAGTTGGTAGTACAATTATAATTTATAATACATTGTGCCTATATTTCACTTAGAACCTCCTTTGTTATTCCTCATTCATTGCACCGTACAATATAAAGCTGGTTGCATTCCCTCCTCCCAGCCACACAAACAGCCAGATGCATCAGAGATCCGGGGAAAAAATAATTGCAGATGGCTTGTTTTTATTTATTTTGCCATCCTATCTAACAGACAATTGATTTATTTTTACAAACACTTTCAGTCCGAATAAAGCCACTTCTGAAATATAATTTTGTCGTTTCACACTATAAATAGACATTCACTTGCTAATTTTAAACGCACTAGTCAGCAGGATGTTTTTCGATGACGAAAGGGTTTCGTAAGCAAAACATTTGTGCCAATAGGTGTCAAAACTATTTTAAGGGAGACAATGGAAAAGTAAAAAAAGTGTTTAATTAAAGCGAAGCCCAGATATAATGTATGCAAAATAAAAAAAGGCAGATCTCCGGGAGTCATATAATAGAATGTTTATCTTTTTTTTTGGTTTGTTTCTGAATTTATATTTTTCCCCTCCAAAAACACAACCGAGAAAGAGGCGATAATTTTTGTAAATATTCAAAATATTTTGAAAATCTAAAAAGTTATGTGATGTTGGAGGCATTTGAAATAAACACTATATATATATATATATATATATATATATATTTGTAATACCTGATAAAAAATAATAATTAGAGATGCTCACAAACTGTGTGATATATATTTAGTAGTAAAAACACAGGGTGCTTAAAAACCAGCCTCTGTGAAAACAAACGCACAATATAATGGAGGGTTGAGATTTATTGATCATAAAAGTGGAATTTGACAGCATGTTGGTGAAAGCAAACGAGTCTGCAATTCCTTATTGCGTTCTATTTTTCTCTGTGCTCAAGTCTACCGTACATGTTTTTTTTTTAGTTTAAATTCATTATTTTTTTCTACCACGTTGTTTATTAACATAATGAAAGTGAAATGTATATTTTAGTCAATATATTTTTACTTATTTACAAAAAAAAAAAAGTTTGGAACAAAAAATATCTTATTTTATAATCAATGTTTAATTTTCCTTTAAATTTTGTTAGTTTGTTTTTTTGTGTGGGGGAGGGATTTTTTTTGTGCTTGTAAAAGTAAAAAAAGAAATAAAAAAATTACAAGCAATTTAAAATTATAAGCAGGGTATGAAATCGTTTTTTTTTTTTACAAATTGCTGAAATTACAACCCAATAATATTTTGCCTTCTGCGGTAGAGGCTGTGCTCCCAGGGACAGATAAGATCTCGCTTGCAGATGCTCAGCGTGTTGTGTAGCAAAGGACAATAAATATTCTGTGGGCTGGTTACCCAGTGAACGGGTTAATGGGCTAGAGCTCTTATTTATATGGACGTGATCTCCACACCATGTGCTGGGGAGGGGGTGTCGAAGATTTAGTTTATTTTCCTCTCTCTGTCTCTCCTTTCAGCTGATCTTCTTTCAGAACAAACTGTTAAACATTTAACTGATTAGTTTATTTGCAAAGGCAATTAGTGTCAGGCTGCTTTGGAAAAATAAACTCTTATGAAGATGGATAGAGGGGAGACTAGGGAGGAAAATCTACATCCCAAACATGGGATTTGTGCAAATCCTACACATTAATACACCCGAATAATCTTTTAATCCACCACCTTGTGCTTTCATTTTCCTAACCAGAAGAGCGTAGGCTCTGTCTAAATTCCGGTAATTAAGTGGTTAAGGTGCGATATCCTCTCTATTAAGGGCTGGTTGTCGGTAATCGTTCGTAATGCAGAATTAATCCAGCCTGCAGTTAGTTCCTGCTATAGGAAGGCTTTGTACTTCTAAAACTGAGAAGACACAACAACACTAAACCGTTTATGGGTCACAAAACTTCAGAGATTCTATTTATTTACATGGCTGCCTGGATAAAATGTGGCACCAATCACTTTTATTCCATGACATTTATAGGAGTGTAATCTGCGTTTTACATGTAAGCCTTTAGAAAAACAGTTTTTATTTTTTTCTCTCTCACTATGGGAGCTCCATAGGTAACATTAATAGTCCCAAGAGATCAGAACGTTTAAAAAGAGCCACTTGGGACATCATCGCCCCTTAATGCAGTGCCACTTGTTTGCATCTTATGGCGGTTTTGTGGTAAGTGCATGATGCCACGTGTACAAGAATGGTCCACTATGCCAAGGTAAAAGTTTCCTATGGGAGCAAATACAAACAAAGTTTCCACCATAAAATAATATTTTTTTTTATTATTGCTCCTATTAATTATTAAATAAATATCTGATATAAAAACTAAAGAGAGAATAGGTCACTGTATCACACTATTAGTATGCATTGGAGAATTGTGGTTAGAGAGATGCTCAGAGATTTGCCAGATAAGAGTTTACTGTGAAGATTTTAACCTCTTTTATCTTGGGGTCAGTCACAAGGTGAACTTTTTTTTTTTTTTTTTAAAGGAAACCTATCTCTGTATAGAAGCTGAGGAAATGGGGAAGAGGAGGAGGGCCTGTTTGTGTACACAACTACACACACAACCAAACGAGAAAGGTGAAGATTGTATTACAAATCACAGGTCTCCACACGACCATTGCCTTGGACAGCCCAGATTGCAGTTCCAGGGGCCCAGGGTCTCTGCACAATAAACCAGTAACATCTCCGCTGTTTTTCACAAACTTGTTGCTTAATGTAATTAATCCAGATCACACAGAGCGGTTATTCTCAGTTTGTTGTCCAGGTCTGAGCAGAAGAGAACATTTTTTTTTTTTTTGCCGGTTGGAAATTGGAATCATTAATTCAGTTTAAGCCATAAAGATGATTTATATGGCAGCGGGAGACAGTGAGAGCATCTTGTACACAGTCTGCATGTTGCAGCGTTAACCCTGCCGTGTCCTCAGGCCTGGACAACACTGTATGCAATAACTGTCCTACAAGGGTGCAGGCCTATGTCGCTCGACGCCATAGCTAAAGTAGAACGATTCATAATAAAAGAGCTCAGTGGAAAACACATTTGGGACCCCCAAACAGCTCAATTTAGCTGTCAGTTAAAAAGAAAAACCTATCGCCTATTAAAATAAAATCTAACTGCCGTGCACTAAAATAGGCCCTGAATATATGAATGCATTACAACGTCACCGCACCTTCTGCACATACACACACACTGTACCTATATTGACATTGTAGGTTAGGTTGAATTTAAGATACGAAAGAAATGCAGATGTCAGCTCATAATGTGTGTGTATATATTTATATATATATATATATATATATATAATTATATATATATACATATACACACACACACACACACACACACATTATGGGCCTGTTGCAGAATTGACTGTCAGGTGTATGTCCAAACAAGTATATATGTACCTGTATACAGAGATGTGTGACTCTTGAAGCGACTGTCCTCTGTGTATACACCCGGTGTGTTAATTATCACCATCATTATCAGGGCACATGGTGCACCTAACCTATACTAGATGTAAAAGATATACCCCCAAACAGGTGTATTGTCTGTATATCCCTCACTGAACTTACTCATCCTACGTGTGGATGCCCCCTTACAGCCCTGCTACACCTTTTAGGTCAAAGGTGGAGCTATGATTAAAATGCCAGCGCTTGCGTACTTTCAGATCCGGAGAATGCGCAGTACTCTCAGATCCGGAGAATGCGCAGTACTCTCAGATCCGGAGAATGCGCAGTACTCTCAGATCCGGAGAATGCGCAGTACTCTCAGATCCGGAGAATGCGCAGTACTCTCAGATCCGGAGAATGCGCAGTACTCTCAGATCCGGAGAATGCGCAGTACTTTCAGATCCAGAGAATGCGCAGTACTCTCAGATCCGGAGAATGCGCAGAACTCTCAGATCCGGAGAATGCGCAGTACTCTCAGATCCGGAGAATGCGCAGTACTCTCAGATCCGGAGAATGCGCAGTACTCTCAGATCCGGAGAATGCGCAGTACTCTCAGATCCGAAGAATGCGCAGTACTCTCAGATCCGGAGAATGCGCGGTACTCTCAGATCCGGAGAATGCGCAGTACTCTCAGATCCGGAGAATGCGCAGTACTCTCAGATCCGGAGAATGCGCAGTACTCTCAGATCCGGAGAATGCGCAGTACTCTCAGATCCGGAGAATGCGCAGTACTCTCAGATCCGGAGAAGGCGCAGTACCCTCAGATCCGGAGAAGGCGCAGTACTCTCAGATCCGGAGAATGCGCAGTACTCTCAGATCCGGAGAATGCGCAGTACTCTCAGATCCGGAGAATGCGCAGTACTCTCAGATCCGGAGAATGCGCAGTACTCTCAGATCCGGAGAATTCGCAGTGCAAAAACAAGCAAGATACACTCCGCAAACACACACATGTTCAACTAAGCATCAGTCCATATCTATCTGTACGCTAACCCGATGGTTATCGTACACCTCCAATGGTATAGGGGGTCTGCGCATGTGCAGAACGAGTCCTGCGACCTCGCTCATAGACACCACCAAGCTGCGGCTGACTGATATACTGCGGAGTTTGGGGGTGGAGCAGTGGCGTGGCTGGCCACCATTTCTGGAAATGGAGGCATGACCAGGGTCTGCCTCAGTGAGCGTAGATTTCTTGGCCTCGCAGCTGCCAAGACACGGCCAGGCTGCGGTAAGCTTCAGCTACCGCAGCTTGGCCGATGGAACAACCATCGGTCGTGATGGTGATCCCAACCTTCGACCTCAGTTGCAGCGCTGGGATCACAGATGCAGCAAGGAGGTGTCTGTTTCCTATAGACACCTCCTCCTGCTGCATTTGAGATGGACGGAATCGCACAGACGCTTGTGTGCGCCTCTGCAATTCTCTGAATCAGGTCCTATAGATATACACACACTTATATAGTGCGTTTATATACACAGGCTGCGCTGCAAGTCACATCTGTCTCCTGAATACTGTCATTACTCACTCAGGGCTGAAGTAAGCATTTAATCACATGTAATGTCACTCTAACCATAGGGGGAGCACCATGTACCCCATGCCCCCTGCCCGCCCTCAGCCTTCCTTGTCAGATTTCATGATTTAACCCTTCGCCTCCCTCCTCAGTCCATGCAGAGAGATGCTATCCAGACATGTGGTGGTCAGACCCTCTCTAATCCCCCTCCCCATGCAGGATCCTCTTACACAGAAGAAGCTGCATTTTTCTGTAAAGAGTGAACTTTTTTTGACCCCCCCTCAGTCCTCCCCACCCCCCCTCCTCTTCTTCATTTCTCACTGACACAGTCATGTACTCAATGTCTTTCATGGGGGAGAATAGCTGAAAAGTGGGGAGGGGTCCTTGCTATATCACATCTTCCAGAAGATATATATCTCCCTCTGTACAGTTCTGGGGATGCTCAGGAACGTCACCCGTCCTTGTACGGTTTATGTTTAGCAGCGATTACCATCAGCAGGCTGCAGCTTTCTAACACCTTCCCAGGGTTTAACACACCAAACAAACAATAAGCCTCATTAAATCCATGTGATGTCCACAGATCATTAGCACGCCATGTCGTACTGTACAGAATAATCACACAACCGCCTCAAGAGTTTATAAAGTCACTTGACAAGAAGACCTTGTTTTGAGACCCGTAAAGTGGAGCCATAGTCATCTGCACACAACAGAGATTGCATCAATCAGATTATAGCTATAATCTAAGTGACACGTACTATAAAATCATAGCTAGGACCTGACTGGTTGTTATGGGTAACACCTACCCTTTTTTTCGCTTCAGAAGGCTTGCTAAATCTCCCGCCTGAGCCTACCAATTCACCAGCAACTAGTGATGTCACCTGAAGTGATGTCACTTGTTCCTCATGAATTATGCAGCATGCTCATAAATATTGGATTACCTGCCTCTAGTGCACAGGTGACAGCTCATCCAATCATGCGACAGAAGACCCTTCACGAAAAACGTATAGTCTGAGAATAATGCGCCATCTTGCCCCAAGAGCATATAAGGGCTTGATCCGGAGGGGCAGACAGGTCCTCATGATGCGACTGCTTTCGGGATGTGGATGGCCTGCCAATGGGATGCTAAGGAGATTATTACTGAACATTTGTCTTAATGCACACACATTGAACCTCCCCATTTTTTTGACAGCCAACGCAGCCACCATCACTAGTAGCCGTACTTACGCCTACATCATGATAGGTGCAAGAGATTCGTCTGGAAAAGGCATGCCCTTGGCATACACAGGTCTATCACTGGCTGCACGTCCACGACACTCCCAGCAAACGGTTGCCTGAACAGCCAAACTGGCCATTTCATGGGCGGAGAAAAACGTCCAAGATCCTTGGAGATAAGCAAAGGCGTGTATGTTTGGTACAGCGCATGCACCGTTTGCTATAACTCTCCGTATCCGGCTGCATTCGGATCTGCATGCGAACCAGGCCCATAAGCCAGACAATCTAGTGATACATTCTGAGAAGTTGTTCCTCGAGCTACTGAAACCGCAGGAGACCTTGCTCCGAGTACTTACAATTTAGTGCCATAAAAATGGAACTAACCCAAAAGAGTTTTTTCACTCTAAAAGCACAATAGGAGAGTGAACCCACGTCCTAGGAGCTTGCATCCTATGCCGGGTACACACTGGGACTTTGTCATTCTGATTCAGCAAAAATCGGAATAACAAATCCTGCATATTGTGCAGTGTGTATGCACGATATGCGCGCTCCTGCGGTTGCATACAAAGACGTCAGGATGGATGTGTTGCACATCAAACCTGACGATATCGCATGCGGCCCCATTCATGTTAATGAAGGACGGAACAAGGGATCATTCCATTGTTCATTAACTCGTTCTGATGTGTACCTGCGGTACGACATGTCAGTACATCGTCCAGTGTGCACCCACCTTTAGTTATATAATTAGGCAAAGTCCGGCACAAATGACTAGGATTGCATCAAGTGAAGAGATGGCAAAACAAAAAATGGCAGGATCTGCGGAGTAAGTTCTTTCCAAGCTTCTCCTTGACAAACATACTACCGGAGATATGTACACATAGATAGACTACTGAAGTGTGTTGTGCATGTAAGAAGCTATGGACTCTAACCCTTAAAGCTCTTAAACCATTAAAGCCTTCCAGCTCTTATCCTAACTTGCTGCTACGTCTTCCTTCCTCCCTGCCTACCCCATCTGTGTCACTCCTGTTTGTCTGCCCCTCCCTTTTAGAATGTAAGCTTTTTCGAGCAGGGCCCTCTACCCTCTTGTCCTTCTCCCTACTGTATTTTAATTTATCTCTCACTCCCCACTAGGGCAACTAACACCTGGCTGCTTATGTGGATGCAAAGGTCGCTAATATAGCTATGTTTATTATCCATTTCCGTGTCCTGCTTTGTATTGTATTGTATTGTAAGTTGCTGGTTACTTATTTGTTTATGTACTTTGTAAGGCGCTGCGGAACATTTGTGGCGCCATATAAATTATAATAATAATAATGTCAGAACCTGTTTCATGGACCATGATTATTAAGGATTTAGTACAAACACCCTACAGAGCTTACCACTGATTTTGTTCTCCTATACAAAAAATCTCTAAATTCTCTCCTGGCTACATAAACTCATTCTCGTTTACGTTGTTATTTTTTATATATTTATATTTTTTAATTGCTAGATGTACACAGGGCTCTTCACACATTTAACAGTAAATGAAGATTATTGGCTGACATGTGTGATAATGTTTAGAGGGCCCTGCCATACCCACAGAAATCATCAATTAATATCTGACATGGCCTGTTAAATAAGGGCACCCAGGCAGGCGTGACAGACAGGTCATTGGCACCTTACGTTGTCTCACTGCTTGATCTACAGCTTTTTAACGACTCTGCCTTGTCCCATTGTGTGGGGCGAAAAAAAACAAAAGCATTTTGCCATTGAGTCAGCCAATCACCGGGTCCATAAAACTATCCCAGCTAGGAATGAGCCCTGAGAGGCGATAATTAGAGCTTAACAGCAAGTCATATAATTCTGGATACCCCAAAGGGTTCTGGACTGCTTGCCTAAAAGGTGGCCCTGATTGATGTGGCGACAGGTTGGAGAGATTTATGACCCGTGCCTGTCTGTGTACAGTCATGGGAATATCAGGACCTAAAACGGACCTAGTGTGGACCCTACTGGTGGTCAGAAATCACTGACGTAGTTTCTACCAATACATACTGAGGTGCACACGTCCTCCATAGCAATCATTTGCTTTAAAACTTTAGCAGGCCCAGGTCAAATATCACATTATTAATGGGTTCCCCTTATCCCTCTAAAAAACACAAGGCCTGTTTTACAGTTATATCCCAAATGTAGAGTGTATACACTTTCTTTTAAGCCGTAGAAGCAAGAAAAACAAAACACATTTTAAAAATATTTGCACAGTTAAATTTTTACATTGTTTTTTTTTATTTAATTTTTGTGGCAGAGTATAAAAAGCAGACAAAATAAGCAATACCAACATCTACAAAACAAAGTGAGCAGCACACATAAATGATAAAAAATGGCTTGGCAGAGAAAAAATGGCTCAGTAGCAAAATTCTATACAGTTAATGGAAACATGAAGACTCTAGATCAACTATTAGCACAAGAAAAACTACATAGGTTGAAGATTGAGGAGTAAAAATGTGTCAAGTAATATCGGCATTGTAAAGTGGGGGCGGGCCGCAATCGTGCCCGGGACGCCCCCGCAATGCCCTTTTAAGCTGCCCTCACGCCTCCTGCTGCACTGACCTACCTGCCCCCTCCCGGAGGGGGACCTGTCTGACCCTCCCGGAGGGGGCTGCTAGAAAGCCGCAGAAAGTTGGTAAGTACTAAGAGGCTGGCCTTAGTAAAATTAAGCCTTCAAATACAGACACTGGTGAGGCCACGACGCCACAACTGTGGTCCAGCCAAGTTTGCTGTCCGCCTTGACCAATATCTGATGGTTCGCCAAAAGATGTTAGACAGTATTTGAATTCTTTTTGGGCCCATTCATCTAAAAGTATTTATCCAGGATTTATTGCCAGGACGTCTAATTGCGGACTCCTGGGCCCAAATGACTAGTTAGTTTTACACTTTCTTTTTTTTATTAAATTGAGCAGCATTTGCGCTTGCCCTGAACTTTGCCTATGTGAGAACCCCTATTCCTCCTCTCCAGTCATAAGGCTTAATACATGAAAAATGCATAGTCACAATTACATGCATTTGTTTTCTAGGCACACACAGAGCAAGGCACGCTATGTAAAATGGCGCTGTAGTCACTCAGCATCAGCCTGATAGTGGTCACATTTTCTTGTCATAGCTGCACAACCCCGCCCATCATGAAGGCATCCAATCATCTTTGTTGGAGAACCCTCTGCTCTTATGGAGTCTTAGGATGTACTATGCTCTGGCAAGTGATACATTGGAAAGTGATAAACTACCAGCCACTCAGCTCCTAACTGTCATGTTACAGGCTGTATTTGAAAAATGACAGGAGCTGATTGGTTGATAGTTTATCACTTTTCCAGAGCGTAGTACATCTGTCCCTAATGGGTATATTTACTAAAGTGCGGGTTTATAGAATTGGAGGTGTTGCCCATAGCACCCAATTAGATTCTAGGTATTATCCTGTAGAAGGTGCTAGGTCACCATTCTAGATAAATAAGTAGAATCTGATTGGTTGCTATGGGCAACATCTCCACTTCTATAAACCAGCACTTTAGTAAATATACCCCCTAGGTCTCCTATTAACTAGAGAGGCCCCAGACATTTCACGAGCATAGCCATAGATATGTACTAAATGCCCAATCCCCTCCAAATCCTATAATGCATGAATTTTTCCAAAAAATGAAAGAAAAACAAAATGTAACTTGATTGAAAATGAAAATAACTAAGGGGCCATTCCAGAAAGTTCTAATTTCCAAAATAACCTCCTGTAGGTACTGAATAAACTAACACTAAAAAAGTCACAAGTGTGCTACGGGCAAATGGCTGCAAAATGGTAGCTGGGAATGACAGCTGTTTCCATATGTAAGCTACGGATTAGAAGCCCCAGTGACCTTACAGCAAACATATTTTTGTTTTAACTGGAACACCTGAATGAATCAAATTGGGTTATGACCTCCTACGCTGCCAGCTGTGGCCGTCTTTTTAGAAACTGTTCCAGGATTCGGGTAGAAGACCACGATCTCACCCAACTGTAACCCGCATAAAACCTTTCCCTATCGGTGTGGATTTTGGTGCAACAAATACGTAGCCAATCAATAATAGATGAGCAAATACAGCAGTAATGAGCAGTAGAACTAGACCCAAACAAATGTGTATACTTATATATGAAGAATCGTGTTTGCTTATTAATTACTAGTAGTTCAAACTCTCACCCTGAATGATGCCAGATCTTTGGGAAAGCCCATCCCAAACCTCAAGTCACAGACCTGAATAGAATAAACTATAATTGTACTGCAAGGCGTATATTTACTAAAGTACAGGATTTTAGAAGTGGAGCTGTTGCCCATAACAAGCAATCGGATTCCACTTTTTATTTATCTATAACCTTCTAGAAGATAATAGCTAGAATCTGATTGGTTTCTAGAAGCTCCACTTCTAAGAACCCGCATTTTAGTAAATATACATCTAAGATGGAGCAGACTTTTCATTCATTTACTACATTAGTACATTTATAGTACGTTGTTCTCTAGACATGCATTGTTCCATATTAGAAAAGATTTAATTTGCATAATAAATAATTTTAGTGTAAAGAACCAAAGCCCAGGAACAGTCATGTGACTTTAATGTCCGAAGCAGCTATCACGGAAAACCTGTCATTTCTCAGCAAATACCGGCCTGGCCGTTGTGCCTAAAAATAACCCTTCATTGTTTTATCTGTCAGTTCATTTTAAACATATACAAGGCCAGACACAAAATGTGATTTAATACAATGAGCACAATAGCACAAATGTGCTGTCAATAAATACATTGTAAGGACTTAATTTTAAATTAAGAAATCTTCCTCTTTGATCTAATAGTGTAAGCTTGACGAATTAAAGTAAATGTCTTATTGGTTAATTGAAGTTAAGTATTCATTAAGTGTACCCATCACGTAAGGATAAGGCTACTAGCTGAGAATGTAGATATGTACTAAGGGCCTGATTCAGACCTGCTCACAAGCGCGTCGATGGTGGGGCATTGTGCAAGCCCCGGAGCAAGAGAGAAATTCTCTCGCTCCGGGGGTTGCTACAAACGGGGCGGCTGTCGATGTTGATCGACAACTCGTCCCGATTTGTAGGCGGGGTGGGGGGGGGTGGACAAACAGAGGCACCTGCCGTTTGTGGGCGGCTCTACTGACATCAAAAAGTGATGGGGCTTGCGGCAGACGAGACCCTACCACAAGGGTCTCGTCACAAGCCCAATGGTTGCGATGGTCGCAACCATCACCTGGCCGCTCGCTAAAGCTGTGGGTGGTCACCCACAGCTTAGCGAGCGGCCAGGAGGCCGGGTTTTTTAAAACAAAGCGGCCGCCCTGATTCAGAGCAAGCGCACGCTTTTTGTGAGTGGCTCTGAATCAGGCCCTAAGAACCTATAGGCAGCCATTTAGTGCTGTATTCACATGCATATTGATTTAACTTGCACAAAATCATTGTGGGCCTTGATTTAGAGGCTGACGCTAATGCATGCGCGGCTGCCATTTTTTCTGGATTCGCATCTGCGATAATATACGAATGCTGGTTTTGGCCTTTCCCTTGTGCAGTAGCGTGCCACAGACAGTGAAAGCCTTGGGACGCCCACTTTCAATGTTCGTGGACAGTGCAAATCTGCTGGTGGATTCCATCAGCGCACGCTCACGGTCACCATCAACACTTACGACGCCCGATGGTTGGCGAAGCGTCTTCTTCTGGACTTTCTCTAAACATGGCCTCTGTGCCTGCAACGCTGTGATTGTTTCACTGACACTCCCGCAACAAGCCCATGAGATGTCCCTTTTTTGCGTTCACTTCAAGCCGCATCCCAGGAATGCCCTTGGCTATTCGCCGCTAGCTCAAATGGGAGCGATCCCTTATGCAAGAGCAGTCTCTGCGTACACTCAGTGGTACATATATACGCCATAGGGGTTTCCAGAACTTTTTGTGCATGTGCGGTAGCAAATAATTACTCTACTTGCACTGCGTCCACCTCTGAATCAGTGTGAACCAATGAGATTATAGCTATCATTTTAGAATGTACTAGATAGATGATAGCTATTATTTCATTGGTTGCTACGGGCAACACCTCCACTAGTCCTCTTTAGAAGGTTTGATAAATCTCTCGTTAAGTTTTACCTGTTACATAAAAACAAATCTCTTTTATATTTAGATTTTATATTTCACTAAAAATATTGCCACACTGTGCGACCCACACCATTGCCACACTGAACATTTGAGCCTCAGAGGACTAAAACCAGAGATAAATTACTGTAATTCTAGGTAGTGTTATTAAAAAAACAAAAACACATTTCATATGATTAATATAATGTTTCTCCATGGCGCTGTAAATGATAGCATCACTCATTCAAAAATTAATTTCAGGGCACAACATGCAGACACAGCAAAGTACATAATCACCCGTTTGTACAGATATACTAATAAGTTAGGCTGTATATGGATAGCTCTGCCACATATAGAGAGCCGCAAAAATAATCCTTCACGTATACCCTTCATTTGCTGCTGGCCAAACACCTACAGACCCTACTGCCAGTGGCGCAATTGGGTATTATTTTATGCTGGTACTGTGAGCACGCTCACGAATAACGCCTGTGGCCGCAAGTAACAAGATCATGGCCACGAGTCATTTCTCGTCATTCTGAGGCTTGGTTAGTGCACCAGGAACTGCTGGGCTGCCCCCAGTCACTCAGGCCTCAAGGCCCAAGTCCATCTCGCGTCTGAGCGATGTGACTTGCTCGGCGGTGCAGCTAATGGCGCCGGCGGTAAGGTAAGAAAAGGTCCGGCGCACCGGCTACTAATTTCAAAATGATATGCCGTACCGGCCCGTACATACAGTACTCATTTGCCCCACTGCTTACCACTCAACCCGGCTATCACAGTTTACTTCCAAATTGGCCAAATTGGTAATTAGGTGCAAAGGCTGAGCAGTCTGCCTTACACTATGGCCGCTTAGTGTGGACAACACATGCAGATAGGTTTCCATTGCATCATTCATGGGTATGTTGCATAATCCTTTAGAAGAGACACTTTCTCAGATGGTGCTCCTCTATTTTGTAGTAATGTGAACAGTGGCGTAACTAGGGTATTTGGAATCCAGGGCAAATTTGAAAATGGAGCCCCCCCTATGTGCGCGCACTGAAAAATGGGCATGGACACAATGGGCGGGGTCACTGAAAAATGGGGCATGTCAACATTACACATATACCCCTTTCTCTTCACTCTGAACATTCCTTTCCATTCCATATGCACCTTAACCCCAATAGTGCCCCTTATACAGTCCCCCCTATGCAGTGCCCCCAGTAGTGGTCCCTCTTATGCAGGCCCCCAGTAGTGCCCCTTATACAGTACCCCCAGTATGCAATGTCCCCAGTAGTGGTCCCTCTTATGCAGGCCCCCAGTGTTGCCCCTTGTAGAGTACCCCCAGTATGCAATGTCCCCAGTAGTGGTGGCTCTTATGCAGGCCCCAGTAGTGCCCCTTGTGCAGTACCCCCAGTAGTGGTCCCCCTTATGCAGGCCCCCAGTAGTGCCTCTTTTACAGTGCCCCCAGTAGTAATCCCCCTTATGCAGCCCCCCAGTAGTGGTCCTCACTATCCAGTGCCCATTGTAGTGGTCCTCCCTATTCAGTGCCCCCAGTGCAGTGTCCCTTGTGCCTCCAGTAGTAAGCCCCTTATATAGTGCCCGCAGTAGTAGACCCCCCCTATGCAGTACCACTTATACAGTGCCCCCAGGAGTGGTCCCCCTATGCAGTGCCCTTTATATAGTGCCCCCAGTAGTAGTCCCCCCTATACAGTGCCCTTTATATATTGCCCCCAGTAGTAGTCCCCCCTATGCAGTGCCCTTTATATATTGCCCCCAGTAGTAGTCCCCCCTATGCAGTGCCCTTTATATAGTGCCCCCAGTAGTAGTCCCCCCCTATGCAGTGCCCTTTATATAGTGCCCCCAGTAGTGTTACCTGATGGAGTGCCCCAGTATCGGTACCCCGCAGTAGTCCTCCCAGTAGTAGTCCCCCCGATTAGTGCCCCCAGTAGAGGCCCCCCCCATAGTAGTCCACCCCCCTATGCAGTGCCCCTAGTAGTAGCCTCCCCCAATGGTGCCCCCAGTAGTAGTCCACCCCTGACAAATACAAATACACAGCGAAAATAAAACAGTAAATAAGAGAAGAAAAATAAACTTACCTGAATCCACGCTCCGGCTTCAGTTACAGCTCCCGCCGCCATCGCACGTCAGCCCTCCCGGGCTGGCGGCGATGTGTGTGTAAAAATGCAGAGCCTGAGCCCGCCTCCCACCCGCCGCCTGGCGCTATTGGGTAACAGCTCTGGGGGAGGGAGGGGGCTTGGCTGTGCAGCACAGGACCGGCGCTGGGCGCAGGGAAGCCTAGCGCCTGTCCTGTGTAAATGTGTAGTGCTGACCGCACTCACTGCGGCCGGCACTACACTGGGTAACTAGGACAGGATCGGTACCGTGGCCGCCGGTGCCCAGGGCACGTGCCCCACTCACCCTGCCCTAGTTACGCCACTGAATGTGAAGCAGCTTAGACTTAGCTAGGTACACACCTAACAGATATATCTGCAGATGATGGTTGTTCATACACACTGAAAAACCATCATCTGTCTACGGGTCCCACTGGCCGGGAGGCGTGATGTGCCCCCCTCCCCACTGCCTCTGCTGCTAGTGTACCGTACACACAGCACGATGCCCCAAAATATCTGCACATATATTGGGCGATATGTCTGTGAACGGCGTCGCTCAGAGACATATCGCTGGTACACACTGGCCAATGCACACAAGACATATTGGCCGATCAATTGATCGGCCAATATATCTAACAGTGTGTACCCAGCATTAGAGACCACGCTTCACTTTATATACAGTCAGGTGCATAAATATTGGGACATTGACAGGATTTTCATATATTGGCCTCTATTCACCACCACAATGGCTTTGAAATGAAACAAACAAGATGTGCTTTAACTGCAGACTTTCAGATTTAATTTGAGGGTAATTACATCCAAATTAGGTGAATGGTGTAGGAATTCTATATGTGCCTCCCACTTTTTAAGGGGCCAAAAGTAATGGGACTATCAACTCAAAAGCTATTTCATGGACAGATGTGGGCTATTCCCTTGTTATTTCATTATCAATTAAGCAGGTAAAAGGTCTGGAGTTGATTCTAGGTGTGACATTTGCATTTGGAATCAGTTGCTGTCGACTCTCAATATGAGATCCAAAGAGCTGTCACTATCAGTGAAGCAAGCCATCATTAGGCTGAAAAATCAAAATAAACCCATCAGAGATATAGCAAAAACATTAGGTGTGGCCAAATCAACTGTTTGGAATATTCTTAAAATGAAAGAATGCACTGGAGAGCTCAGCAACACCAAAAGACCCGGAAGACCACAGAAAACAACTGTGGTGGATGACAGAAGAATTATTTCCCTGGTGAAGAAAAACCCCTTCACAACAGTTGGCCAAATCAAGAACACTCTCCAGGAGGTAGGTGTATATGTGTCAAAGTCAACAATCAAGAGAAGACTTCACAAGAGTGAATATAGAGGGTTCACCACAAGATGTAAACCATTGGTGAGGAAGACCAGATTACAGTTTGCCAAACAAAATCTAAAAAAGCCATTACAGTTCTGGAACAACATTCTATGGACAGATGAGACAAAGATCAACTTGTACCAGAGTGATGGGAAGAGAAGAGTATGGAGAAGGAAAGGAACTGCTCATGATCCAAAACATACCACCTCATCAGTGAAGCATGGTGGTGGTAGTGTCATGGCGTGGGCATGTATGGCTGCCAATGGAACTGGTTCCCTTGTATTTATTGATGATGTGACTGCTGACAAAAGCAGCAGAATTCATTCTGAAGTGTTTCGGGCAATATTATATGCTCATATTCAGTCAAATGCTTCAAAACTCATTGGATGGCGCTTCACAGTGCAGATGGACAATGACCCGAAGCATACTGCAAAAGCAACCAAATAGTTTTTTAAGGTTAAGAAGTGGAATGTTATGCAATGGCCAAGTCAATCCCCTGACCTGAATCCGATTTGAGCATGCATTTCACTTGATGAAGACAAAACTGAAGGGAAAATGCAGGAACTGAAAACATTTGCAGTAGAGGCCTGGCAGAGCATCACCAGGTATGAAACCCAGCGTCTGGTGATGTCTATGCGTTCCAAACTACAGGCTGTAATTGCCTGCAAAGGATTTGCAACAAAGTATTAAAAAGTGAAAGTTAGATTTAGGATTGTTTAGTTTGTCCCATTACTTTTGGCCCCTTAAAAAGTGGGAGGCACATATAGAAACCGTTGTAATTCCTAAACAGTTCACCTGATTTGGATGTAATTACCTTCAAATTAAATCTGAAAGTCTGCGGTTAAACCACATCTTGTTTGTTCATTTCAAATCCATTGTGGTGGTGAATAGAGGCCAAAATATGAAAATTCTGTCAATGTCCCAATATTTATGCACCTGACTGTATATAGGGAACTTCAATTTCACTACAGCTGACAAAGCACTGGCTGCCTTTCTAGTAGATATTTCCTTGGGTATTTTTGTCCTGGAAAATGTCCCTATTTTTCAGTTTTCACCAACTGCACGGTACAAATTCTCTTATTCTGTATTTGGAATATCAAAGCCCAATACCTATTCTGATGTCTCTTTAAACTTAGAGATGTACTTATAAATACAGTAACAAGATATAAAACTCTTTTCTGATAGCATGTCATGATGTGGTTGCTTTTATTTATTATCAGTTATTTATATAGCTCATACATATACCGCAGCGCTTATAAAGAATATTTGGCCATTCACATCAGCCCCTATCCAAGTGGAGCTTACAATCTATGGCCCTCTCATTCAGACCCACTTGCGAGCGGCTGTCCGCTCGCAAGTGGGTCGATGGTCCCCACTGCGCATGTGCACGACGGAGGGAGCTCCGTCGTGCGCATGCGCGAGACCCGACGAGCGAAGGACTTTCCTTCGCTCAGAGTGTCTCATCAAAGGGGGCGTGCTGTCGATGGTGACTGACAGCACGCCCCCTTTGGTGGGCGTGCCGGGGGCGTGCCTGCCAGACGTAGGCGTTCCCAAGGGAACGCCTACCGTCTGAAGCTGGCCCCACTGACATCACTAGTGATGTCAGTGGGAGTGATTTTGGCTCTGATAGAGCCAAAATCACTCCTGGCCTTGCGGTTGAAAACCCAACCGCAGGCTTTTGCTCGCAGTTTCGATGGTCGCGATGGTCAAGACCATCGCGACCATCATCCTGCACGCTCATATATGCTGTGGGTGGTGACCCACAGCTATACGAGCATCCAGGAGGACGCTCCATATTAATGGAGGTGGGCCCTGATTCAGAGCGAGCGCTCTGGTCAGAGCGTCCGGCTCTGAATCAGGGCCAATATTCCCTATCACACGTACACACACTCTAGGGTTAGTTTTTGTTGAGAGCTACTTAACCTACCAGCATATTTTTATGGATTGTGGGAGGAAGCCAGATCACCAAGGGGAAATCCACGCAAGCACAGAAAGAACATGCAAACGCCATACCTAAATCTGACTAGCAACACAGTGGTCCTGGAAATCATATTGCAATTTTGGTAACTGTGGAAATAGGCAACATAAATAAAATATTGGCTTATTTTGTCTTCGTTGTGTTTTGCAAGGTTTCCTGTTGAGTTAAACAGTGGTACTCCCACCTCTGCATAATGAATATGAATTAAAAAAAAAAATTCTAATATTATTCAAAAAGTTTGGACACTGGACAGATAGTTTGACCATATCCAATCATAATTATAAATACACACACAGGGACACTCTCTGCATAAGAATATGACTTGTGCCTTAATAGACATTTACAAAACATACAAGTAATTACAAAGCCTACTTATAAAGAGTTTAAATATTACTATGTACAAACTAAAATCACTGCCCATTAAAGGATTATTGGAGCTCATCCTAAAAAAAACGAATGGTTGTAGTGCTGTATGGTGTAGCACCCCCCAGTGTGGCACTGCACCCCTGCCTGGGCGCTGACCTCTCCTTGCCTCCACTCATGTGGGGGTCAATGTGTGGGAATAGCAAAGGGACTTTTCATCCCTCTCCACAGGGCTGGGGGCAGAATGCACATATCAAGGCAGGGAAAAAACACCAACACAAACAGGGGGTGAAACACTTTTGTGTGTACTGAATATCCCCCACAGCCCACTCTCTTCTGGAAGTCCAGCACATGGAGATCTGGCAAAAAGCAGGAGGAATCTGCAGCCCCTATTGTTTTCCCTGCATCTAATCTGTGCCTCCAGAATCCAACTGTGCAAGAGGTGGAGAGAGGGGGGTGCAACAAGACAATATAAAGAGGGATGACAAAAAAATAAACTAAATGGGATCAAAGTGCACAGCAGCCAGAGGGACCAATAGGATCAAACACATTAAAGGGACGCAGGCAACCGGCACCTTATTGTGACACAGCAGGACCTGTGTTTTCAGCCACCTGAGAACCGGCAGCACACGGAGGGTTAAGAGCAAAAGTCGCTGCCAAAAATGTAACATCCATACTGGGTTTTTTTTTCTGTATCAGAGGCCTGTATCTCTATGGTGGGTGGCTGTTGTCTGGTCCGAGGTGTGGTATCTCCATCCACAATGCAGAGGTGGTACCATTATCTCAATGTCGATGAAGTAACACTGACACAGTATCAGTGAATTAACAAAATATACAATTGCATTCAGAGAACTATTGGCCCAATTCGCATCACATTTGGGATGTGATCCATCAGGCCGCTCTTCGCATGCAGGCCGGCGTTAATTACACCGGTATGCATGAACAAAATCACAAAGGACTACTCTCTCGATGGGGCCCATTTATCATTGATCGCTTTTGCAATGCGATCAGGGCATGCTAGTACCACCCCTGATCGCACTGCAAAAAGCGATCTCTTTGGCCGGATGTACCATCCGGGACATGCAGGGACACAGGTTCCGAAAGGAGCCCATCCCTGCGATGTCTCTGGAGAGCTGCCGGTCACTACTGGGGGTGGTGCAAATGCGCAGTTCCGTGGACTGCACATGCATATCCGCCATAGTCGGAGAGGGTTCCAGCGAATCCCTCCGCCGGCAAATAGTGCGAGGTGTAGCCCATAGGCTACAGCGGCTAACGTCATCTTCAGATGCCGTTAGCTGTGGAGGCCGATATCTGGAATGCTTCGCATTCCAGTTATTGGTACATTTGGCAGCATCGCTTCCCCCATAGAAACCTATGGGGGAGGCGGCTGGCAGCGGTAATGGAGGGATCACAGCAGGTATCGGAGATATCTGCTGCGGTCCCTCCTTCATACATACGGGGGATACTTAATATTTGAGGTAAACCCAATGTGTATTATTACTCCACTGACTGCCAAAGATAAACCAAAATCACCAAAACTTTACTGGAATTTTACCTCAAGACAGCTTTATTTTTACACTGCAATTCAGACTTAGGACATGCTCCCTAACATCTAAGGCTCTCTGCACATTTTACATATGTCCCACCTACAGTGCAGCATGGGGGCATATCCAATTGAGTGCGAGGTTTAGCGAGGTAAAAAACCTTGCGCCCAATTTTGGATTACTGCGGGTATACGCGCTCCCGGTACCCGCGGTATCCAATGAAAAAAAGAGGTTGTGGGGTTTTCAGAGCTGTAACAACCTGCGGTGCCTAAACAAAAAGAAAAAATATTACACTCACATGTCCAGATGTCAATTAGGCTCCCGGTAGCCTCCCCTCCATCTTGTCACTGGGGAGGGGGCTGCTGGGAGTCTGGGGGGCTGTTGGTAGGCTCCAGGGGTGCTTGGAGATATAGGGCCTCATTCAGACGCGGTCGGAGGATGCAAGCGGTCGCTCAGAAACTGGGCGGCCACTTGCATCCTGACCTCCCGCCTCTGTTGCGGTCGGTAGGCTGTGGGTTAACACCCACAGCTCTAACGACTGCTCCGGTGATGGTCGCGATGGTCAGAGACCATCGCGCGACCATCGGGGCTTACGACGAGACCCTAGGGTAGGGTCTCCCTTGTCGTAAGCCCCGGAGAGCTTCTGGCTCTGTCTGAGCCGGAAGCTCTCTACTGACATCACTTGTGATGTCAGTGGGGCCTCCCCCAAACAGCAGGCGTTCCCATGGGAACGCCTCCGTTTGGGCTGCCACACCCCGGCCCGCCTTCCAAACGGGGCGAGCTGTCAATCAACATCGACAGCTCGCCCCCTTTGGATCGAGACCCGCTACGACCGGCGCTGTCGGTCGTAATGGGTCTCACGCATGCGCACGACGGCGCCGTCATGCGCATGCTCTATGGGGGGCCATCGACCCGGTCCGAGCGCTAACAACCGGGTCTGAATGACCCCCATAGTTCTCCCAGCGCCAGTTACAGGGAGGGGGACATACACAAGGGGGGGGGTCACACATACCGGGGATCAGTCACACACACTCATACACACACACGCAAATACTACATACTCACCGCTGCAGAAGACCCAGCTCCCGACGCTGGAGGAAGAAGACAGCGCTGTGGAAGGTGAGTAATTAAGGACTACTTAAGCTAAATGGAACCTTCCAAATGCTTAGTTAGTCATTGGGGGGGGTGGGGGGGGGGGGGGAGGGGGGATGCCATCAGGGTCCCAGAGCAAGTCCTGCTGATATTTCCTAAAATTAACAATATTAGGAAAAGTCAGACTTGCTCTGGAGGTGTGAGGGAAAAATCCTGCACCTAATTAAATAGCAAAAATCCAGCATCTGCAGGAAAAACCCCGCAGGTGCGGGATTTTTGCCATTCTCGCGCCTACAGATGAGTCCATATACATCTAGCCCCCTTGCGTGTTAAACAGCCCTTCTAATTGCACCATGCTGTGGTGTGGCTCAGTAGCGCCCTGCATTTTATTGTGTGACTTTTTACCTTCAAATGCATCTTATTCACACAGCGATGCGAATAGCTAGCACAAGCAGCTTCTGCTGATTAAAATGATATGCAGCATGCCTAAGTTCTCTGTGCGTCTGCAGGTGTAGCTGCATGCGAAACGCTGTGCTACAGTGTTACAGCCGCTGACACTGTAACGTAGCATATCACATGCACATACACCTGCATTAGCACACATACTATAGGCATGCTGCATATCATTTTAATCAGCAGAAGCTGCTTGTGCTACACTGTTCGCATCACTATCTGAATAAGATGCATTTGAAGGTAAAAAGTTGCACGAAAGACACTCTGGTGCGGTGATACCTATAGGAATAGTATGATATAGTGTGTTAGGTGCGGTGATACCTATAAGAATAGTATGATATAGTGTATCAGGGGCGGTGATACCTATAGAAATAGTATGATATAGTGTGTCAGGTGCGGTGATACCTATAGGAATAGTATGATATAGTGTGTCAGGTGCAGATACCTATAGGAGTAGTATGATAGTGTAATAGGTGCGGTGACACCTATAGGAGTAGTATGATATAGTGTGTCAGGTGCGGTGATACCTATAGGAATAGTATGATATAGTGTGTCAGGTGCGGTGATACCTATAGGAATAGTATGATATAGTGTGTCAGGTGCAGATACCTATAGGAGTAGTATGATATAGTGTAATAGGTGCAGTGACACCTATAGGAGTAGTATGATATAGTGTGTCAGGTGCGGTGATACCTATAGGAATAGTATGATATAGTGTGTCAGGTGCGGTGATACCTATAGGAATAGTATGATATAGTGTGTCAGGTGCAGATACCTATAGAAATAGTATGATATAGTGTGTCAGGTGTGGTGATACCTATAGGAGTAGTATGATATAGTGTGTCAGGTGCGGTGATACCTATAGGAGTAGTATGATATACTGTGTCAGGTGCGGTGATACCTATAGGAATAGTATGATATAGTGTCAGGTGCGGTGATACCCATAGGAGTAGTATGATATAGTGTGTCAGGTGCGGTGATACCTATAGGAGTAGTATGATATAGTGTGTCAGGTGCGCGATACTTATAGGAGTAGTATGATATAGTGTGTCAGGTGCGGTGATACCTATAGGAATAGTATGATATAGTGTGTCAGGTGCGGTGATACCTATAGGAATAGTATGATATAGTGTGTCAGGTGCGGTGATACCTATAGGAGTAGGACGATATAGTGTGTCAGGTGCGGCGATACCTATAGGAATAGTATAATATAGTGTGTCAGGTGCGGCGATACGTATAGGAATAGTATAATATACTGTGCATAATATTGTTACTCTATGAATAGTATGATACAGCGTACCACATCACAGTGTTACCTCTATATAGGAATAGTATGATACAGCGTACCACATCAGTGTTACCTCTATATAGGAATAGTATGATACAGCGTACCACATCACAGTGTTACCTCTATATAGGAATAGTATGATACAGCGTACCACATCATAGTGTTACCTCTATATAGGACTAGTATGATACAGCATACCACATCACAGTGTTACCTCTATATAGGAATAGTATGAGCTAGGAATAGTATAAGATAGTGTGTAAGGTGCAGCATTACTGCTAGGAATAGTATAAGACAATGTGTAATGTGCAGCGTTACTACTAGGAATAGTACAAGATAGTGTGTAAGGTGCAGCGTTACTGCTAGGAATGGTACAAGACAGTGTGTAATGTGCAGCGTTACTGCTAGGAATAGTATAAGATAGTGTGTAATGTGCAGCGTTACTGCTAGGAATAGTATAAGACAGTGTGTAAGGTGCAGCATTACTGGTAGGAATAGTATAAGATAGTGTGTAAGGTGCAGCATTACTGCTAGGAATAGTATAAGACAATGTGTAATGTGCAGCGTTACTACTAGGAATAGTACAAGATAGTGTGTAAGGTGCAGCGTTACTGCTAGGAATGGTACAAGACAGTGTGTAATGTGCAGCGTTACTGCTAGGAATAGTATAAGATAGTGTGTAATGTGCAGCGTTACTGCTAGGAATAGTATAAGACAGTGTGTAAGGTGCAGCATTACTGGTAGGAATAGTATAAGATAGTGTGTAATGTGCAGCGTTACTGCTAGGAATAGTACAAGATAGTGTGTAATGTGCAGTGTTACTGGTAGGAATAGTACAAGATAGTGTGTAATGTGCAGCTTTACTTCTAGGAATAGTATAAGATAGTGTGTAAGGTGCAGCGTTACTGCAGTGAATAGTACAAGACAGTGTGTAATGTGCAGCGTTACAGCTAGGAATAGTACAAGACAGTGTATAATGTGCAGCGTTACAGCTAGGAATAGTACAAGACAGTGTGTAATGTGCAGCTTTACTTCTAGGAATAGTATAAGATAGTGTGTAAGGTGCAGCGTTACTGCAGTGAATAGTACAAGACAGTGTGTAATGTGCAGCGTTACTGGTAGGAATAGTACAAGACAGTGTGTAATGTGCAGCGTTACAGCTAGGAATAGTACAAGACAGTGTGTAATGTGCAGCTTTACTGGTAGGAATAGTACAAGACAGTGTGTAATGTGCAGCTTTACTGCTAGGAGTAGTACAAGATAGTGTGTAAGGTGCAGCGTTACAGCTAGGAATAGTACAAGATAGTGTGTAAGGTATCGAAAGTACAGACTGCAGGCGCTATAAATACTAATATTTAATAATGATATAAGAAGACCACAGTAAAATAATTAAAATAAACACACAGAAAGGATGAAAATAAAATTGGACAGAAGATGCTAAAATGGCATTGTAAATAAATAATTATAAATAAAGGAAAAAAAAAAAAAAAAAAAAAAAAAGAAATAAATCAAGCTAAGACAATTATAAAAACAATAAGAAAAATATAAGCAATACTTGATATAAATGCATACAGTCTGCACTAAGCAGAGAATACGGACCTGCAAGATAAGTTGTAAAATTGTAGCAACAGTGTCAGTGTATAGTGGCTTGCATATATACAATCACAGATAACATTAAAGATAATGACGTTTACGTAGCTCTTAGATGGTCCGTGTAGACATAGATATATATCAATGTCTCTCACACATCTGAGACTGTAGGAGAGTGTTAATTAGTACACCATAATAAAGGTATTCCAGCCTATATGGCACAATGGATTTTAGGGGGACTATCGATGTCCAGTGATATTCTGAAAAAAGTTAAAATATAGAATGAGCCCTTAGGAGCTGGGCTTATAGATTGTTCATCTTGGAGCGTATGGCTGTTTCTAACATTTGAAGCCACTCCTAATACGTGTAGACCGCACAGCCGCAGACAGCTCTGTTTAATGTATCAGAGAGTAAAATGTAAAAAACTGAGAATAGTGCACATTTAAGCATGCATGCTTTATAGGGTTTATCACTAACGATCCGGTTGTGACCATATATCACGCCGTGATCCTCACTGAGCTCTCACATGCAGTGGCCTCACAGCAATCCACGGAGGAGAGGGATCAGCTCCGGTACAATCACACGTCGGTGAGCAGCGTGCAGCGTTGTTGTTCGTCCTCCGTGTAAAGTGGTCAGTGACTCACTTGCCCGGCTTGCGGTCTCACGTCCCGTCCTTCTCTCTACGCGTTTCTCCGCCTTAGGAACATCGGCGGCTTCTTCAGGAGACAGGTGGCTTTGCGGTCTACACGTATTAGGAGTGGCTTCAAATGTTAGAAACAGCCATACGCTCCAAGATGAACAATCTATAAGCCCAGCTCCTAAGGGCTCATTCTATATTTTAACTTTTTTCAGAATATCACTGGACATCGATAGTCCCCCTAAAATCCATTGTGCCATATAGGCTGGAATACCTTTATTATGGTGTACTAATTAACACTCTCCTACAGTCTCAGATGTGTGAGAGACATTGATATATATCTATGTCTACACGGACCATCTAAGAGCTACGTAAACGTCATTATCTTTAATGTTATCTGTGATTGTATATATGCAAGCCACTATACACTGCCACTGTTGCTACAATTTTACAACTTATCTTGCAGGTCCGTATTCTCTGCTTAGTGCAGACTGTATGCATTTATATCAAGTATTGCTTATATTTTTCTTATTGTTTTTATAATTGTCTTAGCTTGATTTATTTCTTTTTCTTCTCTATTATTTATTTACAATGCCATTTTAGCATCTTCTGTCCAATTTTATTTTCATCCTCTCTGTGTGTTTATTTTAGGGATGTGCAGGCTCGGATAGGTTCGAGTTTGCACGTGGAGTTCGGATTTTTCCCTCCAAAAAAACGGAACTCAGAACGAGGCAAAACGTCATCTTACATGGACGAACATCATCATTCCTGGACAAAAGACCAGGAATGATGATGTTCGTCTATGTAAGATGACGTTTTGCCTCGTTCTGAGTTCCGTTTTTTTGGAGGGAAAAATCCGAACTCCACGTGCAAACTCGAACCTATCCGAGCCTGCACATCCCTAGTTTATTTTAATTATTTTACTGTGGTCTTCTTATATCATTATTAAATATTAGTATTTTTAGCGCCTGTCAGTCTGTACTTTCGATTTCTTGGCAATTGTTGGGAGGGTCCAGATTCCTCCACCTCTATGACGACTGCTTTATACTAACTAATCCCCTGGTCCTCAACACACTCCTTATTTATCTCCTGGTCCACTGACGTGGATATAGTCCAGCGCCTACTTTTTGTCTGTGTGTGTGTTTAGTGTGTAATGTGCAGCGTTACTGCTAGGAGTAGTACAAGATAGTGTGTAATGTGCAGTGTTACTGGTAGGAATAGTACAAGATAGTGTGTAATGTGCAGCGTTACTGCTAGGAGTAATACAAGATAGTGTGTAATGTGCAGTGTTACTGGTAGGAATAGTACAAGATAGTGTGTAATGTGCAGCGTTACTGCTAGGAATAGTACAAGACAGTGTGTAATGTGCAGCGTTACTGCTAGGAGTAGTACAAGATAGTGTGTAATGTGCAGTGTTACCGGTAGGAATAGTACAAGATAGTGTGTAATGTGCAGCGTTACTGCTAGGAATAGTAGAAGATAGTGTGTAATGTGCAGCGTTACTGCTAGGAATAGTACAAGATAGTGTGTAATGTGCAGCGTTACTGCTAGGAATAGTACAAGATAGTGTGTAATATGCAGCGTTACTGCTAGGAATAGTACAAGATAGTGTGTAATGTGCAGCGTTACTGCTAGGAATAGTATAAGATAGTGTGTAATGTGCAGCGTTACTGCTAGGAATAGTACAAGATAGTGTGTAATGTGCAGCGTTACTGCTAGGAATAGTACAAGATAGTGTGTAATGTGCAGCGTTACTGGTAGGAATAGTATAAGATAGTGTGTAATGTGCAGCGTTACTGCTAGGAATAGTACAAGATAGTGTGTAATGTGCAGCGTTACTGCTAGGAATAGTACAAGATAGTGTGTAATGTGCAGCGTTACTCCTAGGAATAGTACAAGATAGTGAGTAATGTGCAGTGTTACTGGTAGGAATAGTACAAGATAGTGTGTAATGTGCAGTGTTACTGGTAGGAATAGTACCAGATAGTGTGTAATGTGCAGTGTTACTGCTAGGAATAGTACAAGATAGTGTGTAATGTGCAGTGTTACTGGTAGGAATAGTATAAGATAGTGTGTAATGTGCAGTGTTACTGGTAGGAATAGTATAAGATAGTGTGTAATGTGCAGTGTTACTGGTAGGAATAGTATAAGATAGTGTGTAATGTGCAGTGTTACTGCTAAGAATAGTACAAGATAGTGTGTAATGTGCAGTGTTACTGCTATGGATAGTACAAGATCGTGTGTAATGTGCAGTTTTACTGCTAGGAGTAGTACAAGACAGTGTGTAATGTGCAGCGTTACTGCTAGGAATAGTACAAGATAGTGTGTAATGTGCAGTGTTACTGCTAGGAGTAGTACAAGACAGTGTGTAATGTGCAGCGTTACTGCTAGGAGTAGTACAAGATAGTGTGTAATGTGCAGTGTTACTGCTAGGAATAGTACAAGATAGTGTGTAATATGCAGCGGTACTGGTAGGAATAGTATAAGATAGTGTGTAATGTGCAGCGTTACTGGTAGGAATCGTACAAGATAGTGTGTAATATGCAGCAGTACTGGTAGGAATAGTATAAGATAATGTGTAATGTGCAGCGTTACTGGTAGGAATCGTACAAGATAGTGTGTAATGTGCAGCGTTACTGCTAGGAATAGTACAAGATAGTGTGTAATGTGCAGCGTTACTGGTAGGAATAGTACAAGATAGTGTGTAATGTGCAGTGTTACTGCTAGGGATAGTACAAGATAGTGTGTAATGTGCAGTGTTACTGCTAGGAGTAGTACAAGACAGTGTGTAATGTGCAGCGTTACTGCTAGGGTAAGTACAAGATAGTGTGTAATGTGCAGCGTTACTGCTAGGAGTAGTACAAGACAGTGTGTAATGTGCAGCGTTACTGCTAGGAGTAGTACAAGACAGTGTGTAATGTGCAGCGTTATTGCTAGGAGTAGCACAAGATAGCGTGTAATGTGCAGCGTTACTGGTAGGAATAGCATAAGATAGTGTGTAATATGCAGCGTTACTGGTAGGAATAGTATAAGATAGTGTGTAATGTGCAGCTTTACTGCTAGGAATAGTACAAGATAGTGTGTAAGGTGCAGCGTTACTGCTAGGAATAGTACAAGATAGTGTGTAATGTGCAGCGTTACTGCTAGGAATAGTACAAGATAGTGTGTAATGTGCAGCGTTACTGCTAGGAATAGTATAAGATAGTGTGTAATATGCAGCGTTACTGCTAGGAATAGTATAAGATAGTGTGTAATGTGCAGCGTTACTGCTAGGAGTAGTACAAGACAGTGTGTAATGTGCAGCGTTACTGCTAGGAGTAGTACAAGATAGTGTGTAATGTTCAGCGCTACTGCTAGGAGTAGTACAAGACAGTGTGTAATGTGCAGCATTACTGCTAGGAGTAGTACAAGATAGTGTGTAATGTGCAGCGTTACTGCTAGGAGTAGTACAAGATAGTGTGTAATGTGCAGCGTTACTGCTAGGAGTAGTACAAGATAGTGTGTAATGTGCAGCTTTACTGCTAGGAATAGTACAAGGAGGTGTGTAATGTGCAGCGTTACTGGTAGGAATAGTATAAGATAGTGTGTAAGGTGCAGCGTTACTGCTAGGAATAGTGCAAGATAGTGTGTAATGTGCAGCGTTACTGCTAGGAATAGTACAAGATAGTGTGTAATGTGCAGCGTTACAGCTAGGAATAGTACAAGATAGTGTGTAATGTGCAGCGTTACTGCTAGGAATAGTACAAGATAGTGTGTAATGTGCAACGTTACGGCTAGGAATAGTACAAGATAGTGTGTAATGTGCAGTGTTACTGCTAGGTGTAGTACAAGACAGTGTGTAATGTGCAGCGTTTCTGCTAGGAGTAGTACAAGACAGTGTGTAATGTGCAGCGTTACTGCTAGGAGTAGTACAAGATAGTGTGTAATGTTCAGCGCTACTGCTAGGAGTAGTACAAGATAGTGTGTAATGTGCAGCGTTACTGCTAGGAGTAGTACAAGATAGTGTGTAACGTGCAGCTTTACTGCTAGGAATAGTACAAGATAGTGTGTAATGTGCAGCGTTACTGCTAGGTGTAGTACAAGATAGTGTGTAATGTGCAGCGTTACTGCTAGGAGTAGTACAAGATAGTGTGTAATGTGCAGCTTTACTGCTAGGAATAGTACAAGATGGTGTGTAATGTGCAGCGTTACTGCTAGGAGTAGTACAAGATAGTGTGTAATGTGCAGCGTTACTGCTAGGAGTAGTACAAGATAGTGTGTAATGTGCAGCGTTACTGCTAGGAATAGTACAAGATAGTGTGTAATGTGCAGCGTTACAGCTAGGAATAGTACAAGATAGTGTGTAATGTGCAGCGTTACTGCTAGGAATAGTACAAGATAGTGTGTAATGTGCAACGTTATGGCTAGGAATAGTACAAGATAGTGTGTAATGTGCAGCGTTACTGCTAGGAATAGTACAAGATAGTGTGTAATGTGCAGTGTTACTGCTATGGATAGTACAAGATCGTGTGTAATGTGCAGTTTTACTGCTAGGAGTAGTACAAGACAGTGTGTAATGTGCAGCGTTACTGCTAGGAATAGTACAAGATAGTGTGTAATGTGCAGTGTTACTGCTAGGAATAGTACAAGACAGTGTGTAATGTGCAGCGTTACTGCTAGGAGTAGTACAAGATAGTGTGTAATGTGCAGCGTTACTGCTAGGAATAGTAGAAGATAGTGTGTAATGTGCAGCGTTACTGGTAGGAATAGTATAAGATAGTGTGTAATGTGCAGCGTTACTGCTAGGAATAGTACAAGATAGTGTGTAATGTGCAGTGTTACTGGTAGGAATAGTACAAGATAGTGTGTAATGTGCAGCGTTACTGCTAGGAATAGTACAAGATAGTGTGTAATGTGCAGTGTTACTGGTAGGAATAGCACAAGATAGTGTGTAATGTGCAGTGTTACTGCTAGGAATAGTACAAGATAGTGTGTAATGTGCAGCGTTACTGGTAGGAATAGTATAAGATAGTGTGTAATGTGCAGCGTTACTGGTAGGAATAGTATAAGACAGTGGGCCTGATTCAGAGCTGAACACTCTGACCAGAGCGTTCGCTCTGAATCAGGGCCCTCCTACCTTTTTTTGGAACGTTACCACCCACAGCTATAGCGATCGTCCCTGATGATGGTCGCGAAGGTCTTGACCATCGCGACCATCGGGCTTGCGACGCTCCTATGGGAACGCCTCCATCTGGCAGGCACGTCCACCAAAGGGGGCGTGCTGTCAATCAACATCGACAGCACGCCCCCTTTGGTGCGAGACCCGGAGCGATGGTGAGCCCGTCGCTCGCCGAGTCTCGCGCATGCGCACGACGGAGCTCCCTCCGTCGTGCGCATTCGCAGTGGGGAACATCGACCCACTTCCGAGCGTCCTGCCGCTCGCGAGCGGGTCTGAATGACCCCCAGTGTGTAATGTGCAGCGTTACTGGTAGGAATAGTATAAGAGTGTGTAAGGTGCAGCGTTACTGCTAGGAATAGTATAAGATAGTGTGTAATGTGCAGCGTTACTGGTAGGAATAGTATAAGATAGTGTGTAATGTGCAGCGTTACTGGTAGGACAAGATAGTGTGTAAAGTGCAGCGTTACTGGTAGGAATAGTATAAGATAGTGTGTAATGTGGAGCGTTACTGGTAGGAATAGTATAAGATAGTGTGTAAGGTGCAGCATTACTGCTAGGAGCAGTACAAGATAGTGTGTAATGTGCAGCGTTACTGGTAGGAATAGTATAAGATAGTGTGTAATGTGCAGCGTTACTGGTAGGAATAGTACAAGATAGTGTGTAAAGTGCAGCGTTACTGGTAGGAATAGTATAAGATAGTGTGTAATGTGGAGCGTTACTGGTAGGAATAGTATAAGATAGTGTGTAAGGTGCAGCATTACTGCTAGGAGCAGTACAACATAGTGTGTAATGTGCAGCGTTACTGGTAGGAATAGTATAAGATAGTGTGTAATGTGCAGCGTTACTGGTAGGAATAGTATAAGTCAGTGTGTAATGTGCAGCGTTACTGGTAGGAATAGTATAAGATAGTGTGCAATGTGCAGCGTTACTGGTAGGAATAGTATAAGTCAGTGTGTAATGTGCAGCGTTACTGGTAGGAATAGTATAAGAGTGTGTAAGGTGCAGCGTTACTGGTAGGAATAGTATAAGATAGTGTGTAATGTGCAGCGTTACTGGTAGGAATCGTACAAGATAGTGTGTAATATGCAGCAGTACTGGTAGGAATAGTATAAGATAATGTGTAATGTGCAGCGTTACCGGTAGGAATCGTACAAGATAGTGTGTAATGTGCAGCGTTACTGCTAGGAATAGTACAAGATAGTGTGTAATGTGCAGCGTTACTGGTAGGAATAGTACAAGATAGTGTGTAATGTGCAGCGTTACTGGTAGGAATAGTATAAGATAGTGTGTAAGGTGCAGCGTTACTGGTAGGAATAGTATAAGATAGTGTGTAATGTGCAGCGTTACTGGTAGGAACAGTATAAGATAGTGTGTAATGTGCAGCTTTACTTGTAGGAATAGTATAAGATAGTGTGTAATGTGCAGCGTTACTGGTAGGAATAGTATAAGATAGTGTGTAATGTGCAGCGTTACTGGTAGGAATAGTACAAGATAGTATGTAATGTGCAGCGTTACTGGTAGGAATAGTATAAGACAGTGTGTAATGTGCAGCGTTACTGGTAGGAATAGTACAAGATAGTGTGTAATGTGCAGCGTTACTGGTAGGAATAGTATAAGACAGTGTGTAATGTGCAGCGTTACTGGTAGGAATAGTACAAGATAGTGTGTAATGTGCAGATTAGTAAAAGTAAAAAGAGAGTAATGCAACCTAATTGTAAAAATCAGCTGCTCCTACTGAGTGATTCTGTTATACTCCAAGCAAATAAATAGTATTGACTAACTTACAATAACAAGGAGCGCTCCTTGTTATTGTAAATTAGTCAATACTATTTATCTGTACAGTATTACACTGGCGCTGCACACAGCGGGTGTGCAATTCCCTACAGCTTATATGCCAATGATGCATGTGGAGTCTAAGAAAAAAAATGCTCCTGGAGAGGACAGTAGTATATGCACCTGGCTTATTCCTGGAGAGGACAGTAGTATATGCACCTGGCTTATTCCTGGAGAGGACAGTAGTATATGCACCTGGCTTATTCCTGGAGAGGACAGTAGTATATGCACCTGGCTTACTCCTGGAGAGGACAGTAGTATATGCACCTGGCTTACTCCTGGAGAGGACAGTAGTATATGCACCTGGCTTACTCCTGGAGAGGACAGTAGTATATGCACCTGGCTGACTCCTGGAGAGGACAGTAGTATATGCACCTGGCTGACTCCTGGACAGGACAGTAGTATATGCACCTGGCTTACTCCTGGAGAGGACAGTAGTATATGCACCTGGCTTACTCCTGGAGAGGATAGTAGTATATGCACCTGGCTGTCTCCTGGACAGGACAGTAGTATATGCACCTGGCTTACTCCTGGAGAGGACAGTAGTATATGCACCTGGCTTACTCCTGGAGAGGACAGTAGTATATGCACCTGGCTGGCTCCTGGAGAGGACAGTAGTATATGCACCTGGCTGACTCCTGGACAGGACAGTAGTATATGCACCTGGCTTACTCCTGGACAGGACAGTAGTATATGCACCTGGCTTAGGGTGCATACACACCAGGACGATATCGGCACGATTAAGGTAATTGGAACGATGAATTGTGTAAAACGCATAGTGTGTATGCATAATTGCGCGCTCCCGCTGGTCGTATGTGACGTCTTATGATTGTCTGTGCTGCACAGACAATCATAAGATAACGCATACGATAAGGTGCCAATCGCACAGTGTGTACGGACAACCGGACGATCAGCCCATTGTACACTGTACAGCCCATTATTCTAATTTCCAGGGAACCTATGGACGGTTGTTCTAGTGTGTATGGTAGCAACGATAAATCGCATTCGATTTGATGATTCAACAAATCGTCAAATCTTATGCTAAATTGGACAGTGTGTTCGCTCAATTTAGGAAGTTCTGCCTTCAAGGGAAATTGGATAGGAAATCGGAACGATTACAAATCATTCAGGTGTGTACCCTGCCTTACTCCTGGAGAGGACAGTAGTATATGCACATGGCTTACTCCTGGAGAGGACAGTAGTATATGCACCTGGCTTACTCCTGGAGAGGACAGTAGTATATGCACCTGGCTGGCTCCTGGAGAGGACAGTAGTATATGCACCTGGCTGGCTTCTGGTAAGGACAGTAGTATATGCACCTGGCTGGCTCCTGGACAGGACAGTAGTATATGCACCTGGCTTACTCCTGGACAGGACAGTAGTATATGCACCTGGCTGGCTTCTGGAGAGAACAGTAGTATATGCACCTGGCTGACTCCTGGACAGGACAGTAGTATATGCACCTGGCTGGCTCCTGGACAGGACAGTAGTATATGCACCTGGCTTACTCCTGGACAGGACAGTAGTATATGCATCTGGCTGGCTTCTGGAGAGGACAGTAGTATATGCACTTGGCTGACTCCTGGACAGGACAGTAGTATATGCATCTGGCTTACTCCTGGAGAGGACAGTAGTATATGCACCTGGCTGACTCCTGGACAGGACAGTAGTATATGCACCTGGCTTACTCCTGGAGAGGACAGTAGTATATGCACCTGGCTTACTCCTGGAGAGGACAGTAGTATATGCACCTGGCTGGCTCCTGGAGAGGACAGTAGTATATGCACCTGGCTGGCTCCTGGAAAGGACAGTAGTATATGCACCTGGCTGGCTCCTGGACAGGACAGTAGTATATGCACCTGGCTTGCTCCTGGACAGGACAGTAGTATATGCACCTGGCTTAGGGTGCATACACACCAGGACGATATCGGCACGATTAAGGTAATTGGAACGATGAATTGTGTAAATCGCATAGTGTGTATGCACAATTGCGCGCTCCCGCTGGTCGTATGTGACGTCTTATGATTGTGTGTACTGCATACGATAAGGTGCCAATCGCACAGTGTGTACGGACAACCGGACGATCAGCCCATTGTACACTGTACAGCCCATTATTCTAATTTCCAGGGATCCTATGGACGGTTGTTCTAGTGTGTATGGTAGCAACGATAAATCGCATTCGATTTGATGATTCAACAAATCGTCAAATTTTATGCGAAATTGGACAGTGTGTTCGCTCAATTTAGGAAGTTCTGCCTTCAAGAGAAATTGGATAGGAAATCGGAACGATTACAAATCATTCAGGTGTGTACCCTGCCTTACTCCTGGAGAGGACAGTAGTATATGCACCTGGCTTACTCCTGGAGAGGACAGTAGTATATGCACCTGGCTGGCTCCTGGAGAGGACAGTAGTATATGCACCTGGCTGGATTCTGGTAAGGACAGTAGTATATGCACCTGGCTGGCTCCTGGACAGGACAGTAGTATATGCACCTGGCTTACTCCTGGACAGGACAGTAGTATATGCACCTGGCTGGCTTCTGGAGAGGACAGTAGTATATGCACCTGGCTGACTCCTGGAGAGGACAGTAGTATATGCACCTGGCTTACTCCTGGACAGGACAGTAGTATATGCATCTGGCTGGCTTCTGGACAGGACAGTAGTATATGCACCTGGCTGACTCCTGGACAGGACAGTAGTATATGCATCTGGCTGGCTCCTGGACAGGACAGTAGTATATGCACCTGGCTTACTCCTGGACAGGACAGTAGTATATGCATCTGGCTGGCTTCTGGAGAGGACAGTAGTATATGCACTTGGCTGACTCCTGGACAGGACAGTAGTATATGCATCTGGCTTACTCCTGGAGAGGACAGTAGTATATGCACCTGGCTGACTCCTGGACAGGACAGTAGTATATGCACCTGGCTTACTCCTGGAGAGGACAGTAGTATATGCACCTGGCTTACTCCTGGAGAGGACAGTAGTATATGCACCTGGCTGGCTCCTGGAGAGGACAGTAGTATATGCACCTGGCTGGCTCCTGGAAAGGACAGTAGTATATGCATCTGGCTGGCTTCTGGACAGGACAGTAGTATATGCACCTGGCTGACTCCTGGACAGGACAGTAGTATATGCATCTGGCTGGCTCCTGGACAGGACAGTAGTATATGCACCTGGCTTACTCCTGGACAGGACAGTAGTATATGCATCTGGCTGGCTTCTGGAGAGGACAGTAGTATATGCACTTGGCTGACTCCTGGACAGGACAGTAGTATATGCATCTGGCTTACTCCTGGAGAGGACAGTAGTATATGCACCTGGCTGACTCCTGGACAGGACAGTAGTATATGCACCTGGCTTACTCCTGGAGAGGACAGTAGTATATGCACCTGGCTTACTCCTGGAGAGGACAGTAGTATATGCACCTGGCTGGCTCCTGGAGAGGACAGTAGTATATGCACCTGGCTGGCTCCTGGAAAGGACAGTAGTATATGCACCTGGCTGGCTCCTGGACAGGACAGTAGTATATGCACCTGGCTTGCTCCTGGACAGGACAGTAGTATATGCACCTGGCTTAGGGTGCATACACACCAGGACGATATCGGCACGATTAAGGTAATTGGAACGATGAATTGTGTAAATCGCATAGTGTGTATGCACAATTGCGCGCTCCCGCTGGTCGTATGTGACGTCTTATGATTGTGTGTACTGCATACGATAAGGTGCCAATCGCACAGTGTGTACGGACAACCGGACGATCAGCCCATTGTACACTGTACAGCCCATTATTCTAATTTCCAGGGATCCTATGGACGGTTGTTCTAGTGTGTATGGTAGCAACGATAAATCGCATTCGATTTGATGATTCAACAAATCGTCAAATTTTATGCGAAATTGGACAGTGTGTTCGCTCAATTTAGGAAGTTCTGCCTTCAAGAGAAATTGGATAGGAAATCGGAACGATTACAAATCATTCAGGTGTGTACCCTGCCTTACTCCTGGAGAGGACAGTAGTATATGCACCTGGCTTACTCCTGGAGAGGACAGTAGTATATGCACCTGGCTGGCTCCTGGAGAGGACAGTAGTATATGCACCTGGCTGGATTCTGGTAAGGACAGTAGTATATGCACCTGGCTGGCTCCTGGACAGGACAGTAGTATATGCACCTGGCTGGCTCCTGGACAGGACAGTAGTATATGCACCTGGCTGGCTTCTGGAGAGGACAGTAGTATATGCACCTGGCTGACTCCTGGAGAGGACAGTAGTATATGCACCTGGCTTACTCCTGGACAGGACAGTAGTATATGCATCTGGCTGGCTCCTGGACAGGACAGTAGTATATGCATCTGGCTGGCTTCTGGAGAGGACAGTAGTATATGCACCTGGCTGACTCCTGGAGAGGACAGTAGTATATGCACCTGGCTGACTCCTGGAGAGGACAGTAGTATATGCACCTGACTGACTCCTGGAGAGGACAGTAGTATATGCACCTGACTGACTCCTGGAGAGGACAGTAGTATATGCACCTGGCTGACTCCTGGAGAGGACAGTAGTATATGCCTGGGGTAAATTTACTAAAGTGAGAGTTTTAGAAAAAAAAAGATGTTGCCCATAGCAACCAATCAGATTCTAGCTATGATTGTCTAGAAGGTGCTAGTTAAAAGTTAAGTAGAATCTGATTGGTTGCTGTGAGCAACATCTCCACTTCTAAAAACTCTCACTTTAGTAAATAAACACCATGGAGAGAATAGTAGTATATGCATATATCTGGCTTATTCCTGGAGATCACAGTAGTAGATGAACCTGGCTTACTCCTAGGGGTATATTTACTAAAGTGCGGGTTTTTAGAAGTGGAGATGTTGCCCATAGCAACCAATAAGATTCTACTCATTTATCTAGCACCTTCTAGAAGATAATAGCTAGAATATGATTGTTTGCCTAGTGCAACATCCTCACTTCTAAAAACCTGCACTTTAGTAAATATACTCCCTGGAGAGAACAGTAGTAAATGCATTTATCTGGTTTACTCCTGGTGAGAACAGTAATATATGCTCTTGGTCTACTCAGGGACAAAAGAATAGTATATGCATCTGTTTTAGGAATCGGTATGTAATCCCGGCGGCTGGATAGCCGCCGTATCAAATACCGACAGTGGAAGACCGCCGGATAAAAAACCCGACTTGGGCTGGTAAGCACCCTAACCCTTCCCTCTCCCTACCCTAACCCTCCCTTAGTGGTGCCTAACCCTAACCTCCCCTCGCTGGTGCCTAACCCTAACCCCCCCTTCCCACACCCTAAACCTAACCCTCCCGGGGGGTGTCTAACCCTACCCTCACCCTATGTCCCCCCGGGGGTTCCTAAACCTAACCCTCCCCTTCCCCCCCGGGGCTACAACTTAAGACACCCACCTTACCTTCGTTCGGTATGCCGGGCGTCGGGGTTTAGTCATGGGGCTAATGATAGGCATCGGGATTTCGACGCCTCTCTTTAGTCCCATGTCGGGCTTTCAGTGTCGGGATGCCGGCCGCTGGTAAACTGACTACATCCCCTGGTTTACTCCTGGAGAGAAGATTAGTACATGTACTTGGTTTACTCTGGTAGTTGTGAGGCCACAGTGCTAGTAGTAAATGCAAACATTATAGTGCACAATCATATAAAATAGTGGCCCTGATTGCGAGCGGCCATGTGATGGTCGAGATGGTCGCGACCATCGGGCTTGCAACGAGACCCTTGTGGTAGGGTCTCATTCCCGTAAGCCCCAGTGAGCTTCCTGCTCTAATAGAGCAGCAGGAAGCTCAACTACTGATATCACGAGTTATATCAGTAGGGCCGCCCTCAAACGGCAGGCGTTCCTTCGGGAACGCCTCCGTTTGGCCAGCCACCCCCACTCCCCGCCAACAAAATGGGGCGAGCTGTCGATCAACATCGACAGCCACCCCATTTTGTTGCGAGCCCCGGAGCGAGTGATTTCTCGCTCGCTCCGGGGCTTGCGCACGCGCAGTGCGCACGCAGCCATCGACCCGCTTGCGAGCGGGTCTGAATCAGGCCCAAAGTACATATAGGACAGTGTTATTAATATCTAACTGAGTTGCATTATTCCATGTATAAGGAAATTAGAATAGGATGCACCGACAAAATTAGACTATAAATTAAGTAAGATCAAATGCACATATCATTCGCCTTCCCCTCTAAGAGATCAAATGTAAATATGTTTATAGCTGTTGAATTATTGCAAATATCACCGTAATAATGCCAATAGACTGCAGTAGTGGATATAGGAGCTCATTCAGACCCGCTTACTAGATGCATTCACTCGCAGCCTGCGTATGCAAATCCTCCTGCGCACGCCCAGCAAGGCAAGCGATCGAACGGCAAGGCATTAGCATGCCCACTATGTCTTGGCGTACGATCACTTAGCGTATGCAGACACCCCCCAACAGCCATTCTTAAGACGCCCACTTGCGCACGTCATCTCCTGGAAGTGCTTGAAAACATTGATACATCGAGCACCATCGGATGCGATCGCAGCGCTTGAAGTTGACTATACCCTTCCGCAAGCACTGCGATCACTTCAGAGTGAAATCCCACCAAGTGACGTGTACTATGATGCTGCCTTTTAATTATGCACGCCTCTGAAACGGCGTTGAAACACTGCGTTCGCAGCTCCACTCCCCCGTTTCCAGTGGACTGCCCCTGTCACCACCCACAAACGGCTTCTCCTGTGTCACTCATTCTGCTGGGCTGACTATGCGCAACGAGCGAACGCATTCTGATCTTTCGCAGTGGTTAGCACTCGCGCATTGCGATGCATACGCATGCGCAGATTGTAGCTATCGGTCAGCTACGAGCGTTCGCATCCTAGCGAGCGAATCTGAATCAGCTCCATAGTATCAGCAGAAGCGAGAAGAATTCAGTGCAGTCAGCCAATCAAAAGCCAATGCCAATCGCCAATATCACATGTTGCACCAGAGAATGAGCACCCCCAACTGACCCTCCTCCAGACAGGCGCATATGCGAACAGCGGCGGACTGAGACTTGAAGGGCCCATGGGGGAATGCAGTGGTAGGGGACCATGCTTAAAGGTTGTGGTGATCCACTAGAGGGGGTGTGGTGAGCCACCATAGATGCTTGGCTAACCAATGGGCAAATCTTGGTGTACTTTCTATAGAAGGGAACCAAGCCCCCATGCTGATCAATGTTCCTGGTAACTGACCATCTAATGAGTAACAGTCTATAATTTGAGGTCTGGAACCTGACACCTATAGGAGGAGGTTGGGCCGACAGGCATTGGGGCCCACCGGGGATTTCCCCTGTACCCCTGTGGGCCAGTCCAACCTTGTATGCGAATCTCTTATGGTCTGCATGGGAACGCACGCATGGGAATTATTGACACAGTACAATAAAATGCAATCTGAATGGAAAAAAGGCAGCATTGTGTCACAATAGCGTAACCATTAGGAGTATTATAATAAACCAATGTCGGTGTGTAACATCAACGTATATTATATACCACACTATATCATATGCAGTTATACTTGTGTGAATGGTATATGTAACAGAGTGAGACGAATATGCTTGTTACAAAAATATGTTCTCCAAAGTGATGGTGTTACCCCAAGATCTATACAGTGGAGGCATACTGCAGATACTGTAAATGGATATTAGACGGCATTGAAGTGGTTAATGAGGGGCTTTAATCAAAGGCTGTAAATGATTCCCCAGGCTGGTATTAGTGAGTGGAGGGTGTGTTAGTCACTTGGCTGATTTCTCCTGGGACCCAGGACTGCAGCTATAGCAAGAACCTGACAAAGCCATAAATCTTCATTTACTGTGAGCATCGAACATTGCACAGCGCCGCTGTATAGGTTGGTGCTTCCGACAATTAATGCCATGCAGCTATAATTATGTATACACCAGCACTAATGGTGAGATAACCATGTTCTGGCTGACTAATGCTCGGCATCCCAGGCTACAGTGGGCGAGGGCACTGCCACCATCATACATTATATTTTGTAATGATGTCAGAATTTTGCAGTAGTGCATGAATTATGCACAAAATAAATAAATGCTTAGGACATTTTCTAAGGGGGAGGGGGTAGCATGGGAAATCATTAATTAGGGAGACCGTTCACATAAAATATTCTCCCTCAACAAATGAATAGTATTTGCATGTGGGTCAGTATATATATAAGCTCATTTTAGACTGAAGTGATGTTTTCAATTATTACATTTGTCCAATAAGTGAAATTCCTCACAGCAAAACTGTTGTTTACTTATAGCTTCAACAAACTGTAAAAAGTGTTGTGTACCTGTCATCTACATAAATACCTCTTTTATATCAGAGCTAAAACCTGTGTTATTCCAGGGTTAACCCTGGTAGCTCCTTGGTATAAAAGGGGAGAGGGTTGGATTGCCAGGTCGAGTGACCCGGCAATCCAACCCAGTTAACTAGCAGCCAGGGTTTAACACAGGAATAACCCGTGAAACCCTGCAGTGTAAACTGCACGATCCGGGTCACGGTGACCTGGATCGTGCCACATGCCTGCTGATAGGCCGGCCTCAGTGGCGCTTGGAGATTATGTCATCTCCAAGCGTCCACTTCAACGCCAGAAAAGCCGGGTCTATGCAGACCCAACTCCGGCGTGAACGGCGCCGGAACGGGAAAATCCTGGGTCGGCACCGGCTAAATTCCGGGTCTGATCTGGATTGGAACCCTGTTCCAATCCTGTCAGACCCGGAATTTAGGTGTAAAAGCGGTATAAGTGAGATGGCCATTTTGTGGGCTCAGTAAATGTTCAGCCTATCAATTCACCAGGAACTCATGACATCACTGAGGCATGACTGAAAACATGCCTCAGTGATGTCACTAGCTTTTAGTAGTGAATAGGCTACATTGTCATAACATATGGTTCAGCCTAAACCACAGGTTCTCAAACTCGGTCCTCAGGACCCCAAACAGTGCATGTTTTCCAGGTCTCCTCACAGAATCGCAAGTGAAATAATTTGCTCCATCTGTGGATCTTTTAAAATGTGTCAGTGAGTAATGAATACACTTGTGCACCTGCTGGGTGACCTGGAAAACACAAACTGTGTGGGGTCCTGAGGACCGAGTTTGAGAACCACTGGCCTAAACAATGGCTGCCTTCCCTTTAGCAAGCCTTATGAGTAGTTAAATCAATGCTGTTTTTATGGATGAGGATTCCGGTGTGAAGCTATTTTCTATCGCATGTAATCCTGCTATCAATCTTACTGCAAAGCTACTGTTATCTGCACTTTTAGGGACTACAATGTTCTCTGTAGGTCATTTAAATAGTCTTAATGACAGAAAGTCTATCGCAGCTTTGTTACAAATATCTCTAAGGTTTGTGTCACACAAGAGAGTTGTTAAAGGTGGTAGAACTACTGCCGATGCAGGGGGTGTGGCCAGTACGGTATTCGGTGGTAGTAATGGACTCTTCCAAACAATGTCTTCCCATGTGACTCCCACTCTACTTTCAAAATAACTAACTGAAGGTCTTGTCTGAGTATGCATGAGCCAGAGGATTCGCTGTGAAATCCAACCGGGAAACATTACATTTTCGGCCATGTGTAGTAAAGGTGTTTGACTGCGCACATCCGTGAGAATTACAATAGCCCAAAATCGCTCATTTTACTGTGCAGGTCTATGGGGTGCAAGGGAAAATTGGGGACGTAGGCGATTATGCACATGCCATGCTGGCGGCACTCTCCAACTATTGCCGAGAATTGAATTCTCCCTTAGCACAAGTTGCTGCACAGCTGAAAAAGCAGTATTGTCACCTCACATGGGGCTGTAGGGATGGCCATCGGTACAGCCTCCATCAATTGTTGCCATCGATGGGGAAAAGCAAGGCTATCATCGATGGCATGGAAATATGTGGTAACATATTGATGGTTTGAATCATCGATGGTATGCACATGCGCTTGTCTGCTCAGTTGACCTCCTCTGTCTCCTCTCTCACTGAGGCTAGGCTAAGTGGGCTGGAGCTGCTGCACTGCTTGTTGCAATTGCATGCACAACTTTAATACAATATACTGAGCTTTTTTATTACTATAATGCAGCCATTCATTGACGTGACATAATGACAGACAGCTAAGGCAGAGCAGACACACAGGACTGATGGAGGAGGAGGAGGAGGAAATCTGACTCAGCGACTCCTCCTCCCTGAGGCTGCCCACACTCCCAAAGAAACATATAGACTAGAGCAGGGGTGGGGAACCTTTTTTCTGCCAAGGGCCATTTTGATATAGATAACATTATTTGTGGGCCTGATGCAGGCCACGACACTCCATGTGACATCACATGGGGCTGGGCCACAATCGCCGGTGACTACAGCAATGCCTGGAACATCCGGAGGATGCTCCAGTGAGCTGTAAGGGCAGCGGTGTGACCATCTAAAGCATCCCAAGGATGCTCCAGGTGGCACTGCTGCATAGATTCTGGCTGCTGGCACCCTGCTAGCTAGATGAGGCTAGCAGAAAAAAGCTCCAAGGGCCATACCAAATGATTCCGGGGGCCTTATATGACCCCCGAGCCTGAGGTTCCCCATCCCTGGACTAGAGAGAGGGGGCCTGTTGAGGGTGCTGATTGACAGCTGAGTTCAGCCAATGTCTGTCATGTCAAGCCAGTGATGTGGGCCAGCAGCCCATGGCCCCGCCCCACCCATTTCGGCACACACTACTGTATTCAGCCTGTCTCTTAGTATAACAGTAATGTAATTACTTTGAGCTGCCAGATTAGAAGCCGGCTGTGGCTCACGGCTACTGGTTGACAGCCTAGTAGCTCTGCGTTGCAGTTCAAGCATTGAAAATTTAATCCATTGGTTTTCGCCCATTATCGATAGAGAGAAACCATGTGGTTCTTTGCCATTCATGCCAAAATTAGTTAACATCGGTCGGCCACAATCGATGTTTCAAAATCATCGATAGTCAACCCTACGGGGGTGTGAAAAAACATCATGTCAGAGGGGGGCAGGCTCTGTGCTTGAGAAGTTCTAAACTGCCACCTACCCCACTGCCCTGAAACCATCTATTATTATTGAACAGAATCTCTGTCTTATCACATGCACAAGAATGAGCAGGACACAACTCCAACAGTCGGGATGCGGGCGGTCAGAATACCGGCAGTGGCATCCAGACAGTCAGACTCCCACCCCATGTAGGTAATAACCCTAACTCTCCCCTCCCACAGTCTAAACCTCTCCTGGAATGTCTCGGGTGGCTGTCGAGGATGCCCCCGAAAAGTGGACAAGTCTCCTGGAGGCTGCCGGCGGTCACCAGCTGCCGACCACTTTCCGAGTGATGTGGGGTGGTTGGAACTGGGGACTTAAGAGCGGTCCATTTTATTCTGCCTTGTCCGGGGCATACAGATTATTAATAATTAGAGTGGACTCTGGGCCTGATTCAGAGCCGGATGCTCTGACCAGAGCGCTCGCTCTGAATCAGGGCCCTCCTACCTCAACTTGGAGCGGCCTCATGGACGCTCGCATAGCTGTGGGTTACCACCCACAGCTATAGCGAGCGTCCATGATGATGGTCGCGATGGTCAAGACCATCGCGACCATCGGGCTTGCGACGAGACCCTTGCAGTAGGGTCTCGTGGCCGCAAGCCCTGGAGTGATTTTGGCTCTATCAGAGCCAAAATCACTCCCACTGACATCACTAGTGATGTCAGTGGGGCCAGACCCAGACGGTAGGTGTTCCCATAGGAACGCCTCCATCTGGCAGCCACGCCCCCAGCACGCCCACCAAAGGGGGCATGCTGTCAGCCACCATCGACAGCACGCCCCCTTTGGTGCGAGACCCATAACGACAGCTTGGCTGTCGCTATGCGGGTCTCGCGCATGCGCATTAGGGCACCATCGACCCGCTTGCGAGCGTCCTACGCTCGCGAGCGGGTCTGAATTAGGCCCTCTGCTGTGAGCTCTGATTTTTTAATTAGGCAACATAATGGGCTGTAACGTGTAACAGAATGTTTATACCAGCTTGCCAAGCTTATTCCCGAGAGGAGGTGGAAGTGGCACTGTGGGGGGGAAAATTGCATAATTTGGCTCTGCCCTCCGTCCTCAATGACACAAAGATCACAGCATCAGGCAGAGGAGGCAGTACTATGGTGACATCACCCCTGTCCCGTCCATTTCACTAGGAAGTGGGTGGGATGCGGGAGGAATGGGAGGCACACACATCTGGAAGTACATGGGATGGCATAAATTAGCCACTGCGAGTGCATACGCAGCTCTGCGTGTCTGAAGTGCTCCTAAGGCTGCGGCAGATCAGACGAAGATGGACGGCGATGTTACCGATATTTATGCAGGTATGCGTCGTCGCATGCAGGTAAGAAGGTAGCGTTGGGCGGGTGATCTTTGCAGACATTAGCATATTTCTGGTGCTGCGTTGCCTGTGAAATCACAGTTGTGATCGCATTAGCGCCCGTCTATTAATCAGGCCCACTGTTCAGTGTTACCCTAAATGTTCTCATCTGCTCCATTAAAGCAGTGCCTGTCCACTCTAATACAGACTGCCAACAGCTCCTGCCATATCTCAGTGTCCTGAAGGGGGTGTGGTAGGACTTGTCAACATTCCACGCCGACAGGTTCTGAATGTCGACAGTAAGAAAGTCAACATGGTCATTAGCTTGACAACCAATATGTAGACATTTATTTAGGTCAACATGGTTAAATTGTTGATACGTTCAGAATGTCGACATTTAATATGTCGACACTAAAATGTCAATATATGGGTTTTTGGTTATTTTAGACTAACCTTAACAAAAAAAAAAAAATTGTCATGTTAAATATCAACATTCTGAACGTGTCGACATTTTCACCATGTTGACCTAAATGCATGTGTACATATTGATTCCCAAGCAAACATTCAGAACCTGTCGATATTCGGAATGTCGACCGGATATCCCTGAAGGGATTGCGCAGGTCATAAAGCGGATTCTTCAGACACTTCCGTTACTGGGACTGCAATGACTTTACATAAATCAATGAATCCACACACTGAATTTCTGTACAAATCAATAATAATTATGCCAGCATCACCATGTTGATATGATAGACCCAAGTACAGTGTGATTCCCATATCATGAAATGTAATATATATCCTACCTCAAGAGTTTGAGAACCACTGCGCTAATACATACTGAAGAGTAGCACAGTGGTAAGCATTGATGTCTCTCAAGGCACTGAGGTCATGGGTTTAATTTGTTTGATCATGGACTTATCTTTGTGGAGTTTGTATGTTCTCCTCATGTTTGCACGGATTTCCTCCTGTTACTCTAGTATCCTCACTACTGGCCCAGCGCGGATGATCCTGTCTGACACTCACCACTTGGTGATCAATTGTACAATCAGTTTGTCTCCAATCCTGAAGTCATAGTGGCTGAGTTATTTGTAAATGTCTCAGTGCATTTTTGGTCTCCAGAAAAATGGCTGCTGCTTACACAACACAGTGGGTAACAGAGGCACACTGTGAGGTGGAAGTTAATTCACCTGATATGGGTGTGCTCAAGGATTTATTTAGCAACTGCCCCTCAGCAGAATGAACAAGCCTGGGCATTTACTTACTGTATCTGCCACAGGCAGGTACTTTACTGCATACTTGCTTTCCCCCCCTCCCCCCACCACAGAATTTCAGGGAGACTCCTGTATTTTGGGGAAGATGGAGCAATCTTCTTGCAGCCAGTTACTTCTCCAGCGATGTGGGCCAGGTGCACGAGGAGACGATATGCATCGTAATACTGGGAATCTCAAGCCGGCGTGGGGCCTTGTTGACATCTTTCACAGCTCCACCCCCGCACCCCGCCCACCAGGACCCTCCTCCACACACACCTCCTAAGACTTTTCATGCCAAAGTCGGTTACGCTTTATTATACCTCCCAACATGACCCTCTCCAGGAGGGACACAATGCTCTGGTCCTGGACTTCCCTGGTAAGAGGCGGGGCCGCAGCGCAGTTCAAAATTCAAATAGGGGAGTCACACCAACTGTCATTTCACACCCTGCCCAACATAACTGGCTGGGACTCACTGGCAGTTGGTGTGACTCCCCTATTTGAATTTTGGACTGTGCTGCAGCCCCACCTCTGGAGCCGCCACCAATCATAAATTACCAGAGAAGTCCAGGACCAGAGCATTGTGTCCCTTCTGGAGAGGGTCATGTTGGGAGGTACTCTCACTGCGCCCTCCCCCTGTGCTTACATATTCACTGCAACCGACGGAGCGGAGGGTGGGACTTTCCTAGTGCTGGACCCCGGCGCCTCTGTGCGACTGCACAGCCAGGAACATACCTGGAGCTGGCCCTGCACAGACTTACAACATAGGCCGAATGCATGCGGCATTGTCACTGCGCCTTCTCCTGAATCAGGCCCAGAGTGTTAGGAGGGCCTTACATGAAGCCCTGGTTAGAGGATATAGATTATAAGTTCCAGTGGGGCAATGACTCTGTACAGCACTGTGTAATATCTAGTCCCAGCACAAGGAAAAAAGGGCAGTGACACTGAGTAGATGCCCATACATGCAGGATAACAGATACTAATTATTAGGAACAAAATGAATGAGGCGCAAAGGAACATCCCCTATGGTAGTGCCATCAACATAGATCTTTGCCAATGTGTATTGGGTTACCGAGCGAGGTGTCTGCGGAGGAACAGAAGTTTGCACTGGCTGATGGCAAGTGCTGGGTAGAGTGAGGGCATAGTAGCCACGCCAGCACAGATAGCTTTGTGGCATAATAACAAAACAAAAAAATGTATCTTGCAGAGCGAGGTTTTAGAAAAATAAAAAGTTGCAGATCGGAAATGTCTTGGGAGTTCCTTGGGCCGTGGAGGGGTGTGCAGCCATTTTCACTATGCAAATAACTTGATTTTGGCACCTTCCAGCTGTTCCTCCAAAAATAAAATCATTTCTATGTACCCTCTGCTTACTGTGAAACGAAGCTCCTAACATGCAAAGGGGGAGATGTACCAAGCCTTGGAGAGGTATAAAGTGGAGCTTCAATGACATAGCTTATTGGGGTGGTACCTTGGAGTAATCCCAATTGGGTGCCAGGTGGAAGTGAAAGTGACTGTTAGGCCAGAGAGTCCTTAACCAGGAGGCTGGGTCTTATTGGTAACCAGCAGGTAAAAGAGGAACAGCGGGTGATGCAGGAGTTAATATAGTGGTAACAGCTGTGCACAGTATATATACAGCGGTCATAGCAGGGGCTAACAGCAGGTAATACAGGACCAGGTCTCACCTCAGGGAGCTAAGTACTGCCCTTGCATGCAGTACTGTGGCACTTCTACACAGTGAAGATGGCTGCAGCTGCACATGCTCAGTACAGTCTCAGGTCGGAGGTTGCACCTCCCTGCGGACTCTGGGTCCTAGTGCCCAGTGTGTATATTGCAGAAGGAGAAAGGAGGCAGCTCGGGAGCGCACTCTTCTCCAACACTTCTGTCACTTATCTAGCACATTATATGAAATGACAGATGCTGATTTGGAATTTCTTTGTGCAACTGCTTCAAGGCTTGATACATATCCCCTAAAGTGATTAATGCAAACAAGAGATTCCGGAACTTGCTCAATCTCATGATTAATTGAAGCCACAAATAAGCCTTACCTGGGCTATTTTAGCAGAAAAAACATTTTACTTAATGAAAGCAGATTATAGTACTAAAATTGCAAATGACATTTTAGCACCATGCACCTTTTCTCATTCTCTTGAATAGTAAACTGTAAAAGTGAGCCTTGATAGAGATGGACCAGCTGGGCACACGGGTACCAAACAAAAATGTATTTTCATAACTGACCTTCAGAGGAAGAACATAAAGGGGGATATTTCCAAACTTGGTTGAAGCAGAAAGAGCTCCACATGTCTACAATTTTCCTCAAACTCAAATCTAAATTGCAGTGTAAAAATAAAGCTGTCCAGTAGTTGTGGGCTACATGCAAAAGCAGCCAGTGTTTACCCTGCACGCAGAAATTAGAAATGTATTTGCACTCCTTCTATTGCAACATGGTTTCTTTCAGATAAAAAGTTATGAGGCTGATATATTAGCACTCACACAAACAAGATTCACAGATTGTTTTTTTCCCCCTGATTTATCAATTCTCCAATCCACCAATATGCGCCAGTACATTGACGATATTTTTCGGTGATTTGCAGATCCTTTCCATCCAAAGATCAGATCTGTGAATCCTGAAAGTGCCCATTTTACCAATAAAATACTAGTAATGGTCTGCAAAACGGCAGATTGTTACTATTCACTAGCAATCTACAGCTTAGATTGGTCGGTGAAATCCAACATGTTGGACAACCTGATTCACACATTCCAATCACTTTTTGGTTGGAAAGTTTTACACATTCATCATCAAAAAACACAGAATTACCCCCATTGGTTGCTGATTTATGGGCCCATTACTTGCTTTTTTTTTTGCTTTACTCCCAACTCTACCCTAACCCCATAGTGTACAGCGGAAGTAAAATTTTTGTTTTCTAGTACAAGGAAAACGTAGCTGGAACAGCAAACATGGGAGTCCAAAATACATGTCTGTTAGGTTTTAGGAGAAAAAAAAATAGTGAAGACTGAAAATTCACTTTAATAAATTAAACAGTAATATTTATAATTACATGACATTACTAAGGATCCTTGTTTCTTCTGATATTTACCAAGAGTCCAACTACAATTTCCAGCGCTCTACTGTTGCAGTGCTTCCTTCAAAAAGCATATTGTCAGTGCCCCTCCTCTATTCATGGGAAGCTCAAGTGGGAGGGATTTTGACAACTCTGCTGCTTATATGAAACTGGCAGGTGGCAAAAGCAAGGAGAGTGTCTCTGGACCATGGAAAATATGGGCGCATCTAGCAAATTGAGTAAAACGCAGCAAAACAGGTAATCAATTATCAGTATTATAGTTTAACTTCTTGACCTCCCCACCTGAACTAATATAAGCTCATAGCATTTCTCAATTACACCTATATCTGTGAAACCAAGTAAGGCAGGATGTAACACCGGCAGTGTACCTGCCATTGACCTGGAGCCTAACAAGATAGCTGCTTCTTCAGTGGCACAGCTTGGGATTTTGCCAGTGATGCAGGACTCCATCACAGAGGCCACTGGACATTAAACAAAGTCTGAGAGACACCAACTAACAGTTCCCCAGTTCTTTGCATCCAATACCCACCTGGCTATGAACTCCAATCATGCAGAGAAGAGTTTACGAAGGCTAACTTCTTCATTGAAAATAACCTTCCAGACCTAAGGGTTAAAATATTTAGTACTGGATAAAGCATATTTATAGGTCTTGCCAGCCCCCCATCCCGTGTAGTCCTCCTGCCTCCAATCTATTAGGATTAAATATAAACTGTATCACAATAGGGGCCGCGTCAGAGCTCAGAAAGCAGCCATTAAATTCATAAACTCTCCCCCCCCCTCCATTTCCTCACCTAACTAGGGCGGCTAAATACTGGGGCCATTAAGGAATTAGCTAGAGAAACTGTCAGGGGCTGAAAGGCTCTCTTAACAAGATCACTCAATTAACAGCTGGGGTGAACCCAAGCATGAAACACTTCTCAAGTCCTCTGTCTATCCTGAATACATAATTACCAGTTTCTTTCCTCTATCATTTCAGCTTGTGGATTAACAAGCGTTGGAGGAGTCTAATAGTTGGAGGGGGGGTGTTAAGTTTGCTGGCAGTCGACATTGTGATGCAGAATTGGCCAACTAAATGTCTAAAGTGGCCCCATTCACAATGCCAAATTTAGTCAATGCCCCTCTAGCCAGTCCTCACCTGCATGCAACTCTCGCCAGGGTGAAAGAAGGCTTTCTAAAGCAGATTCTGCATCGTGCAATATCAAGCTCGCCCATTATTCCGTCGTTACCCGAAGCTATGTATTTTCATTGCGCCAACATACTCTGGCGTACAGTACTGCTTGTCAAGCCCATATACACACACATTTAAACAATGGCAATTCTTTAAAATTATGGTTGCCAAATAGACTGCTCCTGCCAGTACTTATCACTGCAATTAATGTGCCTAAAAGAGGGGCAATGGCTATCGGGGTAGATGCTTCAATGGGAATGAGATTCAAATGCCGGCGGCTGTTTAGCCGCCAGTTCAAATCCCGACAGTGTGAGCCCGACAGCGGCAGGTAAATGATCTAACCCTCCCCTCCCCCCCCCCCAACCCTCCCTTAGGGGTGCCTAACCCTAAACTCCGGGGTGGTGCCTAACCCTAACCTCCCCCCAAGGGTGCCTAACCCTAAACCCACCCCTTACCGCTCCCTAAACCTAACCCTCCCTTAGGGGTGCCCAACCCTAAACTCCAGGGGTGATGCCTGACCCTAACCCTCCCCCCTAGGTTGCCAAACCTCCCCCAAAAAAAGCTCACGATAACCCCGCTAATTCCCCCCCCCTCGGCTAACAGGAAGGGCACGCCGGACTTACCTCGTTCAGGCACACGTCGTCCTGGATTCCGGAGTCGGGATTATGATAGTCGTCGGTATTTCGACGTCTATCATAAATCCTTTGCCGGCATTCTGCAGTCAGGATTGTGAACTACATCCCCTTCAATGTCTTGGAGATTTTGACTAGCTGTGATATCAGTATTTTGCTGGCAATGTTGTCCGCTGCTCTGCGGCTGAAACCCGGTAAGGCCTGACTGATAGACAAGTCTGCTACTCCAAATCATCCACACACACGTTAACTTACGTGTGTAGCATTGATTTCCCCTTCTGTAGTATGTATTTAAAGTAAAAATAAACCAACATTTTCATGACTTTCTTTACTAGCCATATGAACGGGTTTTGTTGACATTCATAATGTCAACCTGAGAATGTCAACATGGTCGTAATGTCAATGTGCAGCCTATCAATACTGATGAAACGATGACATGAATAGAATGCCAATTAAAAAGTCTCGGTGGTGCAGCGTTCACTTTCCCTCTAGCTGTGTCTTCTGTGCCCGGTGGTCAGGTGATGACTTCTGGCTGTCATCCCCTAACCCTCCCCTAGTGCCTAACACTAACCATCCGCTCCTGCAGCCTAACTGTAACCCTCCCTTGACTCATCTGACCACACCACTTGTTGCCAGTCCTCTAGGGTCTAAAATTAGAGTTATGGTAAGAACTTACCTTTGTTAACTCTCTTTCTCTTCGAAGTCAATAGGGTCCTACGGGGTGACCTTGGGGGGTAGGTGATGGAACTGAACCTGGGCACCACGCAGTTAGAGCTTTCAGCTCCCAGGAGGCACTGGGTCCACTCTCCCTATACCCTGCCCCCGAGCCAGAGGCACCTCAGTTCGTAACAAGCCAAAGGCCGGAGGAGGATAAGAGAGAAGGAATACTGGTGCACTCAAGAATCGCATTCTCACACAGAAGAAGACGGAAAACCGGTGACCAGCAACATAGCCCATATGAAGCCAGGTGCGTCAGGGTGGGTGCCCTGTTGACGCTATGGAGTTTGAAGAAAGAGAGTTAACAAAGTTATGTTCTTACCATAACTCTCATTTTTTTCTTCAGGGTTCATAGGCTCCACAGGGAGACCTTGGGGATATCCCAAAGCAGTCCTTTTAAGGGTGGGGACGCTCCTGCACTGAGAGGAGAATCCGGCGCCCAAAGGAAGCATCCTGAGAAGCGTAGGTATCAAAGGCATAGAACCTTAGAAAGGTCTGGACAGTAGACCACGTGGCCGCCTTACACAGCTGAACAGTCGAGGCGCCACGGTGAGCTGCCCGTAGACCGAGTAGAATGAGCATTAACAGAAGTTGGAACATGCAGGTCCGCGTGCATGTAAGCTTCTGAGATAGTCATATGAAGCCATCTAGCCAATGTTTGTTTGTTAGCTGGCCATCCCTTCATGTGAAATCCATAGAGCACAAATAAGGAGTCTGATTTCCGAAGGGAACTGGTACAGTCCACATAAATCCTGAGGGCGCGGACCACATTCAAGGAGGCTTCACCTGCCGAGAGGTCTGGTGATTGAAAGGCCAGTACTATACTCTCCTGATTAATATGGAAACTAGAAACAACTTTAAGAAGGAACTCATGCAAAGTGTGAAGCACAGCCCTTTCCTGGCGAAATATCAGAAAGGGAAAATGACAGAAGAGCGCTCCCAATTCTGAAACCCTCCTGGCAGTTGCAATAGGAAGAAGAAAAAGGGTCTTAGCTGTTAACCACTTAAGTTCCACCAAATCTAGTGGTTCAAATGGAGGACCATGGAGGGCCCGAAGAACTACTGCTAAATCCCAGGGAGCCACTGGGGGAGACAAAGGGAGGTTGAATCCAGAGGACACCGTGGAGGAAGGTGTGAATATCTGGGAGCAGAGCAATTCTACATTGGACCCACACTGACAGTGCAGCGATATGCACTTTCAACGAGGCCAGGCGTAGGCCGAGGTCCAATCCAGCTTGAAGGAATGCCAGGACTCTGGAAATCCGAAACACCTGAGGGTCGTAATCTCTAGTACGACACCACCGGAAATATGTATGCCACACCTGTGGTAGATCCTGGCAGAAGCAGGCTTACGTGCTCTAAGCATCATGTTGATGACAGAGCTAGAGAATCCTTTGGACCTTAGGAGGGATGTTTCAAGAGCCACACCATCAAAGACAGACGATCCAGATCTGGGTAAAGGCAAGGACCCTGAGACAACAGGTCTGGACGTTGAGGCAGCAGGAACGGAGTGTCGATGGAGAGACTCCGAAGATCTGAGTATCAATGATGTCTGGGCCAAGCTGGAGCCATCAGCAGGACAGTGCCTCTGTCTTGTTTGAACTTCCGAAGAACTCAAGGAAGACGGGAGACTGGAGGGAAGAGGTACGTAAACTGGAAGGTCCACTTCACTGACAATGCGTCTACAAAGGTTGCCTCGGCATCTCCTGTTCTGGACCCGTACACAGGCAGTTTGTGATTGTGTCGGTAGGCCATGAGGTCCACTTCTGGAAGACCCCATCTGTTCACTAGGAGTTGAAACACCTCTTGGTGAAACGACCATTCCCCGCAATGCAAGTCGTGACAGCTGAGGAAGTCTGCTTCCCAACTGAGAACTTCCGGAATGAACACTGCCTAAATGGCCGTGATTTGACCCTCGGCCCATGTCAGAATGCTGGTCACCTCTGTCATTGATGCCTGATTTCGAGTACCTCCTTGATGGTTGATGTAAGCCACTGTTATGGCATTGTCGGACTGAAGCTGTACAGGTTTTCCGTGAAGTATGTGCTGGGCCAGGTTGAGGGCCCTGTAGACAGCTTGAAGTTCCAATATGTTGATTGGCAGGGTTGATTCGACCGATGTCCAACAGTCCTAAAAGGAGTGTGGACCGGTCACTGCGTTCCAGCCCCAGAGACTGGCATCTGTTGTTAGAATTACTTAGTCCGGGATCCAAAAGGGGTGACCCTTGGTTAGATAAAATGTCTGTAGACACCAAGATAGAGACAGATGCACCTCTGGAGAGAGCACCATCGTCTGAGTTTTGATCCGATGGGGTAACCCATTCCACCTGGAGAGGATCGGCCTTTTCAAAGGCCTGGAATGGAACTGAGCATATTCCACCATGTCGAAGGTGGACACCAGAACCTGCATTGCTGAGTGGATCGACACTCTGCGACTGTGGAGACATCTGAGCACTCGTCGTTGAAGTGTGGAGATCTTATCTGATGTAAGAAAGATTCTGAGAATCCAGCAATGCTCCCAGATGGATCATTGTCTGCGGGGGATTCAGGGAGGACTTTTTCCATTAACCATCCGTGCTTGTGCAGGAAAGCAATGGTTAACTGGAAATGGCTTTAACGTACCTTGGTGATCCTGCTAAGAGCAGGAGGCCGTCCAGATGCGGGAGCAGTTGGACACCATGACCACGCAGGTGGGCCGCCATGATAGCCATAATGTTGGTAAAAACCTGTGGAGCTGTGGATAGTCCAAAGGGCAGAGACTAAAATTGGATTACTGCTGTATAGCAAATAGGAGATATCGCTGATGTGAGGGCACTATAGGTACCTGTAGGTATGCGTCCTCAATATCCAGAGATACCATGAAGTCCCCAGGCTCCATAGCTAGGATGATGAAGCGTAGGGTTTCTATCCTGAACCTGAGTACCCTGAGGAATTTGTTCAAGGATTTCAGGTTGAGGATAGGCAGATGAGACCAATTCGGCTTCTGAACTAGAAAGAGAGTAGAATAATAACCAGTCCCTCGCTGAGATAGTGGGACTGGCACAATTCCCCCTGCTTGCAGCAAGGACTGTATTGTAAGGCCTAGTTCAGGTCTGAAGGAGGGCCTGTGAAGAAAAACTGGTGGGGAGGCTGTCTGAGAAATGAGAAGGCGTACCCGTGAGAGACCACTTCTCTTACCCAAGCATCCGTGGTGGTTTGACACCAGCACTGGGGGCACTGAAGAAGTCGGCCTCCCATTCTGGGATATCCCAGAGGGAGCCCCGTCCTGTCAGGCTGAGGGTTTAACCTCGGGTTTTGAAGCAGGGAGCCTGGTATTCCAGGTCTGCTTGGTCCTGGGTTTGGCGGCCCTAGTGGAAGCCGACTGCCTAGGAAAGGACTAACCTTTAGGCTTTCCCTGAGGATGAAAGGACTTAAATGATGTGGTCCGAGGCCTAATAGAAGTAGTTGCTGAAGGCAGAAATGTAGTTTCTGATGCTGCCAACGTGGTTACACACTTGTCAAGGTCTGAGCCAAACAAGATATCCCCATTGTAGGGTAACCCTTCTAGGCCTTTCTTGGAATCCGCATCTGCCTTCCTTGAGCGTAGCCACAGGGTACGGTGGACAGACACAGCTGCAGCCGAGACTCTGGAGGCTAGGAGACTGGCATCCAATGTCGCTTCTCCGATATAGGAAGCTGCATCTTGAATGTGAGCAACAAAAGACATCTGATCCCTAGAAGCATCTGAGGGAAAAGAGTCTTCAAGGGCGTCAGCCCAGCTCTCTATAGCTTTAGTCACCCATGCAATAGCCATGGTTGGACGGGCAACATCCCCTGAAAGAGAGTATATCGATTTCAGGCAAGCTTCCATTTTCCTATCCGTAGGATCCTTCAAGGAAGTAACTGTAGGAATAGGCAACTTAGCACTTTTAATCAAACACAGGGGGTCTTTCCCATTTTGCACAATGAGCCACAGGAAAAGGGTAACATGAGGTCAGACATTTTTGTGGTTGAAACCTCTTACCAGGCGATAGCCCCTCTGCAGCCCTGTGTTCAGCTAGTTGATCTAATAGAGGGAATTAAGCTGAAGCCACTTTCTGTCGTTTAAACAGAGGGTGCTTAGATTTAGGGGCTGGCTCTTCATCTTCTTTTAATAAGATGGATATGACAGCTCGTACCAAGGCAGGAATATAAATTTTTGACCGACTCTCATCCTCCTCCAGAGGGGAGTCAGGGTTAGAGAGATCAGCATCTACTGCCTCCTCAGATGATTAAAAAAAAAGGCATCGTCCGAGGAGGAGAGCAGCTTAGGGAAGCGAGACTTCTGTGGAAAGGCGTCCTGAGCTGAGGGGCTGCTATAACAGGGAAGCTGACCTCCCCTTTCCGTTTTTTTACCCACCGGGACACTGGTATCCGCACCATGTGTACCCAGGTGGTCTAGTGGATCGTGGTGGCTGGAGCCTGCATCCACACTCGGCACCTCCAGTCTGTCCCCTGAGACCGGAGGTATGACCACCCGCGCGGGTCACCGCCACCTTACCTGTCCCCTTAGCGTCCGGCTGCATTCTGGGTCCTCCTACGGGGCCTTGGCTAGCACTGACACCGGGATTCCCACCGAGATTCCCAGATCTGTACTGGCGTCACGGCGCCGGAGTGGCAGCGCAGACGTCCTTATGGACAGTCTGCTGCTGCTCGCGCTAAGCAGCAAAAATAAAATAAAATAAAAAGCCCTAGGGCTGCCTAAGCAGCCCCCTGCATTAATGGTGACCGACTCCGGCCGGGCACCAACTAAACTGAGTTGCCTCTGGCTCGGGGGAGGAGAAGTATAGGGAGAGTGGACTCAGCGCATCCTGGAAGCTGAGAGCTTTAACTGCGTGGTGCCCGGATTCAGTTCCATCACCTACACCCCCAAGGTCTCCCTGTGGAGCCTATGGACCATGAAGAAGAAACAGAGAATTCCCAGGTGAGACGCTATGTCTGGTGTCATAGTTTTAACAGGTGCACTCTGGTGGGTCTTCTGCTCTCATATCCCATGGAAGCTATAGAATGCTGCACTGACCTGTTGGATATATGTCTGGTACCTCCTGCATTGAATGTGGATGTGATTTTAGCCAGTGTTGCTTGTCTGTTACCAAAAACAATTCTGGCCAGGTGCCTCTGGTCACGATCATTATGCAACTGTGGTTGGCCACTCCACTGTCCACGGTGGCCACTCCACTGTCCATGGTCCTTCCATGAGGTATTCCTAGTACACACATGACACCGTAAATCAAGGAATGCTGAATGTCCACACAACTTTGTAAATGGAATGTCCATGAGAAGCCTAGCCTGTGTTCAAACGTACTCACGATATGTCTGATTATAACGAATGTAGGTCTGGCCATTTCCAAGACATTATAGAGAGTAACAGGAAGTGATATAAGAAATATAGGAAGCGTTATAGAAAGTAAGAGATATACTAAATACAGGAAGCATTATAGAGAGTAACAGGAAGAGATATAGGGATATATGAAGTATTCTAAAGAGTAACAGGAAGAGATATAAGGTCATATTCAATTTGGAGCGAAATGTCGGAATCGGCGATAATTTATCGCCAATGACGTAATTTTCGTCTCTTTCAATTATCCCCGTATTCAGTTACAAAGACTTTTCGCAGGTTCGAAAGTCTTTGAAAATAAACGGGGATAACTTTTCACCACTGAAATAGGTGGCGAAAAAAAGTGCAGAATTGGGGTTTAGTGGTGCAGGCTTAAAAAAAAAAAACTGTGTCAAAAAAAGTTCCAAAAAAAAATCGGGACACCCCAAAAAAATTAACTTTAATTTTGGGGGTAAAAAAAAAAAAAAAAGAATAGGGAACACAGTTCTAAAATAGCCAAATTAAATTCAGAGGGGTTCCCAAGTATGCGGCAGGTGTTTTTTTTAATTGCGGGAGTAGCGGCAGGTGCATTTTTGCAGAATTTTTAAAAATAATTTTAGGGACTTAAAAAAAATGCTTACTCCCATTTTCATGTACCCCAAATTTGATAGATTTAAAAAAAAAAAAAAAAAACCTATTGCCAAGTGCTATTCTTCACCCCTTCTTCATAGCCGCAAATATGCACCTGCCGCGGCTATTACAAACCCCGGCTTCCTTCAGCAGGCAAAAATGGGGGTACCCATTGTGATGCCCCATGTCTGGACATCTTGAGGGGGGTCCCAGGCACACTTCCTGAAAATTCCCATTTTTTTTCGCAGATCCAATTTCGCCGGGTCCCGTCTTTGCTCCTTTTAATTTGAATACAGGGATAAGCGGGCACACGCCTGATACTTTATCCCCACTCTAACCTCCGGTGTGGAGTGAAAAGTCCTGCATTGACTTTTTGGTCCCATATTGATTATGGCCCATGGGGAATACAGGAAGAGTTATAGAGAGTAAGAGAAAGAGATATAGGGAATACAGGAAGCGTTATAGAGAGTAACAGAAAGAGATGTAGGGAATACAGGAAGAGTTATAGAGAGTAACAGGAAAAGATATAGGGAATACAGCAGTGATTCCCAACCTCGGTCCTCAAGGCACACTAACAGTCCTGGTTTTAGTGATATCCATGCTTATGCACAGATGGTTATATCAAAACAACTGAGGTACTAATTAAGTCACATGTGCTCAAGTATGGCTATACTTAAAACCAGGACTGACAGTGTGCCTTGAGGACCATGGTTGGGAAACCCTGGAATACAGGAATAGTTATAGAGAGTAACAGGAAGAGATATAGGGAATACAGGAAGTATTATAAAGAGTAACAGGAAGAGATATAGGGAATACAGAAAGAGTTATAGAGAGCAAGAGAAAGAGATATAGGGAATACAGGAAGCGTTACAGAGAGTAACAGGAAGAGATGTAGGGAATACAGGAATAGTTATAGAGAGTAACAGGAAGAGATATAGGGAATACAGGAAGCGTTATATAGAGTAACAGGAAGAGATGTAGGGAATACAGGAAGTATTATAAAGAGTAACAGGAAGATATATAGGGAATACAGAAAGAGTTATAGCGAGCAAGAGAAAGAGATATAGGGAATACAGGAAGTGTTACAGAGAGTAACAGGAAGAGATATAGGGAATACAGGAAGAGTTATATAGAGTAACAGGAAGAGATGTAGGGAATACAGGAAGTATTATAAAGAGTAACAGGAAGAGATATAGGGAATACAGAAAGAGTTATAGAGAGCAAGAGAAAGAGATATAGGGAATACAGGAAGCGTTACAGAGAGTAACATGAAGAGATGTAGGGAATACAGGAAGAGTTATAGAGCGTAACGGGAAGAGATAGGGAATACAGGAAGCGTTATATAGAGTAACAGGAAGAGATATAGAGAATACAGGAAGTGTTACAGAGAGTAACAGGAAGAGATATAGGGAATACAGGAAGAGTTATATAGAGTAACAGGAAGAGATGTAGGGAATACAGGAAGTATTATAAAGAGTAACAGGAAGAGATATAGGGAATACAGAAAGAGTTATAGAGAGCAAGAGAAAGAGATATAGGGAATACAGGAAGCGTTACAGAGAGTAACATGAAGAGATGTAGGGAATACAGGAAGAGTTATAGAGAGTAACGGGAAGAGATAGGGAATACAGGAAGCGTTATATAGAGTAACAGGAAGAGATATAGAGAATACAGGAAGCGTTATATAGAGTAACAGGAAGAGATATAGGGAATACAGGAAGAGTTATAGAGAATAACAGGAAGAGATATAGAGAATACGGGAAGCATTATATTGAGTAACAGGAAAAGACGTAGAGAATACAGGAAGTGTTATAGAGAGTCAGGAAGAGATATAGGGAATACAGGAAGCGTTTTATATAGAGTATCAGGATGATAAGTAGGGAATACAGGAAGCTTTAGAGAGAATACGAGGAAGAGCTGTAGAGAATACAGGAAGAGTTATAGGGAGTAACAGGAAGAGATATAGGGAAAACATGAAGAGTTATAGAGAGCATCAGGAAGAGATATAGGGAATATAGGAAGCGTTATAGAGAGTAACAGGAAGAGATATAGGGGATATAGGAAGTATTATAGACAGTAACAGGAAGAGATATAGGGACTACAGGACGAGTTATTGAGAGTAACAGGAAGAGATGTAGGGAATACAGGAAGCTTTATAAAGAGTAACAGGAAGAGATATAGGGAATAAAGGAAGCATTATAGAGAGTAACAGAAAGAGATATAGGGAATATAGGAGGAGTTATAGAGCGCATCAGGAAGAGATATAGGGAATATAGGAAGCGTTATAGAGAATAACAGGAAGAGATATAGGAAGTATTATAGAGAGTAACAGGAAGAAATGTAGGGAATACAGGAAGTGTTATACAGAGTAACAGGAAGAGATATAGGGAATACAGGAAGAGTTATAGAGAGTAAGAAGAGGAGATATAGGGAAAACAGGAAGCGTTATAGAGAGTGACAAGAAGAGATGTAGGGTATACAGGAAGAGTTACAGAGTGTAACAGGAAGAGAAATAGGGAATACAGGAAGATTTATAGAGAGTAACAGGAAGAGATATAGGGAATACAGGAAGCGTTACAGAGAGTAACAGGAAGAGATATAGGGAATACAGGAAAAGTTATACAGAATAACAGGAAGAGATATAGGGAATACAGGAAGCGTTACAGAGAGTAACAGGAAGAGATATTGGGAATACAGAAAAAGTTATAGAGGGTAATAGGAAGCATTATAGGAAGAATTAGATGTAGTAAAAGCATAGTTATTGGACGACGTAGGTCACATACCCACTGGCTTAGCATTTGACTTACTAATACTAGAAAAAAATATGTTTGTGTTTGACGTGTTTGTACCAACCATTTGGCACCCACTGCAGACCTAACCAATGCGTTTACGATGCAAGAAAAATATAACATGATGCATTCTGTAAACCTGTAAGTGCACAATGACACTAAGGACAAGGCTTTCTACTGTCATACACATTTACATGCGTTTCACTAGTTTTAAAAACACTAGTTAAAAACAAATGATAAACACGCATTGGTATGAGCCTGTATATGGCGTAAGGCTAGGAGTTATACTGTAGAGTGTAACAGTAAGAGATATAGGGAGTATGAGGAGTTATACAGACTAGAATAAAGAGGTGTAGTGACGAGGAGTGGAAGTTATAGGTAGGAACTGAACGGAATTATAAGACGTACATAAGAAGGGTAATATATCAACACAAGGCGTTACAGATCATCCAACATCACTCCATCTGAGGAATACAAAATGCTCTGTGCTCCTGAACTTTCCACTTATTTTATTATTGCTGTTACTTTGGCTAAAACCATCCTTCTCATCCAATGATTGGCAGGAGTTACAGGAGAGGTTATCCAATGTAACTGGAGGAATTATAGGACTATGTTATCGGACATCACGAGATAAGTTATATCATATGGAACAGTGTGAGCAATGATCAGAGATGTTCTATGGAGTAGAAGCTAGAATTGTAAAGAAGATTATAGTGAATAATAAAAGGAGTTACATGGAGCAAATATGTTAAATAAATTTAAAAGGTTTTATATGGATGGGATTACATGGAGCAACAAATTGAACTAGTTTTTTGTTTATTAACAGTTATTTATATAGCACACATGATTCCGCAGCGCTTTAAAGATAATATTTGGCCATTCACATCAGTCCCTGCCCAGTGGAGCTTACAATCTTTTATAGTAGGATATTATATATTAAATCGTGTATTTGTCCTGTGTTGGTTGTACTGTTAATAACTGTTTTTCTTGTGTGCTCATTTGTCTATGTACTTGTCTTTTGTGTGCTCATTTGTTTATGTATTTGTAAGGTGCTGCGGAACCCTTGTGGCGCCATATAAATAAAGGATAATAATATTAATAATAATATATGGAATAATTAATTAGCAGGAGGTACTGTAGGGGTGTAACAGGAGGAGCAATAGAAATACATTATACAGACATACTGAAGTGGAATTATGAGAAGTTACATTAAATTATCAATAGGTGCTATACAGCTCAATGTAAAATATTCTCACACCCTCACATTATTTGATGTGATGGGTGTTTTCTAAAACATGAATTATTTAATTCAGCCCAGGTAACTACAATAGTAAAAAGAAGCGAGAAGTTGGGTCGCATCAGAGCATGTAGCACCCGGTGGAAGAGGTCATGGTGGAAGGTCTGTATTCTATACAACAGGAGACTTTGGGTGTACGCTGCTGTATTCACAGTAGAGAGATCTCCAGCAGGGAAGTGGTTGCTTTGAATTACAGACAGAGGATTTACACGTCTCATACAGCAGATTGAAGTGCCCGTCTTACTCATCCATCTTCTCCCCGACTCTGTTCCTGTGAGCTATGAGGGTTTGCTGGGAACAGTCCGATAATTGAAATCCCTTGTCGGCCAGCGCAGGCACAAGGCTGGTCAACGGAGAAAACATTTTTCTTTCCCTCCATTCCCCCGACTGCTCTCCCTCCGCCTCTGGAGAAAGCTGTACTCCACATATTGCTCCATTTCCCTTCGGCACGCACTCCAAGCATTGATTACTCGCCTGTGCCATCTATCACCTCGGATAGCTGGCAAATTACTCTGCTACCAACATTCATTTTTCACCATCCTGCCTCCCTCCTAATCACTTTTTGTGCTTCTAAAGGCTGTTTATATCCACTCTCCTCTATCTCCTACTGTCGCACCTGCCACCTGCATAACATAGCGTTCATTAAACTGCTCTCACATATAAGGTGGTGCAGTACTACCATACATAGCACAGTAACCATTAAATAAAAGTGATAGCCCAGATTCTCTGTACAAAGAAGAATATTCTACCACTACAGATTATAAAATGGCTGCTGGCACCAAAAAGCTTGGACGACCACAGAAAAGACCATTTTCACTGTTGGCCAAAAGTAAATTCCATGAGTTGGACTTATACTGGTGCTTAGTATTTGAGAATTATAATTTCTACTCCCGACGTGTTTCTTTGCAAGAATGCTATAATGCCCACAAACAAATTGATCCAGTCATTCCACATGCAGCGAAATGCCTTGTTCTGTGGTCAATATAGCACCACACGTGGATCGCCAAATTAGATCAGGTTACTGGTGGGTCAGGGAAAACTGCCAAATCAAGGGGACCTCCATACGTACAGCGGGCAGGTGAGTGCACACACCATTAGACTTTTATCACTCAGAATGATCCTTTGGGGCCTGAAGCATCTCTCATATGTGGTAAAGTCGGCGCCATTTTGGTGCTTTTCCACCAAATTGTTCAGCTAGCTTTAGATAATAGGAATATATGAAGTAACGTAATAGCGCAAGTAAAGGGTTTCAGCGTTTGACATTTTATCAGCGTGATTAGGACACATTTCTATCCTGTAAGAAGCTGTATTTAGGTTAACCTTCCATTTCCAAGACGATTATTTATGCAGGCATTCTGAGAGAACGCCACATTTATAACGCCAAACCCAGCTAAATCAAACCAGCTTAGTACCCTATATTTTTCTTTTTTTTTTTTTACAAATGCGGTAATGTTACTTCCTGGCATCATGGGTTGGGCGAGATAATCCGCTCGTCTATCAGAAAAACTGTACATAAGAGAATCCTGATGAGATACACGTCAAAATAATGGCAATCAGTCCTGATGAGTGTCTTACACGCTGACATGATGGCAATGAGGCCCAGGAAACGCACTTAGTAGTTACACTGAAGCAGTAGCATAAGAGTGCTTTCACTGCGTTACAACTTTTTATATATATATATATATATATATATATATTGTTTTTGCTCTCCGTCTCATCCTCCAAATGCAGTTTCCCTCACTCCCCCGTCTTCCTCTCTCTATCATCCATCTCCCCTCCTCTCCCTCTCTAGCCTCCCCCCCTTTTAATTTTCCAGGCTGTGCTCGCATGTGGGGCAGGAGTAACATTTTTCTTCCCTTATTGTCAGGCGGATCGCTGTGCTCTCAGCTCCCAGGGATGGCAAAAGCCAATCAGCTCGTCTATGGATTAAAGATTGTTGTTTACTGCTGGGGGACCATTGATCAAGTAAATGACTTTATGTTAATGAAGAGAACCGCTGCACTCATTACTCTTCGCTGGCCTCTGACAGGTCCTGCTAGAGAAGCAATTTTCAGGCCCCCCTTTCTGCTGGTAAAGCAATGCATCTAGCTGGGGATACCTGCAGATCCACCCTTCTCTCTATTCTCCCCGATTCTACATATTCTGATCATCACGGGCTCAATGTTCGTTTAGTGGACCCCACTGTGGCTACATTAAGTCCATTGCCATTTTCTCCTAACCGTATTCATTTCTTACCATGTCAATCTCAATTTGGTTCTCTTGGCATTCAGATTGTCCTGCTCTGATACACCATGTCCTGCTAAATATGTATCCTTAGATTTATCCTATCAATAAATGTTCACCTGTGCGCTTTCACGAGAACTCCATCTTGTTTTGCAAAGGTCCACCTCCATTTTTTACTGCTGGACTCCATCTTGTTCTGCAATGCTTTGTCTCAGAACCACGCCTTGCTCAACATCATCTTGAGATTTAAAAACCGACATCATGTCCTGCAACAGAACATTAGTTTATAAACAGTTACTTATATAGCACACACATATTCCACACAGGGGCGCCGAGAGGGGGGGGGGAGCAGGTACAAATTACCCGGGCCCAGGCTTGCTGGAGGGGCCCGGCAGGGGCCCTGGTCAGGCACCGCCTCCCCTCCCTCCTACATCACAGCAGCCCAGCACGCGCTGCTGTGTGCTGGGCTGCAGTGGGAGACTGCTTGCAGCAGCTGGAGCAGTCTCCTATGCCTATGGGGGGAGCGATCATGCTGATCGTGACCCCCATTTGCTGTGCGCCAGGCTGAGGGGCTCACAGTGTCCCCCTCCCAGTGAAGTGGCGCTGCTAAAATGTTTTTTTTATTCTGTGTTTTTTTCCTAAGGGGATGTGGCCACGCCTCCCCTGATTAGGCCACGCCCCCTGTCACCCGGGCCCAACGCGGCTCTTGGCTGCCCTGATTCCACATAACAAAGAATATTTAGGGCTTCATTCAACAATGGGACAATACACCCTTTAGCACAAGCTAAAGGGGTTATGTCCTCCTTTTAGTATTTAACAAACAGCAGTAAACTAAGATTACCGCTGCTTGTCACTGTATTGCTTACGCCATCTATAGATGATGAGGGTGATACGGGCCCTTAGTATTTCACCTCTGTCTCAGTGGAGCTTACAATCTATAGCAGTGACTTTCAACCTTTATCAACTTGCGACACATCGATCAAAATTTTTAAATTGCTAAGGCACACCATCAGTCCTTGACGGGAAAAAAAAACACACACATTGGCCCCCACGGTAAAAAACACTCACAAATTGGCCCTCCACAGGAAAAAGAACAGACATTTTCCCCCACAGAAAAACAAACACACACATTGCCCCCCACAGAAACAAATAAATAAAATACAATGGTCCCCACAGAACAAAAAAACACACACAATGGCCCCATAGAAAAAAAAATAGAAATCAAAATGGTCCCCTCAGAAAGAAAACAAGAACACACATTGCTCCCCACAGAGAAAAGAAAAACACATTGTCCCCACAGAAAAAAGAAAATAACCAGCTCAGAAGGCTCACTGTCGTCCTAGTCCTGTCCCTCATTGGCTGGGGCTTGTCAGTCACGGGTGTGCAACACGGCGTGCGTGACCTATCGCCGCGTCTCCATAGGTCACTGTCTGGGAGCGTCTGAGCCTCCCTGAAGAGTCCAGCACTGCCTGGACCAGCAGTACAAGTAAAGTCAGCTCTGACTGCACTGACCTCCCGGCACACCTGACAACCGGTTGCGGAACCACTAGTGCGCCACAGCACAGTGGTTGAAAAACGCTGATCTATAGGGTCTATGTGCTAAGCATTGGAGAGAGATAAAGAGGATGGAGATAAAGTATCAACCAATCAGCTCCTAACTGCCATGTTACCGTCTGTGTTTGAAAAATGACGGTTAGGAGCTAATTGGTTGGTACTTTATCCCCATCCACTTTATATCTCTCCAAGGCTTGGTACATAGACCCCAACATTCCCTACCACCGGTATACACAAACACATTTACACTAGGGTTACTTTTTTATTGTCAAAAGATAATTAACCAACTAGTATGTATTGAATTGTAGGATGAAACCGGAGAACCTGCAGAAAACAATTGCAGACATGGAAAGTACATACAAACTCCACACAGATAGGGTCATGGTGGAAATCAAATTCAAGACCTCAGTTCTGTAAGACCGCAAACAATTGCGCCACTGTGCTACCCAAAGTCATTTGTTACCAACTGACACTATTTTTTCCCATGATAATATCTATCTGGAGCTGCTGGGTTTCATCTTATCCTGAAATGACTCCCCATGATACTGGGCTGCAAGGTTCCACCTCGAGGGGTTTGTATCACCAAACAAACATGGCTACATCTAATACACTGTCATTTTGAGACCCGATTGTAAATTTTTTTAGTCAGTATTTTTTATCAAAATCAAGTATTTCCTAAGTTCTCCATGTCTTCTTCTCCAAACACCTCCATCCTATTGGTGCATATACACGGTCAGATGTTTCTTCAGATCTGAACGATAACGATTTTAAAAATCGTTCATATCTGAAGGAAAATCTGATATTTCTGACATGTTTGAATGATGAACGATGAACGATGCGCGTTCCTGTTTGTCAGATAATGATATCTGACATCTGATGTGTTTGCAGTTCAGTTTTGGACGATTTCAGTCATTTTAATGCAGTCAAAAATCGTTCATAGTTCAAATCGTTCGAATCGTTGGTCAAATCGTTCATCAAATCCTTCAGATCATTCAATAGTTCATCTGACAAATCTGACCGTGTGTATGCACCATAACTCTTGTAAAGTCAGTTGTACTTCACTAATTTAAAAAATTGACATATTAGCCTACATTTTGTCCTGCTAAAATGCAAACTGCCCCCAGCATAACCACAATGTCTAAATCAAGGACGTAACTAATGCCGGGCGCAAAGCTGAAATCCGCCGCAGGATTATGAATATTTTAGGTTAATTAGGTTACAGTTAAGGACTAGCAGGCACCAATGTTCCTTCTTTCCCCAAGTGTGCTAACATTTTTAGTTACGACTAACCACAACTAGTATGAAGAGCTTTACTATACAGCCATCATCAAAAGAAAATGTATTTTGCTGGTATTATCTGCATGTTAACAGCAGCATAAAATGATATAAGCCCGGGAAATCGGGAAGAGGTGATAAATGGTGGCGACTTTGATGATCTCCACTTGAGGTTAATTCCCAAAAATCCACCAATGTTACTGTAGTGTTTACATCCTGATCATATCAATTACAGCGGCCGTGGCATCACCTGGAACTTCTCACCCTGCCAACCTCCCTCTAGCAGCACTTAATGGAATGTGTAAAGACACACACTGCCTCCGAGTGTCCTGTAGCACCCTCTGCTATTCTAACACGGGGCCCTTCTCCTCCACAGGGCTAATTGAGGACTGGATTTCTGCTGGAGATAAAAGCCCTCTGGGGATGGAGCTGATAATTACCAAACTCATTCGACTTTGGGAGCTCAGCTGGGATTTGAACCCAGGTCTGCGCAGGTCAAAGGTTAATGTGGTAACCTCAGAGACCCACTCAAACTAGCAGCCCCCTCCTCTAATACTCAGAATCACCAAAGACTACAAGTATGTCTTACACATACACGCATGCAAGGATCAGTTATTTATACACTTGTGCTAGTCCACATACACAATACAATATGTTCACGCACACGTATCATATTACACGCATGCATGCAATGTTAGCTTATGTAGTATATACAAACCAAAACACCAAACACAGAGCTTATTACACACTTTCAAGTGAACATAAAATAATAAACATTTTTTATTTACATTGAAATGCACTTAGAAGTTTGCCAAGACACAGTGAAATGGCAGCACTGGTAGTATTTCATTTAAAACTTGGATTTTTTTATAAACCTGATTATTGTGTAACAACTGATTAGCAGATCATAATCATCATTACTTTTTAAGAGTAAATGTAGAGCTACAGCCACAGGAATGGGTATGAAATACCGCCGGTTCCCGTCAGCGGCAGCCCGACAGGAGCAGAGTGCGACACAGCGGAAGCCCGACAGCGCTGGAAATCCCGATCGTGGATAGGTAAGTATCCACTAACCTAACCTAACCCTCCTAACCCTCCTTAGGGGTGCCTAACCCTAACTTCCCCCCCTAGTGCCTAACCCTAATCCCCCCTCTAAGTGCCTAACCCTAACCACCCCCTTCCCTGCTACCTAAACCTAAGTCCCCCGTGGGGGTGCCTAACCCTAAGTCCCCCCCGGGGGTGCCTAACCCTAACCCTCCCTCCCCCTAGCCTAACCCTAACCCTCCCGGGGGGGTGCCTAACCCTAAGTCCCCCCCGGGAGCCCTAAATCTAACCCACCCCCCCACGGCTGTCCGCTCGCGGCACCCGGCATCACTACGATCGTGATGCCGGGCGCAGGTCTCCCGGCGTCGGGGAAATGCGGGCGTCTACATCTAGATGCCCGGCATTTCACCCTTGCCTGGATCAGACAGTCGGGAAGCCGGCTGCCGGTATATAGGCAGTCGGCTTCCCGATTGCTTCCCCAGCCACATATCACAATATCACCTATGTGTTCTCAGTGTCTCCCGTCATAACTACTTCCCCCATCATGACCACATAAATGTAATGCTACATCATGGACATCATATTAATATAGTGCCACATGTCAGACACGCCCCCGATGACATCATATAAATGTACCACATGCCACAGCCACGTCCCCAATGACATCATATAAATGTACCACATGCCACTGTCACACCCCTAATGACATCATATAAATGTACCACATGCCACAGTCACAACCCTAATGACATCATATAAATGTATTACATGCCACAATCACGACCCAATGACATCATATAAATGTATTACATGCCACAGAAACGTCCCCAAATACATCATATAAATGTACCACATGCCACAGTCACGTCCCTAATGACATCATATAAATGTACCACATGCCAGTCACATCCCCAATGACATCATATAAATGTACCACATGCCACAATCACGCCCCAATGACATCATATAAATGTACCACATGCCACAGCCACGTCCCCAATGACATCATATAAATGTACCACATGCCACTGTCACACCCCTAATGACATCATATAAATGTACCACATGCCACAGTCACAACCCTAATGACATCATATAAATGTATTACATGCCACAATCACGACCCAATGACATCATATAAATGTATTACATGCCACAGAAACGTCCCCAAATACATCATATAAATGTACCACATGCCACAGTCACGTCCCTAATGACATCATATAAATGTACCACATGCCAGTCACATCCCCAATGACATCATATAAATGTACCACATGCCACAATCACGCCCCAATGACATCATATAAATGTACCACATGCCACAATCACGCCCCAATGACATCATATAAATGTATTACATGCCACAGACACGTCCCCAAATACATCATATAAATGTACCACATGCCACAGTCACATCCCCAATGACATCATATAAATGTACCACATGCCACTGTCACACCACTAATGACATCATATAAATGAACCACATGCCACTGTCACACCCCTAATGACATCATATAAATGTACCACATGCCACAGTCACGTCCCCAATGACATCATATAAATGTACCACATGCCACAGTCACGTCCCCAATTACATCATATAAATGCACCACATGCCACAATCACGCCCCAATGACATCATATAAATGTACCACATGCCACAATCACGCCCCAATGACATCATATAAATGTATTACATGCCACAGACACGTCCCCAATGACATCATATAAATGTACCACATGCCACAGTCACGTCCCCAATGACATCATATAAATGCACCACATGCCACAGTAACGTCCCCAATGACATCATATAAATGTACCACATGCCACAGTAACACCTCAACTTACATCATATAAATGTACCACATGCCATAGTAATGCCCCAAATTACATCATATAAATGTACCACATGCCACAGTAACACCTCAACTTACATCATATAAATGTACCACATGCCACAGTAATGCCCCAAATTACATCATATAAATGTACCACATGCCACTGTCACACCCCTAATGACATCATATAAATGTACCACATGCCATAGTAATGCCCCAAATTACATCATATAAATGTACCACATGCCACTGTCACACCCCTAATGACATCATATAAATGTACCACATGCCATAGTAATGCCCCAAATGACATCATATAAATGTACCACATGCCGCAGTCACACCCCTAATGACATCATATAAATGTACTACATGCCACAGTCACAATCCCAGTCTCCAATGGAATAATATAAGTGAAACTTTTAAAACGTTATTAAGCCTCTTTTAATTTAATTACAGCTCTATGCAACACACCATCATCCAAAGACAGAAATATTTCATATATATAATTTGCTTAGTCCCTGTGTCCGGAATGCTCTTTGAATTTGAATATCTCAAAGACTAATTAAGATATTAATGTGATTCTTTTGTGACGGATTTCAATCTGCAATAAATTCGGATTTCAATCTGCAATAAATTAAAGAATTTAAAAAAAAAAAATGTATAAAATTTTATGGGAAAAAAAATTAAATTAACAAAAACCATAATAAATACTTTGGTATAGCTAACCTGAAATTGTCCAGAAAACTACCAGAACACAGAGCCAGCACAGTGACCTGGAGGAAGCGGGATAGGGGTGACTGCCGCTGGCTGCTGTTCTCACGCACTACTGGTGGTCTGTGCTCTCACATGGACCCGGAGCCCTAGCCATGTGCGGGCACTGTTTACGTTCTGACCAGTTCAGCTCCTGATTGGCCGCACGGCTGCGTGACATAGCTATTTCATAATGAGGGAGGGCACGCGGGCGGCACAACACGTGAGGCTGCTGCCATAGGGGGCGCTCTTCCCTAACCTACTTTCTCCAAGACGTCGATTCCAGGCTCGCAACTCCCAGCCAATCAGCACCGGGTCTGTGCCTCGAAAGCAATGCCTCTTTTCTCCGCTTTCCATGAGAGCTGCCAGCAGGCGCTGATTGGCGGGAGGCTGGGAGACGGTGAGGCGGAGTAACAGTGCATTATCATTTGCATCTATAGGAGCTCAGATTGCAATACCCCCTGGAAATGGTCCATTTTTCTTCAGAGTACATGGCCAAATATATCAGCGCACGTACAAATTGGCAAAATGTTACAATAAAACCCATAAAAGGACGTGGCTTAGCCGGTTATGTTTCACACACATCTTTTATTACCCGATTCCGTCATATTAACATATGATCTAGCCATTATCTAGCGAAGCATTTTCTGTACGCATGTTCTGGGTTCAAATTGGCAAAATGTTCTCCACGGGCATACTAGTACAGTACAAACTGTACTACATGTTGACAGAGCAGCAAATATATATAGTCATAAGCAGACACATTACATCTATACACAAGGCTACAGTATCTCAGTATAATAAAGTAGAGAGCATATTGGTTTATTCTACTAATGTTACACACGGTTTAACCATAAAGAGTCTGGTTTCAAACACAGGCCAAGAACTAGCTCTTCAATGGAGATCAGATTACACTCACTTCTTCAGAGAGGTACTTTAGCTGAGAGCCAGTGGCCCAGGCCAAGTGACAATTGGGGGCCTCCGTTCTCCAATTTCCGTCTTCCCCCAGTGTGGCACATGGTCTTATACAGCCAGTTCTGACCCCAGTGTGTGTTACATACATAAACAAGGGATAAGCAGAGACACGCCACTGGCGATACACAGTGCCGAATGCAAGCGCATAGGTCAAGTGTTTTAATGTAATTATAGAAACTAATCATACAAATACACACGTTCACACAACAACTAAACTGAAATAGGGTCCAATCACTTGCAAACAAAATAAAAAAAAAAGTAATATATATTGTAAAAGTTACTTTCATGGTTTTTAAATAAAACATTAAAAATAATAATAAAATAATGATCAAGGAATAATACGGTATAAAATACACACAATGATGCATTTTATAATAAACAAGACATTATGAATAGGTTGGGTTTATTTAATAATTTAAACGGTCTAATGCTGGCCGCACACACACTGGTGCCATTTACCTACGGCACCAGTAATTATGCCAACTGCGGCTTCTCCATGTCCCTATTGAGCTGGGAATGTGTCAATTTAATATAATATCACACCCAAATTCCACACTCCCAGTATGAGGAGCTGAGGTTGCCGTCACCACCTCCTACCTGCCAAAATGATTATGTATATGGTGCCACAAGGGGTCTGCAGCACATTACAAAGTGCATAAACAGAAACAGTATGAACAAAAGAAAAAAGTGACAAACAATACAGAACATGGACAAGGTGTATAAACATTGCTGCATCAGCAGTCATAGTACCCAAATACACAGCAAGACGGCAGAGCCCAAGGTATAGGCACTGTTGTAGGCCCCAGGGAGGAGATAATGGTATAAGTGAAGGAAGGATATGCACATGATGGAAGAAGGCCCTGCCGCCATCTCCAAGTGGAGGGCAGGAGGATGGTCAAAATAATTGTTTTTATCATTTTTGTTTCCAATTTTTCAAAGTGCCCTCAAATCACATTTTTTGCTACTTTTTTTTGCATTTTTCGTTTAATTCATTTGAGATTAAACGATAAAAAGTTAGCTATTTATAATTTTTTTTTCATTTAAAAAAAAAAAAAGCACAAATTTTCCATTTGACACCATTTAAAAACCTTCAGTAACTTCCTAATGCCCACAAACAACCTTCGATACGGTCCTGCTAACGAAATTATCAATTTTGGGGGTCCAGGAGGGTCTCCCCACTATCTCTTGCACATCTCTCACAATGCATTTTGCAGTCATTTCGCAAAGCTCCGCTGTGAGTACCGTGAATAGGCGTTTTTAATTGGATTGGAGAATTCTCTGGGGCGCGCATTCGTGCAAAGTCGTTGAGTTTCATGAAACAAACCCACTACTCGCAATTAGCACCCCCAAAGTTTCTATCCTGAATAGGCCACAGCCTCCAGGTCACCAACCTAGATTCCTTGACTTCTCATGATATTATTACCAATTCATCAGAACATACTCTTCAGATATTGCTCCCATGGGGGCCTATTTACCAATTCTTTTTTTTACTAAACAAACATGAAAACAGGTGTTTTCACACCCTTTTCACATTATTCTAGTATCACCTAAAAGTATCAATGGGCAATTGGGGAAATCACAAATTTCTCCTACAAGCCCATTTGTTTTAGCCAGTGTATGTGATCAGTCTTGTGTGTGTAAATAAACCAAAGGCTGATCACTGTAAAAAAAAAAAACGGAAAACAAAACCCTACTCAGGGACCTGTGATATGGTGAGTTCCTCTGTGACTCTGGTCAGCTGATCGCCAGGCTCCTGCTCTGTGACCCGGTCATCTGATGTGGGCTTTAAACCAGCATCTCAGTTTACAGCACACATGAGATGACTGGGCAGTGCAGATTAACTTCAAAAAAGGAAGGACAGGGAAGCAACTAACATTTTATTACCCATCTATTAATTTTGTAAAAGTGTTTACATGTTGTAATCATGGTGGCACTTTCTTGGCTTGTAATGTTGAGCGTCTGGCACCCAAAGAGAAGAACATTGCCTACTTCTGTTCTAGAGGAAGCACTTTTAGAAAGGAGGCATCTGCTGAAAAGAGTACTCTTACCTATTACTATATGATCAGAAGTCTAACAACGAAGACCCGGTCATCCTCGTTGAGTACTTGACTTTTGCCCAATTTCACTTTATGATATCCTTCCTACTGGTTATTCTACAGTATATTCTTGACTCTGAACCAGGGCCATCTCTTCCATTGGGCTTGTTGGGCAGGTGCCCAAGGGCCCAAAGCTTGTAGGGGCCCTCCAACCCGCCCCCCTGCAGCTGTGGCCAGTTGGTAAATTTGTGATATTTTTATAAGCCAGCCGCCGGTGCACTTTATTCTGATCTAACCTCCTCCACCCCATCACTCCCCCCCACCCCCCACCCCGTGATTAGTACTCACCTCAGTCCCAGTTTCACTTCATCCGCCGGCTTCAAACCAGTCAGACATAGTCTCTCTGCATGTGTGGGAGGTCTGATGGGCATGCAGGAGGGTTTAATTTTATTGACCATTTACATTTTTTTCCCATGAATCGGTGGGTAGGGGCCCCAGTGCATTGCTTTGCCCAGGGCCCACACTGCTGTTAAGACAACTCTGCTCTGAACCCATGTAAATAACCCATGTAAATAACTCCCCTCTGATCCTTGCCTCCGTGACCATTTCTTCATTAGATATTCCACCAGCCAAATATTTTTTTTGTAGGACAGAAATATCAATTTAACATTTGTCATAGCCCCACAATTTAAAACTTGGATAAATAAGTTTCATCCTTCACTCTAAAGATTCCAGTAGTCAACTATTCTACAGTATCTAGAGCAGCTGTAACCCAGAACGTGACCGATATAATCATCCAATCTTCAGACCTCTCTTCTAACCAAAAAGTTTTGTGCAAATTATCCTCACCTGCCTAATAAGGGACATCTGGTGGCCACCATAAAATGTGGTTCCCGACACTTACCTAAGCATGTACTCCAATTCCGCTCTTCTTCTCTGAGCCTCTCAGTCTTCTAATAAATCACAGTGTGATAACCAAGTCTGTTTGACTATGCTTGCTTGTGACCCTGATCTTCTCCCGTGCAATTCCATACTGCACCTGTGTTGACTGCCCCCAACCTCGGATTGGATTCTAATTTTGAATCTAAGCTGCTTGCCATGACCTCTGGCTGTATCCACCTTTTATCTGTCAACAGTCATTTATCGAGACTTTCCGGGGAGCCACAATGTGTGATTAGCCAGTGTCAACCGCCAGTGGTATAATGGGACCACACCTGGGACATTCTGTGACAGCCCACACATTATCTGATTTGATCATATTTCTTGTACAACATTTATAAAATACCATCATTTTACACAAAGCTGCAAAATTGGTTAAAAATAAACTTAAATTACACACAAAAACAGGTGTCAGTGCTTTCAATCTAAGGAAAAGAGAGAAAGGGGGAGAAGTATCAAAGCTTGGAGATAGATAAGTACCAACCAATCAGTGCATGGCCACATTATATCTGGCTTACTCCCCTCTGGAGGAGACATTTCCCCCGTTCCTCCACTGTGAAGAAGCCGGGGATATGGCCGTCGGTCGGCTGTGGCAACGCATACACTGCCCGATGTGGCCAACTTGTAACTTTAAAATATCACATCGGATAGACATGCTGTACATTTCAGCATGGCAGGAAGTAACGCGAGTTGACAAGTAACAAATCCTAGAAAAAATTGTGTTAGCCCTGGGAAACTATATATAGTTGAAGTTCCATATGTAGCATGAGGCAAAACAGAGTAAGACTTTACAAGGAAAAGATCAGGACTTTCAAGTGCAATCTCGAGAGCCTGGTTGAATACACAGTTCAGCGCATCGGATTCCACAACGCAAAGTAGCATTGTGGAGACACATCATCAGACCATAGACGATTAGATCATCAGATAATAATTGTACAACGATCATAGCCAATTATTTGACTTTGACAGGGCCTTAGTTCCCAGTTTGAGTATTCAGAGGAACGGCCAATTATTATTATTATCATTTATTTATATGGCGCCACAAGTGTTCCGCAGCGCCATCACACAATATTGCATGTGAGGCTCTACATATTAATGAAGGACGAAACAGTGATCGTTTCGTCTTTCATTAAATCTTTTAAGTGTGTACCGGCAATCATGCAAATGTCCAGGTTGTAGGCAAATCGCCCTGAACATTGGTGCGATTGCCGGTCGTTTAGGTGTGTACCCACCCTTAGAGTGACAAAGACAGTTTTATCAAGGCCTTGCAGTGGACTCACTTAAAAAAGCAATCCACTACAACTAGGATGGTGGCGTTATCTTGTGAGCTGGGGAGGTAGGTGATGAAATCACAGAATTATAGGTCTATGGCCTCTTTGCAATTTGCAGGGTCATCATAACTCCAGATGACAGGATCTATGGCACCTTGAACATGATCTGACAAAAGAAGTACAGTTCTACAGTCTTCCAGCAGAGTTCCAAGGGGACTAAATAAATTGTTTTCCCAATGGCGGAAAACCCTGCCAATCATAAGTCATGCCCCCATTGCAGGACCCCCAGCTGGCAGACAAGAGGAACATGAAAAACAGAAAGGGGAGTATCCCCTAGATATCCCCGAACACACTAAATTGTACCTGCAACAATATGCATACAACAAATATCTCTGAATTTCTATTACCATATACCGTATATACTCGAGTATAAGTCGACCCGAATATAAGCCGAGGTACCTAATTTTACCACAAAAAACTGGGAAAACTTATTGACTCGAGTATAAGCCTAGGGTGGGAAATGCAGCAGCTACTGGTAGTAATCCCCCCTCTGGTACTGTCCCCAGTAGTAATCCCCCCCTGGTAGTGCCCCCAGTAGCAATCCCCCCCTGGTAGTGCCCCCAGTAGTAATATCCCCCCCTGGTAGTGCCCCCAGTAGTAATATCCCCCCTGGTAGTGCCCCCAGTAGTAATATCCCCCCTGGTAGTGCCCCCAGTAGCAATATCCCCCCCTGGTAGTGCCCCCAGTATTAATCCCCCCCCTGGTAGTGCCCCCAGTAGCAATATCCCCCCCTGGTAGTGCCCCCAGTATTAACCCCCCCTGGTAGTGCCCCCAGTAGCAACATCCCCCCTGGTAGTGCCCCCAGTATTCCCCCCCTCCCTGGTAGTGCCCCCAGTAGCAACATCCCCCCCTGGTAGTTCCCCCATTATTAATCCCCCCCCTCTGGTAGTGCCCCCAGTAGCGATATCCCCCCCTGGTAGTACCCCCCGGTAGTAGCCCCCCCAGTAGAAAGAAATGTAAAAAAACTCAAAACACTTACCTGTAACCCCGCTCCTGGTCCCGACGCTGCTACAGGCTCCCCCGCCGCTTTGCATAATGGGAGAGACGTCGTCATGACGACGTCTCTCCCATTACCCACTGCGGGAGCCGGAAGATGGCTCCCGCAGTGGGAGCAGCAGTAGCCGGAAGATGGCTCCCGCAGTGGGAGCAGCAGTAGCCGCTGAGAGTCTGACAGACTCTCAGCGGCTGCTGATTACACCAAACACATAGCTGCCGGCTCCGGCGGCTGTGTGTTTAGCAGTGTGTAGTGCTGACCGAACTCCGTCCGGTCAGCGCTACACACACGGTGCAGCGTACCATGCGGGCATGACTCGAGTATAAGCCGAGGGGGTGCTTTTTCAGCACAAAAAATGTGCTGAAAAACTCGGCTTATACTCGAGTATATACGGTAGTTTTCAAGTATTGTTGCAGGTACAATTTAGTGTGCTGGGGGATATCTAAGGGATACTCCCATTTCTGTTTAAGCTGTTGATTGAGCAGCTTCCATTTTATGTTTGGTGTTTTGAGAGGCATGAATGAACCAACATTTGGAGGGCATGCTGGCTCTTGTAGTGCTAATTGGAGTTCCCAGGGGTGACTCCCAGGTAAGCTAGCTCTCAATTTGGATGTATTTCTGTATGTGCCTTTATCATGAGGCCTTACAACAGCCAATTACATGGCCCAGAGTGGGTACTGTTATCATGCCAGTATCAGAGAAGCTGTGAAGTGGCCTGGCAGCTTACCATGTACTTATAAATGCATGCAACAAATATCTCTGAATTTCTATTACCATATAGTTTTCAAGTATTGTTGCAGGTACAATTTAGTGTGCTGGGGGATATCTAGGGGATACTCCCATTTCTGTTTTTCTGTTTAGTATGACCCCTCCCCTTCAAGTACCTGAAGAGTATTGCCAAATAGATTTGAGCAGCTTCCATTTTATGTTTGCCAGACAAGAGGAACATACCTACTGTTTTGGACACCTTGGTGCTGGTGTCTCGAAAAGGATAATGTCCTGTCAAAAGAGATGGCCGCACCCAGTATCAATCTTGGCGGTATAATGGCTTTTCCGTCCATCAAGGTTCGTTCAGGAGATAACTAGCAGGATAGTTCATCAATGTTGCTGGGTCTAGGTTGGTATGTTATGATAAAATCAAACCTGGTTCGACCTCTTCACCGTTGAATGTACTGACAAAGCGCTCGCTCTGAATCAGGGCTGGTCTTTCTTTTTTTTAGAACGGCCTCCTGGCCGCTCGCGAGCGGCCATGATGATGGTCGCAATGGTCAAGATCATCGAGACCATCGGGCTTGCGACGAGACACTTGTGGTAGGGTCTCGTTGCGGCAAGTCCCAGAGAGATTTCGGCTCTAACAGAGCCGAAATCTCTCCCACTGACATCATTCGTGATGTCAGTGGGGCCGCCCCCAAACGGAGGCGTTCACATGGGAACGCCTCCGTTTGGGCAGCCATTCCCCCAGCCCGCCCACCAAAGGGGGCAAGCTGTCACTCAACATCGACAGCTTGCCCCCTTTGTTGCGAAACCCGGAGCGACGGAGTGCCCGTCGCTATCCGGGTCTCACGCATGCGCACGATGGAGCCGGCTCCGTTGTGCACATGCTCACTGGCCCACCATCGACCCTTTTGCGAGCGCACAGTGCTTGCAACCGGGTCTGAATGAGGCCCAGAGAGGGATGCGTGCAGGAGTAAAGGACATTGTTGTTATTAGTATGGTAGAACAAACCTCTTGGGTGTGTATACTTAGAGTGCCTAGGTCCAAATGGGGTCAGCATTGACGCAGAGGTGAAGAGATGTTTGTGCCAAAAGCATGGTGGACTGGTGCCTAGGTCTATTGAGGAGTCCAATTTTCTTTGGGATGGTAGTGTCTCTGCCCATGTTTTGTCATAGACCATGCTAAATCCTTGGTACGCCTCAGGCAACTCTATGAATTTCTCTATTGCTACAGAATCCAAGCAGGCATCAGACGCATGGACATGAAAAGATTACTATAAAGAAGTAAATAGAGCGATGCTTAAAAGCTGGTGCTCCAAGCTGCTATAATTAGGAGTTAGTCAGACTGGAATAAACAGCGATAGAAACAATGTTAATAATAAAATCAATAATAGACGTTTAATGTCATTTCAAATAACACACTAAAAATATGTACATAAAAAATACATATACATTGATAAAACAGCTGACTCGTGCAAGTTAGCAGTAATGCACATAAATATACATAGGTTCGTAATTAAGATTATTGCAATAATATGCAAGGAGGACACTTGGGTATTAATCAGTTGATAGAGTTCTGATATAACGGTTAAGTCAAGTGGAAAGTGGTTATCCAGCAAATAGTATTATTATTACAAGCTTTGGGCGACGATGATGAGGATCCTAATTAGCACTGGTTCCAGCCTGCTTGGGAGTCCTACGCATATACTTGAATCCTTGGCCTCTGTTCCGGATATTGAAGATGCTGGTGTTTCCGATCTGGATAGTGTCCTAAATGGATGGGAAATTTCCAATGCAATAACCCAGTGTCCAAAGAATAGACATCTAATAAATTTCGCTACCGCCTTGCAGCTTTGTCAATTTCTTTCAGGCAAAAGGAAGACATGAGTAAGGCCTAAGAACGCCACCGCTGCAGCTGAGATATCAGCTGTAGATCATCAAAGGAAGGTGGGGTGAAATGAGAAGGCATCATCTTCTGTTCCAGGTGGAGAACCTGTAGAAGGGTAAAAGTGTAACTCTTTCAGGAAACTGCACTGTGGCTACTTGTCTGTCTGAACTGTACCATCTGAGAAATGGAAGGAGGTCATAATAGTAGCCAGAGACTTCTATGGAAACCTCTTCTTCCGAAAGACAGACCGGCATGCAGATGATTTCTGCCTGGTATCACATTAGGATTAATTCAGCCATGGATGGTGCTTCTTCCTTGGTGTAGTACATGAACTCTGCTGCTGAAACCTTTAGGAATTATCCCATTCCCTTTCTGGGGTCAGGTAAAGCTGTCTTCTCTCCCCTTTTCTTTTTAGTTGTTGTATAGACAGGAGCACCGAGGGGACGGACGGACGCTAATTACCAGCTGCCGAAATGGACAAGTGTCCCCCCTTGCAGCGGGCAATGCAGCGTTGCGGCATCACGCATAATATTTTTTGTGGTTTTTCTGTGCCCTCCAGTACCCGGGCCCTGTGTATAGAGCAGAGGGTACAAACTGCAGCTGTCAGGCTACTAACCAACCAGCCCCGTTCCAGCCACATAACACCAATTCTATACTCCCTTCACTGGCTGCCTGTCAGATGGCGAATTGTTTTCAAGATTGGATTACTAACTTTCAAAGCCCTACATGACCAGGGCCCAAGGTACCAGAAGCAGCTTCTGATTCCTTACTGTCCCACTCGATTACTGCGATCCGTTGATGAAGGACTATTAACAGTACCTAGAATCTCCCGGAATTCGTCTGGGGGTCGAGCTTTCAGCTTTGTGGCTTCGACTCTACAGAACTCACTTTCCCACACAGTTCGAGAGGCCTCCATTCTAGAGTCCTTCAAAACTAGACTCAAACTCACCTATTCACCCAAGCATTTCACTAATGTCCATTGTTAAGCTTGTTTTGTATTTTGTGCTGTAAAGGGAAATGTAAAGCACTTTGAGTCCTTTTAGGAGAAAAGCGCTATATAAATAACATTATTATTATTAATATTATTATTAACTCTTTGCTGTGTGCATCAGGCACAACCCAGAGATCACAGGGATCACCACACCAGGACCATATAAATGAGTCCCCATGGGGTACTAATCTGGCTCTGCTGAGTAAATGTATATGTGGCAAACAATTTAGAATGGAAGCTCTACAGGGTCAGGGACTATATATGGAAGGTTCATGTCTAATTATCCAATATCTGCTGCAATGTTCCAGCATGTAAGAAGATATAAGGACAAGACAGAGCCAGGCGGAAGGAAATGACATTTCATATTCTTCAAAGCATATTTTTTTTGAATTCCCCATCTTCTTCAAAACCTTTACAAGAGTCCAATGTGCTGTACAAGGAAAATACATAGTAACAGTGTAATGTGATATATAAATACAATACAATGCAAGTTTACAAATATAGGAACACATGGCAATAGAATGACAGACCGTGCATGATGAGGACAAGGGGGGGCGATAGTGATGCCACTTTTGTATTAACAAGTGCCCTACACTTAAAACCCACCTCAACCCTCTCTCTAGGAAGGAAATAACCAATCTGTGTATTTCCAAAGGTTGCTGAACTGCAAGTCCCAGCATGCACTGGCAGCTTCCGTGGAAGTTTAGGCAGCATGCTCCTAATTAATACAGTAAGTAAATGGGCTTAGCAATCAAATGTATATTGGGGTAGATGTAATAAGCCTTGAAGAGAGATAAAGTACCAACCAATCAGCTCCTGTCACTTTTCAAACACAGCCTGTAACATGACAGGAGCTGATTGGTTGGTACTTTATGTCTCTCTCTTAAGCTTAGTACATCTCCCTCATTGTTGTTACAAAATATCTGTTGATGCTCTGATAGCTGTTACAGGCGAATGTTGGTCCCAAACCCATACACAAATGAAAGTTCCAGCGATGCAGAGGTTAATCAGCTCCTAGTCATGGTTGGAAGTAATCGTATTGTCTTCCTCTTGCTTGCACATATTTTGCCTTCTGGATCTCTCCTTCTCCCTTTGTCTCCCAATTAAAACAAAATGGGGAGAAAATAAGCCATCACATGGAACGGCTTAGCGTTTAGCTGCAGTTACTCGTGCTCCGGTGATCAAACGTGGCCAGCGACAAAGACTGTACCCAGCCACGCACCAAGTGAGTTCACTTGTAGAGCGGCCAGCATAGGGTCAGTGCGAGGACACGTCACCTTTACTATCCACATGTGGCTAAAGAGTTCTACAGCCTAAGGCCAAGACCATCTACTCTAACAGAAGGAGGCAGCACGTAGCAGATAGAACAGCAAAAATCTTATGGTAATGAACTCATTAGAGCAGTGGTGTCAAACTCGGGCCCTTCAGCATTTGTGGGACTACATATCCCAGCATGCCCTGCCACAGTTTTAGCATGCCCTAATAGCAAAACTGTGGCACTGCATGCTGGGATGTGTAGTTCCACTGCTTCATCCAAGTAACAAAAGTCAATATCTTTCATATTTGTTTTCAATGTACCCCAAACCCCAGATAACTTATACAGTTCCCCAGGTTTCCTACTCTACCAGTAGGACCAAAATAACATGAAAAGTTTAAATATTACCCAACTCTCCTCATTTGGGGCCCATTTATCAAGGATCCCGTGGACTACACATGCACATCCGCCATAGCCAGGGAGGGTTAAAGCGGATCCCTCCGCCGGCTAATAGTGCATGGTGTAGCCCAAAGGCTACAGCGGCTAACGCCACCCTCAGATGGCTTTAGTTGCGGGGGCCAATATCGGAAATGCATCGCATTCCGGATTTTGGTATATTTGGCTGCATCGCTTCCCCCATAGAAAGCTATGAGGGAGGCGGCTGCCAGCGGCAATACAGGGATCAAAGCAGGTATCGGAGATACCTGCTGCGGTCCCGCTTTCATACATACGGGGGATACTTAATATTTGAGGTAAACCCCCGAAAATGTGTGTTTTCAGGGATTTTACCTCAAATACACTTTGATAAATGGGCCCCTTAGTCACACTGTCCTGATTAGCACACCTCAAAGTGTCAGAGCTTTGCACATAACTGGGCAGGGCTTGGGTCGATCGTGTTGGGGCTGATTTTGCATATGTAAATATGGGGAGATATGGTTAACCTGCCATCGTTCTATACCTGTTACTTACTTTAGGCAGCTGTTTTGTGGGTTGATCCAATATTCAGCATGTTAATTAGATGGGAACAAATTACATCAACAAGGCACAAACATGTCAGACACTAAATCCTAGTGAATTGATAGTGAAATAGTGAAATATTGGTACAGTATACAAAATGGCTGCCTCCACTGTGCATAAGCAAAGAGATCTTTTTAATTGGGCAGGTAAGTTTAGAAATAAAATCTGGATATTCGCTTTGCGACCACAGAGCCACAAGCCGGTCACATTAAAGGGGCTGTCCATCTAGATAAAAATATTTTTTTTTACTCAGTCCTGACTTTCTCAAATTTAGCAAATGAAGGTTCCCCCAACGTGAAACCCCCCAGTGACCTGTAAGGGAGAGCTAACAGTGCAGAGAAAATAAAGATACTGCAAGATGCCCAAGTGCTTCAACAGATGGGCTGATTCTTCCAGTACACTAAAGCCCGCTTTGTGAATTCGGTTATAGTTTTATGGAAGTCACAAAAGTGTTCTTATTTTCCTCTAAGGAAAAGTAGCATGAACAATAGCAAATTAGCTCACTGATATTTTTAACAGGTTAATTGTCGAAGTTCCCAAGGCAGACGAGACCCAAACTTATTCGCTTTCCATGTGTAGCAAGAATGAGTATGAAAGAATTTGTCCAAAGTAACCAGCTAAGGCAGGGGTGGGGAACCTTTTTTCTGCCGAGTGCCATTTTGATATATATAAAAAATTTTTGTGGGCCTGAGGATGCTCCAGTAAGCTGTAGGGGCAGCGGGGTGACCATCTGAAGCGTCCTAAAGACGCTCCAGGCGGCACTGCTGCATAGATTCTGGCTGCAGTGTGCCATTCTAGGAACCCTACTAGCCAGGTGAGGCTAGCAGAAAAAATCTCAGAGGGCCACACCAAATGATTCCACGGGCCTTATACAGCCTCCGTGCCTGAGGTTCCCCATCTCTGAGCTAAGGGATATTTTGAAGTAATAATTATAGTTATGCAGTGCCGTAACAAGGCGGCAATGCGCCCTGTACCGCCCGCTCCCCCTGAGCGCATGATGTTGCGTAGTGGGGACACGGCCGCCAGAACCAGGAAGTGCAGCACTGCCAGGAAAGTCTGCCTCCTGAGGATGCTCTGAGCAGTTGCACAATTGGCATGCTGTGTGCCAAAGGATGCTTTGGGCGTCACTGCTGCACCGATAGGGGCTGCAGGGTGCCGTTCCAGATGGGATGTAGTCGATATCCCAGCAGTTGGGATGCCGGCGTCCCGATGGTAAGTATTGGGGTTAGGGGGGAGGGTTAGGCACTAGGGAGAGGGTAAGGCTGCAAGGGGGAGGGTTAGGCTGAAGGGGGAGGGTTAGGTTTAGGCTGCAGGGGGGGTTAGGGGTAGGGTTCAAATAATTACCTGCAGGTGTTGGTATCCTAACCCTGTCAGGATTCCGGCATTGGGATTCTAACCGCTGGGAATCTGGGCGCTGGCATCCCGTACCCAACCCATTCCAGACACCCTGCTAGCCAGAAGCAAGGGCAATGGGGCAGTGACGGTTCTGCCCACAGAGCCCTGAGCGGTGGCACCACACACATAGTAAATCCTCTCTACATTTGGAACTGGAAGAGGTAATTCTCCTCATCTGATTCCTCTCCCTCATCAGTGTGTACATCATCCTCACACAATATTAATTTATCCCCGCTGGAATCCACCATTACAGGTACCTCTGTATTTTTTTTACGTAATTGGCGGTAAAGGTCCTCCTCATGGAATTTCCAGTTCATTTTGATGCCAATTGCTGATAAGGTTCCCGGCTGTGCTGTATACACTGGAGGTTAGGGAGCTTAGGTAATGCAAAGCCAGTCTGTACAAGGGCCTCCAAATTGCCTTGTTGTCTTCCCAGTAGTCAACGGGACTCTGTGACATGCCTATGTGTAGGGTCTCATGAAAATAATCCTCCACCATTCTTTGCATGGTGACCACATCAGATGGAGTCGCTGTAGCTGTGTAATTTTCGGCAATTCTTTTAGACCTGACCAGATGTCACAAATTGACTCCTCTGCATCACCACTGGGTATTTTGGGAAAGCTGATTTTTTTCCTGGCAGCTGCCGAAGAAACTGAAGGAGATGTCATTGTATTGTGTACCACTTGAGCTGCCAACTTGCTCACCAGGAGCTCTTTGCATCTCTTAAGATCTGGGTCAGTTGGAAAGAAAGACACGACGTATGATTTAAACTTGAGATCAAGCACAGTCGCCAAAACATAGTGATCCGATTTCAAGATATTGGAAACCCTTGGATCCTGGTGAAGCGAACAAAGGGCTTGATCTACAAGTACGACATACTTAGCGAATCACTTTGTTTAATCTCCTCCTTCAATTTATCAAACTGATTTTCCAAAAGCCTAATTAGGGGAATCACCTGACTCAAGCTGTGTCTGAACTCACTTCACAGGTGGCTACTTCAAAGAGTTTGAACAAGACGGAAAGCATTCTCCACTGCACTAGACTAAGGAACACTCTCCCTCATCTCCCAATGTCATAGCTGTGGATGGCTTTTTTCTGTTCATCCAGCATATAAAGGGTGGAATTCTACCTGGTTACGTCCTCTTGCTTCAGTTGGGGGCAGGGCAAATTCAACTGTTCTTGCAGCTGCTGCACTTTCCTGCATGCTGTGGCTGAATGGCGAAAATGTCCCGAAATTTTTCGGGCCACAGACAGCATCTCCTGCACGCCCCTGTCATTTTCTAAAAACCCTGTACAACCAAGTTGATTGTGTGAACAAAACATGTTGGAATTCATGCAGCTGTAATGCTCTCACAGTATTTTTGGCATTGTCAGAAGTTACAAACCCTGAGGAGAGTCCAAGTGGGGTGAGCCATTTTGCTATGACATACCTTAGTTTTTCTAAGCCTCTTAGTGAAACCGGTGATACACAGAGTAGCCTGCCTCTGAAAGAGCTGGCATTGTTTGTCAGATACTGCTGCTACTTAACACGAATCACCCACCCAGTGGGCTGTCACAGTCATGTAATCTTTAGTTTGCCCACTAACGCTTGTCCACATATCTGTGGTTAGGTGGACATTGGGGTACATTGCCATTTTCTAGGCCAATAATTTTTGTTACCATCCTGGTACAGCCGTGGAATGGCTTTTCGGGTCAAATGGAACCAAGATGGAAATTGGTATCGGAGAAACAGGACCTCAAATAACTGTGTGAAACCCACTGCATTAATGGCGGATTTGGACGCAGATTTTATACTAGCATAGCCGTGATGGCATCAGTGAACCGCTGTGCGATTGGGTGAAAGCTGTCATACTTGCAGGTGCTGGGATCTAGTTGAACTTAAGAGAAGATAGCTAGCTGATGCTGGACTGCTTTCTGCTATTTTTTAGCACCAATTTCTGAGCTTTTCAAACATTTTTCATGAGTCTGCTGCAAATTACGTAACAGGGAAGAGGTTCCTAGATGGTTAACGTCCCTACCTCTACTTACCATGATTTTACAAGTGCTACAGATGGCTTGACCATTGTTGCCAGGATTTGGGTAAAAATAATTCCATGCATAAGAGGTGCATTTGTTGGTCCTATGCCCAGGCATCACAATGGCCTTACTCTCATAATGGCCAAGAGCTGCTTCCACTGGTGTCTGACTTACACAAACAACATCCTCATCATCCTAAATAGCGCCGGCGTCATCTACAGAAATATCCCCCTCATCCTCTTGCACTTCCTCAGTGACATCCTCAATTTTTTCTTTATTTTAGATGCCCTGACTTAGACTCTCTATGCCCTTGAGCATCGGCTTTAGTAGATGACGTTGAAGGACTAGTGTCGTCATCATGACTGGTAGCAGCAGCTGCAGAGACAGTATTTGTTTGCTCCTCTTTAAACTGAACGTTATTGATTTTTCAATTCACAGATCACTGTGGCTTATAAATGCACGTGAACTAAGCGCACCAAACAGTACAATTATTTAATGTCACGGCCAGGGTATTTCAGCATGGCGCTAGGCGGGTGTTACCTGTGAGGTCGTTGTGGCGCGGGCTGTCTGGTGGCGGAGCTGGTGTCTGGCGGGGGGCTTTGGCTGTGCGCGTTGTTGTGCGGACCTGTTGTCACTCTGCGCTGGTAAGGCCTGGCGGTATCTCCGTTCCGTTTTTGCCTTCTGGCCATGTGATGCGGCTGGCCAATCCTGATGAGTCACATGTTCCCTCCAGCCAGTAACAGCACGGCATGGGGTATTTAGGAAGGTTCACTGACTTTCTTCTTTGCCAGTGCAACGTGTATCTCAGCCTAGCAGAGAGGGAGTTCTCTGTGCTTATCCTGTTCCTGTGAAATTCGCAGTCTGCCAGTCAGCTCCTAGCTTCCACTGGACTACCCCGCTTCCTCCACCACCCTTGCCCATACCTGAGTGCCTGAGCCTGCTGACATCCTGCTCATTTGTCTTAGTTCACTACCTGCATACCTGGCTATTATTTTCCTGCATCACTACCTGCATACCTGGTTGATTATTCCAGTCTCACTACCTGCACACCTGGACAGTTCTAATTGTTTCTACTTGGACATTAACCCATTACTCCCACCACAGAACTCTAGTGCACGTTTATATATACCTGGACTTTTATTTACTGCCATATTTTATGTCTACTCAAGCACCTATTAAAAAACCTAGTTTTATATTCAAACCCGCTTCTGTGATCGATCCTGCTACCACCCCGGGTCCACAAACAACCCAGAACAAAACATCTAATATCTTTTTAATGTAACAGCTCTATACCTGCATGAACTGGAGCCACAGGACTTGTATATGCACATGAACAAAGCGCACCAAACAGTAAATTTTTTATTTTTTTTATGTTGCAGCTCTATTCCTGCGTGGACTACAACCATAGTGCTTGCCTTTTATATGCACGTGAACAAAGCACACCAAACAGTACAATTATGTTTTTTTTATGTCACAGCTCTATTCCTGCGTGGACTGGAGCCACAGGGCTTATATATGCACGTAAATGTCTTTACTGATGGACACAGCACAGCCTATATACAGAGTACAGCACAGCATACAGAAGCGTGCACCCCCTTTACAATTGACTAAGCAGCACAGCCACTTGTGAGTCTGGACACAGCTTACTGTATATAGCAGAGTACAGCATAGCATACGGTAGTGTGCACCCTTTACACATTGACTGTGCAGCACAGCCACTTGTGACTTGTGAGTCTGGACACAGCCTATACAGCAGAGTACAGCACAGCATACAGCAGCGTGCAACTCCTATACAGTGTATACACACTGACTAAGCAGCACAGCCACTTGTGAACCTGGGCACGGCCTATACAGCAGAGTACAGCACGACTGTATACACATTCACTAAACAACACAGCCACTTATGAGTCTGGACACAGCACAGTCTATACAGCAGAGTAAAGCTCAGCATATAGCAGCATGCCTGACAAGGAACTGGCGCCCAAGTCCCATCCACTGCGTCTTATATAGAATCCAAAACCCACGAGAATCCGACTCCGCAAGGATGACGTTTTGCCTCAAAGTGGAATCCGAGTCAGGCGTTAAGACCCGAATTGCCGCTTGGATTGACTCAGATTCCTGATGTTTGGGCAGTTTCAGATTCCAAGGAATCCGAACCGCTCATCTCTACTTTTAATTGGTCCTCTCTAGGAGAAGCCAGGCTCTTTGCATCATTAAGTCCCGCCACGTCACAGAAAAATGCAGCAAATTGCGGGTCTATGCTGGGCTAAAATGGTAAGATTGTCATTGAATCGTGTCATATTGGCCCCACCCCCTCCCCTCAGACTCGCAATTTCCAGTATTATCTCCCCAGCCTGCCCACTTCAAGCCAGTGATACTAAGAAATAACAACCACCATGCCTCCTGCTGCACCAACCTGGCTGCCCCCTCCCGGAGAGGGCAGACAGAAAGTCGGCAACTATGACATACAGGGGTCTAGTTACTAAGCAGTGTTAGGAGACAGAGTGAAAAGTGATAATGTGCCAGCCAATCAGCTCCTAACTGTCATTTTTCAAACACAGCCTGTGAGATGACAGTTGGGAGCTGATTGGCTGGCACCTTATCACAGACTTATCACTTTTCACTCTGTCTCCTAACACTGCTTAGTAAATAGACCCCACATACTTATATTTATCGGTAGCCACACAGTGGAGACAGCCCAGCTCATGGCTGCTTATTTATTTATACAAATGCAAAGTGCAAAGTATGCGACTGCTCTATAATAACTACCCTATTCTACCTAAATGTCTGCTATGTGAAGTAAGGGGATTCTTAGGAATCTCCCTATATTATTTTTCCCTACATAAAAATACAGATGTGTCATACACCTAGCCTCCATACGCCATGCGGTGCAAAATGCCTGGCGTGAGTTAGCAGCCAGGTCCCGTCATACTCTGCTTGTGCAGAGGGTCTTTTTTTTGCCCAAAAAGCCATCTGTAAATGAAGCCCAACAAAACTCGGAGTGGAAATATAGCAGTGGCCGCTGCATTGCCGCTCTTCGTATAACTATTCAGACTCAGTCACACACACAGATATACTAGTGTTGCATATCATATTCACTCTCCTGGTGCAGCTTAGTTTCATCGCGTTGCAACTAAAACGCATTATGCTCAGCGCAGTCAAGCGGTACCTGGCGTGCCAAGACGGCCTGTTTGGTGTGACTACAGCAGTAGTGTATGAGGACACATCTTTATACTCTTTGTCCTGTTCACACTATTGTGATGACAGAATATTGTTTAATAACCATCAATGTACGGTCCATGGGCCCCACATATGTGAAGCGTGTTCTAGTGTAGCAGTACATCAGCTGTGACGTGACCCTGCCTTCCATATGGTGGGTTCCTCCAAGCCCACCAACACAAAGAATAAAAAAGGCAAAAGACAAGCGCAGCCCTGTCCCCCTCTGGACCAGTGACTGGCAGCAAATGATGGATCACTTTGCTGGGTTTCAGTGTCAGGAGGGGATGACCTCTCAGCACCCGGCCCTCCAGAGGCCAGAGCTCTCCCTGTGACAGCCGGCATGCCAGCCACACAGAGCTGTCCTGATGAGGACCTGAGGACTTCAATTAGATGGCCCAGAATAAAAGATCCATCAAACGGGGAGGAGAGAGGACCCGGCAACTGGATCACACTGATGTGTAAAGACAGGCCAAGATTGATGAGAGGTGGTGGGGGGCAGCTGATACAAGTACAATATGTTTTCCTCAGGGGTACAGAAAAAAAAACAAAATCAAAACACTTGTCCACAACATGAGAGCACGCAGTAGTGAAACTCTAGATTTATCCTGAATTCCACTGGCATAGGTGGTCGCTGGTGTCATCCAGCACTGTGATGAGAGGTAGACAGGAAAACAGTCCATTATACTATGACTAGGGCTAGCTCCCTCTCTGTATATATTATTATTATACTTTATACGGCAAAACAAGGGATCCGCAGCACCTTACATAATGCATAAAGAGATGAGATGCAAACAAAACAAGACAAAATTATCTAAAAGACTTATAGTACAAAACATAAATGAACAAGGGAAACAAGCGATAAGAGGTGCGGATATTAAATAACGAGACTCTATTTGTAAAAAAAATAACCGTACTGCGTGAGTTAAAAGAAAGTGGGGGAACAATGACCTTGGACTCTCCAAAAACGGTTTTGCAAATTTCACCCCTCTCGTACAGATAGTTTGCTGTCTCACAGATTTCAAAAAAGTCGTGTTTTTCCCACGTGTCGTAAAAATCCTCAGCTTAAAAGTAGAGCAACGTGTTAACTTCAAATTTTTAGTTCAATTGAACAAAACACCCATCAAATCTTTCCGTATGCTAACCGAGGCTTGCGCGGTAGATTATATGTCACATGCACGTGTGTTTGAGTGGCACAAAAGATTTATTGACGGTCGTGAGGATGTCGAAGATGACAAACGTCCCGGAAGACCTTGCATATGAAAATGTGGAAAAAATTTTAAAAAATTTTGAATTGACCTTTGACTCAGCATCTGAATGATAGCAGAAATTCTAAACATCGACTAAGAAACGGTTAGGCAAGTTTTGCAATAAGATCTTGACATGACAAAAGTTTGTGCTAAAATGGTTCCAAAGCTTTTCACTGCCGAGCACAAAGAAAAGCGAAAGCAAATTGTACAGACATTTTGAAACAAATTCAAGCGGATTCACACTTTTTAGATAAAGTTACTTGTGATGAAACGTGGTTCTTTCAGTACGATCCTGAGACAAATCGCCAGTTCATGCACTGGAAAACACCATCATCACCAAGAATGAAGAAAGCACGTCACAGTAAATCCAAAGCCGTGTTAATTGTTTTCTTTGATATCAAGGCTGGGTTTTACTAAAGGAAATATGCGGTAAAAACCCAGTTTTGGGGGTTTTTACCGCATTTTCATATTTACACAGGGTGTGTGGATCAGAACGTGAATACATAGAGGGGGAACGTAAGTTAAAATTTACTTAATGTAATTAAACAAAAATGATAGCATCAGTCTTAGGGCTCCATTTACAAACGAGTTTGAGGGCGAGTGATATTTTAGTTTTTCATTCTCTGCCCTTTTTTCCGCTATTCTGCTGGTATTTAACAACCACCTGTTCCCCGGCGAGCGGCAGTGTTAAAAACCCTGTCAGCGCTGTGTTATCTGTCCAAACAGCGCTGACGAAGTTGTGGTTTATTATCTTCTGTAACATGCGCATGTGCCGTGTGGTGAGACAGGCGAACGTCATTATGGTGGGTTGCTTGGAGGGCTTGTATGGTTCCCGGCCGGCTTTTCTATTATATGTTGTTTTGCTCACCTCTAGGATCCCTGCTTGGCAGCGGCAGCAACCTCCCCTCCCAGCCACCATACGGTGTTGTTTGCTGGACTGGGGAGGGAGGCTGCAGCTGCTGCCAAGCAAGGAACTAGGCCTGCTGGGCTGCTGCGGGACTCGGAGGGCGGAATATACTGTGGGGGTAAAATGGGGGTTTTGAGGTTGATGTGCACTGGGGAAGGGGGCAGCCGGGTGCTGTACAGGGGGGTTATGGGTAACCCCTGATGGTGTCAGTGTCAGTGACCCGAGCACCAAGGGGGTAATGAGCGGCTGTGTCCTCCCGTACACGCTACAGGAACTTCCAGCATGACCATCTGCCAGCCTCTGATTGGCCGCCGGGACTGCAGCGCATGTGAGCGCTGTTTAACAGACACCTGAACCTGGCGATTTTTTTTTCTGAAAACGAACGGTAAGTTATCATTACCGTTCGTTCCTAAATAAAGGTGACCATCTGATAACAATGGTGAGACGCTAAGAAATAGCGCTGCATAAACACACCCTAAACATGCCATTAATAAATATCAGGATCAGTTATTTACCATCACTAACGAGTTTTAACAGCTGAAACTCATTAGTAAATGGAGCCCTTATTATTTAATAGCCACACCTCGTATAACCATTGCTGCACATGCAGTCATAATACACACAGAAATAGCGCTGCCTGAAGGTCGGGTACCACTGATGGTTCCCGTTTTGGTAAAACCACCCTCAAGGGTTGTGGTTCGGATTATTATTATTATAATTTATTTATATGGCGCCACAAGTGTTCCGCAGCGCCTTACACAGTACATAAACAAATTGTAGGCAAGCGACTTACAGAACAATACAATACAGGACCAGGACATGGATAAAATACATTGCTACATTAGCGAACATAACACCCAGATAAGCAACAGAGCGTAAGCAACCAAGTGTTAGGTGCCCTAGTGGTGAGAAAGAAGTAGATGAAACTAAAGTAGGGAGAAGCACAAGAGGGTAGAGGGCCCTGCTCGTAAGAGCTTACATTCTAAAAGATGTAATTTGGACCTGTTTACATGCAATCCAAAACCCAAAATTTGATTTCTAAATACAAGTTCCGAACTTACAACAGACCAGAGCCAGTACTCGGTAAGACTCGGAACACCAAAGTTCGGGTATATTAGTTTTTTCAGGAAAACTGAACATCTCTAGTGAAGGAAAGAAAAGCATATGAGGGAAGAAAGCCACGATCATGAGAGCTTACAATCTAAAGAGGAGGGGTGATGCCTTCCAGCTAAACCACCGCTCTATGCTCGCTGTCTCTCATATAGCTGGAAGGCTTTAATAAATGTGTGGGTTTTGAGAGCCCATTTTGAAGCTTTGGGGAGAGAGTCAAATACATAAGTAAAATAAAAATTCTCTATGGAAAATTACTGTATGTGTGTGCGCATATTATATGTGTGTGTGTTAAATAGAAAATATTAATGTTCACAAAAACAGTCCATAATGACTGCATATTGTCTTCAACACAGTGGTGAAGACTATAAGAAGGAAATGATGTTCTATATTTTCTCTGTGGTTTTCATACACTTTTTAAAGGAGTCAAAATAGTACATGAGAGAATTATTAAACCCACAATTTGAAGAACAAAAATATACTTCACAATATCCTCAAAAAGCAGGGAGTGTTAGAGAAAATACAGGAAAACACTAGAAAAACATGAAAAGAGACACATTTATGTTAGTTTGTAATCGCAGAATTTAACGACAGAGAAAAATGGTGTAAAATACAAGGGAAAAAAAAAAAACACAAAAAATCCCACAAAAATCAAATGAAAACTGGCGGAAAACAGCATCGCTCTTTATATAACGTGGGTTTCTACTGTGTATGCTTGTGAGCCAAAACTGACTTAAAATTAATATCAAACAATACAACTTTTAGAGACAGATAAGCCAGGGGCCACAGAATGGTCGGATAATTTGGGGCCCAAAATTTACCATCACTGATTAAAATTATCATAAATGTGGAGGAAAATCTTGTGGTAATATTGTATTATTCTTGTTTCTGATTTATTTTGCACCTTTTTTTTTTATCCTTAACATTTGAGAATATTCTATTGTAGTGCACGAAGACTTTTGCACATTATTTAAGTTACATCTTCGTGAGGATTGAAAGAATAAGAGTGAAACTGCCCAGGTAAGAGATCCAGGCGGTATAAAGAGGGATGCGGATGGAAGATATAAGAGGGAGGGGAGGGGGGGGTCTTTGTTCCACTTGGTTGATCTGAGAACCCCCTTTGAGCCCAGCTGCTGCCATTACAATAGTTTGCAGCACAAGTCATGTGGGGCTTATTTGTGGGCCCTTACAACAAACAGCTGCTTTAGAGGAATTAGGCTGCAGTAGAGCCCATGCTGGGGTTCCACTCATTGCGACCTCCATGTGACCTCCTGCAAAATGGCCGACCTGAAATAAGGCTTCTGCATGTCAATTAAACCCGAATGCAGGGGTTAGGTTGTGAAGAATTTCACTAATATATTGTTACCAGATAGTACTATTTTTCAAACACTTAGAAGCAAATTGGTATTATGATATTTTATATATAAAAGTTTCAATTTAAGCAGACATTGCACGTACGTAATGAGAGTTTTTCACAAAAGAAATACTGCTTTGAAGTATTTATGCTACGATAAAGTGTACCAGTTACCTGCAGACAGTGGGGGGCAGCCATTTTGTGGGCTGACGTGACATTTTTCGAGATTGCACTCCATATATTCACTAGGAAGCATTTACTGCAGTGAGCCATGTGACCCATTGCGCGGGCAACCATTTTCTTGCTCTACCGAATGTACAGCCAATCCATTCACAGTAAATGACCTCACTGAGGCATGAAGCCCAATCTGAAATTATAGTCCGAATTCTCATGAAAATGTTTTCAGCCCACAAAATGGCAGCCACTGCTGCGTGCAGGTGACAGGTAGGCTTTAAATCAGACCTCCCAATATACGAGAGCTAAATTGTGGGACCCCTTTCCAATGCTGAAACGGCCGCATGGCCTCACAGGAATGGGGCGTGACTTCAATGCACGCCCGTTTCCTTCACCCTAGGGATGTGCCCAGCACGTAAAGATGCTGGGCTGCCGCCTGGCTCACCCCGTACTGTGATGATGCTGCGCGCATGTGGATATACTGCATCCCGCTTACTTCATACTGAAGATGGCGAAACAATACCGGGATTTGGGGGTCCATAGGAAGGGGCCAATAGGTCTTAAATCGCTTTAGGGCCTAATGACGAAAAGTGGTCAGCAGTATTTCCCCTTCAGGCTTCTCTTGGAGAAGAGAGTTACAAAGTAGACAAGTATGACATGAGGTGCTTCCAGCTTGGCATGCCTAGCTAAATGTGCACTGGGAATATTACAGAAGGTGTGGCTTCACAGTGATATAGGGCCATGCGCAGTGTGAACAGTAGCATTTTGCAGATGGATGCTGCTATTGTTCACATCCGTGCAAACTTCTAGTAACTACGATCAGTTCAGGGCTTTATGCATCTCACCGCATCTGCACTTGCAGCTGAGTGGGATTAATAGGTCGGCCGAGGGGTGTTCTTTATATAGGCTAAGTGTTCAGAGGATGCGTAGTTGGAATTGTCGTCTATGAAGAGTGAGTGTATGTAGGGATCCTTCTGATTGTACCATGGATAGAGCAGGTGTACATGCACGGCGAGAGTAATGACAGCTACTTTCATATAGGGGCAGCTCACACCCATGAGTCAGCCAAAGCGTGCAAACTGTGTGCAAAGTGTGTGCAGCTGGACAAACCATTTTCTGATACAATGGATACAAACACTATCTTTTTATCAAGCAGGCAAAATAGTTACTGCTTTTGCACGTAGCACACAAATACTGTACGGCTTTAACTCTGCAATTTGGAGTTGAACTAAGAGGAACGCCATCTCCCAACAGGATGCAGTCAGGAAGCCGACGGTCGAAATGCCGACCGCCGGCTTCCCGACTGTCAAATCCCGGCAGGGTACTAATGACAAGTGTCGAAATCCCGACGCCTGTCATTGTACCTACGCCAGGTGCCCGACATCCCGAACGAAGGTAAGCCGGGCGGCAGGTGTGGACAGCCGCGGGGGGAGGGTAAGGTTAGGGGCTCCCGGGGGGGGACTTCGGGTTAGGCACCCCCGAGAGGGTTAGGCTAGAGGAAAGGGGGGTTAGGTTTAGGCACCCCCGGGGGGAGGTTAGGGTTAGGCACCCCCCCCCGGGAGACTTAGGTTTATGCTGCGGGGACGGGGTGTTAGGTTTAGGCACTTGGGGGGGTTAGGCACTAGGGGGAGGAGGTTAGGGTTATGCAGCCCTAAAGGAGGGTTGGGGTGGGGGCAGGAGTAGGGTTAGTTATACTTACCTTTTTAGCTGTCGGGATCTTCACTGCTGCCGGTCTTCCGGCGTCGGGATTTGAACCGCTGGACGTAGGTCCGATGGTATTTCATACCGATCCCCTCCCAACCCTAAATCTGTTCAAACATTATAAATTTGTCCCCACTGCTGCAGCGCAATTGAACTAGATTTACTCCTAACCAGGAGCGTATTAAGTGAGGAGGGGGCCCCTGTGCAGCCAGTGATTTATGCAGCGCTGCCACTGTGGGACCTTGGTGGGTAAGTATTAAAGAACATGTGTGCAGGGTGTGCAGTGTTAGCCTGCACACCCTGCACCCATTATTCACACACTTTATTCACTTGCACAACTTATTGGACTCACTTCAGTCAGGCGATCATTCCCACACTCCACAGAGACGGCGCTGACTAATGTAGTGAATGATCTGATCACTGCTAAGGCTAAAGACCACTACTCACTACTAATTCTTTTAGATCTCTCTGCTGCATGCTGATCACTTTCTTCTCATACCATACAGATCACTTTCTTCTCATACCATACAGATCACTTTCTTCTCATACCATACAGATCACTTTCTTCTCATACCATACATTATAATCCCTAGGTCTTAAGGACACAGCCCTATCCTGGTTCTCATCCTACTTATCTAATCGCTCTTTCAGTATTTGTTTCTGACTCCACCTTCTCTTCGCTAGCTCTATCAGTTGGAGTACCACAAGGCTCAGTCTGAGGTCCTCTGCTTTTTTTCAATCTATACCAGGTCTCTTGGCCAACTTATCACCCTCTGTATTTCAGCATCATCGTGTCACTGAATGTCTTTCTGCCATTTCATCTTGGATGTCGTCTCCCCACCTCAAACTAATAATCTTCCCAAACCAGAATTAATAATATCTCCACAGGCCAAGATTATTTACCAACCTGATATCTCTATCACTGTTGATAGCTCAACAATCAACCCCACCCCACAAGCTCCATGCACAGGTGTCATTCTTGACACTGAACTGTCTTTTGTTCCTGACAGTCAATCTATTTCCAAATCATGTTACATACATCTAAAAAAACATATCCAGAATACATCTATTTCTTACAACTCTAATTTAGTGTTCCCGTCAGGATTTGGGGTGGGCAGGGTGCACGGGTAGGTACACGCACCTGAAAAGGGTGTGTGGCCAACCTGTGAAGGGGTGTGACCAACCTGTGAAGGGGCGCAGTCCCACCAACATCACTGAAGCCTCGCCAACGTCAATATTGGGGGCGTGCCCAGCCGGTGGCATATCTGATGGGAGCGTGCCCAGCACCTATGGAAGTGCTGGGCTTCCCCCAAGCTCTCCCTTAATGTGAATAGAAGCCGTGCACATGCACACGGAGTCTATTCACACGGCGGCAGAATGGCAGTGTCCAGGCTGTTTTAGCAGGGCGCCGCTAAAAAGGCAGGAAGCATTTGCCCTTTAAAAAGCGGGCAGGGCGCGGCGCCCCGCTAAAACAGCCTAGAGTGAATACTACTAATTCTTGCTCTCATTATCTGCCACATTGATTACTGCAATAGTCCTTCCCCAAAACAGACTCTCACCACTACAATCCATTTTTGCTGCAAGGCTGATCTTCTTCGCTAAACATTCATCATCTGCTACTCCGCTCTGTCAGTCTCTGTCTCTGGTTACCTGCATTCTACCGAATTCAATACACATAAGGCTAGTATTAACCAAACTACACCAACATACATCTCTTTGTATATTACAAAATATTTCCCAGCCCGACCCCCTCCGCTCTGTGCAAGATCTGCACCTCTCATCCACACCCACTACCTGCTCCTATTCACGTATACAAGACTTTTTCGGGCTGCACCAAACTCTGTGGAATACCCTCCTACGCACAATGACTTTCCTCTAGTCTCCAAACCTTCAAGTGTTTCCCGAGAACTCATCTCTTCAGGCAGCTTATCATATCCCAGAACCACCCACATAACCTCCATAAGCTATCCTACCAAATTATATCCCCACTACACAGTCCACACATAACTTCACCTATATTCTCTGTCTTCACTTTCACATCCTGCTGTCCCCAGGTCAACATTCCTGTGTGATTGGCTCATGTAGCTCACCAAGAACCTCTGCAATATGGATGGACCAATATGCAATATGTAGCACCTACCCTTGTGTATCGATGCCTATTTCCCTATAGATTGTAAGCTTGCGGGCAGGACTCTCGTACCTCTAGGTCTGTCTGTTATTACCCAGTCTTGTTCTATTACTGGTTGTTCCCAATTGTAAAGTGGAACGGAATATGTTGGCGCTATATACACTGGTAAAATAAGTATTAAACACATCAACATTTTTCTCAGTATATATATTTGTAAAGGGGCTATTGTAATGAAATTTTCACCAAATGTCAGCAACAACCCATGCACTCCACACATGCGAAGAAGTCAAACCATAGATGTCCATAAATTAAGTTATATGTAATAATGTGAAATGACAGGGAAAAAGTTTTTAACACATGAAGAAAAGGGAGGTGCAAAAAGGCATGGAAAGCCAAGACACCAGCTGAAATCTATCAGTAATTAGAAAGCAATCCTGCCCCTTGTCAGTGCAAATTAATATAAACTGGTTCGGTCCCAACTGATGGTCTATAAAAAGGTGTCTCATTACCAAGGTGTCACACAAACAGACATCTCATGATGGGCAAAAGCAAAGAGCTATCTCAAGACCTTTGCAACCTTATTGTTGTAAAACATATTGATGGCATTGGTTACAGAAGGATTTCTAAACTTCTGAATTTTCCAGTGAGCACTGTTGGGGCCATAAACTGGAAGTGGAAAGAACATAATTTCACCATAAACCAGCCACAACCAGGTGCTCCTCGCAAGATTTCTGACAGAGTGAAAAGAATTATCAGAAGAGTTGTTTAAGAGCCAAGGACCACTTGTGGAGAGCTTCAGAAAAACCTGGAATAAGCAGGTACAATTGTTTCAAAGAAAAAAATAAGTAATGAACTCAACCGCCATGGCCTGTATGCACGCTCACCACGCAAGACTCTATTGCTGAAGAAATAGCATGTTGAGCTCGTTTAAAGTTTACTGCACAATATTTGCACAAGCCTGTGAAATACCGGGAGAATATAGGACCTTACTCAGAGGCGGTCGTTAGATGCAAGCGGTCGCTCTGAAAGAGGGCGGCCGCTTGCATCTTGTAGTGCCGCCTCTTGGTCAATCGCTAAGCTGTGGGTGACCACCCACAGCTCTAGCGACCGACCAGGGTGATGGTCAAGACCATCGCAACCATTGGGGCTTGCGATGAGACTCTAAGGTTGGGTCTCGGCACTCGCAAGCCCCAGGGAGCTTCCTACTCTGATCGAGCAGGAAGCTCCCCACTGACATCACTGCTGATGTCAGTGGGGCCGCCCCAAAACGGCAGGCGTTCCTTCGGGAACGCCTCCATTTGGCCGGCCACGCCCCCTGCCCGCCTCCCAGACAGGGTGAGCTGTCACTCACCATCAACAGCTCGCCCCCTTTGGTGCAAGACCCTAGCGACGGAGCGCCAGTCGCTAGCCGGGTCTCGTGCATACGCACGTCGTAGCCGGCTCCGACATGCACATCGACCCGGTTGCGAGCTATCAATGCTTGCGACCTGGTCTGAATGACCCCCATAGTCTGGTCAGACGAGACCAAAATTTAACTCTTTGGATGCCATAATACACACCATGTTTGGAGGAGAAATGGCACTGCACATCATCCCAAAAACACCATACCAACAGTGAAGTTTGGAGGTGGGAACATCATGGTGTGGGGCTGTTTTTCAGCATACGGTACTGGCATACTTCATTTGGTTGAAGGAAGGATGAATGGAAAAATGTACCGCGATTTTGATAAAAATCTGCTGCCATCTACCAGGATGCTGAAGATGAAACGAGAGTGGACATTTCAGCAAGACAATGATCCCAAACACACAGCCAAGGACACTCTCAATTGGTTTCAGAGAAAGGAAATAAAGCTGTTAGAATGGCCCAGCCAATCACCTGACTTGAATCCAATTGAAAATCTATGGAAAGAACTACAGATCAGAGGCCCTGATTCAGACCCGCTCGCGAGCGCTGAGCGCTCGCAAGCGGGTCGATGGTGCCCTAGTGCGCATGCACACGACGGAGGCTGCTCCGTCGTGCGCATGCTCGAGACCCGGTTAGCGACGGGGAAGCCGTCGCTCCGTGTCTCGCACCATTGGGGGCGTGCTGTCGATGTTGATTGACAGCACGCCCCCTTTGGTGGGCGTGCCGGGGGCGTGGCTGCCAGACGGAGGCGTTCCCATGGGAACGCCTACCGTCTGGGTCCGGCCCCACTGAGTGGGAGTGATTTTGGCTCTGATAGAGCCAAAATCACTCCAGGGCTTGCGGTCACCGAGACCCTACCGCAGGGTCTCTTCGCAAGCCCGATGGTCTTGACCATCGCGACCATCTTTTTGGCAGCTCGCATATGCTGTGGGTGGTCACACACAGCTATGCGAGCGGCCAGTTCATAGAAGAGGCCCACGGAACCTCCAAGATTTGAAGACTGTTTGTGTGGAAGAATGGGCCAAAATCACACCTGAGCAATGCATGCGACTAGTTTCTCCATACAGGAGGCATCTTGAAGCTGTCATTACCAACAGTACGAAGTATTAAATACATTTCAGTAAGCGTGTTTAATACTTTTTCCCTGTGTCATTTCACATTATTACACGTAACTTAATTTATGGACATCTATGGTTTGATTTCTTTGCATGTGTGGATTGCATGGGTTGTTGCTGACATTTGGTGAAAATGTCATTATAATAGCCCCTTTACAAATATATTTACTGAGAAAAATGTTCATGTGTTCAATAAGTAGCTGATAATGAATAATGATACGTCACTGCTCCTAACTCTATATGAGAGCCATAAGCGAGGGCTGATTATTTTCTGTACCATGAATAGCAGGGGTTGTCAACATGCAAAAGAACATCCCAGAAAGAAGATGGAGGGCTTTTTATATGCCAGTAGTGTCATAAACTTCCAGACTAGTGTCAGTCTGCAGTCATGGGCCATGGCACAATTGGGGTCAATTTAGTTATGGTTTGGGCTTGGTCAGATTTTGCACCAGTGGGTGGCTAGCTTATTACAGAGGGACTTATGATTTGTGATTTACCTTAGGGAGCCCTCTTTCTTCTGGACATTGGACAGAGGAGTACTGGGGAATGCCCAACCAGCAATTTTGTCTTACAGGGTGCAGCCCCTTCTATTAGTACGGTTAATGCTGGGAGGAGCGGATGCCCGGTCAGTTTGAGGGGTGATAGAACTTATGCAGAAGTGGTGAGGCATTCTCCTGCTGGACGAGCTACTGGTCCAAGTGGGGGAGCACAGCTGTCCGGGCATGGCGTTGCTGTTGGGGGAGGTAAGGATGTCCAAACGGTTTCAACGTTATGCGGGTACCTGGTTTCTGCCTTGATTCCTACTCTGACCGCCAGGCCCGGCTGTGCTATGCATAGGGCAAGATTGGCCTAGAAACCAGGAGCGCCGGGGGCTCAGATAGCGCTGGCGATTACACCGGCGGTTTCCTGCTGCTTTATCCAGGCAAAGTTCTGGAGTATCTAGCTCTGTGGTTGTTGTTTGTGAATTGTTTTGTTTGTTTCCTTACAGGGATGCGTGTGGTTGTTGGCTTTGCATGGGTGCTGGGGCACGCCTATGTCTATTGGGCAGCCAGATACCCTGCCTCTTTTGATTGTTACCTTTGCCGAATTACGATTTGTTCGGTGGATAGGGTGCAGTGGGCGTGAGGTGGTCCTCTTTTCATGAAGTGCTGTAAGAATCTGTCTGGGTTTTTGTTTTCCCCTGTTCCTAATTACACACCTAGAAGGGAATTTGACCTCCCCTAACTCGTTAGCTTTGAGTTCAGATAGCAGACGGGAGCTTTTAGAGCTGGTGGAACTGTGGCCTTTCTGCCGGACAGGTCGGTCCGATATTGTGCCGCAGTTGCTGTGGAGTGGTGCACTGAATCCGATGGCGATTGACCTAGCCCGTATGATGGTGAATGTCGTCGTAGATTGGGCATTATCCTCTCAGAGGTTTTGTAGTTAGGCATCAGGAAATTACATTTATGGACAGACATCTATTTAGGATGGATGGTGTCCATTTCAATGATGCTGGCATGCCTCTGTTCATCTCGGATGTGGCTGCTGCAGGTCAGGTTGACTCTTGTGCGATGGGTAAGAACTTTATGGGGTATGTTAGACAGCTTGATTTGTGGCCCTGAGGTGCTGGCCATGCCTGTGGGAGAGGTAGGTGAAGTTACACCGCTGGGGTTATGGGCACAATCGGTCCAGGAGGGCCCCTCCTCTGTCATGGGGTGATGGTTGTACTTTTATAAGTTATTATTTATTTTATTATGCTTTACTTTGGTTTGAACATTCTTATTATGTGCCACCACATAATAAATAATTATAATGAATAAAAGCTGCCCCTTTTCCCTGGCAAAAACCATGTTGTGTATTTATTTATTTCAGACAAGTAGTTTGTGCGTAGATTGCGGGCTGACATCAGCCGATAGAGTTTATGCCTTGCCACAGTTTTAGCATGCCCTAATTCTGGGGAGTATAGTTCCACAGCAGCTGGAGTGCCGCATGACCCCTGATGGACACATACCTCCCAACATGACCCAGGAGGGACAAAATGCTCTGTTCCTGTACTCCCCTCTTAATTTATGATTGCCGTCACCTGTGTTGAAACACCTTTCTTATCAATTAGCTAGTTCAACACAAGTGATGGCAATCATAAATTAATTGCGGTAGCCTGTGAGCTATCCAATGACAGGAAGGCCTTCTTTTCATTATTTTTGTTTTCTAACTGTTGAATGCACAAAAAATCCCACTTGTACTTATAACATCATTAGGAGCTGCCATACTGTAGAACAGAAGATTGCGTGCTAGGTTTGGCAAACTACATCTTTTAATTGAAATATCAATCAGAGTTGTTCTAAAAAGAACCTTGAAAAATATACAATCCTGTATCGAAACGTGTTGGTGGAGGAGAGCTGCGGGGATCCTTTGGAGACTTACTGGGAGTTTAGGAACATCTCCCGGGAACGCCTGGTACTTTTGAACTCCTGTTTGGTTGTCTACTTATTTGTGTAGACCAGTGGTTCTCAAACTCGGTCCTCAGGAAACCCACACAGTTCATGTTTTGCAGGTCACCCAGCAGGTGCACAGGTGCATTCATTACTCACTGACACATTTTAAAAGATCCACAGGTGGAGCTAATTATTTCACTTGTGATCTGTGAGGAGACCTGGAAAACATGCACTGTTTGGGGTCGAGTTTGAGAACCTGTGGTGTAGACAATACTACCTGGTGAGAGTCCATTTGTTTCCCCGTATACCATTTTAATGGGATTATCTATATCTGAATTAAAACAGAATTATACTATTTGGAGCTGTCTTTTTCCATTTTATATTGTACCGGGGGATATGAATACCATACTCTGAGGAGGAGATTAATCGTGTTGAGAAAAGCTCAAGCGGATTATTAATCTATGCTGTTTTGTCTACTTTATCTATAGTAGACCAACCCTTCTGGTACGAGCCCTAAATAGCTTAAAAAGTGTGGGAATTGGAAGTTTTTAGCCATGCAATATTACTATTGGATTTTTTTCTCTCATTTGATTTTCTTTAGGGTATCATCCATTTGTACTGTAACGTTTATAAGGACAAATTTTAGTATAGCCCCTGAAGATCTATTCGGTAAAACTATTTTTGAATTGTCAGATATGGGAGTATCCATGTATTATTCCAAATGTATAGTACAAAAATCAGGCACAAGAAAATATATAATTATTATTATGAATTATTATTATTCACTAACTCTACAAAAACATTTAGTATAACTTTTATATTCTATAAACCAACTGTAAAATGTACTGGCAATAGCTTTAACACAGATATCCTTATTAAACGGCATATTTGCAGTTATTAACGTAGAACATGCTCCCACGATGCTCACTTGGGCGGAGGATAATATAAATATTGTCTGTATACAGAGATGGAACAGTGCCACCCAGTGGCCACATTATCATAGAAATTGGTTGAATGCCTGCAGTCTTTACCAAGCAATAACTTTTATATGTCCCGTCCCTTTGAGAATTAGTGATTATTTACTGCAGATTGTAAGAGGAACTCAGGATTTTAAAAGCTGTCCTTAGTCTGCCTGTACAAAGAAAAGGGGACATTTTGATACTTGTGTACTTTACGGACTCATTGCAGAGAGAAACCAAGTGTCCTACACTCATTATTATCATCAATCATGGTGATGTCTAAATCACCTTCACGGACAGGACCCTGACGTCATCAGCCAGTGTCCAGTGTCATTCCCAGTGTCCAGCGTCATTCCCTACCATCCAAGTGGGCATAGAGGGGAATATAACCTTGTGGTTAGCATAGCGAGCCACCGAGCCCAAAGCGTGGTGAGCTAAACGGTCTTTAGGTGGGGACAACTTTCGGTACTTGCGTATGTAAAGTAAAGTACACAAGTACCATTTAAAACATTCATTGGGTTCTCTCTGCAATGAGTCAGTAAAGTACACAAGTACCGACATTTCGTGTGTTGGACAATACAGAATATCAATTTCCTAGCAAATGGTGGCAGTTGTTTATTATTCACTAATACCCCTTTCACTCCAGAGCTAAAACCCATGTTATTGCAGGGTTAACCCTAGTAGCTCCTTGGTGTAAAAGGGGAAAGGGTTGGATTCCCGGGTCGAGTGACCCAGCAATCCAACCCAGGTAACTTGCAGGGTTTTGCACGGGAAAAACCCGCTAAACCCTACAGTGTAAACGGGTACCCCAGGTCATACGACCCGGGTCCCGTTTACAGCATGGGGACTTCTGGGTTTCTCAACGCTTATCTGGGAATAATCCCGATTGGCGCCACAGTAGAAAATTTCTGTCCTGTGTCTGACCTGTTTGGAACTGTGGGCCTGATTCAGAGCCGCTCGTAAGCGGCCGCTCGTTCGCTCCGAGCGATGTTCGCACATCTGCGCATGCATATGGGTCGTAATGCGCATGCGCCAACCAGTCAGTGCGGTCGGAAAACGTGTGTTCGCAAAATTACGAGTGCCTGCTAATTTGAGTGACAGGATGAGGCGTTTGTGGGTGATAACAGGGGAAGGTGCTTGAAAACGGGGAGTGGAGATCCGAACGCAGGCGTGCCAAACGGGCGTTTTAAGGGTGTGCATAATTAACAAAGCAGCGTCATCGACTACGTCACTTGGTTGTTTCTTAGCCTGAACTGTTCGCATGATTGCGGTAGGAAAATCCAACCACAAGCACTGCGAGCAGTTCAGACGCCTTTCGATGTACTCGATTAATCTAATAAATAGCGGAGATGACGTATGATGCGAGCGGCCAGGGGGCGTCTTTACAAAATAGCGAGCGCATGTTCCGTACGCTCGCTCAGACATAGAGGCGTCAACAGACCGCAAAGAGCGAGCGCTCAATTTAAATAGCTGGGCCCTTTTTCTGAACGAGCGAGCGCAAATAGCGTCCGGCTCTGAATCAGGCCCAGTGTTCCAAATCTCGGATCAGACCCAGGATTAAAGGTGCACATATATCTGCGACGGATCGTTGCGATGCAGGGCTGCGATCGGAAATTTCCGATCGCCATCAGATATTTCTGATCGCCCACCATCGATGTTCTGCGATCCGTCGCCGGATCGCGGACATTTGACATGTTAAATGTCCCCGATTTGACAATTGCGATTATTTTTTGATCGCGATCGTCAAATCGCTGAAATCCAAAATGTTAGATTTCTGCGATGCCGGGTTGCAGCATCGCGGGATCGCGGCAATCCATCTCTGATGTATGGGGCCCATTAGGTGTAAAAGCAGTATAAGCATTATATATATATCACTGACATACCTCCCAATATGATCCTTTCCAGGAGGGACAAAATTCTCTCTTCCTGGACTTCCCTCTTAATTTATGATTGCTGTCACCTGTAGTGAACTAGTTAATTTATAAGAAAGGTGTTTCACCACAGGTGACTGGCATACATCATAAATTAAAAGGAAAGTCCAGGAGCAGAGCATTATGGCCCTCATTCAGAGGCACTCGCAAAATGCGAGCGGTCACTCTGAATGTGGGCGGCCGCTTGGGTTTTGAAGTGCGGCCTCCTGGTCGCTAGCTAAGCTGTGGGTTATCACCCACAGCTTTAGCGACCGACCAGGTTAATGGTCGCGATGGTCAAGACCATCGCGACCATTGGGGGTTGGGACAAGACCCTAAGGTTGGGTCTCGGCAAACGCAAGCCCCAGGGAGCTTCCTGCTCTGATCGAGCAGGAAGCTCCCCACTGACATCACTGCTGATGTCAGTGCGGCCGCCCACAAAACGGCAGGCGTTCCTTAAGGAACGCCTCCGTTTGTGAAACCACCCCCCCTCGCCACGCCTACAAAACGGGGCAAGCTGTCGATCAACATCGACAGCCGCCACTTTTGTAGTAAGCTCCGGAGCGAGAGAATTTCTCTCTCGCTCCGGGGCTTAGGCACGCGCAGTGCAGCCACTACGCGTGCACAGGGCCTAAACATCGACCCGCTTGCGAGCGCTCAGCGTTTGTGAGCGGGTCTGAATGAGGTCCTTTGTCCCTCTTGGAAAGGATCCTGTTGTGCTTCAAGCCTCAGTAATATCTCTAAATCTTAGTTAACGAAAATTGGGTTCAGTCCACAAAATGGCGGCTTACACTTTAAGGTCCTGATTTAGCAGAGGAGGGAATTGCGAAGCCGCACACAACCAGCTTTCCAATTTCATCCTTGCTAAAATGCAAATACAGCAGGTGGTGTCTGACACCTCCTGCTGCATTTGCGATAACAGCTCTGCGAACGAGGTCGCGATGTTGCACCACACCGGCCAGCTGAGTAAGCCTCAATGCCGATTGTGTATAAAAATCTTTCCCTTTTTCAATCGATTGTGGCAATTCTGCAATCGATTGAAAAAGGGAAAGATTTTTATACACAATCGATTGCAAATTGCACGATTGCTGCAATCAATCTCTGATGTATGGGGACCTTAAGACTGGATTTCTCCGGCCAAAAGCAAACGCATCACCTCTCTTTGCAGTGAGCCAGAAAGCCACAAAAGCATAATAAGAATTTATTTATTGTAGATAGTAACTTGACAGATGACGTTGTCTATTGGGCATAAGCTCCGGAAAGTTACGCTGCATACTGGCACATTGCAGACCCATAGAGTTCAATGCAGCTTGCTGTACCGCGGGTCTGCAGCAGATATCTCCGATACATGCTGTGGCCCTTATAAAAACATATATAGAACCATATGCATAGGAGTAAACCTCCAAAAATGGCAGTTTTCTCAAGTTTTACAGTACGATCCATTCTACCCCAGCACTGATGGCGATATAAGAGCATCTGCAGAAAAAGTGACACATTTTTATCACAAAAATCTCTCTTTTCAAGGAATACAACAAAAAAAAAGTAATTTCTGAGGTAAAAAAAAAAAAACACGTTAAAAAAAATCTTAATTGTACCAGTTAATAAAAAAAAATGCCATTCAATGTCATTACCAAGCTGCAGTACTGCACTGCCTCCTGTTTGTGCAAAGTTCATAGGGCAGATCATATGTGCAGGCAACTAGGAGAGCTACAACAAAATGCTGGATTACGAAGGCACAAAATTCTCCATGTGACATTAACCTAAAGTGGATTGAATAAGTTCTGGTCGCCATGGTGATAGGAAATGCCCCTGGCAATCAGAGCACATCATGGGCGCTGGAACATGATACTGGTCACCTGAGCTTTATAACCATTTGTTATAGGTACGATCTGTGACAAATACTGTGCAATTACATTTATTTTGCATATTAGCATATGTGTGTTTGGGCGGGGGGATTGGTGGGCGGTGGTCTGTGTTGGACAAGCCACGCCTCTTAAAAAAAAACTTTTATAAATAATGTGGAATTACAGTATCACAGGCCAGTAGGGGATGTAAAAGATTCTGGGCGGGATGTACTAACCTTGCGGAGTACATATCGCCAGACATCGCATTCGTACTGACTGCATATGCACTAACATATGCAATCAGTACCGCAAAAGGACAGCTCTTCCAAAAAGAGCTGTCCTTTGTGATCAGCGCTGCGCCCTGGGAGTCCATCTGCACGCACACAGAGTGACGCGGTGGCCGCGGGGCTTGTTGGGAGGTGCCAGCGCGATAGGCTTCCATAGGGTAATGCCAGCAAAAGCTGGCATTACCCTCTGCATCGGAGGCCCGGCGGCCACCCAATACTGCATATGGAAATTGCTGTAAAACCCTGAATATGGGTTTTTTATTGCATTTTCCATTTAGTACATCCCGCCCAAGATCACACATTTTATTAGTATTACTGTTTATTTATATAGTGCCACTAAGCTATACAGCGATGTACAAAGCATATATGTCATTCATTTCCCACCAACATCGATGTTGTGTTTCTGGGGCTAAATCACACATTTACTAATACTTAAAATAAAATAAATTGTCCGTTAGTAAATGTGTGGTCTAGCCCCAGAAACACAATATCGAAGTCAATTGATTAAACTCAACCTTTAGTAAATATACCCCTTATAGCAGTGATTCCCAACCTCGGTCCTCAAGGCACACTAACAGTCCTGGTTTTAGTGATATCCATGATTGTGCACAGATGGTTAAATCAATATAACTGAGGTACTAATTAAGTCACTTGTACTCAAGTATGGCTATCCCCAAAACCTGGACTGTTAAGCTGGCCACACACTAGACCAACTTGCATCCAACTAGTTGATTGGTTGGAATGAAAATCTGGTAACGTATGGGAGTAACTGATGATCAGCAATTTGCTCCTAAATGCCAGAAAACAGATGAAAATGGCCGTCAGACAAGTTTGTTAATTGTTTGATCTAAACAATTTGTTCAAACAACAGTTTTTGTCCATTTTCCGGCGTTTGGGAGCAAATTGCTGATTGTCATTTGCTTTCATACGTTACCAGATTTTCATTCCAACCAATCAACTAGTTGGCTGGTTGGATGTAAGTTGGTCTAGTGTGTGGCCAGCTTTTAGTGCGCCTTGAGGACCGTGGTTGGGAACTCGTGCCTTATAGCCTAAAGTCCCTAATATACAAGCGCAGCCACAAACACATACATACTAATGTTAATGTTGGCAGAATAAAAAAAACATACTAGTATGCTTTTGGGGTGTCAGAGGAAACCAAAGCATCCGGGGGAAACCCATGAAAACATGGTGAGAACATTAAAACTCCACACATATAGTGTCTTGGTCAGTAAGTGAACTCTGGACCTCAGAGTAGTGAGGCAGTACTTGCTAACCATTATGCCATCCATGCTGTCCTGATTTGTATAACTAATATTTTTTACCATGATTCTGCATTGATTTTTATTATTTGCAGGTATCCCCCGAAAACGAGTTTCTTTGGGGCTATGCCGCAAATATAGAATCATAAATACGCCCCAATAAGTGGGAATACATTTAGCAACAACTTTCCCAAGTTAGCATCAAAACTTTCCTTAGCGCTAACCAGCCTTGTGCGCAAATTCAACTGGATAAAATTCCTCCTCTGTCACCGATGCTTGGTGTCAACAGGTTTTGGTAAGAAAAAAAACAGAGCCGAGTCTGCTTATTTAATCCTCCTATGATCTGCAATTTTATCATTCCAAAGGATTTATTAAACATAAACAAGTCGTAAAGCAGGGGCCAGCAGCGTCTGATACACAGTGGCAGCCTGGAATGGCCCCACCAGGGCTCTCAGAGGCTGGGGTCACATTTCCTTATAGCACAGGTGGCTGAAGGTATAAGGGCGCCCTCTTGAGGTTAAACATGAGATTAACCAAAGAAAGTGATCATGACTTTTTATTAACTTATTAACCGCAGAAGATCAAATTGCTCCCAGCTGCAAACATGACATACCGAAGCAGAACAAAGACCTGCAGGGCTTTACTTCCTTGTAACAAAACATTGCTACTAGTAGTGAACCCATGATATTAATCAAAAAGACATATGTTCATACTTTACTACTTGTCTGAAATGTTTGAGAAACTAAAACAATTGGGGAGTCCTCCTGCACTCCCAGAAGAGTAGACCAACCTCCCGGATCCTGCCCACTACACTAAAGAATTTGCATTATCGTGGTCCCACCAAGCTGCACAGTGTCTCGAATCATTGCATTGTACAGCAGGGGGTGGAGCCACAATGATGTGATGAGCAGCACCACGCCCCTTGCACCTCCCACCTGGACAATTAAAGAGTCAGCAAGTATGGGTTAGCAAGTCAAAGACCAGACCAGGTTTTGCCTTGAATACTCTATTACACAATGTAATTTAGAACAAATAGTGCTTGCTTTTTGTAACTTAGGGCGGGGTGTACTAAGCATTACATTCTGAATGCAGTACATCCTGCCACTTATCGGGTAAATACCAGTGTTAACGCTGGTATGTACCTAGAAATGCAATTAAAATCACATAGAAATGCAAAATGAATACAGTGGACAACTGCGCAACAGGGGCTGCAAAGTGGGAAATGTCAATAGGGAGATCACCAACCCCCAAATAAAGTACCAACCAAACACAAGAGCAGACAAACCGAACCTCTGCACACTCCAGGCAAGTAATTGGTGTACACTAGGAAAATAACACACAATAGTAAAAATGATACAATGGTACCAAACTCAGAATTATAATCTTCCTGATAGTAGAGAATGTTCAACGTAGTTGATTGTATTGCAGTTCTTCTTATAGGGAATCTTGCAAAAAATGTAGAAAAAGAAAAGAAAAAAACAAAATGGTGTAGTAGATCATGACAAGGTCTTTCATAAACAACAATGGGGCGTGACTTATTCCCTCTTAATTCCGAAAGTGAAGGTGATCGTACTGTACTCACGTTAAGGTGTTACGGATTCCTCATATCAAGGTATCTTTAAATGGGAAGTCTTGTCGCCAATGTGCAATTTATCCAGTAATGGTGCTCAGCCTCGTGAAATGTGAAATATGGTATGGAAAGATGGGCGTACCCCAACTCACACTTCAAGTTGGTTCATATGCTCATAAAGGTATCTTCCAAGTATGGCAGTCCCGTTCCTCTGTATTACCCGTATCTCTTCCTCATGTCCCAATGGGGTCGGGAGAGGGGAAGTATAAAGTGGAATGGAAACTTGCCGTCACAAATCATCCAACAATTTTATTTCTCATTTAAAAACATAAAGGAACTGGGTAACTAATGGACAAAAAGACACAGATGAAATAATAAGAATGACCTGGAGTGGATGATAGGTCCGGACTAGTCCGTCGCAGGTCACTGGTGTCTAAGTCCAAAAGGTACCCTTGTGCCCTGCTGCCACCGACGCGTTTCGACGATCAGACTTTTTCAAGGTGTTACCTATCATCCACTCCAGGTCATTGTTATTATTTCATATATGTCTTTTTGTCCATTGGTTACCCAGTTCTATTATGTTTTTAAATGAGAAATAAAATTGTTGGATGATTTGTGACAAGTTTCCATTCCACTTTATTCTGCCCCTCTCCCGACCCCATTGGGACATGAGGAAGAGATACGGGTAATACAGAGGAACGGGACTGCCATACTTGGAAGATACCTTTATGAGCATATGAACCAACTTGAAGTGTGAGTTGGGGTACGCCCATCTTTCCATACCATATTTCACATTTCACGAGGCTGAGCACCATTACTGGATAAATTGCACATTGGCGACAAACTTCCCATTTAAAGATACCTTGATATGAGGAATCCGTAAACACCTTAACGTGAGTACAGAACGATCACCTTCGCTTTCGGAATTAAGAGGAGGAAGTCACGCCCCATTGTTGTTTATGAAAGACCTTGTCATGATCTACTACACCATTTTGTTTTTTTCTTTTCGTTTCCTCCATTTTTTGCAAGATTCCCTATAAGAAGACCTGCAGTACAATCCACTACGTTGAACATTCTCTACCCTCAGGAAGATTATAATTCTAACATCACATAGGACCGCTCTCCCGATAAGAGCTGTCCTTTGCGATAGAGGGAATTTCGTGTGCATGACCCAGAAGTCCCTCATGTGCAAAGGTCATAGGGGCGCTTGGAGTGATTCGATTGGTCCCTCTTACAGCACACTGCGATAAGCAGCCCATAGGCTTATATTGGGCAATGCAATCTGTAGATAGCGTTGCTGACCGTGTCCAAGCTCTGGAATGTATCGCGTTCCGGAATTTTGGTACATATGGGAATGCGGCCAAAACTCAGTTTTGACTGCATTTCAGGCCTTAGTACATCCCTCCCTTAGTATTCGAATAAAACCTATTAATTTAAAGTTGCACTAATACCTAAACTTCGGCGAAACAGGTCCCATAGGAAATTTTGGGAAGGGACCAGGCTGTGCCACTCTAGCCTCCTGGGGCTCATGTTATGCTTTTAAAAGAGCAGAGCTGGGGTCTCTTCTTAAAATGGCCTGGCATTGCTTGGAACCATAATGATCTCATTCACTATGCCAACACCCCCATGTCAGAGCCCTGTGGGTTGTACATGCAGTCATTTTCCTGGGGCTAGGCCAGCTTTGTGACAGAGAACTGGATAAGTCACTTTTGTTCATTACTTTATAATAGCGGCCGAGGAGGCTGTAAGTAGGAGGACTGATCACAAACGGGAGTCTCAGTTGCAGCTTGTGATAGGGCTGAGCGGAAGATCCAATCACAAGTTCAGCTGGGGTTGTAAGAGGAATAGAGGAGCCATGGGGCTCTGGCTCGGGCAAGAGACATAACACAAAAAATATTATACTAGGTGGTAGTACAGATTTAAAAGGAAGTAAAACCCAACTGCTTTTACATGCCTGCCATCGTCACTGGGGCTGAGGGTGCTTTTATACAGGCCATGTTGCAAAGGAAACACTCAGACATCTTTTATTGGTATGTAGTTTGCGGCTGCCGGTCACAATCCTGATGGCAGAATGGCGGCTAGGGATTTATGACAGGCATCGAGATACCGATGCCTGTCATAATCCAGATGCTGGAATCCAGGATGACGCGGGCCTGGACGAGGTAAGTACGGTGTGCCCATCCTCTTAGCCGTGGGAGGGGGGAGGTTAGGTTTAGGGCACCCCCAGGGGAAACTTAGGGCTAGGCACTCCCCTGGGAGGGTTAGGGTAAAGGGGGGTTAGGGTTAGGCCCCCCCCCCCCAGGAGGGTTAGGTTTAGGATAGGGGAAGGGGGGGTTAGGTTTAGGCACCCCTGGGGGGAGGTTAGGGTTAGGCACTGAGGGGGGGGGGGGGTAGGCACCCCTAAAGGAGGGTTATGGATAGGGGGGGGAGGGGAGGGTTAGGGTACTTACCTCATGCTGTCGGGATCTCCTCCCGTCGGGATTTGAACCGACTAAACAGCAGCCGGCATTACAATCACATTCCCTTTTATTTTCAAATACAAGAATTAGCGTTATTAAAACTAAAAATAAAATTCTCGATATATGTTGTGAAGAAGGTTGAACTATATTGTCATAGCAGTCCTCAACTGTCAGCTCTGGTTAATGAGGCAAGCATTCAGAAGTTGCTTGCCGCATACTGCCATATTCTGAGAAAAAGTCAATTGCACATCTCAAACTAATGCAGCATACACACGTTCAGATTTTTCTTCATATCTGAACGATAACGATTTAAAAAATCGTTCAATCGTTCATATCTGAATGAAAATCTGACATATCGGACATATCTGTCAGATGAACGATTTGAATGATGCGCGTTTCTGATGGTCAGATAACGATATCTGACATCTGATGTGTTTGCAGTCAGACTTGGACGACTCCATTCATTTTAATGCAGTCAAAAATTGTTCAAGTCCTTCAAATCGTTCAAATCTTTGGTAAAATCGTTCATCTGACAGATCTGACAAATCTGATTGTGTGTATGCTCCATAACAATGAAACAGTAATGCAGGTTTTTTTTCTACTTTACCAATTCATATTATTATTATTATTATCATTTTAGTTATATTATATTTATTGATATTGTGTGATTATATAAAAAAAATTCTTGGCACCACATTTGCCTTTGTGTATAAAACTCAGTACACCCATTTTGAGACAGCATCATGGCCGCCCCAGTATGCCTGAGGGTGTTTTATAGAATTTGAGAAGCTGTGCTTCTGGATAACCTCCTGATTTAGGGCCTGATTCAGTGATGGCCGCTGGTGCGTATGTATGCAGTGTCGTGGCGGCAGCGATAATATGCAAATACTAGTGTCAGCCACCCCCTTGTTGTGTACTAGCGTGCGCCCGAATGTGCAAGTACTGAGATGCCCACTGTCACTGCCTGTGCACGCTGCAACACCGCAGGTGGTTCTGGACAATCCACCATCAGCGCATCATCGCCACCTGCACCAGTCTAAGGTAGGTACAGATTAGCCGTCTGAACGTGGCCTCTGTGGCTGCGTGTCTGAGAACGCAGCCACTTTCACTGATATCACTTTCATTAACACGCCCGCGACACTCCCATAATACTCCAGTGAGACAGCCTTATCAACGCCCTATTCAGGCCACCTCCCAGTCACAGCCCAGGAACGCTCGTGGCTTTGCCTCGCCATTCCTGATATCAGCGTCTCCGTATGTAACAGCGTATTTGTGCGTACTCTCAGAGTAACACATGCGCAGTAAGGTGGTTTTTCTTTATATATTTTGCATATCTGCAGAAGCAAATAATCGCTCAACTGACATTGCGTACAGTTAGCGCGCAGCCCTGACTATGGCCCCTAGCGAGCTAAAAAAAAATGTACTTAACTTTATACGGAGGTCTCTAAAGTATTCTGACCTTCTGATACTTTGATGAGAGCACTTTAAGGGCTGGTTCATAACTCTCCGCTGTTAATGAGGTTTCTTCCATTAACTACCACCTTAAAGAACGCATTAAAATATTATTATTAATGGTTTTTCATAGGATGCTATCTATGGGGTTGGGTATGGTATCCCGGTGGTCAGGAAACTGCCGGTCAGAATGCCGACAGAAGCATCCCACCAATGAGAATCCTTCCGTAAGGTAAGTACCCTTCCCCTCTCCCTACCCTAATCCTCCCTCCCCGGTGCCTAAACCTAACCTCCCCCCTAGTGCCTAAACCTAACCTCCCCCTCCCCGCACCCTAAACCTAACCCTCCCCCCTAGTGTCTAACCCGAAACCTCCCCTATCCCCAATACTTACCTTTGGGATGCTGGCGGTCAGGATTCTGGAGCCAGTATTTCGACCACCGGCATCCCGCACGTTGGATGCTGACTACATCCCTATCCATGATTGTGTGCTAAACGTATTGTTTTTTTTTTTTTAAACATTTTTTATTGAGAAAAATCAAAATCATCAACATTTTGGATACAAAAATCAAGAGGGGACAACAAATAGCCATGACTAATATTTGGCACTAAAACACTAAAAAGAACAAAGGCTCCAATTCATCCTAAAAAGAAAAACAATGTCTCACGAAAAAAGCAGATATAAGCACAACCAAGGATATCTCTAAAACATGAACTGTTGGGGAGCCCTGGGGACCGCGTTTGGGAGCCTCTGCACTAGTTTTTTTTACACCATCAGAAGTGACACCAAAAACAGCCCATGCCGGTGACGAGGAGACACAATTTACATGGTCACATAAGGCAAATGTATTCATCTGGAGCCAGAATTTTTCGATCACTGGACAGCCCCATAGGCTGTGGTGAAATAGGAAGAGTATGTAAAGGATACAGGATCCATTTAAATTAAGTTAAATGAAGGAAGGCGACATCACTGCTGTAGTTCATCCATTGCCTTTAAAATTAATACTTGCACATTAAGGGGGTCATTCAGACCCGGTCGTTAGCGCCGATGCGCTCGGACCGGGTCGATGGCCCCCCACAGAGCATGCGCACGACGGCGCCGGCGCACGCATGCGTGAGACCCGCTATGATCGACAGCGCCGGTCGTAGCGGGTCTCGATCCAAAGGGGGCGAGCTGTCGATGTTGATTGACAGCTCGCCCCATTTGGAAGGCGGGCCGGGGGGGGGGGGGGTGGCAGCCCAAACGGGGGCGTTCTCATGGGAACGCCTACCGTTTGGGGGCGGCCCCACTGACATCACTAGTGATGTCAGTGGAGAGCTTCCGGCTCAGACAGAGCCGAAAGCTCTCCGGGGCTTACGACAAGGGAGACCCTACCCTAGGGTCACGTCGTAAGCCCCGATGGTCGCGATGGTCTTGACCATCGCGACCATCACCTTAGGCGGTCGTAAGGCTGTGGGTGTTAACCCACAGCCTTACCACCGCAAAGGAGGACGTCTTGAAAATTCAAGACGTCCTCCCTTCATTCATACCGACCGCACGCTCTGTGCGACCGGCTCTGAATGAGGTCCTAAATCTTAGAGAGTGTCCTTTGCTTTAGGTACATCAGGCTCTATTCAGCAAAATATGTAGAAGCCGATTCATGATTATCGACTGTTCTCGCATTTTTAAAACTCCTGCTGGGACAAACCATGCGATAAAGGCATGTCCCGACATTTTATTCTGTCACCTCCAAATACTTAGGGGTCTCTTTACTAAGCAGTGTTAAGAGATAAAGGTACCAGCCAATCAGCTCCTAACTGCCATGTCACAGGCTGTGTTTGAGAAATGGCAGTTAGGAGCTGATTGGCTGGTACCTTATCACCGTTCACTTTATCTCCTAACAAAGCTTAGTAAATAGACCCAATAATATATGAAGAAGCCCATTGCAGACCCAAAGAGTCACACCAATCCGGTCTCTCACCTACAGCCAAAAACAAAGCCACCGACTTTTCCACATTAATGGAAACACCCCATATCAGGCCAAATTGCCATATTTTAGCAATAATCCTAGAGAGACAGGGGTCCGGATGAGACACATATAAAAGGAGATCATCCGCAAAGGCTGTGACTTTAACCCTTCTTCCTGTGTACCCGTGAATTTGTCCCGTGTTCTAAAAAGTTGAATTGCATTTAATCTATTAGAATGTGGCACAACCTCTCCTGGCTCTACTAGTAGAATAGTGTACGGATAAGAGTGCGACACGTGGAAGCGAAAATGTACCCACCTAAAGCATGTATTCATTTACATTTCTTTTCCCAGTGCATATGTGGGTACAAGCCTCAAATAATGAATGGATAGGCTGTACACCAGAGCTATTTTCTCATAAAGGATGGGATGCATCAATTGTGCATGCGATCCATCCTGCCACTCACCGCAAGCATGCCGGCATTAATAACTGCGGTATGTATGAAGGTTTGCAACTTGCAAAGGACAGGTCCCCGATTAGAGCTGTCCTTTGCGATAGAAGAACTACCGGGTTTATTACCCAGAAGTCCCGCTGCGCATGAGTCGTATGTCCCATCCATAATAGCTGTAGAATGTAAGCTCTTACGAGCAGGGCCCTCTACCCTCTTGTGCTTCTCCCTACTTTAGTTTCATCTATTTCACACTCACCACTAGGGCACCTAACACTTGGTTGCTTACGCTCTGTTGCTTATCTGGGTGTTATGGTCGCTAATGTAGCAATGTATATTATCCATGTCCTGGTCCTGTATTGTATTGTTCTGTAAGTCGCTTGTCTACAACTTGTTTATGTACTTTGTAAGGCGCTGCGGAACACTTGTGGCACCATATAAATAAATGATATTAATAATAATAATATAAAACGACTCAGTAAGAAATGAGGAGAACGGTTGTCTGATACAGTGATCACACACTGCCATCTGCTGGTGAGGTCATGTAATGCTCAGTAGGGCTAAGTATAAACAATGTGCACTTTGAAGAGCAATCTAGTTGTAGATTCTGCATTATCTCTTTAAACTGGGGTTAAAAAAGAACCTTTGTGTGGAGCATAAAAAGGTGGTGTCCTTTTAATAAGGAAATATTGCGTTTATAGTAATAATAATAATTACATTGCGTTCCCCCCCCCATCCTCAAAATTCTTTATACATATCAGATTATCTAGCAACAACATATGAAACCTTGGTGGTATCCGGAAGATTTTAGATTAGGTATGAGAAAATATGAGATATGGTAAGAACTTACCCTTGTTATCTCTATTTCTACGAAGTCCATAGGGTCCCACAGGATCCCTTGCGGTATAGGCGATGGCGGCAGACATCGGGCACCTCAGAGTTAAGTTTTCAGCCTCACAGGATGCACTCGGGTCCCTCTCCTATACCCTGCCCCCGAGCCAAGGCAAATCAGTTACGTAACAAGCCATAGGCCAGAGGAGGAGAAGAAAGAGAGAAAAGAATCGCATTCTCACCAGGAGACGGAAAACCAGTAACCAGAACAAAGCCCATCTGCAGTACAGGTGCGACAAGGCGGGAGTCCTGTGGAACCCTATGGACTTCATAGAAATAGAGATAACAAGGGTAAGTTCTTACCATATCTCATATTTTCTACTTCAGGGTCCATAGGGTATCCACAGGATACCTTGGGGATGTCCCAAAGCAGTATCCTTTAAGGGTGGGGACGCTCCTGTGCAGAAAGGCGAATCCACCGCCCAAAGGAAGCATCCCGAGAGGCGAAGGTTTCAAAAGCATAATACCTCACAAAGGCATGGACAGAAGACCACATGGCCGCCTTGCAAAGCTGAACAGCAGAGGCACCACGGCGAGCTGCCCACGAAGGCCCCACAGACCGAGTAGAATGAGCTTTAACAGAGAATGGTACAGGAAGGCCCTCATGAATGTAAGCCTCAGAAATCACCATGCAAATCCACCCTGCCAAAGTTTGCTTAGTGGCAGTCCAACCCTACTTACGGAAACCATAGAGGACAAACAAAGAGTCTGAGTTCCGAAATGAATTGGTACGGTCAACATAAATCCTTAGAGCACGTACCACATCCAAGGAGGCCTCACCAGCTGAGAGGTCTGGGGAATTAAAGGCCAGTACTACAATTTCCTCATTAATGTGGAAACTAGATACCACCTTAGGTAGGAAACCAGGGTGAGTGCGAAGCACCGCCCTGTCCATATGAAAAAATCAGAAAGGGAGGGCGACATGAGAGAGCCCCCAAATCTGACACCCTTCTGGCCGAAGCAATGGCCAGAAGAAACACAGTCTTAGCTGTAAGCCATTTGAAATCCACTGAGCACAGTGGTTCAAATGGCGGTCCTTGGAGAGCCCTCAGGACCACAGCCAAATCCCAAGGAGCCACAGGTGGAACAAAGGGAGGCTGTATGCGAAGTACACCTTGCATAAAGGTGCGGACATCAGAAAGAGTAGCAATCCTACGCTGAAACCACACTGGCAGGGCAGAAACTTGCACCTTCAGAGAAGCAAGGCGATGACCGTGATCTAAGCCCGCCTGTAGGAAAGCCCAAACCCTGGATATCCTAAACACCTGAGGATCATAGCCCCTAGGGCGACACCATTCAAAGAAAGTATGCCACACTCTGTGGTAAATTCTTGCAGAAGCAGGCTTCCGAGCTCTGAGCATGGTGTTAACTACAGAGCTGGAAAAACCCCTGGACCTTAATAGGGCTGTCTCAACAGCCACGCCATCAAAGACAGACGACCCAGGTCCAGGTAATGGCAAGGACCTTGAGACAACAGGTCCGGACGTTGAGGCAACAGCATCGGAGTGTCTATGGAGAGACTCCAAAGATCTGAGTACCAGTGACGTCTGGGCCACGCTGGAGCTATCAAAAGGAGCGTGCCTCCTTCTTGCTTGAATTTTTGAATCACTTGAGGAAGGGAGAACGGAGGGAAGAAGTACGCAAACTGAAAGGTCCACCAGACCGACAGAGCGTCTACCAGAAGAGCCTCCGTGTCTCTTGTTCTTGACCCATACACAGGCAGCTTGTTGTTGTGTCGAGAGGCCATGATGTCTATCTTTGGAAGGCTCCACTTGTCCACTAGGAGTTGAAACACCTCCTGGTGAAGAGATCATTCTCCTCGATGCACGCCTTAATGGCTGGGAAAGTCTGCTTCCCAGTTGAGGACTCCTGGTATGAACACTGCCGAGATGGCAGGGAGATTGCCCTCCGCCCAAGCCAGAATGCGGGACACCTCTGTCAGTGCCGCCTGACTTCGGGTTCCTCCTTGGCGGTTTATGTAAGCCACCGTGGTGGCATTGTCTGACTGTACCTGCACGGGTTTTCCGTGGAGAAAATGTCTTGCCTGCTGGAGAGCTCTGAATACTGCCCTAAGTTCCAAGATGTTTATTGGAAGCGCAGATTCTGCTGGCGTCCCCCTTCCCTGGAACAAGTATGGACCTGTCACTGCTCCCCAGCCTCAGAGACTGGCGTCCGTTGTCAGAAGACCAGTTTGCAACCCAAAAGGGGTTTTTGTTTAGGTGAGCCATCTGTAGCCACCAGGCCAGAGACGGACGTACCTCCGGAGAAAGCACCATTGTTTGTGTCTTTATACGATGGGGTAACCCATTCCATTTGGAGATGATCAATTTCTGGAGTCTGGAGTGAAACTGGGTATATGCCACCATGTCGAACATCGATACCATGGAGCCCAGTAACCTCATCGCTGAGTGAACAGACACTCGGCGATTCTGAAGGCAACTGCGTACCTTTGCCTGTAATGCAGATATATTTTCCTCCGTCACAAAGATTCTCTGTTGTTGGGAGTCCAACAGTGCTCCGAGATGGAGCATCCTCTGTGAGGGAACCAGGGAGGACTTTTTCCAGTTTATCAACCATCCGTGATTCTGCCACACAGATATTGTCAGTTGCAGATGGCACTGAAGGATCTCTGGAGACCCTGCTAACAACAGAAGGTCGTCCAGATAGGGTAACAAGCGGACTCCCTGCATCTGCAGGTGGGCCGCCATGACTGCCATGACTTTGGTAAACACTCGAGGCTCTGTGGCCAGACCAAAGGGCAGTGCCTGGAACTGGAAATGTTGATTGACCACTGCAAACCTGAGGAATTGCTGGTGTGCTAAGATAATAGGGACATGCAGGTAGGCATCCTGAATGTCCAACGACACCATAAAATCCCCAGGCTCCATTGCCAATATAATGGAATGCAGAGTCTCCATCCTGAACCAAGGAACCCTCAAGGACTTGTTGAGGGACTTGAGGGTGAGGATGGGCCGGTAAGACCCATTGGGTTTCTGTACCAGAAAGAGATTGGAGTAATATCCCACTCTCCTCTGGGGTAACGGAACAGGTACTATAACTACAGCCTGGAGCATAGAGTGCAACACTTTCTGGAGTTCCAGGGGCTTGTCCTGATCTGACTGAAGGCCTGTGGTGAAAAAACGGCTGGGAGGCTTACGCCGGAAGGAGAGGGCGTAACCCTGAGAGACCACTTCTCTTACCCAAGTGTCCATGGTAGTCAGATACCAGCACTGGGTGAACTGAAGAAGTCGGCCTCCCACTCTGGGGTCCTCCAAGGGGAGGCTCGTCCTATCAAACTGAAGGCTTATTGTCCGACTTGGGAGTAGGACGATCTTGTACTCCAAGTCTGCTTCTTTGGTTTGCAGATTTCTTGGCCCCTGACTGTCTTGGAAAGGACTGTATTTTGGACTTACCCTGGGGCCTATAGGGCGAAAGGACGAAGTGCCAGACCCTGATGGGACTGCAGCCAATGGCAGACATGCAGATTTAGCTGCTGCCTGCGTGGCTACAATTTTGTCCAGATCAGGGCCAAACAGGACCTGCCCATTAAAAGGCAAGCATTCCAATCCCTTCTTGGAATCTGCATCCGCTTTCCAAGAGCGCAACCACAGGGAGCGGCGAGCCGCTACTGCTGCCGAGGAGATTCTGAAAGTGAGGAGACCTATATCTAAGGCTGCCTCATTAATGTACGTGGCTGAGTCTCTGAGATTGCCTACTAACTTCACCTGCTCAGTTGAAGAGTCAGTGTCCAGAGACGCCTCCAAGTTATCTGCCCAGCGCTCCATGGCTCTGGCCACCCAGCACACGACCATAGCCGGTCTGGAAGCCCCTCCAGCAAGGGAATAAATGGATTTTAGGCATATTTCCACTTTGCGATCCGTAACATCCTTCAAAGAGGACATGGAGGGCATGGGCAATGTTGCACTCCTCACTAGGCCTGTGACATGAGAATCCACCTGTGGAGGGGTTTCCCATTTGGAAAAATAATTATCCTCAAAGGGGTATGCAAAGGCCAAGCGTCTTTGAGGCTGGAATCGCTTACCCGGATTTTCCACGTCTCCTCTAAATGATCCACCAACTGACCAGATAGAGGAACTACAGTGGCATCTCCCTTAATATCCTTAAAGAAGGCGTATTTGGATTTAACCACGGGGAGATCCTCACCCTCAATAACCAAGGCCGCACGGACTGCCCGTATAAGGCCAGGTTTATAGACTTTAGACTTCACCTCCTTTGCACGGGGCTCTTGGTCGGAAAAGTCAATAATCTCAACGTCATCAGACGCCATGTCATCATCACCATACTGAGCCGTCTGAAACAATACAGGCCGCTTAGAAGGCCTCAATGGAGACTCCCCCTGTAAAACGTCCGTCAGGTGCTGTACCGTGTTGGACAATGAATTCACCCACACAGGCTCCTGGAAGACCTGGGAGGGCAAAAGAGGGAGACACTGGGGTACCATCAACTGCCTGAGGAACTCCTGCATGGGAGATGAGACTACCGCCAGCTGCGATAACCCCATCTGGGGAAATGCAGGGGGCGTTGCCAACTGGCCCACAAGGGTTGTAAGTGCCTTAGCAAAACAAGCCATGGACGGTTCCTGCACCGGCGCAGTGACAAAAAACGGGGGTGATAAAGTATAACATGCCCTACATAATCCCTCAGCGTTCCCATCTCCCTCCGCTAACTGTACATTGCATGTGGTACATTTTAGCTGAAGAGGAAAGTCACGTTCACTCTCAGACATGATGAGTGTAAACTGAGTGTATGTGACTCCCCACACAGAAAAATACTTTTACTGTGAGGTAATGAACACCCTGCAAGACCGCACCGCAAGGGCTTTAGCAGAGAAAGACAGGATAATAAAATGGCTGACAGTCAGAAGTGAAAGTACAGTCAGACAGCGCTAGCAATAAGTCACATACAGAAATAAATCACCTGCACTACAAGCACTATGATCGACTACGCAGACACAGAGCCTGGTAGGAAACAGAGCTGCATACGCTGACCTTATCAAACTCCAGCAGTGTTTGCCATTTCTTAAAAATGTCCGCCGAGGAGCTGAGAGGAGGAGGGCCCGGGGAGGAGCACTGACACAGCCCGCCAGGCCGTAGTGGAAAGGCACTGTGCAGTGGGAGAGACAGGGAAGGTGCGCTCTCCTGGCATGCTATTAACCCATGCGATACTGGAGCATTTCCATACTACTGCAGCCCGCTGTCCCTGGTGGCCTAGTGGAAAGCGCAGGATCAGTACCTGGCTCCATGTGCAGCCTGTCCCTGCCTGAGGACAATAATGACTGTGAATTGGTGAGTACCCTCCGCAGGACCCCGCCGCTTACCTGAACCCCCGTGAATCCGGCCACAGTCATGGATATTCCGGGGTCACCGCTAGCTGGGACCCCAGACACCCACCAGGATCCCCGGATCAGTACCGGCGTTCTGGTCCGGCGGGGTGAAGGAGCGACAGCGTAGACGTCTGTGATGACTGTCTGTGCTGTCCAGCTCATCTTGTGCAGCAAAGCTGCTTGGAAATAACTTCAGGGGCCGGTAGGCCCCCTCTGAAATGGTGATCTGACTCCACGTCGGGCACCTACGAAACTGAGATGCCATGGCTCAGGGGCGGAGTATAGGAGAGAGACCCCGATGCGTCCTGGGAGGCTGAAAACATAACTCTGAAGTGCCCGATGTCTGCCGCCATCGCCTATACCCCAAGGTATCCTGTGGATACCCTGTGGACCCTGAAGTAGAAACAATAAATGTGTCTATAGTTCTTTCCTAAATTTCAGCAGAGTCCAGTGCTCAGACTTTGGGGAGTATATTTACTAAAGTGCGGGTTTTTAGAAGTGGAGATGTTGCCCACAGCAGCCAGTCTAGCTATTATCTTCTAGAATATGCTAGATAAAATATAAGTAGAATCTGATTGGTTGCTATGGGCAACAACTCCACGCACTTTAGTAAATATACCCCATAACTCATGTGCTACCAGAATTGCCAGCACCCTCCTGTCTATTCCAGGGGCGGATTTACCACAAGGCGTACAGGCGACCTCCTAGGGCCCGGTGGTCCCAGGGGGCCCGCCTGTCAAACGCTGCTGGCAAGTACTGATGATAACACCGGCCGCTGGAACTGCGCTGAGTGGGCGGGGGAAGGACATACTAGTTATTCCCATAGAGAAGCAATATGTGGCCACCACACTGTCTGTGCTGGGGGGAAGTGGTGGCACAGTACGTACGGTGCGCATGCCGTGCCCCCTGACTTCTCTTCTGTTGGCCCGGTGCTCACTTCCTTCCTGGGCCAGAGGATAGGATAAGGTATCAATGAAACTGCTGTCTGCTCAGGCTGAAGATAGCGTTATGCTACTGTAGCCTACGAGCTATACTCCGGAACCCTCCCCAGCAATGGTCACCGTGCATGCATGGTCTGTATGCTACTCTGCAACCACCCATTCGCGGTCTTGCGCACTGCGCCCATACACTGCTGCTCTGTTATGGGCGGAATTCAATTGTTTCAGCCCCCCTTCACACCTGACGAAGCTATTTAATTGTTGCTCCTGTCAGGTGCGATCAGCGGCCGGCGCCGGCATTTCAGATCACACCTCCAGGGAGGTGCGAGCTCAAATGTGCAAAAAGTGACCCGTTTGGGCACCCAAACGACACTTTTCGCAATTGTGCCCAACACTTTGGTCGGGTGTAGCTGTTTTATTTGGCTAAACCCAACCTCTCTGGGCGCGATCAGCGCGATAATCAGCATCAATTGAATAGCGCCCTGCGATCTCCTGTCACTTTAGACAGGAGATAAGGCACGCTAAAACAATTGAATACCGCCCTATGGCCGTATTCAATTAGAGGCGAAAAGTCGGAAAAGTTTCGCCTGCCCGACTTTCTGCCTCCTTCGCCTGTTTCAGAGGCGAAAACTTTCCGTGCGTATCCCCGCTTTTCGCCCTATTCAATTCCAAAGCAGGCGAAAACAGAAAACGGCAAATGCGGAACAGGAGGAAAGTAGTGTCAGAAGTGGGGAAATCAGTCTGTTCCCCCAAAAAAGATGCACTTACATAGGGAATCAATGTAGATATGTACTAATAGCCCTAATAAAAGTGTTTGGGGTACTTAAGTAGTTTAAATTGCTACTTATTAGCGTCTTTGCACAAGTGGTGAAGATTGGCATAAAGCTGTATTTTTTGGTGAAAATAAGTAGTCCTGTCACATTTGGGGTACTTGAAGATGGGTGCTAACATATTTTTTTGTCTGTAAAGTGAACTTTAAAAAAAACGGCAAAAAAACACCCTCATACATGCACCTGCAATCCCAAAAACACTTGGCCCCTCCTTACAGCACCCCAAGAAGTCTATTTCGCTCATTTTTATAGTTGTCCCCCCACTTTTTACTTTTTCGCCCCCAACAAGAAAATACTTTTTTTGGGGGTGTTCTGAGGTAAGTTTTTTTTAAAATGTTTAGGTTGATTTGTACTTTGGGGAACTGTCCCAAGGGTTCAGAGTCGTTTCCCCATGTTTGCACTCCAAAATAACGATTTTGCACTCTTTTTCTCCTGCTATTCATAGGAGATACTTTTCCGCCTATTACAATGCATTGAGTTTCCACTTAGGCCAAATTGTCCTGGAATTGAATATGGAGATACTTTGAAAACAGACAGAAAATCCGAATCCGCTGAAACTTTACGCCAAACGCCACTTTTCGCCTCTAATTGAATACGGCCCTATGTATCAAAGATTAATATTCAAAAACTAAGGACACCTGCGTGACCAACTATAAATTACCTGCCTACCCTCCCCGGCCCAACAGCCTCGTCCAAAAACTGGGGCTATGCTGCCTGTGGCGTAGCAGTTTCAGTGGGAGGACTTCTGATTGGTGCATTTTAAAGCAGTAAACTCAAAAATGTTGGCACTTAGATGGTCATTAACTTTACAATTTCTAAGGGCACTCTGCAGGCACCAGTATAGCTTATAGTATAGCTTATAGGCAAGACAGCTTATTATATAGCACTGAAGGATAAATATTATATTCCAATTCCTACAGCTGAGATGGTCAGCAGTGCACATTCCTCCACTACATGCACACAGAGCAGAGTGATGACCCATGCTGCCATCTCCTGCTTTCCTTTATGGCCAGTAATCACAATACTCTGCAGCAGTATCAGTGATAGTACTGTGGCCCTCACCTTGTACCTGGGCTCAGTGATCACACACACACGGGGAAAAAGTAATGAGGAGCAGCACGTGCAGAGTCCTTCTGTAGTCACTCAGTTCTTGCAGAGAGACGCTGCAATACACGCCGATCACCAGGAGGGGGCGGTATCACATCCAAGCGCTGAATACATAGGGAAGGGATCAACAGGGAGTATATTCAATATACCCAGGAAGTTTTGGAAACACACAACAACTGGTTTGTTACAGCTGACAGCAAATCTAACGTGTGGCCCATATAATAATAAGTTCCCTTACCTGTCCTTTATTGGCTTGTACTGTACCTGATGTTTTATTACACCCCATTACAGCATACTAACATGGTTGCCTGATGCCTCTTATTTCCATTATTTGAGCTTTGGGCCTGATTCAGAGATGGACGTAAAACCGATATGTACGCAACTGCACATGTGTCTAAGTCGCCACACTGCGCATGTGTCAAGGTACAATACCGTTGTCGTACACAGCAACTATTTACTTGCAGCGTGATTCACTGTCATTGTGCGTTTGGGAGAGATAACGTGGGAGTGTCGCATCCTGCGTTCGGCGAACCCTGAATGCAATAGCAATAGCTCCGGCGTCTGGGTACACGCTGCCATTCTGTGCGACCCTACGCTTGGAATTGTGAAGGAGCCTGTGGGCTTCTCAGTACAAATCTAGGCATCGGACATTTGCATATTTTCTCGCAGATTCAGAGCTGCGGTGGCATTACTTAGCGTACAACCCTGTGTTTGTGGATGTTTTGCCCCTGATAATGTCTTTATTGTTTTTTTTAAACTGCAGCTGTACAGTACCAGTAAACCTCACCTGTAGGCATAATGGGGGGAATTCAATAAAAGCCACGATTTCACAATGTTTTCACATGTACAAATTTTTTGCACCTGAATGCGTAATGTCCAATCCTATTCCCAGCATTAATGCACGTGCGAAAACTCCATAGGCAAAAAACTGGCAAAAAGATTTCACCATCTCAGAGCTGCTGTGCTGACACTATGGGCCTGATTCAGAGCCGCTCGTAAGAGGACGTTCGTTCGCTCCGAACGATGTTCGCACATCTGCGCATGCGTATGGGTTGTAATGCGCATGCGCCAACCAGTCAGTGCGGTCGGAAATCGTGTGCTCGCAAAATAGCGAATGCCTGCTAATTTGAGTGACAGGATGAGGCGTTTGTGGGTGGCAACAGGGGAAGGAGCTTGAAAACGAGGAGTGGAGATCCGAACGCAGGCGTGCCAAACGGTCAAAACGGGCGTTTTAAGGGTGTGCATAATTAACTAAGCAGCGTCATTCACCACGTCACTTGGTTGTCTTTTAGCCTGAACTGCTCGCATGATTGCGGTAGGAAAATGCTACCACAAGAATAGCGAGCAGTTCATACGCCTTTCGATGTACTCGATTAATCTAATAAATAGCGGAGATGACGTATGATGCGAGCGGCCAAGGGGCGTCTTTACAAATTAGCAAGCGCATGTTTCGAAAGCTCGCTCAGACACAGAGGCGTCAACAGACCGCAAAGAGCGAGCGCTCAATTTAAATAGCCAGCCCCTTTTTCTGAACGAGGGTCCGCAAATAGCGTCCGGCTCTGAATCAGGCCCTATGTTCTCCCGGTAGAACACAGTAAAGTTTAGAAAAAAAAAAGTTGTTTTTTTTTTTCTAAACTTTACTGTGCTCTGCCGGAAGAACACAGTGGGCCTGATTCTGACCCACTCGCAAGCGCTGTACACTCGCAAGCGGGTCGATGGTGCCGAAGTACGAATGCGCACGATGGAGGGAGCTCCGTCGTGCGCATGCGCGAGACCCGGCGAGCGATGGGGAATCCGTCGCTCGGGGTCTCGCACCAAAGGGGGCGTGCTGTCGATGGTGAGTGACAGCACGCCCCCTTTGGTGGGCGTGCCGGGGGCGTGGCTGCCAGACAGAGGTGTTCCCGTGGGAATGCCTACCGTCTTGGTCCGGCCCCACTGACATCACTAGTGATGTCAGTGGGAGTGATTTTGGCTCTGATAGAGCCAAAATCACTCCAGGGCTTGCGGCAGCGAGACCCTACCGCAGGGTCTCGTCGCAAGCCCGATGGTCGCGGTGGTCTTGACCATCGCGACCATCATCATGGACGCTCGCTATAGCTGTGGGTGGTAACCCACAGATATGCGAGCGTCCAAGAGGCCGCTCCAAATTGAGGTAGGAGGGCCCTGATTCAGAGCGAGCGCTCTGGTCAGAGCGTCCGGCTCTGAATCAGGCCCAGTGTCAGCACAGCAGACGGAGCCTGAGGCGGCTGCATTGGCCAGGTAAGTGGAGGACAGGGGGGAGGTAAGTGGAGGGGCACACAGAATTACCGCAGCTGTAGGCAGTGCTGCGCATGCGCTGCTTTTACGGATGTAACAGCGCATGTGCAGCACTGACTACAGCTGCGGTAAGGTAGAGCAGAGAGGGAAAAGTATCTATATTTCGAAAAGCTGTCATCGCAAAAATGACAGCTTTTCGGAATAGATACTTGTTGGGAGGAGGAATGATGATTTCCTCCAGTAATTAGGTAAAACTCCATGCGAGTTCTAAACCCAATTACCTACAGAGAGTTTTATGTGTTAATGAATAGGCCCCTCAGAGAACTACAGTATGCCCCATGGAAGTTTGCAATGGAAATGTAACTTAAGCATGAGAGGCTGTGGAAAGTTCCAATTAACTCAGGTGAAAGTCCAAATCCAGTGCCTGAGTCATTACGGATGGCAAGTGCTAAGACGCACACTATCGGCCGATTGCGCATGAATCGCAGTGCGCGTACTAGTCACTGCATTCGGGAATGAGATCGCAGTGTGTACGCAGACCCATGGCAGAGTGATTAACAGGAAGTGCCGTTTGTGGGTGGTGATTGGGGGGGGCCGGGTGCAGGGGCGTATATAAATTATCCACTGCGATACCATATGCAGTCTGAGATCTCATAGCGCGTGTGGCTGTTAGCAATTCCTGAATAAGGTCAGGGCTTCTGCAAGTGTGCTCCTGGGTCCGATGTTACCGATTGTTTTGCTATTTTGACAAGGTACACGGATGTGAATAAGGGGAAGCGGCCGTCCTTATATTAGGCTGCGATCAAAGTGTGAATTCAAACATTTGCATATCCCCGCTGATATTAGCAACTACAGGGCGTGCGTATAAGCAGAATTGCGATCCGTAGTGAATCAGGCCCCCAGATGATATAGATAAAGCCATGGGAACAATAGGCTTAAGTTTTGAACAACATGTTTATTCTATCATATGTACATGGGAAAATGTCAGCACGTGATATGTGGACAGCACTGCAGGCAGCATATGAGAATAAAGTTCTCGAGAAAAATTAATCTGCATAATACTAAGTTAATTGAATGCACAAGTATGAGTGACTACGTTGAAAAGATGATGTCCACATCAGCAATAAATGTCTGCTTATGTCCAAACCAATGACGAGGAGATCGCCATGGTGATGCTACAGAACTTCTCTTAATTTGATTTTCTAGTGGTAGCTCTAGAAACTTATACAGCCAGGCTATCTACAGAGATCCTTAGGACAAAACTGCTACAGTTCCAAGAATGTGTGGCAATTGAATTAAGGGTCTCATTCAGACCCGCTCGCGAGCGCTGTACGCTCGCAAGTGGGTCGATGGTGCCCAAGTGCGCATGACGGAGGGACATCCGTCGTTGCGCATGCGCGAGACCCGGCGAGCGACGGGGAAGCCGTCGCTCCAGGTCTCGCACCAAAGGGGGCGTGCTGTCGATGGTGAGTGACAGCACGCCCAATTGGTGGGCGTGCCGGGGGCGTGGCTGCCCAGACGGAGGTGTTCCCATGGGAACGCCTACCGTCTGGGTCCGGCCCCACTGACATCACTAGTGATGTCAGTGGGAGTGATTTTGGCTCTGATAGAGCCAAAATCACTCCAGGGCTTGCGGCAATGAGACCCTACTGCAAGGGTCTCGTTGCAAGCCTGATGGTCGCAATGGTCTTGACCATCGCGACCATCATCATGGACGCTCGCATAAGCTGTGGGTGGTAACCCACAGCTATGCGAGCGTCCAAAAGGCCGCTTCGCAATTAAAATAAACACGCCCTGATTCAGAGCATATTGACTCAGGTGTCATACAACATTTCAGTTGCAATTAAAAGTGGTTCACTACATTAAACACGTGTGACCCTATCACAGTCAGAGGAAGAGGAGATAAAGTACTAACAGCTACAAAAATCAGGATCGTCTGAGAATAGGAGGAGAAATCAAAGTCACAAAAATCCAAGATGTGTTAAATGTACCAGACAAACCTTATAACCAAGTGTCCTAGAGATTGAATGGATTTAAAGTCCAGTTCACAGAAGGAAAGTGCGTTGTGCTGAACAAAAGAGGGCCTGTAATAGCAACAGTTACTCAGTGCTGACAAATATATGTCCTTGACACAGAGGAGTGTTATGCGATGATGACTTCTAACTCACAGATTCTAGAACTCTGGCACAAAAGGCTAGGTCATCTGGGATATGAAATTTGTAGATGGGGTGGTGACAGGTATATCAGTGAACAATACTGAGAGGCCAGTGTGTGAAAGCTGTATAACAGGCAAACAAAGCTGAGGCACCCCTGGAATTGGTGCACGCAGATGTGTGTGGTACGATGGAAGCTAAATCGATAAGTAGATATAGATACTTCATAACATTTATCAATGAATTCACAAGAATGACAAACATTTATTTCACTAAAGAAAATAATGAATTGATGAGCAAAATTGCAGACTACAAGAGATCAGTAGATACTTGTACTGGTCACAAACTAAAGGTCTTGAGGTCTGACAATGCAGAAGAATATCTAAACAAAGATCTTGAAACCTTCCTAAATGTCACGGATGTCTGTTTATGCAGATCCGTATTGGGCCCCTTTGGTCTATTTCAAGCTGGCTTGAAGCTGAAACTGGACACTTTAAGAAGACTTCTGCTAATTTAAGAAACACCAGGACAGGAGTAGTAATGGCAACAGGGTAGGTCCCTAGACCAGGAACAGGACTGGAGTACAGAACTGGAATCCAAAGTGAACACAACCTGGAACTAATCATGGAGAGCTAAACCCCAGAACCTGATCCCAGGAACTTGGAGGTGGAACCCACTACTGGGAACTCAGGAGCATATGGCCAATGGAGACTCAGAACTGGTGCAAGCTAAAACTGGGATCAGGAACTCAAGCAAAAGCCCCAGCAACCTGATATCCAGAACTAGAGACCAGGCACCTTCAACCAATGGCAAGCTAGCAGGAGATCCAGATCAGTGGCATCACAAGGGGGATGTGGGCCGCACCCGGGTGTCATCCGCCAATGGGTGACACCAAAGTGCAGACTCCCCCTCAGTGACAAGAGCCGGGTGCGGCCCTGTAGAATTACGTGCAGCACCTGTCACAGTAAGAGAGCCGGAACTACAAGTACACTGATCCCCGGGGGGCAGCTTGCACCTCTGGGACCCCCTTGGAGAGACTAAAACTGGGGTTCGGGTGCTTTGTACTGCCCCCACCCGCGAGGCCACGCCCCCTTGTCACAGGGCCATATCCCTATTTCCCGGCGCGTGGCGTTGCCGTGCACACTGCTAAGCTACCCGCACAGGGTGCATCAAAAGGTAGGGATGCCACTGATCCAGATCCTTGTGGAATGTGATGCAGAAATCTGAACATTGGCTGAGAACAGTTGCAGATGGTAATGCAGAGTACTTGTTGGAAATCAGGCACTGATAGTAATGCAAAGTGCTTGTTAGAGTTCATTGGGTTCATTGCATATCTACACATCCTCAAGGAGAAGAAACATAATCTGGATCCCAAATCCGTGAAATGTATCATAATTGGATACTGCCAGGAGAGCAAATGATACAGACTTTGGGACTCCAAAAGAAGGCATCTTATATTCTAAGAAACAGTACCACTTAAAACAAAGCTGGAATTGGAGCTGGCAAAATATGTGGCATGTGGATATGTCTGCAGCTGGAGACATGCTTGAAAAATAAACTACGAGTGCGCACATCCAACCACAGAAAATAACTTTAGCAAAATCAATTAATTGAAAACCACCCAAAATATATTTATGAGGAATTTGCAAATATCACATTCTGTGAACCCCAAAATATCCAAGAGGCAAATTCAAGTAACAACTCTTGAGAGTGGAAATTCACTCAATGACAACAATACATGGACTATAGTTGAGAGACCAATCTTAAGATACCTAAAAGGTTAAGCTTCCTTGAAGTTGGAATTTTGTGTAAATTCTACGCTCATATCATTCTGTGATGCCGACTGGGGAACAGATGAGGATTATCATCATCATTCTTACAGTATATGGATACCTATTTCTACTGGCAGACGCAGCAGTAAGCTGGTCTAGTAGGACACAACCCACTGTAACCATATTAACAGAGCCAGCCAAGGATGCTCTACACCAGGGATGGGGAACCTAAGGCCCGGGGGCCGTATAAGGCCCGTGGAATCATTTGGTCTGGCCCTCTGAGCTTTTTTCTGCTAGCCTCATCTGGCTAGCAGGGTGCCTAAAATGGCACCCTGGAGCCAGAATCTATGCAGCAGTGTCGCCTGGAGTGTCCTTAGGACGCTTCAGACGGTCACACTGCTGCCCTTACAGCTCCCTGGAGTATCCTCAGGATGCTCCGGGCATTGCTGTAATCACCGGCGATTGTGACCCAGCCCCGTGTGACGTCACACGGAGGGGCGTGGCCTGCACCGGGCCCACGAATAATGTTATATACTGTATATCAAAATGGCCCTTGGCAGAAAAAAGGTTCCCCACACCTGCTTTACACCTTAAGGAGACTTTATGTGAGTTGAGTCTTGTGAACAAGAATGACACCATCAACATGGAATGTGACAATAGAGGTGCAATTGATTTGTCCTATAGCAGTGAGGGCTCGATTCAGACCTGCTCGCTAGATGCGTTTGCACGCAGCGAAAGTATGCAAATCTGCGATTGCACGGCAAGGCACTAGCACGCCCTCTATGTCTTGGCGTGCGATCACGGTGTATATGCAGACGACCACCAGCCTGTCTTAAGATGTCCACTTATGCACGTCATCTCTAGGATGTGTATGCAACCATCAGTAACATCGAGTACCATCATAAGCGAACGCAGCACTTGTGGTTGACCATACCCTACCGCAAGCACTGCGAGTGCTTCAGTGTGTAAAACAACCATGTGACGTGTACGTTGCGTCTTAATTATGCACGCCTCTGAAACGGCGTTAAAACGCTCAGGTATGCCTGCATTCGCACCACCACTCCCCCGTTTCCATCAACCATCCCGTCACCACCCACAAACGGCTCGTCACTCATTCTAGCGAGGTGGCTATGCGCAGAGAGCGAACGCTTCCCGATCGCATGGACTAGTTTGCACACACGCATTGCGTACGCATGCGCAGAATGCAAACATCGGCAGGCTGCGTGAGAACGCATTCTAGCGAGCCGGTCTGAATCAGGCCCTGAGCACCATGAACAATCAAAGCACATTGAACTCAAACATCAATTTATCCCTGAGCTTGTGGAGAATGGAATTATTGCTGTGGTACATATAGCAAGTGAGACGAATTCTGCTGATATGGTCACAGAAGGACTAGAATATCCTTGAAATATTGAGGTGTTATTACTTGTTTAACCCTCATTTTATTTCAGGTTGCTGCAAGGAACCAATAATTATGTTTTTGTAAGATGGGGAGAGCTTGCAGCGAGGGGGTGTTGGTATATGGAGCGCACTACTGTGCTTCCTCCTTGATGCTCATTTACATGAAGCATCTGATCCTGTAACAAGATGACCGCCATTGGTGTGAGACACCATTTGTACTAATTACATGGGCCCGGTCTTGTTGCAGGGGCCCGGGTCCAATGCCGCCCCCCTCCTTCTTACCTGTCACTAGCCCAGCACAGGTTGCTATGTGATGGGCTGCAGTGGGACCGGGGAAAGTGCTTCCACTAAGCAGCAGCAGCTGTCTCCTCTCCTCTGACTATGGGGGGAGCGAGCACATTGATCGCACCCAGCCCCTTGCTTTGCCCCTGGTTGGGGGGCTCACAGCGCCCACCTCCTCAGAGCGCAGCACCGCAAAGGTTTTTTTCTTTTTTTTTCTAAGGGGGCGTAGCTACGCCTTCTGCGATTAGGCCATGCTCCCTGATAGCAATGGGGCCCGGGCCGGCTCTCTACACCCTGCTACTTAGCTCCGTGGGGGACCCTTACGAATCCTGTGAAACAGCCTACTTACATGGCCCGCTGGTCCGCTGTATGCTCCGCTGCCTTAATACATAACTGTGAGCAGTACGGCCAGGGCCGGACTGGGACTAAATAGAGGCCCTGGCATTTAAAGCACACAGGCCCACCTCGTGTCAACATCTGGCTACTGGTATAGACTTCTCCCCTGGAATCTGTATGTTTAGCCGCCGGATCAAATACCGACAGCGCGCAAGCTGAAAAAAACAATTGTGATCTCGCCGGGACGTGGCATGACCACACAACTTTACCTCCAATTTAAATGATGCCACACAGTAGTGCCCCTTCGTCACATTACACTGCACAGTAGTGTCCCTTAGTCACATTACACCACACAGAGCCCATTCACGCTATGCCACATAGAGCCCTTTCACATTATGCCACACAGTAATGCCCTGTATAACACATTATGCCACACAGTAATGCCCCTTACACCACATTAAGCCAGACAGAAAAAGCACCTTACACCACATTATGCCACATAGTAAAGCCCTTTATAAAAGTATGCTACACACAGTAATGCCCCTCATAACATTATACCAAATGGTAGCACTCTTTACATATTATGCCACCTCACCAGCAACTCACGTTCCCCTATGGCTCGCCAGCAGCCTATCACAACCCCCTGTGTCTGTCCAACAGTCTCTGTCTTCACCCTGTGTGCCATCAGCAGGTGAATTTGTGCAGGTCACCAGCGCACCAGCACGCAGCAGCTGCCACAGAGAGTATTGTGTTGTCTATCTGCGCACTCCCCTAGACCCAGCACCCAGGAGAAAACTCCCCTAGACCCAGCACTTAAGAGAGCACCCCCCCTTGACCCAGCACCCAAGAGAGCACCCCCCTAGACTCAGCACCCAAGAAAGCACCCACCTAGACCAAGCACCCAAAACAGCACCCCTCTAGACCTAGCACCCACGAGAGCACTCCCTTAGACACATCATCCAGGAGAGCAGCCCCAAGACGTAGTACCTCCCTAGTCCCATCTCCCAAGAAAGCACTATTCTGGACCTAGCACCCAGGAGTGCCCCTCCAAGACCTTCCTGTGCAGAGTCTCATTTTACTGCAGGTACCCAGGCCAGTGGCCCTGCTTGGTGGGGTGGCAGCTTACCTCGGCCCTTGGTGGGGTGGGGGTTGCTGCTGGACAGAAGACCTCCTCTGCTCCTAGTTCGCTTCCTCCTGCATTGTGCTGTCCCCGCAGTGCAGCCGCCGCCTTCACCTCCCCGGACGCGCTGCTGCTGCCTCCACCCCGCTTATTCTTCCTCCTCTGTGCATCGGCCGGGGTCATCTGTGATCTGCAGCAGCAGTACCTGTTCCATCGACAGCCACCTGCTGAGCTGCACCGGGGGCCGGGACGCGAGCGGGACAGCGGAGACTCCAAGCAGCCGAGCTAGACGTCAGTGCCAATCAGTGATTGTGGTCCGGCAGCCGCTGCTGATTGGCTGCCGGTCCGCAAGTTCTGATTGGCTAACGGCCGCCTCGGATGTGAATGACAGCGGCCACGGCGCAGCTGTCTCTTAACAGTGCTGCGGTTCAGCTGCATGCTGGTGCGCTGGCGACCTGGCACTGGGCCGGCCCATCTGGCCATCGGCCCTTCTGGCATTTGCCAGAATTGCCAGTCCGGCCCTGAGTACGGCTGTACTGAAACTGTGCACTACAATAAATACAAGCTCCTGGTTGTCTGTCCGGCTGGCATGTTGTCTACCAGACTTCTTTCCACTGTTTAGTAACCGCGTATAGCACAAAATATTATACACATATTAACACTCCAAACCATGTCTACTCTCATTGTTAAAGTAAACTATAAAGGAGGCTGTGCTTAGCAGTATTTTAGGAGGTTTGTTTTCTGAAAATGCTGATACTAAAGTGGTAGGAGGCTGGACTTATGCACAATGCCCTCTCTCTAGATGGACTTTTCGGTTGCGGATGTGTCTCCCATAGGACAGCCCATCAGGTCATATGTACAAGACTAAGGCAATTTACACAGCACACCAAGGGCCTCATTAGAGCTTGGAGCAAATCCAGCCAAAGGGTACACATTTGCACCTGGACAATCATGTTTCAATACAATGGGTGCAAATACTATTAATTTTGTTTTGCATCTAAGGAAAATACTGCCCACTTTTGCATCCAGTTAGACCACCTGTATGTGGACATTGATTAAGTTGCACGATGCCTATGCCCATCAGTATGTACAGACAACTGTACTCTACCATTCAATCCCGCCCCCCCCCCCCCACTGGTGTCTGTCCGACGCGGCCCCCCTCCCCACCCTCATGGGTGTGCGATGTGGCCCCCTCCCCCTGCGGGTGTCCGATGTGTCCCCCCTCCACCCACGGGTGTCCAATCACCAGCCGCCCCGCCCCCCACCGGTGTCTGATCAGGACCTCCCCTCTTCTCCCGCTGGCAGATATCCAATCCGGAGCCTTCGCATCTTCTACCCACCCCGGCTCACCTGTGTTCTCTCGGTGACTCCGGGTCATATGTCTGCAGTGCCCCGGAGCTCTCAGCAGTTTAGACACAGCAGGGAGAGATCGTAATAGATTTCTCTGCTGTGGCTGCCGTGTAAACCGCAGCCTGTGAAGATTATCGGGGGCTGAACGCCATCTCAGGATGGCATTCAGTAACACCATCAAGTTCTGAAAAAAAATGATCTTTGGCCCTGACACTTATTATTTATAAAAGTATGTGAAAATGTTAATTTTCAAAATAAGTGATGATGAATATACCGCTCTGCGTCCAGATTCGTTCTGCAGTCTTCGCCAGTCACCATCAGGATGCAGCACGGACACATAATCATAACGTGCACCTCTGAATCAGGCCCAAGGTTGATGGAGGATGCGTCCTTATTTGTCCTGATTTTCTAATCTCTTGCGTTGGTTGATGGGCTTATGCCCTGCACACTGGGGGGGCGGGTACATTTACTAAGATGGGACCTCTATTAAGAGGTGATGTTGCCCATAGCAACCAATCAGATTCTACTTCTCATGTATCTAGCACCTTCTAGAATGTAATACCTGGAATCTGGGTGGTTGCTATGGGCAACTTCACTTCTTAATAGAACTCCCATCTTAGTAAATTTACCCCTAGATGGAAGTCTCAGCATCCTTTCTTACTATCTTGCACTATATACTCTTTATTATTTGGTATCTGTTCCTGTTCTGTATATGATCCTGAGTCTGAGTAGGACGCAGGTGGAAGTGGGGAGGGATCTCGCTGACAATGGAAAACTGCATGCGTAATAGAAAGCGATCTCTGGCTGCGCTGCACCACGCACAGAGATTGCAAGTGCACGGGAAGAGCGCCATCCGCTGACGGAGCACTCTTCCCGTGTAATGGGCATCTCTGGTTGGTAACTGATCCATCTGGATCCGATCCAATGAAACTGATCCATCGGCGTGTTGCGGGCGTGTAAGATGACTTCCCTGCTCTTTTTTGGGACATGCGGACGAAGTTGGGACCCCTGTATCAGACGGATCTATTGCAGCTAGCATGGAGTGGATGTGCTGACATTGATGATGACAGCTGCAAATGGGGACATAAGTGGTCAGGCCGACATAGGCACAAATGTTCAGCACACATGGGCGGACACTGGCATAAGGTAGTAAGCAGCTACAGATGCTCCCAATTCACAGTCAGGCCCTATATGTATAACCGCACAATACCACTTATCTGGGGTGCTGTCATTTATCTCAGGTGAAGTGTTCAGTAGGGTCATCATGCTGTAAGGGGGCATGTCTGCAACTTACCTGCCCAGACGGAATGCGCCCGTGGACATTGTACTGACACTTTGGCAGTTGCATGCCAGCAGCCGAACTCCACCCTTAATTTTTTGTACCCAAGTGACTGAGTAAATGGTCCAAGGCTGTGCCGCTCATCATTTGGGATGTTAACTCCTAACGGGTGCAGTCGCTGAGTCTCAGCATAATTTAACGTTGGGGGAGGAGGTAGAGAAATCGCTGTAGGGTCATTCGAGAAAAGTAATGCTTGATAATTGTGCAGTATGCGCTCATTTGGTTGCTGGGACAGACGTATGTCACATGTGAAACACAAACATGGGTTACAGTAAGCCCCCTCCCCTCCGAAACATACATGGTGTCACCTGCCGTACCCATCACTGAACCTTTTTCATTAGACACAAGAGTTATTTCTTTGCAGATGTACCTGTAAGAGTTTAATTTGAAAATGTGGATGAGCCCAGTATGGCTCACAATGCAATGCTAGTGGTGGGGATATGACGTTCTCTCTAGGGGGTATATTTACTAACGTTTATAGAAGTGCAGTTGTTGCCCATAGCAAACCAATCAGAGTCTACTTATCATTTATCTAGCACCTTGTAGAAGAAAATAGCTAGTATCTGATTGGTTGCTATGGGCAACATCTCCACTTCTAAAAACCTGCACACTTTAGTAAATATACCCCTTGGGCTCCAGGGTTATCCCCTTTCGCACTCCAAAACAGTAGGTCAGTACAGTGTTTAAATGTGAAATATGCAGATAACGTCTCATGTCAGACAATAAACAAACACACTTTTTTTTTTCAAAATAAATAATTATATTGATAAAGTTATAGCTTTTCTTGCATTAATATGACATGCTGGGAACCTTTCTGTGTCAGCACAGGCAGACTCAGAGAGACAGGGGTACAGACAGTGGGAATCAGGGAGTGGGAAGGGGTAAGGAAATGATATGAGGACATGAAATATCTTAGAAGACAGAGGGTGTAGAATGTGAGAGGGACATCAGGAGAACTAAGGGGGTCTATCTATTAAAGCGCAATAGAGCCGACAAAAATGAATGTCGTCGTCTGAGACGAGGCTTTGCGCTATATACCAAATGGTCACCGCTGGCAATAGCAGTGCTTTCGCAGACGGCAGCGGAGAAGTATGTTTAAGAAGAATCTCAGGGTGACAAGAACATAAGAAAATTAAAAATTCACAAAATAAAGCATTTTCCAATGATCAGTAGTACATACAGTATATATAAAAATTATTGTTGGTTGTTTTTTTACTAAGTGGAACTGAAAAGCCCAAGGGGTAACTTTACTAAAGTGAGAGTTTTTAGAAGTGAGTTTTAGAAGAGATGTTGCCCATAGCAACCAATCAGATTCTAGCTATTATCTTCTAGGAGGTGCTACTTAAATGTTACGTAGAATCTGATTGGTTGCTATGGGCAACAACTCTTCTAAAAACTCTTTTATTTAGTAAATTTACCCCCAAGCCTGGAGTTTCAGTTCCTTTGTGCAATCTGGGTTGCAAGGTGCTTGTGAATATCACGTCAGACTAGCCCAGCAAAGTGCAACAGCTCTTACTGCTGCGGGACAGTATCACTCAGCTGCTTCTGCGAGGTCTTAGGCATCTATTCATTATGTTAATTATCATGGTCCGAGCTCGGACCCCAATAATTAACATACTAACTCGCGCAAGCGCCGGAGCAATTATTCATTGCTCCTGCGCGGAGACAGCTGATACAAAAATCTGCTGTCTCCCCAAATGTTTTCACTGTTACTAAGTTTCATAGCAGTGAAGCTTAACACTGCCGAGTCTGATACATCAGTGCTTGTGCGCCTGCGTGACCGTGAGTTCACACAGGCGCACAAAAGCCCCTACGTCTGGAAGGAGCCGGAAAAGGGGTGGTTATTTACATGCAGTGTGAACCAGGGGCGGGGCCAAAATGACGCAATTCCACGTGAATTGCGTCACCACCGTCCCCCGCTGCGGGGGCTTTACATGTAATTGCGGGGGGATAGGAGGAGTTGCCGGCAGCCGGGAGGCTCCCGACCAAATCGGGAGGGTAGGCAAGTATGGTATGTGGACAGCGGGCCACATCGGAAGTGAAACGTAAGCAGGAGATATCTGTGATATCTCCTGCATTACCTTTTTGATGAATGGCCCAAATTCTTAATTTCTACAAAAGCAGGTGAAAATGTTCATTTTCACCTGCTTTTGTAGAAATTATGTGATAATGAATAGAGCCCTTGGTCGCAAATTATAGTGATAGGAAATTGATTTTAGAAATCAGCCGAATTTTCATAAATAGACCCCCTAAGAGACAGAGGGAGAAAAAAAGAAGGTATACTGTAGGAGCAGAGCCGTAACAGGGCTTGAATGCACCCCGTGCCAGCCCGTCTCCTTGTCATTATGTTGCACGGAAGGGGCGTGGCCGATAGTTAAGTGCCCGCTGACCGGAGCTTCCTGGGGACACTCCGATCAGTGGCACAGACTGCAGGGTGCCTGTCTGTGGACGCTTCGGCGGCGCTGCACCAGTGATCCTGGCTGCAGGGTGCCATTCCAAGCACCCTGCTAGCCAGAAGCAAGGGCCGTATGGGGGGCGGCAGTGAGAGCCCTGTGCTATGTGCGGTGGCACCAGTCTGTCCCTAGTAACAGGCCTCTATAGAAGAGACAGAATAAGGGAAACAAGAAGGGCAGAAGAAAGGGCATAGGGAGAGCGAGACAACAATTGGGTAAGGGAAGATTGAGAGAGGGTACAGACGGCACACAGTGATAGGAATAGGAGAGACTGAAAGTAGGGAAGACAGAATAGGGAGAGAGGGATGAAATAGTGTGTTCATCCATGAGGAAGTAAAGAGATCCATAGAGTGAAAGGGAAGTCAGAGAGAATGATACCAGTGAGTTATGGGGCAGAAAGACACAGGGAGTAGTTAAACTTGGCAGGAGCAGGGTGCTCAGAGAGACAAGGAGGAAATAAAAATCAGCGACTGGGTTGAGACAGATAGTGGGAGGGACAGATACACAGACTAATACACTAAAGGTTGTAGCCAGCATTACATATAAAACAGCCACGTGGGGGCACTACATGTACAACGGGCAGTTTCATCTCCTCTTAAAGTCTGCAGTGCCCTCATCTGGCATAGGATTTGGGACACAGATGCCCCAATTGTTTTTTTGTTTTATTTGGTAAGCTTATAAACAGGAAATATTCATTAGTTTTCAACCTGCCAACCACTGCAGAGTGAGTCCTGGTCCTTCCGGTGTGCTTATTAGAGTCTGCAAAGTAATGCACATGTACAGCCCTGCTTAACCAGATAGCCCCAATGTCAACTGGTCAATGGACCACCTCATTTTGTGCCTCTGTAGATAGTCACCGTGAGGTGCCCGCAGGAGAGTCTGAATGAAGAATGCGTAAAGATGGTTTGGAAAAAAGTCAAAGAATTCTGACCATATATTGTCATTTCAGCCTGTCCTCTAGACTTTAGTTGGCCTTGACCTGGCTCACAACCACCGACAGGCACTGTCCATCCTGAGTTCGATCAGAAGATATGTTCCAAAAGGTCTCTTTGGTCTTCTGAGTCCTTTCAAATAAATGTGCAACAATGTCGGCCCACCCCACAAATCGTTCTCTGGCACCCATCTGCTGTTTGATGTGTTACACATGGACCTGGAAGACAGGCAGATGAGCTCATGGTGTTGTGGACTTGTAGAGTAGTAGACCTTTCCGTTGTGCCCTTGGTAGGTTGGGCTGGATGGTGGTGAAGCGTTTCCATGATGGATACTCCAGTGGACGTGAAGCTTTTCAGCAATTCCGAGCAAGCCCGGTTTCACAGGTGAATCACTTGAGGGTAGTGTTTGACATTTTGACCTGCTGGCATAATTAGAAGCACCTTCTCTTTTTTTTCTTAATCAGAGTTCCCAGGGAAAGTAACAGTCCTGGCAGCATGGACAGGAACTCACGGTGATCCATCTCATTGGATAACCCTTCTCTCACCAAGCTGGTCATGAAAAGGAGGTAACAATGGCTGACTTTTGTGCTGTCTTACTCTACACAGAATCTGTCCCCCCTCCCCTGGCTGGGCATTGTAATGCAGGAGCCGACGAGCCCCAAATTGTAGACCAATAGAAAGGGAGCTGGGAAATGGCTTTATCCTGATTGGCTTGGCGACCCCAGGGCTCGACAAATGACTGACAGTCAGTACAGCAGAACACCAGTTTGATATTACTGATGGACCGCATCAAAGGGCAGTGGAAGCTGAAATTCGTAGGTTCAGTAAATGCTGCTGCTCTGACACAGAGATAGGTCTACAGTACAAGATAGAATACACCTTCAGTGTCACTTATATAGCATCCGTTCGGTCTGTCACTGCTATTGGTAGACGATACACGGAGAAGAGGTTTGTACAGATATTGTGAGATGGAGCCTGTCCCTGCCACCGCAGGGTAGGTGACACCAATGAAAGGGAGACACCAGCATGGAATCTGTACCTCCCATTACATGGTGAAAATCCTAAATTCATTTATTCCAAATCAAACTTTGCAACCTTCATTTCTTTTGTTCTTTAATGCTTTTTTTCTGAAACCCATAACTGGATATCCAGGCTGACAACAAAGGGTAAACCCTTATTATCTAACAGAAAAGGTTTGATCTTGGCCAGTATGGGCCATCCATGTGGAGTTTGTATGTTCTCCCCATGTTTGTGTGGGTTTCCTCTGGGTGCTCCATTTGATTACCACAGTCAAAAAATATTCTGGCAGGTTAATTGGCTGCTGATGAAAATGGACAATAGCATGTAATCGCTTGTGTATTCAGTTATTTAGATGTTAAAGGGGGCGATTCTATTTTTGACAATGTGCTTAGGAGTGCGTCTGGAGGCTCTCCGAGGTGGCACATTTTGCCTCACACCACATAAACGTGCGCAGAAAATGAACAAAGAGTCCTTACTGTGATGAGCCGTAATGTGAGCAGCTGCACATCGGCAAAAATGTCATCTACCCCTAAGTTTCAATGGGACTGAAGATGTGAATTATTAAATATTGCCTGCACTCCGTAATATGGTGGCGCTTTATAAACAAATAATAAAAAATAATAACACATTGGCTTTTTTTTGGTGGCGGTTTTCAATAGATTAGCGCGTCCGTTCTCTGCTGTTTAATCTGCCGCGGATCCGATAGTAATACTTCTCAACTGACATTGTTATATACAGTAGTGCCTCCAATTCCCGCTTAGCTAAGAGATTACTACACTGGTGTTCTGAAAGACATTCATCCAAAAACATGGAAGTAAGCTGATTAAAAAATAAATAAACACGCTCCAAATCGCCAGACCGTTAATTTCCACTTATAATTTTTTTTTTTTAAACGCGTGAATGAACCTGTGGGGGAATTTGGTTGAGCATCAGACATCACCCTCTCTCTACTTGAGAGTAGTATGAAAGGGGGCGAGAATTCCTTTACACTGGGGCAATGGGAAACACCTCATTGTTTGAAGTAGAGGGGTGTGAATTTGAACCTCTTCTCTGACTATTAAAGTTACTGAGCAAAGCAGAGTGGCTGAGGAAATTGGAACCGTAGTTTCTCCCCGATCTGCTTTCTTGTTGAACACTGTCAAAATATATCGTTACACAGGATGTGGCCCTCTTTCCATAGTTGGGCAAAATAATGGCAAATACATAAATATGCGTTAGCCTACAGTAGAGTCCACTACCTGTTTATCAGTATCATTTATGTGATGACAAACTCTCTTCTACATTTTTATGCCTCGCAGGCTGATATCAGATGAATTTGCAGCCGTGCTCCTATATAGTGTCCCAGCCTATCTGTTGCTTTAATGACTATAGTGTTAAACATACTCAATAGGTCTTACATGGGAGTTATTATCTAAAGTGTACTTGCCACCTACAGACAACGGAGGCATTTTGTGGGCTGAGCCAGGATACAGCCTATCCATTCACTAGATAACAGTGACATCATTGAGGCATGAGCCACAACTAACCTCTTACTTCAGTGCTGTTATTAGTTCCTTGCGAATTGATAGGTTGCAATCTCATGGATATTCAGGCCACAAAATGGCAGCCGCTGCGTATAGACAACAGGTTCACTCCAGCGATGGTTAAACAACCCATGACTGAGAGAATGGATACAAAAAGTAGTTTGCTGTAACATGATGGCTTTGCCTCGACCTCAAACAGTTAATTTGTTTAGCAACTGCTAGGTGCTGATTGGGCATATCAGAGGTTCTCACGCATTTCTCCATGTATTCCTGCTCATATCAATCTAATTTGCCAAACGGGGCTATTCCTATTTTTTTTTTATATTTATTTTTTTTTGCAGAATTGTGCTACTGGACACGGGTAGACATGGCATGGTGGAGGGATAATACCCAGATGGAAACATTTACAAAAATAAATAAATGATCCCCATGTTTTTTTTGTCCTTAATTCCGCCTTAATGAAACATCTCACAACTTATGTGAGCGGCAGCCCATGGAATGTTTGAGTTCTAGAAGAGAGCCCCTCGTTGCGTCCTCAGTGCCCACTCAGAAGCCCTTAATATGGCAGTAGGCTTCCAGGCTAGAAAACAAGATGTAGAGGAGCCACAGGCCGATGAAGAGCATGGAAGTGAGGGTCTTCGAGAGGCGAGTGCCTCCTAGCTCACCTCCTATATGGGGTCTGCGGCGATACAAGAGGACACCGATACTGATGAATGCAAAGATGGTGAAGAGAGTAACTGAGAACGCCAAACTGCCAGTATCCACCACAAAGTCTTTCCCTTGGATGGCCCAGTAGATTGCGGCCACAGACCAGGCCACCCCAATACCCAAGAAGACATTCACTGCGTTGCTGCCTGTCACATTTCCGATGCAGGCATCTGCGTATTGGTCCTGCGTGGCAGCCACCTTGCTGGCAAAAGTGTCTGCGAAAGGAATAACAAGGGCCAAGTTAGAATTCAGCGTTCTAGTTTTCTACCTGAGACAATTGAAAACAGTGGGACCATGCAACATTTTTAATCACATTAAACAAGACACAAGTCTGTCAAGTTCAATTATTACATCATTTTCCATTTGATGTGTTATAGGATGGCAAAAAATGTGTCCTAGTGTGAAAAGGCATTTTGACTTCAATTTTAGCATTTAGGTTTCACAGTGAATAAACATTACCCTGTAAATAAACTAAGCCATCTTAACTTTGTATCGTCTTCTTCTCTAAATGACATTTACATATGTCTCTAAACCGTATACCCTCTGCTAGACAACACCACCTCCCTTGGCAGCTCATTGCTGTATTTTTCCTGCTTTCACTGTAAAGAATCCTTTCTTGTGTTGCTGATGATTCCTGACTTTGTTTGAGCATTTTAGTAAACTGGTACCAGGTTGGCAAACCTGCTTAGCTCCCTGTAGACCACTCCAGGTTCTGTCGTAGGAGAGTGACCAACTTACCTGGGATGGATGTGCCCAGTGCCACAAACACCACAGCCGTGACCGAGTCTTTCAGACCGATTGTACAGCCGAAATGTGAGGCCAGGTCTCCTATGACTGCTGTTAGAATGCCCACAATGGTAATGCACACAAAGAAACAGGCCCAGCCATTCCAGTATTCTGTGGGGGGCACGAAGGCGAACAGGACTTTCCAGAACACTGTGAGGAAGTGCATGACGTAGTCAAAACAGGAAGGGAGTCTTTCTTCTCTTCCATCATCCTCCTCTTCTTCGTCACCTGGGGAGGAGGACAAACAGGGGCGATATCAGTCATATATACTAATATCTTTCACCTGTTACTTCTAGGTATTCAATATACACAGATATCTCATTCTAATCCTCTCTGTATATAACATACACAGTTATCTTACTCTGATATAACATACACAGCTATCTCACTCTGGGTCTCATTCAGACCCGCTCGCGAGCGCAGGACGCTCGCAAGCGGGTCGATGGTACCCAAATGCGCATGCGCACGATGGAGGCTGCTCTGTCGTGCGCATTCGCGAGACCCAGCGAGCGACGGGGAAGCCGTCGCTCGGGGTCTCGCACCAAAGGGGGCGTGCTGTCGATGGTGAGTGACAGCACGCCACTTTTGGTGGGCGTGCCGGGGCGTGGCTGCCCAGACGGAGGCGTTCCCATGGGAACGCCTACCGTCTGGGTCCGGCCCGATGTCAGTGGGAGTGATTTTGGCTCTGATAGAGCCAAAATCACTCCAGGGCTTGCGGCAGCGAGACCCTACCGGAGGATTTCGTCGCAAGCCCGATGACCATCGCGACCATCATCATGGACGCTTGCATAAGCTGTGGGTGGTAACCCACAGCTATGCGAGCGTCCAGGAGGACGCACCAAAAAAAAAAACCACCCTGATTCAGTGCGGGCGCTCGTTCAGAGTGTCCGGCTCTGAATCAGGCCCTCTGATCCTCTCTGTATGGGCTCTATTTATTAACATTATTTTTACTAAAATAAAGTGAAAAAGGGTGTTTTCACACCCTTTTTACATTATTTTAGTATCACCTAAAGTTACTAAAGGGCAATTGGAGTAGAATTCGTAAAATTCTACTCCAAGCCCTAATTATCACTTATTTTTTGTAAGCAGATCGCATTTCCCATCATTATAATGGGAAATGTGATCTGGTCAAAGTTACTAAAAATAAATTGTGAAAAAATACCGGGGGAAAGCCCTGTGATAATAACGCCACCTGGAGGTGGCGTTATCCATCGTCTTCTCTGGTTACCGGACTCCTGCTCCGCTCTAAAAGGCAGAGCAGAGCCTGAAGCCGGCCCCAGTGATCAACTGTGTGGTCTAAACAGACCGCACGCTGATACACTGTCAAAAAAAAAAAAGAAAAAAATATAAAAAAAAAAAAACTTACCAGAGACAATGGACCGGAGATCAGGGCTCCAGTGATGTTCTGCCTCTGGTCAGCTGGTCTTCCATCCTGCACTGGGGCCCAGTCGTCACCTGACCAGGTCCCAGTGCAGGATGGGATGTCAGCTGACCGGAACCACGGAGGATATCACCGGAACACCGACCACCGGAGGTAAGTGTAATTAAGGAAGGGGGGTCACAGGGGGGGGGGTGTCTCACTCTGATCCTCTCTGTATATAACATACACAGCTATCTCACTCTGATCCTCTCTGTATATAACATACACAGCTATCCCACGCTGATCCTCTCTGTATATAACATACACAGCTATCTCACTCTGATCCTCTCTGTATATAACATACACAGCTATCTCACTCTGATCCTCTCTGTATATAACATACACATCTATCTCACTCTGATCCTCTCTGTATATAACATTCACAGCTATCTCACTCTTTCCCTCTGTATATAACATTCACAGCTATCTCACTCTGATCCTCTCTGTATATAACATACACAGCTATCTCACGCTGATCCTCTCTGTATATAACATACACAGCTATCTCACTCTGATCCTCTCTGTATATAACATACACAGCTATCTCACTCTGATCCTCTCTGTATATAACATACACAGCTATCTCACTCTGATCCTCTCTGTATATAACATACACAGCTATCTCACTCTGATCCTCTCTGTATATAACATACACAGTTATCTCACTCTGATCCTCTCTGTATATAACATACACATCTATCTCACTCTGATCCTCTCTGTATATAACATTCACAGCTATCTCACTCTTTCCCTCTGTATATAACATTCACAGCTATCTCACTCTGATCCTCTCTGTATATAACATACACAGCTATCTCACGCTGATCCTCTCTGTATATAACATACACAGCTATCTCACTCTGATCCTCTCTGTATATAACATACACAGCTATCTCACTCTGATCCTCTCTGTATATAACATACACAGCTATCTCACTCTGATCCTCTCTGTATATAACATACACAGCTATCTCACTCTGATCCTCTCTGTATATAACATACACAGCTATCTCACTCTGATCCTCTCTGTATATAACATACACAGCTATCTCACTCTGATCCTCTCTGTATATAACATACACAGCTATCTCACTCTTTCCCTCTGTATATAACATACACAACGCCGGTATGCATAACGATCAATGCAAAGGACCGCTCTCTCGGTAAGATGGAGAGATTTCCGGGTCTATGACCCAGAAGCCCCTCCGGCATCCTTCTGCGCATGCCACGGGAGGTGCTGTGAGGGATTCGATTGGATCCCTCTCACAACACTCTGCGGAAAGAAGACCCTATGGGTAACGCCATCAGGAAGATGTGGTTACCCACCGCAACTAAGCCCTGGAGTGCTTCACATTCCAGAGCTTGGTGCATATAAGAAATGCGTCAAACACGCATTTTCGGGGTTGGACCGCATTTCTCACCGTGCTGCATCCCGCCATTATCTCTAAGCGCCGGCTCGGCACGTGATGCAGTGACATCATCGACCAAGCAATAAGCTGGGTCAGGCCGCCATCCTGAAAGTGGTCTCAGCCGGGGTGGACCTGTGTACAAAATCCCTCAATGCGGTGTGAAAGGAGTATTACTCGCCATTCTTGCAAGTTGTGTGTACGGTTTATGTATGCTGTAAAGTGTATTGTACACTGTGTGCATTATGTGTGACTAGAATCAAGCCCTTATGTGGCTGAGAATACAGATGCCTGTGCACAGGTGAATCGGTCTGGTTGAAGTTGCAGTGCATCTTAAAGCATGTCCTGATGGGAACACTTGAAAACTAGAAATTTCCCTGAAGATGATGCATCTTTAGAGGGGCTTTTCCATTTCCTGACACAAGAGGGCAGTAGATGCTTTGGTTTCTCTCTCATCTCGTTACTACATGGCAGAAAGCAAACTGTGCCAACGTTACACCATGGGAACCCAACTTACCTGCGCTGACAGTGATAGCTTCCAAGAATTGCTCTCGCCAGGAGTGAGTGCCAATCACCAGTGCCAGGTTGGTCTTCTTTATAAGTTTGTCCACTGTGCTCTGTGGTGAGAGAATAGGTTAATCAATGAGCCTGGGCCCAAGTAATATTCATGTTGTTCTCTTAATTAACTAGGAAGAAACTTCATCAACCCAGCTATGAAAATGCTCATCCAGTTGGAACACCGGGAACACTAATAGATGAACATGATAATTTACCTTCAGCGCCAGAACAAGAAAAAAAAAATAGACTATTTTCTTTTTACATTTTGATTATGCCAAGAAAACACGCTAGAAGAACAAATAAAAAAAAAGACTCTTAGAGAATAAACCATGTATCTCCAAACTTTCTCTATGTTCTTCTATCTATCATCTATTTGTGCTGATCATCCCATTTCCTTAACCATAACATGTCTGCATTGTAATTAAACTGGTAATATAGGAAACAGGTCAATTGAACTGGTGTCCATTAAAGGGAATACGTTGACGACGACGACGATATCCTGAAGAGGATCAGGATACCGACGTCGGCATCCCGACCCCCGCCATCCCGAAGGTAAGAAAACGGGTAAGTATGATGTTTAGCCCAGGGATGGGGGGTTAGGTTTAGGCACCCCTGGGGGGAGATTAGGGTTAGGTACCCCCCGGGGAGGATTAGGTTACTGTGAGGTGGGGTTAGGGTTAGGCACCATTGGGGGAGGTTAGGGTTAGGCACCCCCAGGGTGGGTTAGGTTTAGGGTGCAGGAAGGGGGGGTTAGGGTTAGGCACCACCCGGGGGAGATTATTGCTCACCACCCCCAGGGGGGAGGGTTAGGTTTAGGGTGCAGGAAGGGGGGGTTATGGTTAGGCACCCTCCGGGAAGGGTTAGATTTAGGGTGCAGGAAGGGGAGGTTAGGGTTAGGCACCCTCTGGGGAAGTTTAGAGTTAGGCACCACCAAGGGAGGGTTAGGGTTAGGGGGGGAGAGAAGTGGACGGTTAGGGTACTTACCGCCCCTGTCGGGATTTCACTCCATCTGGCTTCCGGACCCCCCTCACCTTCTCCTGGGTTGCCCACCTCCTTCTCCTCATCTTGTTGTGCAGGGAGGAGGAGGAGGCGCCCAGGACTTCCTGCAGAGGTCACCAGCAGGAAGCTCCCGGGGATAGGAGGGGGGAGGAGACCCGCGGAGACCTCCTCACCTGGCGGCGGCAGCTTCGCAAAGGGCAGCCCTTATCGCAAGAGCTGTCCTTTGCGATACTAATCGCATATGTTAGTACATATGTGATTGGTATCGGTGCGGTGACTGGTACATCCCGTACACTGCACAGTTAGAACCCCTTGGACACCCCCAGGAATGACAAATTAGGCATTTGGAATTTTTCATTTAGCTTAATTGGACCAATAATTACATGGCATTTTTGGGGTGAAATAAATAAATAAATGGCCTCAATCTACTCCAAAATAAGCTTTAATGGTGCATACACACGATCAGATTTTTCCTTCAGATATGAACGATAACGATTTAAAAATCGTTCAGTCGTTCATATCTGAAGGAAAATCGTTCATATCTGACATGCCTGAACGATGGACGATCAACGATGCGCGTTCCCGTTTGTCAGATAACTATATCTGACATCTGATGGGTTTGCAGTCAGACTTGGACGATTCCATTCATTTTAATGCAGTTAAAAATCGTTCAATCGTTCAAATCGTTCAAAACTTTGGTAAAATCGTTCAAATCGCTCAAATCGTTCAATCGTTCAGTCGTTCATCTGACAAATCTGACAAGTCTGACAAATCTGACCGTGTGTATGCTCCATTACTCTAAATAATACACCCTACATTTAATGTAAGTATTTATTTCAATGAAAAATAATTGCTTTCTATAATTTTTTTAAGTCGCCTCAAATTACTTCAAAAGCATTTTTTTTTCTACTTTTTTTTTGCATTCTTCTGTTTAATTCCTTTGTAACTCAATAAAATTTTACAGCTTTTTACATTATTTTACTTTAAAAAAAAAATAAAATGCTCAAATCAGCCATCTGACACCTTTTAAAAGTGTACAGTACTTTCCTTATACCCACTACCAGTCTTCTAAATGATTTTGCTAACGAAGTTTTCTATTTATGGGGGTCCAGGAAGGTCTCCCCACTTTTTCATGCAATTGGCCCTGTTCGCTTTTTGGACACAATTCGCGCACTCTCACTGCGAGTAGTGCCAATTGCCATTTCTAATTGAATTGTGCGTATCTCGGGTGCGCGCATGAAGGTGAAGTGTGCCAATTATAAGGCGACGTGTGTGAGTTTATCGCCTTTTGCAAACTCGCACCTAACTGAGGGCCTGATTCAGAGCTAGTGATGTCACTAGTGATGTCAGTGGGAGTGATTTTGGCTCTGATAGAGCCAAAAGCACTCCGGGCTTGCGGCAGACGAGACCCTACCACAAGGGTCTCGTCGCAAGACCGATGGTCGCGATGGTCTTGACCATCGCGACCATCATCATGGACGCTCGCATAAGCTGTGGGTGGTAACCCACAGCTATGCGAGCGTCCATAAGGCCGCTCCACATTTAAATAGGACGGCCCTGATTCAGAGCGAGCGTTCTGCTCAGAGCGTTCAGCTCTGAATCAGGGCCCGTATTCCCACCGCCCTGATCCTCCTACAATACTCAGAACCCCACGAGACGTAAACCATCAAGATACAAAATACAAATCCATTTCTCTCAGTAACAGTATTAGCAATACATTCACTGATGCAGAGCAGGGACACAGTATAGAATCTCCATGTCATGGCCACCTAGTAAAGCTGAGAGTGTGAGGACATTTCTCTGCCTATATCACATTATAATGCAGGCTCATGAATTGCACCTACAGTTACTCAGCCATTTCAACATTCGGCAATACTCTGGGTGAAATGTGATAGCCCGCTATTTGTGGGAGCCGGTTCGATTTAAATCGTCAAATTACTTTCAAGGCGAAACCAGGTTGGTTTTGCCTTTAAAATAATTGCTGCTTTACTGTAAATATAAAGACTATGGCCCTCATTCAGAGCCACTCGCTAGCGGCAGTACGCTCGTTCCGAGCGATGTTCGCACATCTGCGCATGCGTACGGATCGCTATACGCATGCGCGAACCAGTCAGTGCGGCTGAAATACATGTGCTCGCAATATAGCGAATGCCTGCTATTTTGAGTGACAGAATGAGGCGTATGTGGGTGGTAACAGGGGAAGGTGCTTGAAAACGGGGAGTGGAGATCCGAACGTAGGCGTGCTTAAAGGTCAAAACGGGCGTTTTATGGGTGTGCATAATTAATACAGCAGCGTCATTGACCACGTCACTGGGTTATTTTATAGCCAGAACTGCTCGCAAAATAGCGGTTGAAAAAACCAACCACAAGAATAGAGAGCAGTTCATACGCTGGTCGATGTACTCGATTAATCTAATAAATAGCGGACATGACGTATGGTGCGAGCGGCCAGGGGGCGTTTTTAACAAATAAACGAGCGTATGTTTTGCTCGCTCGTTCAGACTTAGAGGTGTGAACAGACTGCAATTTGCGAACGGATCATTTGAATAGCCACCCCTTGTTTTTGAACGAACGACCGCAAATAGCGAATGGCTCTGAATCAGGCCCTATGGGCCTGATTCAGACCCACTCGCGAGCGGCTGTCCGCTCGCAAGTGGGTCGATGTTCTGGACTGAGCATGCGCACGACGGAGGGAGCTCCGTCGTGCGCATGCGCCAGACGCAACGAGCGAAGGAAAGTCCTTTGCTCGTTGTGTCTGATCAAAGGGGGAGTGCTGTCGATGTTGATTGACAGCACGCCCCCTTTGGTAGGCGTGCCGGGGGCGTGCCTCCCTGACGGGGGCGTTCCCACGGGAACGCCTCCCGTCAGAAGCCGGCCCACTGACATCACTAGTGATGTCAGTGGGAGTGATTTTGGCTCTGATAGAGCCAAAATCACTCCGGAGCTTGCGGTTGAAAAACCTCGACCACAGACTCCGGCTCGCAGTTTCGATGGTCGCGATGGTCACGACAATCGCGGCCATCAAAATGCACGCTCGTATAGGCTGTGGGTGGTGACCCACAGCTATACGAGCGTCCAGGAGAACGCTCCATTTTCATGGAGGCCGGCCCTCATTCAGAGCGTGCGCTCTGCTCAGAGCGTACGGCTCTGAATGAGGGCCTATCTCCTTGGAATAGCACCATCTCCCGCAAATGACAGGCTATTACATTGGCCCTCCTTTTTTTCCTTCAGAGGACTTAAATGTATTTAACTTGTTGCTTTATGCAAGGCCTCTTACCAGCTTTATGTTCCTGTATATGTTCTGTGCTTTGCAGCCATCGCTTTATATCATCAGCCTCAACTGTTTATTTGAGTTTCCTTGACCTCTCTCTTTTTATACAGATGTATCCAACTCAGATAGCTCAGTAGAGCTGTATCATATCCATGGGCAATGGAAATAAAATAGCTCTGGACCTCATTCAGAGCCGGACGCTATTTGCGCTCGCTCATGCAGAAAAAGGGGCTGGCTATTTAAATTGAGCGCTTGCTCTTTGTGGTCTGTTGACGCCTCTATGTCTGAGCGAGCGTCCGAAACATGCGCTCGCTATTTTGTAAAGACGCCCCTTGGCCGCTCGCATCATACGTCATCTCCGCTATTTATTAGATTAATCGAGTACATCGAAAGGCGTATGAACTGCTCGCTATTCTTGTGGTAGGATTTTCCTACCGCAATCATGCGAGCAGTTCAGGCTAAAAGACAACCAAGTGACGTGGTCGATGACACTGCTTTGTTAATTATGCACACCCTTAAAACGCCCGTTTTGACCGTTTGGCACGCCTGCGTTCGGATCTCCACTCCCCGTTTTCAAGCACCTTCCCCTGTTACCACCCACAAACGCCTAATTCTGTCACTCAAATCACCAGCCCCTCGCTATTTTGCGAGCGCACGATTTCCGACCGCAATGACTGGTTGGCGCATGCGCATTACGACCCATACGCATGCGCAGATGTGCGAACATCGCTCGGAGCGAGCGAGCGGCCGCTTACGAGCGGCTCTGAATCAGGCCCTCTGTCCGATGCTATAAATACAGGGCTGAGAAGCACAGATGAAAGCCAGAAAGATAGAGGAATGTATTTAAAGATGCCGAAGAGCATGAGACAACATACTGTAGACTGCATAAAACAACATGTCAAAGTCATCTGCAGGTGAAAATCTCTTTAAAAAACTAGCTCCGTGTTGATGATGTCTAACATTTAGCTTGTGTGTCTTTAAATGTCATAGCCTGTATGGCCCTATCCAGGCCCAGCAAAATGCAGTAAGCCCGGAAGTGCGCCTAGAGGGCTGTGCGCTACAAAAGAAACCTTGTGCTTTCTTTTCCTGAAACACAGTATCCGGGAACCAAAACGATGTTGAAAAAAAATGTACAAACCAAATAATAATTAACAAGTATGTTTGATACTATAAAGACATGGTTAAAAAGCACATAAGGGAGCCAGACAGGTGAAGCCGTGTATTTAGTAATGGACTTCCACAAACCAGTAAATTATCATTCAGGGATGTCCATCACCTTTCACCCATGTTACATCAATGCTGTGCCGTGGAGGATTAGCTGGGGAGTGTGGGATTAGTTGCACCAAACGTCACTTGTATGTACAACTCCAGTGCAATCTGATATTAAGCCAGAAAGCAAAACACAAGACAGGGATTTGAAGACCCCCAGGACCACTCACAGTTGGCTTTTATTGCATACTGCTCGTACACAAATGATTTCTGCTACCATAGCACCGCAGATGCGCTTAAGCTTAAACAAGGATTATACAGCATTCTTCCCCTCTTTATGGGTTTACTACAGCAAAAAGCAGATAAGCCCTTGTGCTAATCTGTTCATAGTGTTTTAAGGATGACTGCTAAAAATGATAATTATGAACTTGCAGCAGAAGGAGCTGGGTCTGTGACAGATGAGAGGTGTCTGTTCATTAAAGGCTGCTGCTTAGAATTTATAAAGTGATTAAATAATGCAGGATTCCAGCACTGGCTAAATATACCTATTTTTTATTACATTTGAAGGAAGAACTGGATCGTAAGGAGTCAGAAGGATCTGGATAATGAGTATTGAGTGTATCCGTGTATTGGGGAGGCTGGAAGATCTGGGTAATAAGGAGTCAAGAGGACACAGGGAATTGTGGAGGAGGATCTGGGTTATTGGGAGAGAGGAGGATCTGGGTTATTGGGAGAGAGGCGGATCTGGATTATTTGGAGAGATGAGCATCTGTGTTATTGGGAGAGAGGAGGATCTGGGTTACTAGGAGAGAGGAGGATCTGGGTTATTGGGAGTCAGGAGGATCTAGGTAAATGGGAGTGAGGAGGATCTGGGTAAATGGGAGTGAGGATTTGGGTTATGGGGAGTCAGGAGGATCTGGGTAATTGAGAGTGAGGATGGTCTGGGTAATGGGGGTGTCATGAGTAAATGAGTTTTGGAGATCCACGTGGAGGATTTGGGCAATTGGGAGTCAGGAGGGTCTCGATAATGGGGAGTAAGGAGGATCAGGATAATAGGAGTCAGGAGGATCTAGGTAATTGGGAGTGAGTAGGGTTTCGATAATGGGGATTCAGAAGGACCTGGATAATGGGAGTCAGGAGGGTCTGTGTAATGAAGAGTGAGGATAATCTGGACAATGTGGAGTCAGGAAGGTCTGGATAATGGGAAGTCAGGAGGATATGGGTAATGGGGGAGTGAGGATGATCTGGTTAATGAGGAGTAAGTATCTTGGTAATTAGAAGTGAGGAGGGTCTACGTAATGAGGTGTCATGTGGATCTGGGTATTGAGGAGTCAGGTGGAGGATTTGGATAATTGGGAATGAAGAGAGTCTAGGTACTGTGAAGTCAATAGGATCTGGATAATGAGGAGTCTGGAGGATCTGGGTAATAGGGAGTCAGGCGGAGGATATGGGTAATGGGGAGGCAGGTGGAGGATTGGGACATTTGGGAGTGAGGAGGGTCTGTGTAATGGGGAGTCTGGACAATCTGGGTAATTGAAAGTGAGGAAGGACTGGTAATGGAGAGTTAGTAGTTAGGAAATTTCAGAGTAACTGGATTATGGAAAGGCACAACAAAGTAGATAGTGGGGAGGATCTAGATAATGTAAGGGGTGGTAGCTGATGGTCAGGAGGATCTGGTAAATGGAAGTGAGGAAGAGCTGGTGAATAGGGGTAAAAAGGAGCTTGTGGATGGGGGACAGGATAAGCTGGTGGATGGAGGTGAGGAAGAGCTGGTGAATGGGGGGAAAGAAGAACCTTGTGTATGAGGGACAGAAGAAGCTGCTGGATAGAGGTGAGGAGGAGCTGGTAAAATGGGGGTAAGGAGGAACTGGTGGATGGGGGTCATCAGGAGGTGGTGCATGAAGTCAGGAGGAGCTGGTGGATGGGGGTCAGGATGAGCTAGAAGATGAAAGTTAGGAGGAGCTGGTGAATGGGAGTCAGGAGGAAATAGTAGATGGAGGTGATGGGTCACAGGAGAAGCTGGTGGATGGAGATGAGGAGCTGGTGAATGGAGGACAGGAGGAGCTAGAAGATGGAGGCAAGGAGCTGGTGGATGGAGGTGAGGAGCTGGTGAATGGGGGTAAGGAGGAGCTTGTGGATGGGGGGCAGGAGGAGCTAGAAGATGGAGGTGAGGAGGATCTGGTAAATGGGGTAAGGGGGCGCTGGTGGATGGGGGTCAGGAAGAGCTAGACGATAGAGGTGACCGGGGACAGGAGGAACTAGAAGATGGAGGTGATGGAGGACAGGAGAAGCTGATGGATGGAGTTGAGGAGGAGCTGGTGAATGGGATAATGAGGAGCTGGTGGATGGGGGTCAGGAGGAGCTGGTGGATGAGGGTCAGGAGGCGCTAGAAGATGGAGGTGATGAGGGACAGGAGGAACTAGTAGATGGAGGTGAAGGGGGACAGGAGAAGCTGATAGATGGAGTTGAGGAGGAGCTGGTGAATAGGGTAAGGAGGAGCTGGTGGATGGGGGTCAAGAGGAGCTGGTGGATGTGGGTCTGGAGGAGCTAGAAGATGGAGGCGATGAGGAGCTGGAGAATGCTGGTAAGGGGGAGCTGGTGGATGGGGCCAGGAATAGCAATTTAATATCCTTTTCGTTCTTCAGTTGCATTATCTGCCAAATGACAGAAAACACTTAATCACTGTCAATCAAATAAACGGGTGACACGCAGTTCAATTTTATTCCCTGAATTTCCGACAATTGCCCATATGTGCGGCGTCTAAACATTTATTTATTTTAGGTCACCAGCCACAAAGATAGAATTGGATATAATGAACAAATAGGATGAAATGCTAGGCCACCACTGACTGTAAATGTGAAGTCTCTGTGTGGTCATGTTGATACCCTATGAATTAACTTACAATTGCTTTTCATTATTATGTAGTTGTTTGACGATACCAGGGTGACACCTGAGAATTCGCAGCCCTATTATTTGTTCATGGATTAAATAGCACAGCAGTCAGTCTGCACTAGGTGTAGGTAAAAGTAACAAATTGAAGTTAAAGTGCTGTAAAGAATGTAAAACATGTGAAATTTTATATTCTATTAAAAATTACTTTACTTAAACGTTATCGGGGACCCCAACATTAGCAGCGTATGGTTACTGGACATCTCCGCCCTGTAGTATAGGCATAACTATCATTCAATTTAGTCCGTGGCTACAGAAAATTGAGGAATTGATGGGAATGTTTTGCCACCAAATTATTTGGAGGAATAGAATTTCCTGTTTGGTGGCAAATTTGTATTTGCGCAGTTTTGCTCCTCGCAAATGGCCTTCCCAGACATTGGTAAAATCAGGGTGAGCCAGCCTGTTCTTGTTCCACCTGACCAGAGAGCCACAATAAGTCTGCTCCCAGTATAGATGGTAAATTAAAGAGATGTACAGGCTCGGTTCGGATTTTTCCCGCCAAAAATCAGGTCTCAGAAAGAGGCAAAATGTCATCTTTCATGGACAAACATCATCTTTCATGGACTTTTGTCCATGAAAGATAATGTTTGTCCATGAAAGATGACTTTTTGCCTCTTTCTGAGGCCCGATTCTTGGCGGGAAAAATCCGAACTTGGTGGGAAAATCCGAAGCGAGCCTGCACATCTCTAGTATATAATGTCAGTGCATTTGAAAGAAGAGAAACTACCATCGCTTTACCTTAAATTCATAAGACTCCTCGATAATGATCTCCATTTTGGAATGCTCCCCCAGGATTGGTTTCCCCATCTCTGCAATCCTTCTTGCCTCTTCCTCCTCTGCAGTCAGCTTCTTGTCGTCCTCATCTGGCCATGCAAAGAACACATCTTACATATTTTACAAAAGGAAGCAAGGCCTAAGGTATCCCTTACCTAGAACCAGCAAGTCAATCATGAGACTATTATAAGCTGGTATAAATTTGTATTTGTATAGTATATGGATACGGAGATAAGGCAGGGCATTACCCAGCATCACTGGCTGCAGCCAGGGCCGTATTTACTGTTGCTTGTGAGTGAATACGCAGTAAACTAGTCATAATACATACAACCAATAGGTCATGTCGGGGTCGGTTAAACTAAAGAAGCCTCACCCCATACCGTAAATGATTAGCGATACTAGTGGTCACCTCAGAATTCAGTAAATTTTTTTATATTGTCACAGAACTTATTGGTGAATTGTAATATCTAAAGAAAATAAAACAATATAGTACAGTATTATTTGACAGTAATATACAGGAGATAATGGCAGGAGATAATATAGCACAGTATTATTTGACAGTAATATACAGGAGATAATGTAATGACCATAGAATGTTTGGGATGCGGTCATAATACTGACAGTCTCGATGCCTTCGCTTAGAAAGTTGGCGCCTGAATCCTGACAGCTGTCAGAATCCTGGCGCCGGCATCCAACAGTAAGTACTGGGGTTAGGGGGAGGCTTAGGGTTAGGCATAAAGGGGGGAGGGTTAGGTATAGGTTGCGGATAGGGGGGGGTAGCTTTAGGCACTAGGGGGGGAGGTTAGGTTTAGGCAGCGGGGTCGCAGGGCCGTACCTAGGGTAGTGCGGCTGGTGCCATGGCACAGGGCACCACAGGTCAGGGGGCGCTGTTTGGGCCTGTCAAATTTCTGTTTATTATCATTCTTGCTTGTAGCTTCCTCTTATTTCATCCCCAGCATCTCCTGGCCTCTCCTATCTCTTCCCTGGCCCTTCCCCATGAAGCCATGGCCCTTTTTTGGGTGCATTATGTCCCTTTGAAAAATGAGGGGGGCGCCAATGCTCTTTCTGGCACAGGGCACCAAAAAGTCTAGTTACGGCTCTGGCGGGGAGGGTTAGCTTTAGGCACTAGGGGGGGAGGTTAGGTTTAGGCAGCGGGGTGGGAGGGTTAGGGAGATGGGGAGGGTTAGGAGACTGACCGACAGGTGTCGGTAATAGGTATCCTAACCATGTCGGTATACTGGCATCAGGATTCTGACTGCTGGCATCCCATACCCAACCCGAATGCTTGTTACAGGGCTGATAAAGGCATTTGAAGACATTAACAGCAGCTTTAGATAATAAATATAACATAACACAATTTATCTGTGTATTATACATATTGTAATTTTCAATGTTTACCGAGCAACAAGCTTTGAAAAATAACGAAGACAAGGAAGAGATCTTACCCTGATTGAGTAACAGAGCTAGAGAGATGGAAAAAGAAAAAAGTGAGAAGACAGAACAGAGGCATCAAACTTTACAAAATGTCAGAACCCCCACATCCTCCCCTGCGGTACCCCGCATTCACCCCTGCGACACCCCACATCCTCCCCTGCGGCACCCCACATTCACCCCTGCGGCACCCCACATCCTCCCCTGCGCAACCCACATTCACCCCTGCGCAACCCACATTCACCCCTGCGACACCCCACATACTCCCCTGCGGAACCCCGCATTCACCCGTGCAGCACCCTGCATTCACCCCTGCGGTACCCCGCATTTACCCTTGCGGAACCCCACATTCACCCCTGCGACACCCCACATACTCCCCTGCAGCAACCCACATTCACCCCTGCGACACCCCACATTCACCCCTGCGACACCCCACATCCTCCCCTGCGGCACCCCACATTCACCCCTGCGGCACCCCGCATTCACCCCTGCGGCACCCCGCATTCACCCCTGCGGCACCCCACATTCACCCCTGCGACACCCCACATACTTCCCTACGGAACCCCGCATTCACCCGTGCGGCACCCTGCATTCACCCCTGCATTCACCCCTGCGACACCCCACATACTCCCCTGCGGAACCCCGCATTCACCCCTGCGGCACCCCGCATTCACCCCTGCGACACCCCACATACTACCCTGTGGAACCCTACATTCACCCCTGCGACACCCCACATACTCCCCTGCAGCAACCCACATTCACCCCTGCGGCACCCCGCATTCACCCCTGCGGCACCCCGCATTCACCCCTGCGACACCCCACATACTTCCCTGCAGAACCCCACATTCACCCGTGCGGCACCCTGCATTCACCCCTGCGACACCCCACATACTCCCCTGCGGGACCCCGCATTCACCCCTGCAGCACCCTGCATTCACCCCTGCGGTACCCCGCATTCACCCCTGCAGCACCCCGCATTCACCCGTGCGGCACCCCGCATTCACCACTGCGACACCCCACATACTCCCCTGCGGCACCCCGCATTCACCCTTGCGGAACCCCACATTCACCCCTGCTGCACCCCACATAATCCCCTCCAGCAACCCGCATTCACCTGTGCGGCATCCCTCATTCACCCCTGCGGCACCCCACATTCAACCCTGCGGCACCCTGCATTCACCCATGCGGTACCCCGCATTCACCCCTGCAGCACCCATCACACTTCTCAGTGATAACACTGCCCACCTCAGAAGCTGAGTCCCGCCCTAATACAAGTTTGTATGCTCTTTGATCATGGTTCCACAGCTATACTGGATGCAATAGAGAAATGACCAACAGAATCTGACTGAATCCTATAGGTAACAGCAAAACTTTTCATTTTCTTAGAAGTAAATCTACCTATCTCGGGAAAATAGAATTCCCTAAATACCAGTAAATCCCTACCAAAATATCACGCTATTTAAACCAGTAAAAGCTGGGTTAAGGTGCGTACACATGGGACGATTTTCTGGACAACTCAACGATAACAATATCGTTCAGTCGTCGAAAAAATCGTCCAGTTTCAGCCCCAAAACAATGAACGATAACTACCAATGCGCGCTCCCGTTTGTAGTTGTGGTTATCGTCCATCGCCTGAACCTCCCATCCAACCTGACGATATTGTCAGGTTGAACATGTTTCGGGATGAGGGAGGGAGCACGGCACTGAGCTATTTCGTTCGAGCACACCCCTGCCGGGGACACACGGGACGATGCCGTTCATGGAGCGAATCGTCCCGTGTGTACGCACTTTTAGCTTTGATAACTTATGTGGCTGCACCTTGGTTACTCCAAGTATATATACTATCTACCATAGTGCTTTACATGATAACGCTATTTGGCAGCGATTTACTACAGTAAGGTTTTCCTAGGCAACAGATGAAGCATGTTGCTAGGCAAAAGTGTAATCATCTGCAAGTTGCTTAGCAACAGAGTAACTAAGGAAATTGATGCTTCCCATCCACTGCAGATGATATGAGCCGAATAAACCATTAGCAAATGCTGCCATAGATTTCCTAATTAAGAGACTATTTTTAGGAGACTCTGAATAACCTTTTCCCTGCCAGAGAGAGAAAGAGAGAGCTCCTTTATTATTGGGCTACTTTAGGTCTGTGTCACCTCTATAGGGCACTTGTGTGGTTGCAAGAGCTGGAGTCTAGACTGGGAGATGATGCTCGACATTGCTGACATACCTGAAATCCCACGTTTCATCCATCTGGGCTCCTCAAGAACCACATAAAAGTTCTCTTGTTTCTCGTATTCCTCGTCATCGACAATTTTGACCTGCAGGGTTTTTCTGGGGAGAGAAAGTGGAAAAGTATAAAGGAAATGCACTGGAAGCCAGCACTGGCAGATTTTCAGGCATCTCAAAAGCAGTATCTGACATACTGGGAATAAAGGAGACAGAAGTCACATGTTGGGTGGAATCAATGATTGTCCCCAGGACTCTTAAAGTTCCTCAATATTGCACAGGACAAAGGCCGCCATTTTTTAAAAACCAATATTCATAAGTAGGCAGCTTATCAATGTACTCGGAACCACTGGCTTGTGTGAAAATTAGTCATGATGTGCCTCAAGTACTGACACTAGTTGCTAAAGAATGATGAATATCGGGCCAGCCCACAAAATGGCCGCCTCCTCTTTGTGTAGGTGACAGATGCTCTTCAAATATTTGTTATGCTGAACCATAAGTTATGCCCCTTTCAGGCTTAAGATCTGGGAAATTTCCATGTCTATCAATCCGGCAAAATTCTAGGTCTCAGCCCAACCCTGGTAAAGAGCACAGTCGTGGACCTGGGACTTGGTCCTGGGTTGTTTGCATTCACGCGTAGGAAAGACCCGGGGCGATGCCTGTTCACATGCAAAAACATGTGTTTTTGGTCTCTATGTGAAAGGGGTGTTACTCACCCATGCTTGGGATAAAGCGTATCTACCCTTATGTTTTCCTATATTTCAGGGACTCTGGACCTCATTCAGAGTCGGTCAAAGCGGCCGCACGGTCGTACGCCACCGATGTTCGCTATACTGCGCATGCGTAAAGTTCGCAATGTACGTGCGCAAACTAGCCGCTACGATCAGAAGTTTCTCTCTCCTTGAGCACAGCCAGGTCGGTAGTTTGAGTGACAGATTGAGGCGTTTGTGGGTGGTAACAGGGGAAGGTGCTTGAAAACGGGGGAGTGTAGATCCGGACGCAGGCGTGCCTAATTATGCGAACGGCGTTTTATGGGAGTGCATACGGTTTATGGGAGTGCATAATTAACAAAGTAGCGTCATGGCACATGTGACATGGGAGGTTTTTACACTGACATGATCGTAGAGCTTAAGAGAGGGTATGGTCAACCTTAAGCTCTACGACCAGTTCCGATGGTTCTCGATGGTCACGATTAATCCTTATATGGCTGGAGATGACGTGTAATGCGTACGAGAAGGGGGCGTATTTTTTGGTATTCCGGCCGCTTCCTCCCCTTGGTCGGCCAGCAGCCGATCCGAACTTAGGGACGCAACTTGCGAGGGAATCATTTGCATATCCGGCCCCTTTTCCCGTACGACCGTGCGGCCGCTTCGACCCACTCTGAATGAGGTCCTCTGTTCCATTGATGTCTAGGGACTATAGTCAAGATGGTATAGTCCCTGTAAACAATACAGTATGTACATTTTCACTCATACTGTATGTATGATATAACCAATAGCCATCAATGGCCCTGATTCAGACCCACTCGCGAGCGGCTGTCCGCTCGCAAGTGGGTCGATGTTCTGCACTGAGCATGCGCACGACGGAGGGAGCTACGTCGTGCGCATGCGCCAGACGTGACGAGCGAAGGAAAGTCCTTCGCTCGTTGTGTCTGATCAAAGGGGGTGTGCTGTCGATGTTGATTGACAGCACGCCCCCTTTGGTGAGCATGCCGGGGGCGTGCCTCCCTGACGGGGGCGTTCCCACGGGAACGCCTCCCGTCAGAAGCCGGCCCACTGACATCACTAGTGATGTCAGTGGGAGTGATTTTGGCTCTGATAGAGCCAAAATCACTCCGGAGCTTGCGGTTGAAGGCCCTCATTCAGAGCCGTACGCTCTGAGCAGAGCGCACGCTCTGAATGAGGGCCGCCCTCCATAAAAATGGAGTGTCCTCCTGGACGCTCGTATAGCTGTGGGTCACCACCCACAGCCTATACGAGCGTGCAGTTTGATGGCCGCGATGGTCGTGACCATCGCGACCATCGAAACTGCGAGCCGGAGCCTGCGGTTGAGGTTTTCAACCGCAAGCTCCGGAGTGATTTTGGCTCTATCAGAGCCAAAATCACTCCCACTGACATCACTAGTGATGTCAGTGGGCCGGCTTCTGACGGGAGGCGTTCCCGTGGGAACGCCCCCGTCAGGGAGGCACGCCCCCGGCACGCCCACCAAAGGGGGCGTGCTGTCAATCAACATCGACAGCACGCCCCCTTTGATCAGACACAACGAGTGAAGGACTTTCCTTCGCTCGTCGCGTCTGGCGCATGCGCACGACGGAGCTCCCTCCGTCGTGCGCATGCTCAGTGCAGAACATCGACCCACTTGCGAGCGGACAGCCGCTCGCGAGTGGGTCTGAATCAGGGCCGAAAACCTCAACCGCAGGCTCCGGCTCGCAGTTTCGATGGTCGCGATGGTCACGACCATCGCGGCCATCAAACTGCACGCTCGTATAGGCTGTGGGTGGTGACCCACAGCTATACGAGCGTCCAGGAGGACGCTCCATTTTTATGGAGGGCGGCCCTCATTCAGAGCGTGCGCTCTGCTCAGAGCGTACGGCTCTGAATGAAGGCCAATAAGTCTTAATGATGCCTTGGTTTCACCAGGAATATATATTTTTTTCTGTTACTTTTTAGTGTATTCATACAGATTTTATGTTGCATTATGTAGGACTTGCTTTCATTTGCATATTTTAATTAATATTGTTTTATTGCATGTGCATTATACATGGTAAACAATAAAAAAGTGTTAAAAATAAAAAGTAAACATCCATTTATTTCTCTAATGCAGGCATGTCAAGCTCAAAATACCAACCGGGCCGAATATTCAAGGTCTTAGAGTGTGTGGGCCGCAAGAAAAGTCTTATATGCAATGTTGAAAGGGTTATTATTAAGAAAAACCAATGCAGTGCCCCCCTGTAGTAGTGTCTCTTATGCAATGCCCCCTGTATTAGAGCATCTTATGCAATGCCACTGTAGTTGTACCCATTATGCAATGCCCCCTGTATAAGAGCCCCTTATGCAATGCCCTCTATATTAGAGACCCTTATGCAGTGCCCCCAGTAGTGTCCATTATGCAGTGCCCCCAGTAGTGCCCCTGATGCAGTGCCCCCAGTAATGCCTTATGCAGTACCCCAGTAGTGCCCCTTATGCAATGCCCCCTGTATTAGAGTCACTTACGCAGTGCCCCCAGTAGTGTCATTATTCAGGGCCCCCAGTAGTGCCCCTTATGCAGTGCCCCCAGTAATGCCCCTTATGCAGTGCCCCTTATTCAATGCCCCCTGTATTAGAGCCCCTTACGCAGTGCCCCTTATGCAGTGCCCCCAGTAAAGCCCCTTATGCAGTGCCGCCAGTAGTGCCCCTTGTGCAAAGCCCCCTGTATTAGAGCCCCTTATGCAGTGCCCCCAGTAGTGGCCATTATGCAGCACCCTAGTAGTGCCCCTTATGCAGTGCCTCCATTTTTGCCCCTAGTAGTGCCCCAGTAATGCCCCTTATGTTGTGCCCCCAGTAATGCCCCTTATGTTGTGCCCCCTACCAGTATAGAACAGGCCCCACTCCCCTATACAGTACTTATCTCTCTTCATGCTGGCCGCTGGGCACCGCTCCCGCGTAGACGCTACCGCTGCCTGGATCTAACTAGATCCAGCAGGGCAGGCTCCTCTCATCACGGATGACGTCACCCGTGAACTGCATCACTGGGATTGCTGACCTCTGAAGCGATCAGAGGTTCCTTTAGTCTCTGATCGCTTCAGAGACTAGCGTTCCAAGTTTTAAACAGAGTACACACAAATATTATGTGGCCCAGCGACTGGGCCGCATACTATATGTATATGTATTTGGGCACACACTGTTGGGCCGCATAAAAGGTTTATTTGGGCCGCATGCCTGCTCTAATGGTTTATGCCATTAATGCAAGCTCAGGGAATTAACTGAACTATGTGCTCTTCACTTAAGGTCTTCCGCCCCTAAAGGACAGTGACTGTCTGCACTTGCAATATTCATCAGTATTTTGATCAGGCAAAACATTTTCCCATCATCTCCCGCCTCAACCACTGTAACCTCCCTCTATATGGTATTTCTCTCACACGGAGCAATAAGCCTGATTCAGAGATGCACGCAATGCCCGTCGCTGCTACAATTCCGTATACAGCGGACTTATGCTAATGACGTCTTGTGCACTGAGATGCCCATCTCCGGCGTCTAACACATACTTGACTACCTTTGTTGTCTCTTCCCCGGGACTTCCTCTCATCTGGCACTTCCCTCAACTATTCCCACTCTTATGCATTTTCTCCTCATCTCCCACCTGAATGACTGAAACTTCCTCTCATCTGGCACTTCCCTCATCTATTTCCACTCTTATGCATTCCCTCCTCATCTCCCCCCTGAATGACTGAAACTTCCTCTCATCTGGCACTTCCCTCATCTATTCCCACTCATGCATTCTCTCCTCCCACCTGAATGACTGAAACTTCCTCTCATCTGGTACTTCCCTCATCTATTCCCACTCTTATGCATTCTCTCCTCATCTCCCACCTGAATGACTGAAACTTCCTCTCATCTGTCACTTCCCTCATCTATTCCCACTCTTATGCATTCTCTCCTCATCTCCCACCTGAATGACTGAAACTTCCTCTCATCTGGCACTTCCCTCATCTATTCCCACTCTTATGCATTCTCTCCTCATCTCCCACCTGAATGACAGAAACTTCCTCTCATCTGGCACTTCCCTCATCTATTCCCACTCTTATGCATTCTCTCCTCATTTCCCACCTGAATGACTGAAACTTCCTCTCATCTGGCATTTCCCTCATCTATTCCCACTGTTAGGCATTCTCTCCTCATCTCCCACCAGAATGACTGAAACTTCCTCTCATCTGGCATTTCTCTCATCTATTCCCACTGTTAGGCATTCTCTCCTCATCTCCCACCTGAATGACTGAAACTTCCTCTCATCTGGCACTTCCCTCATCTATTCCCACTGTTATGCATTCTCTCCTCATCTCCCACCTGAATGACTGAAACTTCCTCTTATCTGGCACTTGCCTCATCTATTCCCACTCTTATGCATTCTCGCCTCATCTCCCACCCGAATGACTGAAACTTCCTCTCATCTGGCATTTCCCTCATCTATTCCTACTCTTATGCATTCTCTCCTCATCTCCCACCTGAATGACTGAAACTTCCTCTCATCTGGCACTTCCCTCATCTATTCCCACTCTTATGCATTCTCTCCTCATCTCCCACCTGAATGACTGAAACTTCCTCTCATCTGGCACTTCCCTCATCTATTCCCACTCTTATGCATTCTCGCCTCATCTCCCACCCGAATGACTGAAACTTCCTCTCATCTGGCATTTCCCTCATCTATTCCTACTCTTATGCATTCTCTCCTCATCTCCCACCTGAATGACTGAAACTTCCTCTCATCTGGCACTTCCCTCATCTATTCCCACTCTTATGCATTCTCTCCTCATCTCCCACCTGAATGACTGAAACTTCCTCTCATCTGGCACTTCCCTCATCTATTCCCACTCTTATGCATTCTCGCCTCATCTCCCACCCGAATGACTGAAACTTCCTCTCATCTGGCATTTCCCTCATCTATTCCTACTCTTATGCATTCTCTCCTCATCTCCCACCTGAATGACTGAAACTTCCTCTCATCTGGCACTTCCCTCATCTATTCCCACTCTTATGCATTCTCTCCTCATCTCCCACCTGAATGACTGAAACTTCCTCTCATCTGGCACTTCCCTCATCTATTCCCACTCTTATGCATTCTCTCCTCATTTCCCACCTGAATGACTGAAACTTCCTCTCATCTGGCATTTCCCTCATCTATTCCCACTCTTATGCATTCTCTCCTCATCTCCCACCTGAATGACTGAAACTTCCTCTCATCTGGCAGTTCCCTCATCTATTCCCACTCTTATGCATTCTCTCCTCAACTCCCACCTGAATGACTGAAACTTCCTCTCATCTGGCAGTTCCCTCATCTATTCCCACTCTTATGCATTCTCTCCTCATCTCCCACCTGAATGACTGAAACTTCCTCTCATCTGGCATTTCCCTCATCTATTCCCACTCTTATGCATTCTCTCCTCATCTCCCACCTGAATGACTGAAACTTCCTCTCATCTGGCACTTCCCTCATCTATTCCCACTCTTATGCATTCTCTCCTCATCTGTCACCTGAATGACTGAAACTTCCTCTCATCTGGCACTTCCCTCATCTATTCCCACTCTTATGCATTCTCTCCTCATCTCCCACCTGAATGACTGAAACTTCCTCTCATCTGGCATTTCCCTCATCTATTCCCACTCTTATGCATTCTCTCCTCATCTCCCACCTGAATGACTGAAACTTCCTCTCATCTGGCACTTCCCTCATCTATTCCCACTCTTATGCATTCTCTCCTCATCTTCCACCTGAATGACTGAAACTTCCTCTCATCTGGCAGTTCCCTCATCTATTCCCACTCTTATGCATTCTCTCCTCATTTCCCACCTGAATGACTGAAACTTCCTTTCATCTGGCACTTCCCTCATCTATTCCCACTCTTATGCATTCTCTCCTCATCTCCCACCTGAATGCCTGAAACTTCCTCTCATCTGGCACTTCCCTCATCTATTCCCACTCTTATGCATTCTCTCCTCATCTCCCACCTGAATGACTGAAACTTCCTCTCATCTGACACTTCCCTCATCTATTCCCACTCTTATGCATTCTCTCCTCATCTCCCACCTGAATGACTGAAACTTCCTCTCATCTGGCAGTTCCCTCATCTATTCCCACTGTTATGCATTCTCTCCTCATCTCCCACCTGAATGACTAAAACTTCCTCTCATCTGGCACTTCCCTCATCTAGTCCCACTCTTATGCATTCTCTCCTCATCTCCCACCTGAATGACTGAAACTTCCTCTCATCTGGCACTTCCCTCATCTGTTCCCACTCTTATGCATTCTCTCATCTCCCACATGAATGACTAAAACTTCCTCTCATCTGGCACTTCCCTCATCTATTCCCACTCTTATGCATTCTCTCCTTATCTCCCACCTGAATGACTAAAACTTTCTCTCATCTGGCATTTCCCTCATCTATTCCCACTCTTATGCATTCTCTCCTCATCTCCCACCTGAATGACTGAAACTTCCTCTCATCTGGCACTTCCCTCATCTGTTCCCACTCTTATGCATTCTCTCATCTCCCACATGAATGACTAAAACTTCCTCTCATCTGGCACTTCCCTCATCTATTCCCACTCTTATGCATTCTCTCCTTATCTCCCACCTGAATGACTAAAACTTTCTCTCATCTGGCATTTCCCTCATCTATTCCCACTGTTATGCATTCTCTCCTCATCTCCCACTTGAATGACTGAAACTTCCTCTCATCTGGCACTTCCCTCATCTATTCCCAGTCTTATGCATTCTCTCATCTCCCACCTGAATGACTGAAACATCCTCTCATCTTGCATTTCCCTCATCTATTCCCACTGTTATGCACTTTCTCCTCATCTCCCACCTGAATGACTGAAACTTCCTCTCATCTGGCACTTCCCTCATCTATTCCCACTCTTATGCATTCTCTCCTCATCTCCCACCTGAATGACTGAAACTTCCTTTTATCTGGCATTTCCTTCATCTATTCCCACTCTTATGCATTCTCTCCTCATCTCCCACCTGAATGACTGAAACTTCCTCTCATCTGGCATTTCCCTCAGATATTCCCACTCTTATGCATTCTCTAATCATCTCCCACCTGAATTATAAAACTTCCTCTCATCTGGCACTTCCCTCATCTATTCCCACTCTTATGCATTCTCTCCTCATCTACCACCTGAATGACTAAAACTTCCTCTCATCTGGCACTTCCCTCATCTATTCCCACTCTTATGTATTCTCTCCTCATCTCCCACCTGAATGACTGAAACTTCCTCTCATCTGGCACTTGCCTCATCTATTCCCACTCTTATGCATTCTCTCCTCATCTCCCACCTGAATGACTGAAACTTCCTCTCATCTGGCACTTCCCTCATCTATTCCCACTCTTATGCATTCTCTCCTCATCTCCCACCTGAATGACTGAAACTTCCTCTCATCTATTCCCACTCTTATGCATTCTCTCCTCATCTCCCACCTGAATGACTGAAACTTCCTATCATCTGGCATTTCCCTCATCTATTCCCACTCCAATCAGCAACACAACTCCATACACGCTTTCCTTATATCTTCCAGAACACACTACAAATTACGGTCACCAACAAAGCCCCAAATAGCGCCAGCTTTTCATACAGAACCAACATACAGTAATACACTACATCATCTCCCTCACACCTTGTTAGATCAGCCCAAGACCTGCATTTCCCCATCTCTGTGATAACTACCTGCCACCCACTCTCACCTACTCAACAAACTCAAACTTCCCATCTGTGCTTATGTATACGTCCCTGTTTTCCCCACCATCCAGCGCTGTGGTGTCTTACAAATCAGGAACGCTAATAATATTCATAAGAATGCATCAATTCGCTGGTAACTAGTGACTTTACTGGTACATGAAGACCAGGTGTGGGGGTGGGGGGCACTGTTCCTCTAGGGTCTCTAAATAATATTTTATTCCTCCTAAGCAAGGCGAGTTATATTGCATCGGCTGTCCATGCTGGTAAATGTTTTGAAAATGCAGTTAGTCTGATGAATAAGGTTTTGCTGGATAACCCATCTACTTATATTTTACTAAATGTTTATTTAAAAATGTCTCTCACTTCCATTCCCATCCATCATTAATAGACATTACAAGCCTAACCTCGTTCGAACCTTGTTAATGAAGAGGTGGTTTTAGAGTAAGAGAAGGCTGCAGGTCTTGGGATATAGAAAGAGACAGCATGATAAATGGGAGGTTGGAGAGAAGATGGCAGAGAGTAGGGAAATGTGTGAGGGTCTCCGGGGAGAATAGTGATGATAATGAGTTTCTCTACCAACACCCAAAGGCAAGGAGTAGAAGCGTGAGGGGGGTTGCGTAGAGAAGTAGAGTTTGCCAATGAATAATTTAGACCCTAGATTCATGGAGTGCTGTCCCTCGAGGTCATGGGAGCACTCTATCAAAAGCATCACTCTCTCTATCGTCTAATAAAAGGTCCATTACTAAGGCAGAACCCAGAAAACTCTGTCCCAGGAGAGGCAGGGGAGGGAAATAGGGTCTTTATGTTCATGCCCTCGCTTCCAAAGGTTCTGTATATTATCTTGTGCATTGTGGGACTGATGGGAGAAGACAGCTCCGGGAAGGGGTCGTTGATATACCAATATTAAAGATATCACACCCTGGGTGAAACGGATCATTTAGAATATGACCTTTGCCCCCAGTCACAAAAAATTTTCATCAATGTGTCGGAGAGCGATACTGACTAATCTCTAAAAATTGTTACCATATAATTATTATCACATAAAGGCGCACTGAGGGCCTGATTCAGAGGCGCACGCTATTTGCGTGCGCTCATTCTAAATCAGGGCGTCCCTATTTTTTTTAGTTCTGGCCTCCAGGCCACTTGCACAGCTGTGGGTGACCACCCGCAGCTTTTGCGAGCGGCCTGGCGATGGTCGCGATTATCGCGACCATCGGCATTGCGAGGAGACCCTTGTGGTAGGGTCTCAGCACTCGCAGTGCCAAGTGGACTTCCAGCTCTAATAGAGCCAGATGTCCACTACTGACATCACGAGTGATGTCAGTAGGGCCGCTCACAAACGGCAGGCGTTCCTCCGTTTGTACAGCCCCCTCCCCCCTACCCGCCTGCAAAACGGGGCGAGCTGTTGATCAACATCGACAGCCGCCCCGTTTTGCTGCGAGATCCGGAGCGAGTGCTAGTTTCACTCACTCCGGGGCTCACGTGCGCACTGGTCCACCATCGACCCGCTTGCGAGCGCTATGCGCTAACGAGCGGGTCTGAATCAGGCCCTGAGTACATGCACATTGTGGGTCTTTTCTCCACATTTGTTTATTAAACAATAAATAAGTAGAAATGAGAATCTTCCTCAAAAAAGCAGCAGAAGGCAAAGTGAGAAACAAACAACATACAAAACAACATACAAAACAACATACAAAACAACATACAAAGGAAAACTCTAATGAGGTAGAACAACAACATGGCTACTCAGGACCCAATGCCGAGATGATGGCACAAATTGCGTATAATTTATGCTGAAGCTACCCATACACGGGAATAGCCCGTGTTCCTAGCAACTCAGGGCCAGAGTTACACGCTAATGCAAACGCCTTTGCGAATTTTGCTGCTTAGCTATTGCTAGAATATGCTAATACATCAGCAGGGGGAATTTGTATTGAGTCGCCCGCCGAAGCCCTCTCAGCTGTCCGCAACTGAGTACACAAACGCAGCATTGGACGCAGATCCTGAAAACATCGACCCCTCGAGTGAGCCTATGGCCACTCAGTATGAAAGTGGTAACTGAGACGCCGGAGCTTTGTTCTCTGCGTGCGCGATCGCAAACGCTGGCTAGTACATGCCGAGGAAACGGCCCCGGCATGCCCGCGTTTTGGCCGGAACTCCTTGTAACCACCATCAAACCGGTCCCTTCCCGTTAATCAATTGCGAGCGAATCCCCACAGCAAGCGCAAGCACAATTAATTTGCAGAGCGTGCGCAATGCGGCTGTGGCGCATGCGCAAACCACCGATAATCGATAAACGCCGTGAACATCAGCCCTGAATCAAGCCCTTAACGCATATTAGGCCAGACCATAAACAATGTGTATATTGGACGGGTACAAATTAAAAAAAAAAAAAAAAAATGATAATAAAATAAAGTAAATGGAACTAAACACATTCCGGTTTACAATACATGTTATGAATTCACTGACAAAGATCAGGGACTGCTCTATACCTTACAACCTTGCAGCTTTTTAGTGTGGTCTTGTTGTGACAATTGTTTTATTTTTTGTTTGCACTGTTGTTGTGTCCTGCTGATTGTGGGCCTGATTCAGACCCGCTAGCTAGATGCGTTCGCACGCAGCCATCAGCTATGTCTTAGCGTGCGATTGAGATGTGTGTTGACGTCCACCAGCCTGTCACGATTCCCACTTTCCCTTAGTAACGCACATCATCTCCAAGAAGTGTATGAAACAATCGGTAACATCGAGTAACATCGGAACCATACGCAGCACTTGTGGCTGACCATACCCTACCGCAAGCACTGCGAGTGCTGCAGTGTGTAATTCAGCCATGTGACGTGTATTATGACGCTGCGTCTTAATTATGCACGCCCCTGAAACGGCGTTCAGACGCACGGACAAGCCTGCGTTCGCACCACCACACCCCCGTTTCCATTGACCACCCCTTCACCACCCACAAACGGCTCGTCCTGTCACTCATTCTAGTGAGGAGTCTTTGTACAGGGTGCGAACGATTCCCGATCGCATGGACTACTTTTCGCACGCGTACTTTGCAAACATCGTCAGGCTACGTGCGAACGCTGCCTAGCGAGCGGGTCTGAATCAGGCCGTGTCTGTGAGCATTCTGTGAATATGTCTCCTGGAGGCAGTTTGAGCGAAGGAAGCAGATCTTTCATTTGTGTTTCCCAGACGCCCACACAAACGCCCACGCATCCTGAGCACGCTGCTTTCCCTGCGAGGTTGGGCCTCTTACTTGGACATTACATTGGATTTGGTGGAGGTGAAATGGCATCGTATGTTGGGATGGTGCTAATCTCGGCATTGTGGTGCCAGAGAGGAATGATTTTGTCATGGGGTGTCTGAGGTACAGCAGAGATATTATTATGCAAGTCTAACTCCACAGGTAAAGGAACGCTGAGCATTGCTGTTGTTGTGAAGGCTTGTGGGAGCTGCGTCGCCTTCATCTATCAATCTGATTTAATTACATTTGTATCAGGTCTTTTTGAGTATGTTTATTTGTCTGGCTTTATGGCAACTTCTTATACTTCTCAAAGGCAGGATTCATATGGGCTCCATTTTAACGACACAAAGTTGTTTGATTTTATTTTAAGCTTTGCATCATGTTACCTAAATGCAAATAATTGTTCTGGGATGAACAATTATTCATGCAGATGAATCATTTACCAGGAGCCAGTAAAGCATAAAGGGCCAATAGATAAAGCCTGATTGTACACGATCATCCAATCCAGTGCTACCACTCGCTACGCACCCCAACTTGAATGATCCGGTGATCGGGAACTGAAGGTGACTGGGGTGTGGTCTCGTGATAGGGGGCGTGGCTTCACGGGAAATGCTGTACCCATGAGCCAATGCCCCTGTTTAAGTCACAATGGCGTCATGCCCAGTGCTCCGGGAGCTGCTGGACATGACCCCAGTCCCTCTCCCCTGTGAATAGATGAAGTGGTCATGCACACAACATATATTCTCCGCTTGCTCTGAAAAGTGGCAGGTGAGAGGGGGACTCCCTACCTCCACCCCACTGCAGGACACTGTGGTACGTTGGATTGGACGGCTGGACAGCGCCCGAAATGCAGAAATGTCCCCGCAAAAATCAGGACAGTTACAGGTATGCCTCTTGAGTTGTGAAATCAGCCTAACCCCAATCAGTACTCTGCAACCACCTCCTGCCTGAGGAAGCAGACGTAGGATCTGAGAAACATATTGCTAGGTATTCATTATTACAATCCTCCACTCATTCATTTCTCCTTTTTCTACTTTTAAGATTTGGAATTATCTTTGCTTTATTTATTTATTTTTTGAAATTTTATATATTTTAAATTTTTATTAAACAGAAATTTTTATTAAACAGAAATTGTTGTAGACCTTTTTATCATATACAGATTAAGAAATAAAATTACTGTTTTACAAAGAAATTAGTCTATGTCCACAATTATTTTTGGACTGGGTATAAGGACCCATAGTATTATACCGACGGACATCGGGATGAGAAAATGAATGTCCAAGGCGTATAATATATCCCATTGAAGGTGAGTACACTGCATATTGTGTAAAATCTTGGATTGGGTAAATTGATCTGTACCATGGAGGCTTGTTGTATGCATTTCCCCATTTACAACACTATGGGCCTGATTCAGAGCCGGTCGCTATTTGCGGTCGTTCGTTCAGCAAAAAGGGATGGCTATTCAAATGAACCGTTCGCTCTTTGCGGTCTGTTGACGCCTCTATGTCTGAACGAGCGAACAAAACTTGCGGTTGTAATTTTGAAAAAAATGCCCCCAGGCCGCTCGCACCATACGTCATGTCCGCTATTTATTAGATTAATCGAGTACATCGAACAGCGTATGAACTGCTCGCTATTCTTGGGGCTGGTGTTTGCTACCACAAATTTGCAAGCAGTTCTGGCTATAAAATAACCCAGTGACGTGGTCAATGACGCTCCAGTATTAATTATGCACACCCATAAAACGCCCGTTTTGACCTTTAAGCACGCCTGCGTTCTGATTTCCACTCCCCGTTTTCAAGCACCTTCCCCTGTTACCACCCACATACGCCTCCTCCTGTCACTCATATTAGCAGGCATTCGCTATTTAGCGAACAAACGATTTTCGGCCGCACTGACTGGTTCGCGCATGCGTATAACGATCCGTACGCATGTGCAGTTGGGCAAACATCGCTCGGAGCGAACGAGCGGCCGGTTACGAGCGGCTCTGAATCAGGCCCTATGTGTGGGAGGAATTGAAGACCTCACCTTAAAGGCCAGTGTTGCATTTTGCAACCACCGCAGGACCACGGTGAACATTGGGTCCAAAGTCTACAACTCACTTCTAAAGGGTGAGTTTATATCAGCCTTTCACGATTTCTAAAACATTGTTACGGTTTTACACTATATATTTTCTATTTCTTTTTCATATATTTTTTGGAGAGAAATACCAAAAAGAAAAGTTTATCATTAGATCACAGGAAGCGCTGGAACCACTTCACAATACAACCACCTCCTGTGCCACATGTATATGCTGACGATGATGATTTTCTGCCCACACAATAACCAACCACAAATGTCAACCATAAAAATTCCAACACACCAACAAGGGGACAGATCGGTGGGAAATAGGGATGGCCATCAACCATTGATATCAATCATTGATGGTTAACTGCCGATGGTTGATGGTTTTACCATCGATGGCAGACCACTGATGGATCTGAGTGGGAACTGATGGATATATTTTTTTTTTGACCGGTCTGAGCTTTGCCCCGCCCCTGGTGGTTGCTAAGCCCCACCCCTATTTTTATTGGCCCACAGCCCGCCATGCCCCCCAGCAGCTGTAGCCATCGAGGGGTGCAAACTATTGATGGTTCACCACAGATGGTTTTTGTGCCATTGATGGTAATCACCAATGGACCCATTGATGTTAACTATCGATGGACATCCCACCGATGACCATTCCTAGAGGGAAAACCTCACTGCATCAGGAATAAATAGAAAGTAAGGTCCTCCATAGCATATATAACTTCAGCTAGTCACCTCCCCTAGGCATCCTATTGGCTAACACCTAGTCATGCTGGAGAGACTCCATACCTTAAACCACTCCTTCCCATTAACCAAACTACCACAGTACAATCACACAATCATTAGAACTACACAATACCATACTGCCCATGATAAAAAATCCCAAACTATGTCATTTATTATCCTCAGGATAATACGCTTACCTCTCAACTGCCCCGCTTTATTACAGTGCTGAGGCCAGTGTCTGCGTCTACCAACGCAGTTTTACTGGCCACGGCAGTGCAGCTGAGGCGGCCAATCTGAACAGCCTTAGGCTTATTCAGATGGCCGATGCTACAAACATCTCGTCTGATGGTCACGATGTTGATCCGATCCTGTGTCTTCGTACGCAAGTATTGAGTCTGAAATACTGGCTAGAGACGTCTTTTGTCCTCAGACGTTTCCTTCAGTATTGGCATTTAGCATATATGCACACAGCAGCTGCTCTGAAAAAGCGTACATCTCTGAATGTGGTCCAGTGTCCACCTCTGAATTTGGCCCTGAATCCCTGTGTAAGTATTAAATTGATGATGATCACCGCTGCAGGACTGTCTCTGATTGGACGAAAGTGGCTAAAACACACTCATTAGTGCACATAGAGCAAAACTGCTGCAACTCTGGGCCTGATTCAGACCCGGTCGCGAGCGCTGAGCGCTCGCAACCGGGTCGATAGTGGCCCAGAGCGCATGCGCACGAAGGAGCCGGCTCCGTCGTGCGCATGCACGAGACCCGGATTGCTTGTTCATTTAGCATTTCAGGTGCACTTGTGATCTTATTAGAGTATCCGCACTATGGGCCTGATTCAGCTAGGATCGTATTGCGATTCCGCACACAATCGGACGATTGTTACATTATGTGCATGTGTATACATCGCAATGCGTGTGCGCAAACACTCCGCTGTGATCAGGACTGCGATCGCAGTGACTACGCAGACCATCGCAGAGTGATTGACAGGAAGCAGAGTGATTGGGGGTGCTGAGATGGTGATGGGGGGGTGGTCGGCCGAACGCAAGCATACCAGTGCGTTTGAATGCCCTTACAGGGGCGTGCATTAATTAGCCATTGCGATGCCATACGTAGCTTGGGCTGTCACTGTGTGCGATGAGGTTAGCAATTTCTGAGGAAGGTCAGACCTTGTGCAAGTGTGCGTGAGGCTCCGATGGTACTCTATGTTACCGATGCTTTCGCAGTCTTGCTAAGTATTATGGATGTATGTAAGGTAAGGGGGACGTCCTTATGTTAGACTGTGTATTGCATTGCGATTAAAATCATTAGCATATCATCGCAGTGAGACTGCGTATGTAATCGCTATTGCGAACGCAATAGCGATCCTTGCTGAATCAGGCCTGATATGAGCATTTAATGTAATGTGCAATAATTGTGCACTGTGAAACCACACCTCCAGTCACATTCCAGGCGCATCTGACAAAAGTTAAGTGCACGCGGAGGGAGCCGCCATTGCTGAGTTGGTTATACAACCAACTCTTAATAGGACGCAAAACTGTAACTTTTTTTTATTATTCAGACTAATATTACAAAGACATTTGCGGCCATAACTCTGTACAGTGATATGGGATTAGCGATGAGGGATTAGCAATGAGAACATGGTAACATTTAAATAAACTTCGACACAAAAATGTTTAGTAAGGACGCAGCAATAGCTCTGTATTTTAGAAAAGTTTCATCCGCTCAGAGAAGCATTGGGGACTGTAGAGCGTTAATCTGTACTCTGACATGAAAACAAGGAGACCAAATGGGATATTTTTAGAAATATATTAATTATATATACTGTTGCACGCACCATATGGCAACATCATTGCTATGGATAAAAGGCCACCAGGGTGGGTAATTAAGAAAGTAATTTATTTTAAACTAGAAGAAACTGAAAATGAATTATACAGGAAATGTAGCAAAATACTCATATAGGACGAAAATCAACTATAAGAGCAACTAAGGAAAAATGATTGTAGAAGAGAAAGACGGTCACCAGTCGTTGTGCATCTTTAGACGCAGTCACTGATGCGACACACCCGCGTCTGGCTAGCCACACCCCTATTACCTCCCCGAAATGCCCACCGATATTGTAAGTCTCTGCGTGATCGGTAACCATCGGGACTCAAATTCATCTGCAGATTGAAAATATCGCCCGCTTGCGTGTATTACCGACATAGCGTGCACCTCTGAATCAGGCCCACTAATCGGCGGGTTTGAAGTAATTACAAACCCTCCGGAACCTGCTGCGAATTGACGTCAGGTTGTATTCCAAAAACGTGGTGGGCCTGATTCAGAGGTGAGCGCTATTGCAGACGCGATTGCAACTTTTTGTGGAGTCGCAGCGTAGTCAGCCTTCCCCTTGTACACTATCGTGCGTCGGGCTGTGCAAGCCCTGAGACGCCTACTGTCAATGCCTGTGGACGTTGCAACTCCCCCATCATGTGCACCATCGACCCTTGCAGCAGCCTATGGCAGGCGCAGTGTCTCTTTTTGAAATTTGCCTGAATTTGGCCTCTGTGTCTGAGAATACAGACAGTGTCACTGACACACAGGCGACACTCCCATAACCCCATGAGATGGCCTTTTTTGCATACACATCAGGCCACCTCCCAGTCACCATCCGTTTTTTATTCTTCTACTGGTAAAAACATCAATTGCTAATCCGCCGCTGTGCGCATTAAGATGCACCACCGGCTGCACCATCGGACATTGAACTGCGACACGTCCGTGTCTGGCTAGCCACCCCTGTTACCACCCAGAAATGGTCAATGAAATTGCCTATCTCTCCATCTACATTCGTTCTGCGGCTCCCAGCGGTTACCATCGGGACGCGTGTGCAGGCTGATGACATTTGCCGCTAGCATGCGGCACTGACACTGCTTGCACATCTGAATCAGGCCCTGTATGTATGTTTTTTGCCAAATCCTTTCATTCTCCCATTACATTGCTTCTGTGTGTTGGCAATTAGACAGTACAGTAGATATGTGGCTCTAAATGTCTGCATTTCATATTATTTATCATAATTTTATCCCAACATCCTCTTCTTACAATAATTTCCCTGCCACAGGCTATACTTTCCTACTCTTCCGGAACTTGTGGGAGACACCCGAATTTTCCAGTAGCCCCCCACCCGCACTCCCAGAGGAGTGTCCCGATCTCCCGCATCCCACTAATTTCCTAGTATAGTGGGCAGGATGGGAAGATAATTGCCAGGAATAGCGGCTCCGTATGGAGGTGGTGCGGCTAAATGACGCGGCAGTTTGCCATGACGAAGACGGGGCCTAAAGGCATAGGAGCCCAACACCCGCCCCCCAAAGTGGCCAAATGCTTCTCCTCTCTGGGCTTCTCTCGGAGACGACATATAGAAAAGTTGGCAGGTACTGTATATCAGAGACGCACACGCCAGAGAGGAGTTAGGGGCTGATTCTCAGTCACACCCTGTTGCGACCACTTCAGTGTCTTTTGCTGTAGTTGCATCTATGACTTCATGCTTATGCTAGTATCAGCCTTGCCAACGCCATACAAGCGTGCGTCTTGACTGTGCATGGACTGAGATTCCCGCATTGTGCGTACTTAGGTGCCACCATCGGACGCACCATACAAACTTGCACCAGACGCATGCTGGGTGCAGAATCTCCGTCACTGGAGTATGGCCTTCGATGAAAGCTATTAAGTTTCTGTGTTCACAACCAGTTATTCTACACACCTGCGACACTCCCATAACATGCCCCATAGACGGTGCATCTCCGTGCATCCCAGTCACCGCCCAGGAAAGCCTGATACATTTCCAATACATTCCTGAGACCATGCGTCTCAATCGCTATTGCAGCTGTGCACACACGCCGTGGGACGCATGCGCTGTGCAACTTTTAAGCAACTTAGACCCGTGCACAGTTGAATACCATCGATCATTATCAAGAATATTGGCATTGCGTGCAACCCAGAAATAAGGCCATTAGTCAGATGTCATTTTAATGACCCATAAGTGTTAGGAAATCAGGACACCCACACACACACGAGGAGAGCGCGAGCCACTGCACAATAAAATGCGCCAAAAATAATGTGCAGCTTTAAGGGCCTCATTCAGAGGCGGTCGGAGGATGCAAGCGGTCGCTCAGAAACTGGGCGGCCGCTTGCATCCTGACCGCCCGCCTCTGTTGCGGTCGTTAGGCTGTGGGTTAACACCCACAGCTCTAACGACCGCTCGGGTGATGGTCGCGATGGTCAGGTCGCGGGCTTACGACGAGACCCTAGGGTAGGGTCTCACTTGTCGTAAGCCCCGGTGAGCTTCTGGCTCTGTCAGAGCCGGAAGCTCTCCACTGACATCACTAGTGATGTCAATGGTGCCTCCCCCAAACGGTAGGTGTTCCCATGGGAACGCCTCCGTTTGGGCTGCCACCCCCCCGGCCCGCCTTCCAAACGGGGCGAGCTGTCAATCAACATTGACAGCTCGCCCCCTTTGGAAAGAGACCCGCTACGACCAGCGCTGTCGGTCGTAGCGGGTCTCACGCATGCGCACGAAGGAGCCGGCTCCCTCGTGCCCATGCGCACTGGCAAAACATCGAGGCGGCCGTACGGTCGTAGACCGTACGGCCGCCTCTGAATAAGGTCCTAAATCCCTATAGATTGTAAGCTTACGAGCAGGGCCTTCATACATATATACTGTATCGGTGTGTTACTACCCAGTTTTGTTCTATTTATGTGTCCAATTGTAAAGCGCAACGGAATATGCTGCGCTATATAAGAAACTGTTAATAAATAAATAAACTCCCATTGATTTGCAAAATTAATGCCTTGGGGGTATATTTACTAAAGTGCAGGTTTTTAGAAGTGGAGATGTTGCCCTTATCAGATTCTACTTAACATTTATCAAGCACCTTCTAGAAGATAATAGCTAGAATCTGATTGGTTGCTATAGGCAACATCTCCACTTCTAAAAACCCGCAGCTTAGTAAATATACCCCCTTATCTTCCTGTAAGTGCTGCTATGACAAATGGTATTTAAACTCCCCATGATGCTTAACTTGATACTGCATTTATTTATCTACTAGTTAGCAGCCAGCCAGAGGGCAAAACACGTGAATCCCCGCATAGAGGTGAGGAGCAGCATTAGTTTTACATATATATGTACAGGGCTGCCAAGAGCCGGGCCGGGCTCGGGTGAAGGGGGCATGGCCTAACCACAGGATGCGTGGCCACGCTCCCTTAAGAAAACAAGAAAAGACAAAAAAAACATTGTTGCAGTGCCTCTCAGCCCAGCGTATATCCAGAGGGGAGGGGCACGATCAAGATGATCGCTCCCTCCCCCCAGGCAGTCTCCCTTTCCAGCCCAGCACACAGCAGAGTGTGCTGGGCTACTCAGCTGACAGGGAGGAGGGGGGTGGCCTGCATCGGACCCGGGCACCTCCAGCAAGCCCGGGCCTGGGAAATTATTACCTGCCTCCTCCCCTCTCTGCGCCACGGTATAGGTATACAACATATATCTCTGTATAAAGCCTTAAGCACACTTCTGGTCTCTGCCCAAAACACAGAGGGCCTGATTCAGAGCCGGACGCTATTTGCGGATGCTCGTTCTGAAAAAGGAGCCGGATATTTAAATTAAGCGCTCGCTCTTTGTGGTCTGTTGACGCCTCTATGTCGAACGAAACATGCGCTCTCTATTTTGTAAAGACGCCCCCTGGCCGCTCACATCATACGTCATCTCCGCTATTTATTAGATTAATCGAGTTCATCGAAAGGCGTATGAACTGCTCGCAGTGCTTGTGGTAGCATTTTCCTACCGCAATCATGCGAGCAGTTCAGGCTAAAAGACAACCAAGTGACGTGGTCGATGACGCTGCTTTGTTAATTATGCACACCCTTAAAACGCCCGTTTTGACCGTGTGGCACGCCTGCGTTCGGATCTCCACTCCCCGTTTTCAAGCACCTTCCCCTGTTACCACCCACAAACGCCTCATTCTGTCACTCAAATTAGCAGGCATTCGCTATTTTGCGAGCACACGATTTCCGTCCGCACTGACTGGTTCGCGCATGCACATTACAACCCATACGCATGCGCAGATGTGCGAACATCGCTCGGAACGAACGAGCAGCCGCTTACAAGCGGCTTTGAATCAGGCCCAGAGAGGCCACATAACATAATACAATACAATATAATATTATACACCATGGCCCCATGTGCAGTGCAGGGTGAGGACGGGTCACAGACATGTACATACATAGATACACTGTACATGCACCACAGAGATGATACATTGTATCACGGACCCGCCTGTTACTGTCACCCTGCTCGCTGCTGCTAGGTAATTATCTGAATGAGCCAAAGCCACACTGTGCAGGCGCAGTGAGAGAAGTAGTCAGCGTATGAGGGAGGTAACATAGGTGGCTACAGAAACTCAGGCGTGTCAGCACCTTTTTCTGGGTGTGCCCTAGTGAGGCCTTGCAAATTCATACACAGCTGCAGAGGCCTCGGAGTCTTAGGAGAGACCCCCATTCTGAAACAGCATAGGCTTATGGTGCATACACAGTTACACACGGTCAGATTGTTCTTCAGATCTGAACGATAACGATTTAAAAAATCGTACGATCGTTCATATCTGAAAGAAAAATCTGAAATGTGTGCAACGATGAACCATGCGCGTTCCCGTTTGTCAGATAACGATATCGGACATCTGATGTGTTTGCAGTCAGTTTTGTACGATTTCCATTCATTTTAATACAGTCTGAAATCGTTCAATCGTTTGCAAATCGTTCAATCGTCCAGTCGTTCAATCGTTCATCTGACATATCTGACCGTGTGTATGCACCTTCACTCAGGTTCGATGTGCAACCGATGTGTTTGCTTTTGTAGGTAAGCGATGGATGTGAGACCCAGACAGTCTCTGTGCACAAGATGGCGGCTGTGTCAGTAGCATATTTTTGCAAGTCCTCTGTGTACGGGGTCGCAGCAGGGAAGGGGCATTTCGTGCATCTCTGAATCAAGCTCATTCTGGGTAGACAACCAGGAAACACCGAATATTACCGACAATTACTAAGATATAATTCCATCTTTCTTCTGACATTGCACAAGAAGATGAGCATAGCGTGACCAGGCGGCTATTATAACATTATCATTATCTGCCTGTCTCAGGCGATACAGAGATTTGTCCACCGTGTCTTCTGTACCAGGATTCCTGCTAACAAGACTCTGGGTCTCATTCAGACCCGCCCGCGAGCGCTGGACGCTCGCAAGCGGGTCGATGGTACCCAAATGCGCATGCGCACGACGGAGGGAGCTCCGTCGTGCGCATGCGTGAGACCTGGCGAGCGACGAGGAAGCCGTCGCTCGGGGTCTCGCACCAAAGGGGGCGTGCTGTCGATGTTGATTGACAGCACGCCCCCTTTGGTGGGCGTGCCGGGGGCGTGGCTGACAGACGGAGGCGTTCCCATGGGAACGCTTACCGTCTGGGGCCGGCCCCACTGACATCACTAGTGATGTCAGTGGGAGTGATTTTGGCTCTGATAGAGCCAAAATCACTCCAGGGCTTGCGGCAACGAGACCCTACTGCAGGGTCTCGTCGCAAGCCCGATGGTCGTGATGGTCTTGACCATCGCGACCATCATCATGGACGCTCGCATAAGCTGTGGGTGGTAACCCACAGCTATGCGAGCGTCCAAGAGGCCGCTCCAAGAATAGGTAGGAGGGCCCTGATTCAGAGCGAGAGCTCTGGTCAGAGCGTCCGGCTCTGAATCAGGCCCTCTGTAAAATCCACAGATTGTGGCACAGGGGAGTGGGGACAATGGAAATATGAAGCGTAATGGCATAGGAGGGTAGGGGAATCGGGAGTGGTTGGGAGACAGGCAGAGTATACGACAGTCAGATTTAGAAGCAGTGTTGTAAAGATAGACAATTAGAGTATGATGAATACAGTACAAAAGAGACAGAGGGGTAAATTTGCTAAACGCCACTTTTCAAAGCCCCTGCATCTTCTGCAGTTTTGGCCGCTGGAGTTAAAGAGGCCTTAAAATTAAATCATACTTGTCTACTGTCCTGGAATGGCAGGGAGGCTCCCGAAAATCAAGTGGTTCTCCCACCCTCCCGGAAGAGTAGGCGATTCTCCAGGAGACCACAGCTGTCCACTTACCGTAGAGGTCGCACCCCTCCCAACCGTCGCAATTTCAGTGGGACAGTCACGTTTTTTGTGCACTGTCCCGCTGTTCCACGCACGGGCCAAAGTGTCCTGTGGGTGATCGGGAGGTTGGGGACCCCCACCGCCGCAGCTCTGCTTTGCTAAATGGATGTCCATTCAGTGCTGGGAGATGGCTAGGGGCAGCCCAGCTGCTGACGGAGTGCTGGGCTTGCCCCCAGCCTGACGTAAAATGGGAGGTGTGCCATAAGGACACGCCCCCAAGTGACGTCACCTAGGGGCATGGCCTATGGAAATTAGACCACACCCTTTTTTAGGAGTAACAGGTGCCGTCTCGTTGTTGCACAGAGCGCGGCTTAGCAGGGGAAAGTGGGTGGTCCAGCCAGCCGCTGACGCGATTCATGCTGAATCGTGTCATTGTGGCCCTGCACCCTGCTTCACAATGCTGACAATCACGGTATTGTATACCAGGGAGCGGGGCCACAATGACACAGTCATGTCATCACATATAAGAATACAGGACTGCCCTAAAATAGTGTAATACACTGCGTTCCATAAAACGAGGGGAGAAATAGGAAGGGGGGGGGGGTGCTAGAAAAGTGAGTGGAGGAAAGTGTATTTGAAGGATTGGAGATATCGCCCAGTCATTTCCTTAGACTACAAGAGTAATGCTGATCGCTACTCAATGGCACAAAGTGATGGGTTACACCCGATTCTCCAGGTACTGCTTCTGAGGGGTGGGTTGTCTTTCAGCATAACAATGCCTCTATCCGTAGAGCATGTGCGACTGCCCAGTGGTTATACATATGTCACAGCCTCCTCAGGTATCAGGTCTGAACCCAACTAAATGTAGTACACTCTGGAACGAGTTCCAGCATTTATAACTACAGGGAATCACTTGAGCGACTTCTGTGTTGGAAGGAAGGTGCCTCATCCTTTCTGCACCAATTCCAGAAATATATAAACTCAATGCCACAGTGCAAACAGAGCGTACTGGTTGCCTGTGGTGGCCCAATGCCCTATTATGTGACTTCGTATTGATGTTTACATTTTTTTATCAACTACCTATAGGTCATAGGTGCTCAATATGCAGATAGGGCAGTAACTAGGGGTGGCCGAGCAGTTCCGCTGCCCAGGGCCTATGGTGTGGTGCCGTTGCTCTCCCGCAGCAACAACATTTGGCTTACGATTCTCTGGGCGCTAAATCAAACTTACCTACTCTCACGGAATGGCCAGGTAATCTCACAAAAAACGTGTGGCGCTCCCGGCCGCCTGGAAGAGGGGGCTAGTCACCCGAAACCAGTCGCCAACTGCCCATTTACCACGTGAAGTTGGCAGCTATAGACACAATTAGTGCTGAATCGCATACTCGTGGTCCGACCCCGTGCTTCACAATGCTGGTACTAGCAGTATTATGTAGTGGGGGGCAGGGCCGCGATAACAAAATTGCCCACTTTGCCACGACAAGCCTTCCCGCTGAGCCAACCTGGCTGCCCCACCTGGAGGGGACAGCCAGTAAGTTGGCAAGTATGTGCGAAGCTCCTTCCTGATCCCGTCATCCCTGCAGCCTTGTCGTGATGGAATGACACCACATGCGCAGGGCGGGCAGAGGCGGAATATCTCTCATGCATGTTGCCTGCAATCAGATATAGGTAGAAACCAGGGCTGAAATACTACTGCTCTATTTCTCTCCTGGTGCCCCCTAGTAGCTGTGCCACAGGGTAACAAGTCTCCCAAGTCCCAACCCCCCGGGGCCACGGTGCAATCAATTATCCATCAGAGCGGTCAGTTTGGCAGTGAATAAGAGGAATTGGGGCAGATGCATGAAGCTGTGGTAAGTGATAAAGTGCAGAGTGATAAACGACCAACCAATCCGCTCCCACCTGTCATTTTTCAAACACAGCTAGTAACATGACAGTTGTGAGCTGATTGGTTGGCCGTTTATCACTCTGCACTTTATCACTTTCCAGAGCTTCATACATCTGCCCCATTATTTGCTAAAAGACTGTCCTTGTACTAATGAGGACCTGGGATCCATGGAGAGAGGTAAGTGTGTTAGTACAGAGGTGATAGGAGGAATGTGATACGACAGGGCTATAGCTGACAGGAACAGCTCGCTGCCTACATTATCACATCTACTACATGGTATGGCCACACCCCATCCCCATGGGGACATTGTAATAATGTGGAGAGTTAAATAACTGAGGTACTGTATGGTATCACTACAGAAAGGTTCCTATCTTATAGTCATTTCTATGTATTTTAGAAGTTTAAGAAAGTTATGTTTTATTGTAGACCCTTCAAATTAGTACTATCTACCAGTGCTAGCTGCAGATGATAGAGAATGGACGATAAGTAGGACCATAAAGGGATTACAATAGTAAGAGGCACAGATCGGAAGTGATATGGTAAATAATATAAATAGGCATGTAGGAACTAGGGGAGTACATTAATACATTTACTATATAAGGCCAGAGTATGAAACATTAAGGTATCATTGAGCAATGGGCCTGATTCAGACCCGATCGCTGGGCTGCGTTCTCACGTAACCTGCCGATGTTTGCAATCTGCTCATGTGTATAAGATGCACTGCGCGTGCGCGAACCAGTCCATGCGATCGCAAATCGCTCGCACCCTGTATACAGACGCCCCGCTAGAATGAGTGACAGGACGAGCCGTTTGTGGGTGGTGACGGGGTGGTCGATGGAAACGGGGGTGTGGTGGTGTGAACGCAGGCATGTCTGTGCATCTGAACGCCATTTCAGTGGCGTGCATAATTAAGACGAAGCATCAGCATACACGTCACATGGCTGAATTACACACTGCAGTCCTCCAGTGCTTGCGGTAGGGTATGGTCAGCCACAAGTTCTGCGTATGGGTCCGATGTTACCGATTGTTGAATACACTTCCTGGAGATGACGTGTGTTACTAAGGGAAAGTGGGCGTCTTGTGACAGGCTGGTGGGCTTCTAAATTCATACCGCGATCGCACGGCAAGACATAGTGGGTGTGCTAATGTCTTGCTAGCGATTGCGGGATTTCATTACTCAGGCTGCTGATGGCTGCGTGTGAACGCATCCTAGCAAACGGGTCTGAATCAGGCCCAATATCTGTGCAGAATGATTACTTTTTTTGGTCTCTTTTTAAAATAACCAAATTAAGTGGAAGTCATCTATTATGTCACCTTGGGGTAGATGTATGAAGCCCAGAAACGGTATCAGCGCATGTTAAGTGCGCTGATACCGTTTCTCCCCGATGTATGATCGGGGGTCTGGGCGGTAAATGACAGGGCCGCTGTGCGCCCCTGTCATTATCGGCGCTGCTATCTACAAGATAGCAGCGCCGACAGCCTGGGCTATGTACGAACGGTCAGATCGTCTGACCGTTCGGCCGGCTCCCCCTCTCCGGCCGGTGAGATGTTCACACATCTCACCGGTAGTGCTTCCTGCTTCGCCTCGGTAAAGAGGCGAAGCAGGAAGCGTTATAGCAGCACTTAACGTGCCACTATAATACATCTACCCCCTTATGTACTGTGGGCAGCTGCACAAATAATCTTCCGTGACCACTTACCATAATAACTACTCATTAACCCCTTGCAGACCTGTGTGCAATTAAGCCAATATAGACTTTGGCGACCTGAACGTCTGAACGCTAGACGTTCAGTCTTTCAGATCGCCTAGTGGATAGGCCCCTTTAGAATGATTTTATTAGCAGTTGGATCTTGCAGGCAGTGCACATAATCCGAGCTTGACAAAGAACCATAGGGCCATAGGCAAACGCAGGGGGGGGGGGGGTTACCGTCTGCCTGGAAACCCCCCTCCCCAGCACATGACCCCATGACCACAGTTGAAATAGTAATATAATAGAATATTACTAGTGCTGCATGTTCTTCTCAGTATCACAAATGAAATAATTAGCATCTAATCAGCATTAGATCTTTTAACATGTATCAGCCACTAATAAATAACCTGTGCACCAACTAAGAGATCTGGAGAACATGCACTTTTAGGGATGCATTGCTATAGAGCCCAATATGTACATATATGTCCAGGGAAGTGCCATATTCTTCTGCTGCTCCTCCAGGCTCCCTGACTTGCTCCTATATCCTGGAATGGTGACCACATCTAAACTAAAAACATTCAGCTCAGGCAGGATGGCCTACTGACGTATCTAATTGGCTTACTGTGATCACTGGTCCTGTATATGCTGGAATTATGACACACAATACACTTTGTATGACGCATATTAAAGCTGGTTAAGTACTAATTCTGCCCTCTTCATGAACTGGCCACACTCGCTCTAAAATCAAGCATTTGGAAACCCCCCTCTAGAAATCCTGCGTTTGCCCCTGAATAGGGCCCTAGACTAGGTACAGTTAGGGTCCTTTTCTCTTTTGATAAAACAACAACAACAACAACAAAAAATAACAAAATAATATATATAGTTAGAGTAATCTGGGCTCCTTAGCTCCCCCACTGGGGCCTAGGACAGAGCTCAGGTTGACTAATGGATGCCCTGGCTCTGCAAACACTACATACTGTAGATAAAAACATTTATTTATAAATGTAGTTTTTATCTTTCCCCTGACAGCAATGTACTAATTAATCCAGCAGGGAGCAGATTTTCTAAACCAAGGAATTTTTCAGAAAGGTAGAACACAGTAAATTATGCAAAATACATCAATAGCTTTGAAAGTTCTATTTAACCTTTAACAAAGGCTGGATTTAATATACTGCAGCCAGCAGGCACAGTATCATTGCAATCCTAAACTCACCCTGGCCAATGCACTTGTCACAACTTTACAGAGAGGCTAGCGGATATGGCACAGCATGTATCCGCCAGCAGCACTACCTGCACACGTTATTCTGTCCCATTAAATCATATATTCCTAGTAAGTCTTCCACATGCTCATATTAAAATGGATTCAGCTCTGTTTCCACCTACATGGAGCAAACAATTTGGATTAAATGATCTAATCATACTTGCCAACGCTCCCTGAAATAGTAGCAATCTCCATGAAGACAACTGAACAAAGAATAGACAAACCCAAGTTCTGCGCACTCCAACAAATGTGTATAAGGTAGGTATACTACCACTTCTGATAACTGGAAGCCCAGAGCAAAAAATGCCAAGATGAAAGTCAAAGTCCACAAAGACACTTGAGAGTATTCAGCGTGATGGATGAGGCAGAGATTCTTCTCACATAGAGGGGTATTCAATATGGGAGCGAAAAGATCGTTTTTCCGTTAATATTGGAGGTATGACGTCATTATCGCAGGTTTTACTTTTACACCGTATTCAATTTCAAAGACTTATCGCAGTTTTGAAAAGTCTTTCATAAAAAACGGGGATAACTTTTCACCATTGAATAGGTGTTGAAAAAAAGTGCAGAATTGGGGTTTAGGGGTGCAGGCTTTAAAAAAATAGCCTGCACCCCTGGGACTGACATTTAAAAAAGAACTGTGTCAAAAAAAGTAAAAAAAAAAATAGGGACACCCCAAAAAATGTATTTAAAAATTGGGGTGAAAAAAAAAATGGGAAAAAATTGTATAACAATAGGGAAATAGGTTCAGGGCTATTCTGCATGTATGCGGCAGGTGTTTTGAAGAATAGAATTATAGCGGCAGGTGCACAAATGCAGAATTTTTAAAAACTAACTTTAGGGACATCAAAATATGATAGTACCCATTTTCATGTACCCCAAATTTGATGGGACCACTTAAAAAAACGAAAAAAATAACCTAAGTGCTCTTCTGCAACACTTCTTCAATGTCGGGAAAAAAACACCTGCTGCGGCTATTTAAATCCCCGACTTTCAATTAAAGGCTAAAACGGGAGTACCCATAGTGATCCCCCATGTTTTTACAACTTTAGTGGGGTCTTACAATTTTTTTAAGGAAAAATTCGTAACTTTACGCAAATCCAACTTCGGAGTTTCCCGTTTTCGTTAATTTCATATTGAATGCGGGGATAAGCGGGAGCGCGCACCATACTTTAACGCAGGAAAAAACTCCGATATGAAACGTTAACTTCGACAGTGAAGTTAACGTTTCATATTGAATACCCCTCATAGTTTCTTGGCAATAATGGCGGAGACACAGAAAAAAGAAAGATCATAACAAGTCCTTCGTATCAGTAGATAAAGCTAAACTTCTCCCCCTAAAGTCAGTCAAAGCTAAACTTCTCCCCATAAAGTCAGTAATACAAGATGGACATACCATACTCACATAACAGTGTTACGGTATCCTCTTGTAAAGGTTTCTTTAACCAGGGAATCGGGTCACCGGTGTATACTCATCAAACAGTAGTGCTCACCGTCATGCAAATGTGAGGTAAGATGTAAAAGTGGGCATACCCATTCTCATATTTTAGCAGAGATTTGCAGATACATAAAGGTTTCTTTCAAATATGGTAGTTCCGTTCCTCCTTATAACCCAGACGTGGTTCCTCATATGCCAAATGGAATGGTATAAAATGGAATGGAAACTGACAGGAATAATCCAACAACTTTATTTTAACATCTAAAAACTGAACAACCAATGATCAATGGACAGAGATGGTCCGTTTCCATTCCATTTTAGAACACAGAATTCTGCTAGAAAAACATTATTTGCCAACACTTCTAGGTTTACTTTTTAGAAGTTTTAGTAAATTGACCTCTTACTTTCACAGCTTTCTCATTTCATTCCGGCATATACATTTAGGTAGAAACCTGTACTTAGGGAATAAGGGTTGTATAATAATCACAAGTCTTCTTTTTGTTTGCAAGAACTTTACATAATGGATTAAATTTATCTTTCTGTTTGGTGACTGATAAAATTAATAAAAGCAGATTTAAACACAAAATTAGGGATTTTCCTTAAGACAGGGATCTTCAACCCGTGGCCCACAGAGCTCTGTCGGGTGGCCCGCCGACTGGGCAGAGCTGTTCCCCGTGGCCAGCCAACAGGCTCCATTTGCCAGGCGCCCGCTGAGATCAGCGGGAGGCTGGAGCTCACTCCTGAGCTCCGGCTCCTGCATTGTGTGCAATGCACTATGGGAGAGACGTCATGACGTTCAGACAGAAGAGCAGCAGGGCGGACCAGAGGCAGCGGACGCGGGAGCGGGGTTTAAGGTAAGTAGTAGTATTTTTCTTGCAAGCGGCTTCACTACTGGGGGCACTACTACTAGGGGCACTACTTCTAGGGGGCATTTCTATTAGGGGCACTAGTACTGGGGGCATTATTACTTGGGGCACTAATACTGGGGCACCACTAATGGGGGCATTGCATAGGGGCACTCCATAAGGGGCACCACTCCTGGGTGCACTACATAAGGGGCGCTACCACTACTGGGGACACTGCATAAGGGGCATTACCACTGTGGGATCTACATAAGGGTAAGCACTACTGGGGGCACTGAATAAGGGGTACTACCACTACTGGTGGCACTACATAAGAGACATTACCACTGTGGGCACTGCATAATGGGCAGCACTACTGGGGGCACTGAATAAGGGGTACTACCACTACTGGGGACACTGCATAAGGGGCAACACTACAGTGGGCATTGCATTAGGGGCACTACTGCTGAGGGCATTACATGTAAGGGGCACTACTGCTGTGGGCATTGTATAAGGGACACTACTACTGTGGGTATTGTGTATAAGGGGCACAAATGTGGGCATTGTGTAAAAGGGGCACTGTTGTGTGTCATACATGAATAAGGGACACAACTATGTGGTGTAATGTGAATTGGTTGAATCAAGATTGTGCTACTGCATGGCATATAGCTTAATGGCCCTCGGGCTTTGTTGATATTTTTAATGTGGCCCACACTGTGTAAAAGGTTGAAGACCCCTGCCTTAAGACAATTCCTCACCCCTCCCCTCATCAAGAAGGTCAGACTAATGATGGACCATAAACATAGAGGTCCAGCCCCAGGGTCCCATTATCCCAATTAACAGGCTGACACAGAGTTTAGCGGAGCTCGGAGGTAGCTAATTGGCTGGAATGAAGGGCAGGAATCCCAGAGCACAGACCGTTTCTGTAACACGAATCGCTCTGTTTGCAAACTGTGAGGCTCTTGAACAGATCTCTTAGATAGCCTGCGGCACAGTACATGGCACAGACAGAAGGGAGCTAGGAGATGTGGAGCCTGCCCCTCCCACTGCAGGGTGACATAGACTGAAGAGAGAGCTACGACTCCATCCTGACCATGTGTGCATGTGTAGTTTATATATAGCAGCACCACGCTATGCAGTTTATATTAAATAAAACAGACAAGGAACATGTTGTGCAGATTATAGGAGAATGTCCACAGCAGTTACAGTGCATAAGAAATGGGAAAACCCTGCCGAGAGTGCTTAGATTCTGATAATCTACTCCTGAAGCATACACATACATATGAGGCAACATTATAAGCGCATTATATGAGAGCATTGCACACAGGTGATCACTGTGTTGTTGTTTTCATTTAGAATGTGTTTGAGAAGCCTTTAGACCAGTGATTCCCAACCACGGTCCTCACGGCACACTAACAGTCCTGGTTTTAGTGATATCCATTTTTCAGTACAGGTGGATAAATCAAAATAACTGAGGTACTAATTGAGTCACCTGTGCTCAAGTGTGACTATCCTTAAAACATGGACCGTTAGTGTGCCTTGAGGACCGTGGTTGGGAACCCCTGCTTTAGACAGTACGTGTTCAGCGAGAGAGGCTTTAGAGGCACCAGGCTAATGGAGCATACACACGGTCAGATTTGTCAGACTTGTCAGATTTGTCAGATGAACGATTGAACGATTAAACGATTTGAACAATTTGAACGATTTTACCAAAGTTTTGAACGATTTGAACGATTGAACGATTTTTGACTGCATTAAAATGAATGGAATTACTATGGTGCATACACACGATCAGATTTTTCCTTCAGATATGGACGATAACGATTTAAGAATCGTTCAGTCGTTCATATCTGAAGGAAAATCGTTCATATCTGACATGCCTGAACGATGGACGATCAACGATGCGCGTTCCCGTTTGTCAGATAACGATATCTGACATCTGATGGGTTTGCAGTCAGACTTGGATGATTCCATTCATTTTAATGCAGTCAAAAATCGTTCAATCGTTCAAATCGTTCAAAACTTTGGTAAAATCGTTTACATCGTTCAAATCGTTTAATCGTTCAGTCGTTCATCTGACAAATCTGACAAGTCTGACAAATCTGACCGTGTGTACGCTCCATTACTGCAAACACATCAGATGTCAGAAATCGTTATCTGACCATCGGGAACGCGCATCGTTGATCGTCCATCGTTCAGGCATGTCAGATATGAACGATTTTCCTTCAGATATGAACGACTGAACGATTTTTAAATCGTTATCGTTCATATCTGAAGGAAAAATCTGACCGTGTGTATGCACCATTATTCTATCCAGTATTTATTTATTATTGTTTGCAGCTAGGCCCTGAAAACTATATATTTTATATTTATTGGCATATGTCTCATGATAAGGAATGATTTTGGAGGGGAATTTATCAAATAACCTTGCGGAGACAGCAGCACTAATAGTCCTAGCAGAGGTTGGCAGTAAGGTGATAACTATCACATTACTGCCGCCAGGACACGCGTGATGAGTATACATAAGAAAAGTGTGATCACTGGGAGGGGAGATGTATGGAGGCTTCAAGAGTGGGATCAGAAGATCCCTCTCCATTGATGCTCTTCCCATAGGAAGATAGCGTTAGCTTCTTGAAACTTGGCCTCATTTGTGAAGTTTTTCAGGGCTTGGTAAATCGAGTAAGTACGCAGTCTCCACTGGGAATAATGCGGATTTCGGTATCGTGCATCACTTAGCCGAACACAGGACATTTCTCTAGGAATAGCTGTCGACCATCTATATAATCTATGGCCAAGTGTATTTGCCAGGTATGTTGGGCCAACGATGCCATCGGCAGAGGTAGCCTGATGCTGAGGAACATTGGCAGGCTGTGCCAATGTTGTAGGTCTGCACATGCGCAGTACTCAGCCATCAATAGTTTTCTGTTGATGGTTTAAAACTATCAATGGTAGAGCCATCGATAAACATCACTAGTTGTCTCATATCTTCTGCATTCAGCTTTTGCTATATCGCAGCAGGGTTACTTAAACCATGTGGAAATTGCCTTATTCCCTTGGTTTATCCTTAATTAAAGAAGTTTCTCTGATTCCTCTGTACCTCACTACATTTCTTCTCTCATTTGGAGGTCTATTAACCCTATTCTACTAATTTGCTGACTTCTCATAAACGGATGACCTGCAATCCAGTTCTTGTACATAACTCCCTCCAGAAACTGGTTTGCTAAAGGCCGCCATTGACCTGCATATGACCAAAATGTGGGTGATCATTCCCTACTTTTCCTCATTTGGTGGAATATAACATTATTTTTTATGTTAGCAGCTTCTTCATTCACTTGGTCTCTGGGGTGCTGTCATTGCTTGGTTATTCTGCTATCTTTAATTGCTCTTTTTAGTTAGGATCTCTTTTGACTACTCACCTTCATATGTTGTGGATGCACCTTAAAGACTGGTGTTCAGTCCTCTACTCTTTTCCTTCTGTACATTGGGCCTGATTCAGAAGAGAAATTCACTCGCTCCGGGGCTCGCTACAAACGGGACGGCTGTCGATGTTGATCGACAGCTCGCCCCGTTTTGTAGGCGGGGAGGGGGGGGTGGCTGGGCAAACGGAGGCGTTCCTGAAGGAACCCCTGCCGTTTGTGGGTGGCCCTACTGACATCACTCGTGATGTCAGTAGTGAGCTTCCTGCTCTATTAGAGAAGGTAGCTCACTGGGGCTTGCGGGAACAAGACCCTACCACAAGGGTCTCGTCGCAAGCCCGATGGTCGCGACCATTGCGACCATCACCTGGCCGCCCGCTAATGCTGTGGGTGGTCACCCACAGCTTAGCGAGCGGCCTCGAGGCCGTCCAAAAAAACAAAAGAGGCCGCCCTGATTAGGAGCGAGTGCTCACAAAGAGCGTCTGGCTCTGAATCAGGGCCATTGTTCATTGACTGCTGATAACTTTTGAATCAGCTCCCACCAATCTCCAATTGCCTACCAGGAATGTCTGAGTAGAGTAGGCAGTGGAGCATGACAGTGGGACGATGATGGGGTGTCCAGTAACAAATGGTTAATAAATATAAGATTGGTTCTGAGGTGGACGGGTGGTCATGAACAACCAATTAGATTTCACATTCTGCTCCATCATCATTCAATGCTTTTCAGGCATATTGCTGTCAAAAGCAATGATTGGCATTAAACACAAGGCAAATGCATTTCCTGCGATTAAGACCATTAACATTGTCAGCTGTTTCTGCCTTAGGAACATTAGCAATACATGTCCTTATCGCTGCCACTTAACCACTAAAACGTGCCCTATTTCTGTACTGCATTGACTGCATTGATTTTCTTGTAATTGATCTCCCTGTTTCTAATGCTGCCAATCTACAGCTCATCCAAAATGCTGCAGCAAGAGTTACATTGTGTTCTCTTCCCTCTTTCTTTCTGTTCCCGCTGCAGCAAGAGTTACATTGTGTTCTCTTCCCTCTTTCTTTCTGTTCCCGCTGCAGCAAGAGTTACATTGTGTTCTCTTCCCTCTTTCTTTCTGTTCCCGCTGCAGCAAGAGTTACATTGTGTTCTCTTCCCTCTTTCTTTCTGTTCCCGCTGCAGCAAGAGTTACATTGTGTTCTCTTCCCTCTTTCTTTCTGTTCCCGCTGCAGCAAGAGTTACATGTTGTTCTCTTCCCTCTTTCTTTCTGTTCCCGCTGCAGCAAGAGTTACATTGTGTTCTCTTCCCTCTTTCTTTCTGTTCCCGCTGCAGCAAGAGTTACATGTTGTTCTCTTCCCTCTTTCTTTCTGTTCCCGCTGCAGCAAGAGTTACATGTTGTTCTCTTCCCTCTTTCTTTCTGTTCCCGCTGCAGCAAGAGTTACATTGTGTTCTCTTCCCTCTTTCTTTCTGTTCCCGCTGCAGCAAGAGTTACATGTTGTTCTCTTCCCTCTTTCTTTCTGTTCCCGCTGCAGCAAGAGTTACATTGTGTTCTCTTCCCTCTTTCTTTCTTTTCCCGCTGCAGCAAGAGTTACATGTTGTTCTCTTCCCTCTTTCTTTCTGTTCCCGCTGCAGCAAGAGTTACATGTTGTTCTCTTCCCTCTTTCTTTCTGTTCCCGCTGCAGCAAGAGTTACATTGTGTTCTCTTCCCTCTTTCTTTCTGTTCCCGCTGCAGCAAGAGTTACATTGTGTTCTCTTCACTCTTTCTTTCTGTTCCCGCTGCAGCAAGAGTTACATGTAGTTCTCTTCCCTCTTTCTTTCTGTTCCCGCTGCAGCAAGAGTTACATTGTGTTCTCTTCCCTCTTTCTTTCTGTTCCCGCTGAAGCAAGAGTTACATTGTGTTCTCTTCCCTCTTTCTTTCTGTTCCCGCTGCAGCAAGAGTTACATGTTGTTCTCTTCCCTCTTTTTTTCTGTTCCCGCTGCAGCAAGAGTTACATGTTGTTCTCTTCCCTCTTTCTTTCTGTTCCCGCTGCAGCAAGAGTTACATGTTGTTCTCTTCCCTCTTTCTTTCTGTTCCCGCTGCAGCAAGAGTTACATTGTGTTCTCTTCCCTCTTTCTTTCTGTTCCCGCTGCAGCAAGAGTTACATTGTGTTCTCTTCCCTCTTTCTTTCTGTTCCCGCTGCAGCAAGAGTTACATTGTGTTCTCTTCCCTCTTTCTTTCTGTTCCCGCTGCAGCAAGAGTTACATTGTGTTCTCTTCCCTCTTTCTTTCTGTTCCCGCTGCAGCAAGAGTTACATTGTGTTCTCTTCCCTCTTTCTTTCTGTTCCTGCTGCAGCAAGAGTTACATGTTGTTCTCTTCCCTCTTTCTTTCTGTTCCCGCTGCAGCAAGAGTTACATGTTGTTCTCTTCCCTCTTTCTTTCTGTTCCCGCTGCAGCAAGAGTTACATTGTGTTCTCTTCCCTCTTTCTTTCTGTTCCCGCTGCAGCAAGAGTTACATGTTGTTCTCTTCCCTCTTTCTTTCTGTTCCCGCTGCAGCAAGAGTTACATTGTGTTCTCTTCCCTCTTTCTTTCTGTTCCCGCTGCAGCAAGAGTTACATTGTGTTCTCTTCCCTCTTTCTTTCTGTTCCCGCTGCAGCAAGAGTTACATGTTGTTCTCTTCCCTCTTTCTTTCTGTTCCCGCTGCAGCAAGAGTTACATTGTGTTCTCTTCCCTCTTTCTTTCTGTTCCCGCTGCAGCAAGAGTTACATGTTGTTCTCTTCCCTCTTTTTTCTTCTGTTCCCGCTGCAGCAAGAGTTACATTGTGTTCTCTTCCCTCTTTCTTTATGTTCCCGCTGCAGCAAGAGTTACATGTTGTTCTCTTCCCTCTTTCTTTCTGTTCCCGCTGCAGCAAGAGTTACATTGTGTTCTTTTCCCTCTTTCTTTCTGTTCCCGCTGCAGCAAGAGTTACATTGTGTTCTCTTCCCTCTTTCTTTCTGTTCCCGCTGCAGCAAGAGCTACATGTTGTTCTCTTCCCTCTTTCTTTCTGTTCCCGCTGCAGCAAGAGTTACATGTTGTTCTCTTCCCTCTTTCTTTCTGTTCCCGCTGCAGCAAGAGTTACATGTTGTTCTCTTCCCTCTTTCTTTCTGTTCCGGCTGCAGCAAGAGTTACATTGTGTTCTCTTCCCTCTTTCTTTCTGTTCCGGCTGCAGCAAGAGTTACATTGTGTTCTCTTCCCTCTTTCTTTCTGTTCCCGCTGCAGCAAGAGTTACATGTTGTTCTCTTCCCTCTTTCTTTCTGTTCCCGCTGCAGCAAGAGTTACATTGTGTTCTCTTCCCTCTTTCTTTCTGTTCCCGCTGCAGCAAGAGTTACATGTTGTTTTCTTCCCTCTTTCTTTCTGTTCCCGCTGCAGCAAGAGTTACATTGTGTTCTCTTACCTCTTTCTTTCTATTCCCACTGCAGCAAGAGTTACATGTTGTTCTCTTCCCTCTTTCATTCTGTTCCCGCTGCAGCAAGAGTTACATGTTGTTCTCTTCCCTCTTTCTTTCTGTTCCCGCTGAAGCAAGAGTTACATTGTGTTCTCTTCCCTCTTTCTTTCTGTTCCCGCTGCAGCAAGAGTTACATTGTGTTCTCTTCCCTCTTTCTTTCTGTTCCCGCTGCAGCAAGATTTACATGTTGTTCTCTTCCCTCTTTCTTTCTGTTCCCGCTGCAGCAAGAGTTACATTGTGTTCTCTTCCCTCTTTCTTTCTGTTCCGGCTGCAGCAAGAGTTACATTGTGTTCTCTTCCCTCTTTCTTTCTGTTCCCGCTGCAGCAAGAGTTACATTGTGTTCTCTTCCCTCTTTCTTTCTGTTCCCGCTGCAGCAAGAGTTACATGTTGTTCTCTTCCCTCTTTCTTTCTTTCTGTTCCCGCTGCAGCAAGAGTTACATTGTGTTCTCTTCCCTCTTTCTTTCTGTTCCCGCTGCAGCAAGAGTTACATGTTGTTCTCTTCCCTCTTTCTTTCTGTTCCCGCTGCAGCAAGAGTTACATTGTGTTCTCTTCCCTCTTTCTTTCTGTTCCCGCTGCAGCAAGAGTTACATTGTGTTCTCTTCCCTCTTTCTTTCTGTTCCCGCTGCAGCAAGAGTTACATGTTGTTCTCTTCCCTCTTTCTTTCTGTTCCCGCTGCAGCAAGAGTTACATTGTGTTCTCTTCCCTCTTTCTTTCTGTTCCCGCTGCAGCAAGAGTTACATTGTGTTCTCTTCCCTCTTTCTTTCTGTTCCCGCTGCAGCAAGAGTTACATTGTGTTCTCTTCCCTCTTTCTTTCTGTTCCCGCTGCAGCAAGAGTTACATTGTGTTCTCTTCCCTCTTTCTTTCTGTTCCCGCTGCAGCAAGAGTTACATGTTGTTCTCTTCCCTCTTTCTTTCTGTTCCCGCTGCACCAAGAGTTACATGTTGTTCTCTTCCCTCTTTCTTTCTGTTCCGGCTGCAGCAAGAGTTACATTGTTTTCTCTTCCCTCTTTCTTTCTGTTCTGGCTGCAGCAAGAGTTACATTGTGTTCTCTTCCCTCTTTCTTTCTGTTCCCGCTGCAGCAAGAGTTACATGTTGTTCTCTTCCCTCTTTCTTTCTGTTCCCGCTGCAGCAAGAGTTACATTGTGTTCTCTTCCCTCTTTCTTTCTGTTCCCGCTGCAGCAAGAGTTACATTGTGTTCTCTTCCCTCTTTCTTTCTGTTCCCGCTGCAGCAAGAGTTACATGTTGTTCTCTTCCCTCTTTCTTTCTTTCTGTTCCCGCTGCAGCAAGAGTTACATTGTGTTCTCTTCCCTCTTTCTTTCTGTTCCCGCTGCAGCAAGAGTTACATGTTGTTCTCTTCCCTCTTTCTTTCTGTTCCCGCTGCAGCAAGAGTTACATTGTGTTCTCTTCCCTCTTTCTTTCTGTTCCGGCTGCAGCAAGAGTTACATTGTGTTCTCTTCCCTCTTTCTTTCTGTTCCCGCTGCAGCAAGAGTTACATGTTGTTCTCTTCCCTCTTTCTTTCTGTTCCCGCTGCAGCAAGAGTTACATTGTGTTCTCTTCCCTCTTTCTTCCTGTTCCCGCTGCAGCAAGAGTTACATTGTGTTCTCTTCCCTCTTTCTTTCTGTTCCCGCTGCAGCAAGAGTTACATTGTGTTCTCTTCCCTCTTTCTTTCTGTTCCCGCTGCAGCAAGAGTTACATTGTGTTCTCTTCCCTCTTTCTTTCTGTTCCCGCTGCAGCAAGAGTTACATGTTGTTCTCTTCCCTCTTTCTTTCTGTTCCCGCTGCACCAAGAGTTACATGTTGTTCTCTTCCCTCTTTCTTTCTGTTCCGGCTGCAGCAAGAGTTACATTGTGTTCTCTTCCCTCTTTCTTTCTGTTCTGGCTGCAGCAAGAGTTACATTGTGTTCTCTTCCCTCTTTCTTTCTGTTCCCGCTGCAGCAAGAGTTACATGTTGTTCTCTTCCCTCTTTCTTTCTGTTCCCGCTGCAGCAAGAGTTACATTGTGTTCTCTTCCCTCTTTCTTTCTGTTCCCGCTGCAGCAAGAGTTACATTGTGTTCTCTTCCCTCTTTCTTTCTGTTCCCGCTGCAGCAAGAGTTACATGTTGTTCTCTTCCCTCTTTCTTTCTGTTCCCGCTGCAGCAAGAGTTACATTGTGTTCTCTTCCCTCTTTTTTTCTGTTCCCGGTCTTCTGAAAACTTTCTTTTTGGGCCTCTGTTAAAAGCATAAGCTGCAAAATTCTACTTAGTCGCTCCAATGTTTTGCTGCCAAAGGACAATAAATAAAGTGGCTTGAACTAGAGGTTCAAGCAAATATTTGGCCTGATTCAGACCCACTCGCGAGCGGCTGTCTGCTCGCAAGTGGGACAATGGTGTGCACTGCGCATGCGCACGACGGAGGGAGCTCCGTCGTGCGCATGCGCGAGACGCGACGAGCGAAGGACTTTCCTTCGCTCGTAGTGTCTGATCAAAGGGGGCGTGCTGTCGATGTTGATTGACAGCACGCCCCCTTTGGTGGGCGTGCCGGGGGCGTGCCTGCCAGACGGAGGCGTTCCCAAGGGAACGCCTACCGTCAGAAGCCGGCCCCACTGACATCACTAGTGATGTCAGTGGGAGTGATTTTGGCTCTGATAGAGCCAAAATCACTCCGGGCCTTGCGGTTGAGAAACTCAACCGCAGGCTTCTGCTCGCAGTGGCGATGGTCGCGATGGTCAAGACCATCGCGACCATCATCCTGCACGCTCGTATATGCTGTGGGTGGTGACCCACAGCTATACGAGCGTCCAGGAGGACGCTCCATAATTATGGAGGTGGGCCCTGATTCAAAGCGAGCGCTCTGGTCAGAGCGTCCGGCTCTGAATCAGGGCCATTGTTCATAGTAGGTAAGATAGTAATGATAGTTCAGGATATTACAGTGGAGGAAATATAAATGAGAGATTTTGAAAAGGATTGATGATAGAATGAGACATATTTCAAGGGATATGAGACAAAAGGGTGACTGTGGCAAGTTGTAGGGTGTTTTTTTATAAAAAAATACATTATTATTCTCTCTTAAAATTTGGTGAAATGTATGTAAAGTAGAGAAAAAAAGAATCTACATTAGAGAAGATGCTTTTGTCATAAGTGGTTGTTGATGTGTATAATGAATATGTAATGAAATGGAAAAACCGGATGGGGATTGGGTTTGTTGATAAGCAGTCTGAAATATGCTAGACTGTTACAGCATGAAATGAAAGCGTGACAGGATACATTTGTAGTGATGATAACCTGCATGAGAACTGGATTTTATTCTACCGACACTCAGGATAGCAGCGTGTACAATAAGTAAACATCTTTGCTTACATTGCATGGGCAGTCGGCTTAAGGCTTGATATCATTTACAGGAGCAACCACTTTATGTAATGACACATGGAAAACAACAGAATCACTGTTTTCACTATTATTGTTTATGTCGTAAAGGTAAAGACGAATGCACTGATATCATATTAGAAGAACCTAGGGACGAGTGGTCAACACAGTTCAAGTTCATTGACAGAGATGGGTTATAGGTTTCTAGCAGAGAAGGCTCCTGGGATTCAAGAATAACAGATATGGCTCCTTTGATTCAGGAATAAGATAGAGTTGGCTCCTAGGATTCTTGAATAACATAGGTATAGCTCCTATGATTCTAGAATAACATAGATATAGCGCCTATGATTCTAGAATAATATAGAGATGGCTCCTCGGATTCAAGAATAATATAGAGATGGCTCCTCGGATTCAAAAATAAGATGGAGATGGCTTCTAGGATTCTGCCATAACACAGAGATGGCTCCTAGGATTCTATCATAATACAGAGATGGCTCCTAGGATTCTATCATAATACAGAGATGGCTCCTAGGATTCTAGAATGACATAGATATAGCTCCTATGATTCTAGAATAATATAGAGATGGCTCCTATGATTCAAGAATAATATAGAGATGGCTCCTCGGATTCTATCATAACACAGAGATGGCTCCTAGGATTCTATCATAACACAGAGATGGCTCCTAGGATTCTATCATAACACAGAGATGGCTCCTAGGATTCTAGAATGACATAGATATAGTTCCTATGATTCTAGACTAATATAGAGATAGCTCCTATGATTCAAGAAAAAGATGGAGATGGCTCCTAGGATTCTGGGCCTGATTCAGAGGCGCTCGCAAAAAGCGAGCGCTCACTCTGAATCAGGGCGGGCGATGTATTTTTTTGTAGCGGGCTCCTGGCCGCTCGCATAGCTGTGGGTGACCACCCACAGCTATAGCGAGCGGCCAGGATGATGGTCGTGATGGTCAAGACCATCGCGACCATCGGGCTTGCGACGAGACCCTTGTGGTAGGGTCTCGTGGCCGCAAGCCCCAGAGAGCTTCTTCTAATAGAGCCGGAAGCTCTCTCACTGACATCACTGGTGATGTCAGTGGTGCCGCCCACAAACGGCAGGCGTTCGCTTGGGAATGCCTCCGTTTGTGAAGCCACCCCCCGGCCACGCCTACAAAATGGGGCGAGCTGTCGATCAACATCCACAGCCGTCCCTTTTGTAGTGAGTCCCGGAGCGAGTGCTTTTGGCGCTCGCTCCGGGGCTCGCGCTAGCGCACTGTGCCACCATCGACCCGCTTGCGAGCGCAGTGCACATGCGAGCGGGTCTGAATCAGGCCCTCTGTCATACCACAGAGATGGCTTCTAGGATTCTAGCATAAGACAGAGATGGCTCCTAGGATTCTAGAATAACATAAATGTGGCTCCTACGATTCAAGAATAAGACAGAGATGGCTCCTAGGATTCTCGCATAACAGAGATGGCTCCTATGATTCTATCATAACACAGAGATGGCTCCTAGGATTCTAGAATAACATAGATGTGGTGGCTCCTAAGATTCAAGAATAAGACACAGATGGCTCCTAGGATTTTATTGTAACACAGAGATGGCTCCTAGGATTTTATCATAACACAGAGATGGCTCCTAGGATTCTAGCATAATACAGAGATGGCTCCTAGGATTCTATTGTAACACAGAGATGGCTCCTAGGATTCTATCATAACAGAGATGGCTCCTAGGATTCTAGACAGGGGTATATTTATAATGTGTCCAGGGAGGCCCACACTGCATACCTTGCACACATATTATACTTACTTCTCTGGAGTCCCACGTCTGCGCCGGTATCAGCGCTGTAAAAACGCATGGAAAATGGGAGCTTCAGCCATTTTCCCTTCGTTTTGCTCATGCGCAGTACAGGGAAAATGCACGCAGCGGCCATTTTCCCGGTGACATGTGCATGCGCTATAGACTCTGGGCGCACTCTAGTACCCAGAATCTATTAGTGCGGCGCTGGCCGCACTGTGGGCCTGATTCAGACCCGGACGCTAAGCCACGAACGCACGCTATGGCTGATAATTGCACGTTTGCGCATGCGTATGCATCAATATGCGCATGCGCGAGTCACTCACTGCGATCGGGAATTGTGCGTTCGTAGTACACAGACTGGACACTAATTTGAGTGACAGATAGTGCCGTTTGTGGGTGGTAACAGGGGAAGGTGCTTGTGAACGGGGGAGTGGATGTGTGAATGCAGGCATGTCTGGGCGTCAACACATTGTTTTAGGGGTGTGCATAATTAGCAAAGAAGCGTCATTGTACACGTCACTTGGTTGTATTTTAGACAGCACTGATCGCAGTGCTTGCGGTGGGGCAGGGTCTACCTCAAGCGCTGCGTGCAGCTCCGATGGCACCGATTAATCACACACTTCCTGGAGATGGCGTGTGCTAAGAGAGAAAGGTGGGCGTCTATATACTGGTGCGCGTTCGCTCTGCCGTCGCTCTCTAAGGCATAGAGGGCGTCCTTCCACCAGACAGTGCGATCGCGGCATTTGCATAACCGGCCCCTTTTGGCTGCGTGAGAGCGCAGCTTAGCGTCAGGGTCTGAATCAGGTCCTGTGCTCAATGCGCTGCCGGCCACCGGACTGAGAAGAGGGGGCCCATGACGGAAACTGCACACGGGACCCTGCTCTCTTGAAACGCCCTTGATCTAGAATAACATAGATAAGGCTCCTAAGATTCAAGAATAACAGAGATGGCTCCTAGGATTCTACCATAAGACAGATATGGCTCCTAGGATTCTACCATAACAGAGATGGCTTCTAGGATTCTATCATAATACAGAGCTGGCTCCTGGGATTCTATCGTAACAGAGATGGCTTCTAGGATTCTATCATAATACAGAGCTGGCTCCTGGGATTCTATCATAACAGAGATGGCTCCTGGGATTCTATCGTAACAGAGATGGCTCCTAGGATTCTAGAATAACATAGATGTGGCTCCTAAGATTCAAGAGTAAGATGAAGATGGCTCCTAGGATTCTAGCTTAAGACAGAGTTGACTCCTAGGATTCTCTTATAATGCAGAGATGGTTAATAATAATAATAATAATAATTTTATTTGCATAGCGCTTTTCTCCCGTAGGACTCAAAGTCGCTTTACAGACATCAGAAAATATTCCAACCGCGAATGGTACCAGATGAGGCTGTCGTCTTGGGTGCACTACATAGGATTACCTTGGGTGGAATAGGTTACGCGTAGAAGAGATGACCCAAAATAGGTGGTTGCAACATCCTAACGCTAGGAGTAGGGTCCCACCATAATTGTCAGGTCCACGTATTTTTCGTCCCATCCACGAGTGTACCAGATGAGGCAGCCATTTTGGGAGCACTACGAAGGTTACATTGTGGGAGATAAGCCATAACAGTGCCCAAGGCATATATGCGAAGTCTGACATATGATATGACCTGTATGAATAGATCCATGTGAAGTATATACCATGCACTTCAGTGGAGGTAAAGCACCCCGGCATAGCATACAGTGGGGAGGAAGTACATAAGATCCTAGGATTCTATCATAACACTGAGATGGTTCCTAAGTTTCTGGCATAAGATAATGATGGTTCCTAGCATAAGATAGAGATGGCTCCTAGGATTCTATCATAACACAGACATGGTTCCTAGGTTTCTGGCATAAAATAGGTCCTAGGTTTCTAGAATAAGATAAAGATGACAATTAGGATTCTAGAATAAAATACAGATAGCTCCTTGGACTCTAATATAAATCAATAGAGATCACACCAAGGGGTAAATTTACTAAAGTGAGAGTTTTTAGAAGTGAGTTTTAAAGTGGTGTTGCCCATAGCAACCAATCAGATTCTACTTAACATTTAACTAGCACCTTCTGGTAGACAATAGCTAGAATCTGATTGGTTGCTATGGGCAACATCACTTTTAAAACTCTTTTCTAAAAACTCTCACTTTAGTAAATTTACCCCCTAGCATTGTAGAATAAAATGGAAATGGCTCGCCGGATTCTAGAAAGAAAAAAAAAAAGATGGAGATTGCTCCTAGGATAATATGGAGTTGGCCAGTGATGTAAGTTCACTCAGATGCCCAGAGGAAAGTGATAATTTGGTGGCCCCCCCGTCACGGCGGGTGCGGCCAGATGACAATTTTTTGTGGGCGGAACAGGGGGCGGAGCCATGTGAGCGCATAATTTTGGCCCCGCCCCGGGCTTTTACAAGTAATTGCGGTAGGACAGGAGGGATCGGCGGCAGCCGGGAGACTTGCCTGCCTTCCCGGGAGATCGGGAGCGGCACCCGATTTTCGGGAGGCTCCCGACTAAATCGGGAGGGTAGGCAAGTATGGATCATTTTAATCAGCAGAAGCTGCTTGTGCGTCCTATTCACATCGCTGTGTGAATAAGACTCATTTGAAGGGAAAAATTCCCAGGAAAAGATGCTCGGTGCTACCGAGTCACTCTGCGTTCACGCATTGTGTCGCAAGGAGGATAGATGTATGTGGACACATGCATTAGTCACATATAAGATAGTGAACTGTATGGTGCAATTAGCATGAGGCACAGAGTCCTCCTAATGAAGATGAAAGCCACCTGATGTTGGTGTGGAGCCCTCCTGATACCCCTTGATGGAGGGGAAAACCACCTGATGTGGTGGCTTTGAGGACTAAGGATTTCATTTCATTCAGGCCCGCTCACAAGCGGGTCGCTGTTTAGGCCCTGCGCACGCGCAGCGGCCGCACTGCGCGTGTGCAAGCCCCTGAGCAAAAGAGAAATTGCTCCGGAGCTCACTACAAAAGGTGCGGCTGTCGATGGTGATCAACAGCTCACCCCGTTTTGTAGGCGTGGCAGAGGGGTGGTTTCACAAACGGAGGCGTTCCTTAAGGAAAGCATGCTGTTTTGTGGGCGGCCGCACTGACATCAGCGGTGATGTCAGTGGGGAGCTTCCTGCTCGATCAGAGCAGAAAGCTCCCTGGGGCTTGCGGTTGCCAAGACCCAACCTTAGGGTCTCGTCGCAAGCCCCGATGATCGCGATGGTCTTGACCATCGCGACCATCAACCATCAACAGCTCAACAGCTTAGTTAGCGACCATCAACCATCAACAGCTTAGTTAGTGACCAGGAGGCCGCACTTTAAAAGAGAAGTGGCTGCCCACATTCAGAACGAGCGCCCGCATTATGCGAGCGCCTCTGAATGAGGGCCTAAGTTTAAGTCAAGATACTTTAAGACCGCCACTGTGGTGGGACTACATATCACAAAATGCCCAGTCTACTGCCGACTGCATCACATGCCGATAAGTTGCTCCATCAAAGATCTGCCCCCCTGAAACAGTCGCTGGTGCCCCAAGCACCAGCGACGCTTATCCTTGGGCCAGCCACTCAGGACTCTGCTACGGCTAGGGCTGCCGCCAGGGAGGAGTGGGACAAAGAGTTGTGGGGGGCGTCGGGGATGCTGCATGGGTCCACGGCTAGGGCTGTCAGCAGGGAGGAGTGGGACGTTGAGTTGTTGGTAAGTGGATGTGCCATGACACTGCATGGGTCTGACCCAAGGCTAGGGCTGCTGCCAGGGAGGATTAAGACAGAAAGTTGTGGGTGAGGGGGGCGCCGGATGTGTCACACTAACATAAGAAGCGGCTGAGGAGCAGCGACACCAAAGAGTAGGGACAGGCTATAGATAGACGGAAACGGCAGCTGATAGTTTGACACAGAGCTCTCTGCTGGTGTATATAGTGGCTTCTCAGGTGTCGGGAAGAGGTGCCATGTATTGGCAGCCATGACGGTACACTCCAGGTACATAGTTACAGCCCTAAGTGGGGTGAATATATTGTGGGCAATGGAGGAGGTGCCCCTTCAGTTCTGGAGCCCGGCGGCACGCGCCTCCATTGTCTCCCATATTTCTGCCCCTGAGGTTGGCTCCAGGGATCCTAGCATAAGACAGTGATAGATCCTAGGTTCTACCATTAGAGAGAGCTGGCTCCTAGGTTTCTAGCATAAGAAAGAGATGGCTTCTACATTACTGACATAAGCTAGAGATGGCTCCTAGATTTCCAGCATAAGCTAGAAGGACCTGATGATTTACGTACATATCCAATGGGGTCTTTGCATACACAGGACCTGTTCTGCATGATCACTCAAGTCCACCCTTAGCTGCAGCATGATTGACATGGTGCTGTGTTTGGGGAGGGGGTGGTAGTGACCGGGCCGTTGTGCAAAATGGAGCATTTCGCCCCAGATTTATATGCGTGCCACACCCAGGGTCTGCATAATTTAATGCAGACTCCCTGGACCTGGCAGAGAGGTTCTGATGACTTGGCTGAGTAAGCTTCGGCTTATGCAGCCTGGCCAAGGGCAGTGACCATCGAGACCAGTGATACGAGGCAGCGTCTACAGATTCTGCACTCAGATCGCAGATGCATGCAGTAGGCGTCCATTTCCTGCAGATAGGAATAATTTACTATCTTCCAGCAGTTGTCTCCCCAAACCTCTTATCCGTGGCCTCCCGTATTCTCAATTGTTGAGAGTCAAGCGAATCACCTCAGATCCCATATTAATGAACATCCAGATGGACAAAATGATTTGTAAATTTGTATCAGGAGGTTATAATTTTAACCATTAACAAGAGGTTAAAAAACATGTAATGAGTTTGGATAGGGACCAATTACTATGTGATCAATATAATAAGGTTAAACCTAAAATGATTCTGTGGGTTAACAAATTCTCATCTGCCAGTAGATATATCAATAATACCTCAAAAAAACTTTGGCCTATTATCCAGTCCGATCCTGATCTCAAACTGAATGACACCAAACTTATGTCTTGTTACACTAGGGGGGGACGCAATCCTAGAGATATCCTGGTTAAGACGAATATTTCAAGTCTTGGTCCTGAGATGGAACCATTTGCTAATCTTAAAACTGGGTGTTTCAGGTGCACATGCACCACCTGCCATTATTTAATATCAGGGCATATCTTTTGCCATCCCCAATCGGGTAAACAGTATACAATTAGACATAAACTTACATGTAATTCCAATTTTGTGGTATACCAAATTGTGTGTCCGTGCGGCCTTTCATATATAGGCAAAACGGAAGGAACTTTTAAAGAAAGAATGGTGGGACATCGATCAGCTATCAGATTGGCTCTTAACTCTGGACATAGGGCCTGATTCAGAGCCGCTCGTAAGCGGCCGCTCGTTCGCTCTGAGCGATGTTTGCCCAACTGCGCATGCGTACGGATCATTATACGCATGCGCGAACCAGTCAGTGCGGCCGAAATTCATGTGCTCGCAAAATAGCGAATGCCTGATAATTTGAGTGACAGAAAGAGGCATATGTGGGTGGTAACGGGGGAAGGTGCTTGAAAACGGGGAGTGGAGATCCGACCGCAGGCGTGCTTAAAGGTCAAAACGGGCATTTTAAGGGTGTGCATAATTAATACAGCAGCGTCATTGACCACGTCACTGGGTTATTTTATAGCCAGAACTGCTCGCAAGATTGTGGTAGCAAAAACCAACCACAAGAATTGCGAGCAGTTCATATGCTGGTCGATGTACTCGATTAATCTAATAAATAGCGGACATGACGTAGTATGCGAGCGGCCAGGGGGCGTATTTTTCCAAAAAACAACCGCAAGTTTTGTTCGCTCGTTCTGACCTAGAGGCGTGAACAGGCCGCAAAGAGCGAATGGTTCATTTGAATAGCCACCCCTATTTTTGGGACGAGCGAGCACTAATTGCGTCCGACTCTGAATCAGGCCCATAGTGACCAGCCTGTAGCCCGTCACTTTCTTAAAGCTCCACATTCTCTATCCAGCCTTAAATATCGCATAATTGAACATGTACCATTGTCCATTAGAGGTGGTAATAGATCCCTGCAACTTTTGCGGTGTGAATCAAGATGGATTCACCGTTTAGGGGCTTTAGCCCCTAAGGGATTAAATGAACAAATTGGATTTGGGTTATTTTAGTCCCTTTTTCTTTCAAACTTTATATATTTATTCCCCTTGATTTATTAATTTTTTTGGTTCTCTTTCTTGATTAGTCCATTATTAATATTATTTTTCACATATGAATTATACTATATTATATTAGTAAGCTAGTTTTGTCTATATATTTTTCAATATTGGGTTATATTTTTACACATTGTATTGCATTAGTCAATTTTTCTTTTTTTGCATCTATTTATTTATTTTTGTCACTTATATATTTATTGCAGCAGCCATTTGTTTTCTATTAAGTTTTTTATCTTTAGATTTAATGCATTTCTTTCACAGTAAAGTTTCATCATTCACTAGTATGTCGGCTGCACTACTTGTTTTTTTTAAGTTGCTATGACAACGATGAGTCAGCGCTGCTGCGTCGAGCGTGATGACGTCATCGCTTGTGCGTCGCGGTCCAGTCGGGTGTGCGGTCCTGCTCTGGCAGCGTCTTCACTGGGTGTTGGGGTATTTAAGGTAAGACATTTTTCTATGTTATTTATGTCCTGATGAAAATGCCGTGTTCTTAAAAGGCATTGAAACGTTGACCATTACCACCGTGTGTCTCTCTCTCTCTCTCTCTCTCTCTCTCTCTCTCTTTTTCTCTCTCTCTCTCGGCACCTGACAAGGGGTGGGACATTTTAGGCAGCAAGTGAACCCTCACTTGAAGTAAATTTTTTGGAAGCAATAAAAATGGGCAAGCATGAGGATAGGGCCAGATTAAGGGGGGGGTCGACAGGGGCGGTCGACCCGGGGATCCCACACACAGAGGGGCCCCCACCACTAGCGCAAGCAGGGGGGGTTTCTGAGTACTTAGAAACCCCCCCTTATGGACAAATCCCCCCTTACAGAGGGCGAAGTGAGAATTGAGCCAATACGACAAGCCACGCCTCCATATTACACGTGAATAGCGGCATTATGGCTCCAGGGGGCGGGGCCTAATGATGTGAGGTGTCCGCCCCCATTACCAACCTGCCGCATAAAAATGTAAGTGTATGTGTTGTCTACTGGTTTATTGTGTATGTATGCTTGTTGTGTGTATATACTGTATGTGTATGTGTTATTGGGCTCTATTTATTAACATTATTTTTACTAAAATAAAGTGAAAAAGGGTGTTTTCACACCCTTTTCACATTATTTTAGTTTCACCTGTAGTTATTACAGGGCAATTGGAGTAGAATTAGTAAAATTCTACTCCAACCCCCAGTATCACTTATTTTTAGTAAAGCAGATCGCATTTCCCATAATTGTAATGGGAAATGTGATCCGACCAGAGTTACTAAAAATAAATTGTAAAAAAATACCGGGGGAAGCCCTGTGATAATAACGCCACCTGGAGGTGGCGTTATCCAGGGTCTCCCCCGGTTACCGGGCTCCCACTCTGCTCTAATGGGGAGAGCAGAGGCGGGAGCCGGTACCAGTAATCAGCTATGTGGTCTAAGCAGACCGCAAGCTGATTACTGTAAAAAAAAGAAAAAAAAAATTAAACATTTTTTTTTTTACTTACCTGAATCCAGGGACCGGTGATTGGGCCTCCGGTGATGGCTCCTCTCCGGTCAGCTGGTCTCCCATAGTACACTGGGGCCCGGTCATCAGGTGATCGGGCTCCAATGCAGTATGGGAGATCACCTGATCGGGAAGCCAGGAGAAGATCGCCGGAGGCCAGGAGGATGCAGGTAAGTGTAATGAAGGGAGGGGGGGGTCGCAGGGGTCCGCGATCGCAGGGGCGGGGCTTAGCGTCGGTGGGGGGTAGTAGCGGTGGTCGGTCGGCGCATGCGCGGGCTCTTAGTTGCGGTATTTTTTCCGAAAATACCGCGACTACAGTGCGGATGGGATCCGCAGGGACAGAGCTTTATCGCAAGCTCTGTCCCTGCAAGGGATTTATAGTTAATCCCTGTGATATTGCTTGAATTCGCACTCGGTAATATCACACTACAATCCGCATTCAATATGCGGATTGTAGTAAATAGAGCCCATTGTGTGCATACTGTGGATGTGTTAGTATGTATATATGTGTATGTATCTGTTAATATGTATATATGAGAGAAAGAGAGGCTTGTGATTGTAAGTGCTGTGCTAATTGCTGTTTTGTGAGTTGGACACTATGGGGTCTATTCATGATGTTAATTATCGGACCCCGTTAATTAACATTCTAACTCGATGCAAGTGCTGGAGCAATTCATCATTGCTCCGACGCAGAGACAGCTGATCCGAAAATTAGCTGTCTCTTTCGGAGCAGTGAGACAAGTGTGCATGCGTGACCTACAGGTCACACATTCGCACAAGAGCCCCGACGTCCGGCAGAAGGAGTCGGACAAGGTGGAAGGATCCGAAAGGATCCCTCTTCGCAACCCGGGACTTCTTCCTATAGGGAATGATCAAGTTGCAAACCGGCGCGGGAGCAAACGCCATCTGTAAATGGGTCGGTGAAAGGTTTTAGTTACTTTTTCCCTTTTTATCCTACTAATATCATATACCTGCAAGCAAATATTCTATTTTTATTCTTAAATAACAGATCATAATTAATAACTAATTATAAACCCTTTAATAACCTACTCGCATGGCTTTACCCAAGATTATATACCTTTAAATCATTTGGATAATTCATTCAAGAATGAGTACACACGGGTATGATATAAAGTAAAGGAACCATCTAAAGATGGTGAATGCTCCCACACTCAAGCTTTGAAAATATTGTATTGTCGGAGCTTGATGAATTCTGTCCCCATACTAGTGTATGGGGACAGCGGGCCATTCCACAAGAGAAAGGTAAGCAGATGTCTGTTTTAACTTCTTGATGAATGGTCCGATAACTTAATTTCTACAATTGCAAGTGAAAATTTTAATTTTCACCTGCTTTGTAGAAATTAAAGCACCGTGAGAGAGGGAAGTCTATGGCCCTCATTCAGAGCCGTACGCTCTGAGCAGAGCGCACGCTCTGAATGAGGGCCGGGCTCCATTTTCATGGAGCGTCCTCCTGGACGCTCGTATAGCTGTGGGTCACCACCCACAGGCTATACGAGCGTGCTTTGTGATGGCCGCGATGGTCGAGACCATCGCGACCATCGAAATTGCGAGCCGGAGCCTGCGGTTGAGGTTTTCAACCGCAAGCTCCGGAGTGATTTTGGCTCTATCAGAGCCAAAATCACTCCCACTGACATCACTAGTGATGTCAGTGGGCCGGCTTCTGACGGGAGGCGTTCCCGTGGGAACGCCCCAGTCAGGGAGGCACGCCCCTGGCACGCCCACCAAAGGGGGCGTGCTGTCAATCAACATTCACAGCACGCCCCCTTTGATCGGACACAACGAGCGAAGGACTTTCCTTCGCTCGTCGCGTCTGGCGCATGCACACGACGGAGCTCCTTCCGTCGTGCGCATGCTCAGTCCATAACATCGACCCACTTGCGAGCGGACAGCCGCTCGCGAGTGGGTCTGAATCAGGCCCTATGTTAGTTAGAGCCGGAGAGCCTAGGATTTATTTTTACGTTATGTATATTTTGTGCTCTCAAATGAAACTAGCTGCAGATACTTGTACCAAGACCCTGGACGGGTTAGGTTTAGGGCTCCCGGGGGGGGGGGACTTAGGGTTAGGCACCCCCCCGGGAGGTTGGGGTTAGGCTAGGGGGAGGGAGGGTTAGGGTTAGGCACCCCAGGGGGGGGGACTTAGGGTTAGGCACCCCCTGGTGGGGACTTAGGTTTAGGCGGCAGGGAAGGGGGGTTAGGTTTAGGCACTTAGAGGGGGGATTAGGGTAATCTTGCGTCCGGCGGTAAATCATACCGATTCCCCCTGGACTGGTGTGCTACTAATTGGCTGCTGTGTGCAAGGTACTGCCGTTTACACCAGGAGATGGAAACCCGTACCTGATCATAAGGTTTGATGTGGGCAAAACGCGTGCAGGTATGAGCTGGTGCAGTGTGAAATCTATGCAAACATTTGTGGAGAAAATTTTTGCAAATTAATAAGATGGGGGAAAAAGACACAATATAACACTGAATATAAAATGTTACCACATATTTGAAAGCACAGAACTTCAAATATTGTTTATATTCTGCAATATCATGAAAATTTGCAAATAAATAACTGAACAACACAGGCTGTTTCCCATGTTAATTTATATGATGGCTTTAGATATCCTATTACAATACTTTTTTTTATTAAATAATTATTTATAATGAACTTTATTGGGGGTATGCAATTAGCCGCAATCATCGAAAAACGGTGATTTTTTTACGATTATCCCCATTTTTCGCTGGTGCCTTTTTTCTCCCTATCCTATTATTTTGGACGATATAATAGGATATTTTGGCCGAAAACCGCTGCTTTTGGTGTATTTTTTTTTTCCGGGATACATCAGGTCCCCCAAAAATCCCCAAAATAAGTGCCAGCGTCGGGTGGCACTTCGGGGCTAACTGGATAGCCCCGAGGGATCCATTAGCGCCCGAACAATGTTCAGGGCTAATTGTATACCGCCGTATATATTAAACGGTTCTACCCCTAAAGCACCCTCTCTATCTCACTAAACAATAATTTATCTTGTACAACTATATTATAGAAATAAATTCCTAGAGCCACACATCCAAATAGAGCTAAGTTGAATAAAGCCCAGTCATTCAGCTTGTTCTGTACTAGCTACTAGTACTACACATGCACACATTATATTATTACGTTCTGTTTAGTGACCTGTCGCGTACTTCCCGCATCACCTTTTGCTGCATGTATATTATTAACAGTTATTAACAGTTTAGCACAAAGAAAGTAGTAATCAATACTTCACTAATGAGAAAACGTCATGACCTTCATACACTAATTGCAAGATGGAATTTGACAGAGATCTTTGTACTGATGTCTGTGTATTAGGAGGTGAGAGATCTGTATCTTGATTTCTGTGCAATAGGAGGAGGAGAGAGGTCTGTGTCCTGATGTCTGTGTATTATGAGGAGGTGAGAGGTACTGTATGTATCCTGATCTCTGTGTATTAGGAGGAGGTGAAAGATCTGTATCCTGATGCCTGTGTATTAGGAGGAGGTGAGAATTCTGTGTCCTGATATCTGTGTATTAGGAGGAGATCTGTATTCTGATGATTGTGTATTAGGAGCAGGGGAGTTCTGTATCCTGATGTCTGTGTATTAGGAGGGGTGAGAGGTCTGTGTCCTGATGTCTGTGTATTAGGAGATGAGAGGTCAGTTTGCTGATGACTGTGTATTAGGAGGAGGAGTTGGAGAGAGTTCTGTATCCTGATGTCTGTGTATTAGGAGGAGAAGAGAGGTCTGTGTCCTGATGCCTGTGTATTAGGAGAAGGTGGGAGGTCTGTGTCCTGATGTCTGAGTATTAGGAGGAGGTGAGAGGTCTGTGTCCTGAATCCTGATGTCTGTGTATTAGGATGAGATGAGAGGACTGAATCCTGATTTCTGTGTATTAGGAGGAGGGGAGAGATATGTATCCTGATGTCTGTGTATTAGTAGGAGGTAAGAGGTATCTGTCCTGATGCCTGTGTATTAGGAAGAGGAGAGAGGTCTGTGTCCTGATGTCTGTGTATTAGGAGGTGAGAGGTCTGTATCCGGATATCTGTGTATTAGGAGGAGAGGTCTGTATCCTAATGTTTGTGTATTAGGAGGAGGAGAAAGGTCTGTTTGCTGATGTCCGTTTATTAGGAAGAGGTGAGAGATCTGTATCTTGGTGCCTGTGTATTAGGATGAGAGAAGTCTGTGCCCTATTGCCTGTGTATTAGGAGGAGGTAAGATATCCAGTGTATTAGAAGGAGCTGAGGGGTTTGTATATTAGGAGAAGGTAAGAGGACTGTGTATTAGGAGGTTAGACTTTCTGTGTCCTATTGTCTGTGTACTAGGAGACAGGGCCACCATCAGGGGGGGACTGCTGGGACTATAGTCCCGAGCCCAGACACTAGCAGAACGGGAGGAGGCCTGCGCCCGCTCCTACCACCACTGCACAGCCCGCACTAGTCCCACCCCATAGACAGATTCCTCATCCCCTCTTCAGGCTCCGATTGCAATGGGGGCGGAGCCGATGAGGCAAGCCTCGCCCCCATACACCCGTTAATTGTGTCATTTTGGAGGGGGCGGGGCCTAATAATGCGAGGTGCCCGCCCTTATTAGCAACCTGCTGTGGAATCAGCAGTGTAAGTAGTAAGTATGTGTGTGTTTCAGCCATACTTGCCTGCCCTCCCGATTCGGTCGGGAGCCTCCCGAAAATCGGGAGCCGTTCCCGGCCCCCCGGAAAGGCAGGCAAGCCTTCCGGCCCGAGCAAGCCGGCTGTATAAACCCTGGCAGCAATGGGTGCCGGTGACGCGATTTGCGCTGAATTGCGTCATCGTAGCCCCGCCCCCTGCTTCACATGCCATTAATCTCGCCCCCCATGACGCGTTATGCTCCAGGCCATGCCCCCTTTTTGCTACGACACACCCTGTGTAGGTCCCCAACAGCTCCCTCCATGAAGGAGGGAAACAAATGTCGGCAACCCTGGTTTTAGCATGTGTATGACTATGTATGTATCTATCTGTATGTGTTAGAGTGAATATATATGTATGTATGTTAGTGTGTATATATGTGTATGTATGTTAGTGTGTATAGTATGTGTATGTATGAGTATTTCCTTTGCAGTCAGCGCATGTGACTTCATGACATACCGCTGGAGGTCAGTAAGAGGTCAGTAAGAGGTCAGAGGAGCTGCGGCGCGTGAGGAGCAGCGCCAGACACGACCTGGAGGAGAAGAAGCCATTCTTTAAGGCGATAAGGTAAATTATGACTCATGAGACTTAGCGGTAGCGGGGAAGGGGGGCTGCTTATTTTGTCAGTCCCAGGCCCCACAATTTCTGATGGCAGCCCTGCTAGGAGGAGAGAAATCTGTGTTCTATTGCCTGTGTATTAGGAGGAAGTAAGACATCTGTGTATTAGGAGGAGGTGAGAGGTGTGTATCCTCCTAATGCCTATGTATTATGAAAAAAGGGGAATTGGTATGAAATACCGCCGGCCGCATGGCCGGTGGTTCGATTCCTGGCAGCGGCAGCCTGACATCAGCAGAGATCCCGGCAGCGGAAGCCCAACAGCGCTGGAAATCCCGATCGTGGATAGGTAAGTACTGTCTAACCTAACCTAACCCCCCTAACCCTAACCCTCCTTAGGGGTGCCTAACCCTAACCTCCTCCCCAAGTGCCTAAGCCTAATCCCCCCTCTAAGTGCCTAACCCTAACCACCGCCTTCCCCGCTGCCTAACCCTAAGTCCCCCGGAGGGGTGCCTAACCCTAAGTCCCCCCCCCCCCCGGGGTGCCTAACCCTAACCCTCCCTCCCCCTAGCCTAACTCTGTCCCTCCCGGGAGCCCTAAACCTAACCCTGCCCCCCCACTACGATCGGGATGCCGGACGCCGGTCTCCCGGCGTCGGGGAAATGCCAAGCATTACATCTAGACGCCCTGCATTTCACCCTTGCCGGGATATGACAGTCGGGAAGCCGGCTGCCGGTATGTAGGCAGTCGGCTTCCCGATTGCATACCGAAAAAAGAAAAGGTCTGTGTTCTGGGGGCAGGTAAACGTGCAGGGCAGTTAAACTGGATCCTGCGGCTACGCGTGTTTATTCACAGTGACTGATTTCCGTGCGCAGCCTGTGGAGGCATGAGCAGAAATCAAACCATAACCGCCCAGAAAATTGCCGTAATCCAATCTGTGCCTGATGTCTTTGTATTAGGACAAGGGAAGAGGGGTTTGTGCTTTTGATGCCTGTGTATTAGTATAGGATGTATGTGTAATAGGAAATGAGTAACTGATACCTTTCCCCTTATTTGCTTAAAAAAAAAAATCACAATTCCTTTTCCTTTTTTTACAATCATACTGTTTTTTTCCACAGATGACAAAGAAAAACTATTTCTACGTTGGCAGGTCTCTGCGAGGTGTGATGGGTGCACTCATTTCCCAGTGCAGTGAGAAGCTTGTTCTGCGATTGTTCATGGATCCCTTGTTACCTCAGAGCGCCCATCTATCATTAACACTGTGAAAGCTCTTCTCACTCTCACAGAATCAGCCCACGCTCTTTGCCGGGTGATTAAAACCTGGTAAAAGAAAAACCTGTCTTGGATCGGCAGCACTGGTGGGCGTATAGGCTATAAGCTGCAGCACTCTGCTGTCACTGTCTCCTCAATACGAAGGCTAGCTCAGAGTGTCAGCCCATATTACTCCGCAAAGAGCCACGCTAAGGCAATTAGGGGCATATTTATCAACTATCGGGTTTTAGGCTGCACATGAGCTATTGGCTGACCACGCATGTGTAGCGCCGGAAGTAGGTCAATTTCACTTTGGGGCTGCGGCTGCTGTCGGAAATATAGGGACCTCCATGGTACATTCAAGGGATCCCTACTATTTGCGGGTGTCTACCGAAAATGGCTGTTTTAGGGGGTATGGTATTGCTATGCCAGCGGCATGTACCGCCAGTACAAATCCCGACAAGGCTAGCCCGGCAGGACGGAATCCCGACAGCGGAGGTAAGTAACCCTAACCCTCCCCTCTTCCCCTCCTAACCCTCAGGGGTGCCTAACCCGGACCTCCCCCCCTAGTGCCTAACCCTAACCTCCACCCGTTAGTGCCTAAACCTAACCCCACCTCCCCGCTCCCTAAACCTAACCCAACCCCTGGGGGGGTGCCTAACCCTAACCTCCCCCACTAGTGCATAAACCTAACCCCCCCTTCCCCTAGCCTAACCCTAAGTCCCCCCGGGTTGCCCTAAACCTAACCCCCTCCCCATCCCCGGGCTAAGCGAATACTTACCTCGTCCGCGACGATCAGGATGGCGGTGTCGGGCTTCCAGCGTCGGGATTATGACAGGTGTTGGTATCTCGACGCCTGTCATGAATCCATAGCTGTATTCTGCCATCAGGATTGTGACCGGCGGCCGCAACTGCATCCCGTTTTCGGGCAATATCCCACAAATATTACTTGATAAATAGGCCCCCTAAGGTGAAATCTGGAAGTCACAAGCTGCTGTGACCTGCATAAAATCACCTAGAAAATATATAATATGATGTGTAACAAAGAACACAGATACGAACACCAAGTACTGGGATATAACATTGGGATAGGGATAAAATTGTCTTAAATAAACTTTAACAATAAAATACTATGGAGCAAAACACGGCAAATTAAAATTTGTTTAAATCGTCATTTAAAAGGGCATATTTCAATACGTACAATGTACAGTGTTACTTTTTTTTGGATTGTACTCAATGGTACTGAGTTAGTGGTGCACTCAGGGGGGGTTTCTGAGTACCCATAAATAGAGTTCAAATCGACAGAACTCTCTATGCACTGTATTGAAGAAGATGGCCAGAGGAGGAGCAGCTGCACATGTCCAGCCATAGCAAGCTCTTCCCATGGGCCTTTGCAGAGCTCAGTGACTGCTCACGGCTGCTGCTGAGACTGGTTTAAAATGATCAGATTGTCAAACCTTATCTCATGTTATAATTAACAGCAAGAGGGGCTTAATGGAAAAACAAATGTATAAAATAATTTCATAAGGTCTATCTTGTCTCCTGAACGTGCGCTCTTTGGGAGGGAGACAGTACAGACCTAGGAAAGGAGCTGTGAATTTGGTATGTGTTATAGCCAGGTAGTAAGGGTGGGAATGAAGAGTGGCGTGGTGGAAGTGGATGGAGCATAGGGCAAGAGGGGGGGGGGGGGGGGGGCGAAAGAGGTGGAGGTGGGGGGGTGAGAGGATTGGATAAGCACCAAACAGAGCATGGGCCGCAACAGAGAGGGGTCAGGCTGAGGTGTCTCTTTACTAATAATAATTTAGAACCCATATCAGTATTTCACAATAATAACGGGTTTTAAAACGATAAATAAAATTTTTTAAACTTCAAAACAATGTAATCAATAACTACTATTACTCATGTTCAAAGACTCACTTTAAAACAGTAACATTAACATATAGAGGCCATCGGAGATCGCAAGGATCACACCATCTGAGTGCTATAGAAAAACAATCACATATAAGAGCCCTGTCAAGGCATACAACAAGTAAGTAGTGGGGGGACAGGGAGGGTTAGGGGTTAGGCACAAGGGGGAGGGTTAAGGGTAGGCACTAAGGGGCAGGGTTAGGCACAAGGCAGGGCTATACACTAGGGGGGGTGGCTAGGTTCAGGGTGCGGGGAGGAAGGGTTAGAGTTAGGATGCCTACCGACAGGTGCCGGTATTCTAACCCTGTCAGGATCCAGGCATCTGGATTTTGACTGCTTGGATCCCGAGCGCCAGCATCGTGTACCCAACTCATTTGGACGTACTGAGTTATATGCTGTTGACTAATGGAATGATCGGCAATCGGGATCTTAGGAGTGAAAAGACGGGGTGTAAAGTCAGGATGCTGCTAACCTGACCTGCATGGGAGTCAAATGTTTAGAGCGTGGATGACCACTAAGGTAGTCACTCGGTGGGTAACTTGGACACTGCATTTATCTGTAAACTAAAGCTGGGTACACACTTTCCCAACTTTGCTGCCATCGCGCTGACCGATTGGCCGATTTGGTAAGCTATACATACACTTACCAATCAGCTGTTCAATATGTCGGGCCAGACACCACAACTGGGTAAGGCATTTAAATTTGCCTGCCCGATTCTGATGTCAGTATCGGTGGTCCTGCAGCCAGTGTGCGGGTGGTCAGCGGGTCTCCGGTACGCACATGCAGATGCACCGATATATCTGCATCAGTTATGTCTGTGAATTATGTCATTCACAGATCCACCAATCTGCTACCAATATATCTTTCGTCATATCTACTAGTGTGTACCCAGCTTAAGTACAGCTAAGTTAAGAAAGAGCCCAAGCCGAGAAAAACACTCACATGTGGGGGCTGCAGTGTAGAAGCAGAGAGCAATAAGGAGAGTGATAATGTCACAATGAGAGAGCGCCAGCTTTTAATCACGAAATGCTGTAATCCCTGCGATGTGTTACAGGATCCACTACTGCTGCGTGTGGGTGGTGAGAGGCAGCAGAGCATTGAGGTTGAAAGCGATTTTAACTGTAACATATCCTACTGCAACTAAGTAATTTGTGCTGGAATAGAGAAGGAGAAGGGGCTTATTTATTTTATCCAATCAACCTGACCTGGCAAACAGTCATTTCATGAGAGGTAACGGCATTATACATGTCTTAGCGTTATCTAACATGCATGTGCAAAGACACCTGCTGGCTATAGTTGACCCAGACGACCCTGACTGGGACATGTCTATAACTAGCTGAAGTACTCGGCGTTGCCCGGGTTTAAATCTTCCATTTATTACGTTTTATTATGTGATGTCGTCCAAATCCATCCAGTGGAATGACCAGAAATGGCTCCCTGGGGCTAAGTTCTGCCCAATGTACACCAACAGGAGGTCCGAAGGGGACCTCAACCCCTATTATGTCTTCTGGGATCCAATGTTACCACTCTGAATTTTTTATCCAAATCCATCCAGTGGAAGGCCCAGAACAGGTTTCCCGGGTCACAGTTCTTCTCGGCCGTTATTTCCGACGGGACACCAATCACTCCATTAGGCTTCCCAGAACAATTGCCACCCCTCTGTGAAGTTTGTATCCATATCCATCCAGTGGAAGGCCCAGAACAGGCTCCCCGGGTCAAAGTTCTGCCCAGTGTCCCCGGGTCAAAGTTCTGCCCAGCGTACACCAACGGGAGGTTCGACCGGGACCTTAGCCCCCCTAAAACCTGACCAGGACCCAAATGGGCCACCTCGTGTTGGTTTCATCCCAATCAGTGCAGGGGTGTCCGAATGCAAACAAACACAGCACTCTCTAATTAGAAGCCCATAGGCTTCTATAGGGAAACGCCATCGGAAGATGGCGTTACCTACCGCATCCAATGCATTATAATGCATTCCGGGGCTTGGTGCATATGAGAAATGCAGTCAAACCCACATTTTCGACCGGACTTCTCCCGTTGCTGCATCCCGCCCAAACACTGATCACTATGGAGAGGTCATACTGGAACCACACACCTAATGCACACTGTTCACTATGCATGGGTCACACAAGTATCATGCACAAATATACCCTGATCACTATACATGGGTCACACAGATATCATGCACAAATATACCCTGATCACAATACACAGGTCCAACTGGGATCATTATACACATAACACAGAGGTGTCACACACTTAATACTGTACATACAGGATATATCATTTTAGCCTGTCATGAATGGACTACATAAGATTATAACAGGGTTAGAATAACAAAATGTAACCCTCAAACAGTGGATGTGATTTGTGTCCTATCCGATACCGTAGATAACCAGGACTTTCTCACATAGTCTAGACCCAAGTCTTGAGAAAGTCCTGGTTATCTACGGGACGAAACGCGTTAACGTCACAATCTTCCAAGCTAGAGATGGGCAGAGTGATTCACAGAACTGAGTTGAGCCACATGGCTCAACTCAGTGGAGTGTCTCAAGACACGGCTCTTTAGATTCGGCAGAGCTGTAGCAAGCAGGGGAGCTTACGACTCTGAGTGAGTCACTGCCAGCTCCGCCCACCGCAGCCCCGCACTTCCGAACCATTCTACTGCACTGACTCTCCCGAGTCAGTGCACAACTGCACACCCACTGAGCTGACCCCAGGAACTCCTAGTGAGTCGCTGACAGCTCCGTCCCCTGCACTGCTGATCCGACCTGATCAGTGGACACACCCCGACGGCTGACAGAGAGGCTAGGGAGGTGGGTGTCTCCACACACCAAACGGTGAGTGGCTCCAATCATTCGAACATCTGAATGATTTGAGTCATTGTGTAGAGACTCTCACTCACTAGCCATCTCTACTCCAGACATCCTAGTTTCCTGCCACCGCTCCGATCATACGCTGCAATTTGTCCGGAATCACTTGATAGCAGCCAGACACTGTCGTAGCAGCTGCTGCATACTGCCGCGAACACCGCATATATGGTACCTCAAGCCGCTGCTGCCTGCGGGGAAAGAAGCACCCGGACTACGGACCTCTGTGAGGCCACACAATCCTAGAGGTGCCGTTCGTCATCTCACAGTGAGGCAACAGGATACCGGCATAAACAGACTGATGTAACCTGGCCATTAAGAGGTTATTCATCAAGTTACTAAGTGAATTGCTGGGACCCCAGGGTTCACAAACTGCACACAAATAGCTGCTAACTACTGACCGGCTGTCTTGCTTGAAATTTTCTTTGAAATTGCTGTGGTTTATATGTGAATTTATATTACATGTATATTGTATAGTGTGAGATTTGTCGTATTTTTATGCAGAATCAGTGTTCATCTGTGTCTTAGTATCTGTATGTGGTTTTTTTTTTATATTAAAAACCATCTATTGGTGAAACTTAAACAAGCCTCCTGTTTACTAATAAAGAGTAAACACAGAAATTGGGCCTGATTCAGAGGCGCTCACTATTTGAGAGCGCTCGCTCTGAATCAGGGCGGATTATTATTATTATTTTTTTAATCCGTCTTCAGGCCGCTCGCATAGCTGTGGGTGACCACCCACAGCTTTTGCGAGCAGCCTGGCGATGGTCGTGATTATCGCGACCATCGGGCTTGCGACGAGACCCTTGTGGTAGGGTCTCGGTTCCCGCAAGCCCGAGTGAACTTCCTGCTCTAATAGATCAGGAAGTTCACTACTGACATCACGAATGATGTCAGTAGGGCCGCCCACAAATGGCAGGCGTTCCTTCGGGTACGCCTCCGTTTGTCCAGCCACCCCCCCTCCCCGTCTACAAAACGGGGCGAGTTGTTGATCAACATCGACAGCCATCCCGTTTTGTAGCAAGCCCAGGAGCGAGTGAAGTTCTCACTCGCTCCGGGGCTCGCGCACGCCGTGTGTGCGCGCTGGCCGACCATTGACCCGCTTGCAAGCGCTATGCGATACAAATGAAAATTCCACTGGTATTTAGTAATATTTACCCCTCTGGCCAGGTCCAGCGAAGTCCTCGTCCTCTGCGTGGTCGTCCGCTGGGCTACTGGCAGCCTAACGCTGCCAGTGACGGTGCTCCAGTGTTTTGCGCATGCGCAACGGTCTGTCTGCGCATGTGCGTTGACACGAGACCCGGCAGTGCCTGGAAGGCTTCGCTGAAGCCAGAAAGGCACTGCCGGGTCTCCATTGTCGGCAATGGGGCCTGCATCGCTCTCGCCATCTAAAAGATGGCGAGAGCGATGCTGCAAAAACAGCGGTAATCTAAGATTACCGCTGTTTACTAAATACAGTAACCTGGCATAACCCCTTCAGCGAGGGGGGGGGTTTATGACTGTTTCGTTTGAAAGAGGGGACTATCTCCTTTAAAACAAAGGGTCTTTTGTATTCCTAGGACAATGGGGAATGCCGCTTTCCTTATAACGCCACTGACTCCAGAGAGGAGTGTACGTACATATGGCAAGTGTCCCCTGGACTTGCCCACTGCCAGTCTGCTATGGCGGTGAGACCGCATCGGATAGGACACAAATCAGGGCCAATCTCATCTATAAAGGCAACATGTAAAAAGTAAGATGATTAAAGGCTCTCACAGCTAGACATCAGTGTGTCTGTGTGTTGGCAGAACAGATAGGGAAATAGATAGAACTGATAAAATAGAAGATACTGCATGACAAATTAGGATGAATTATGGGCTTGCTAGGCAATGATAGAGGATACAAGAGAGTGATGAGGTGATCATAAAGGAAGGAGACACAGATAATTCTAACACCTAGATTATAGGACTCGCTGTGACAGAAACACAAGGCCTGGTGCTCCCCAGGGACATGTCTGTCAGAGACTCCCTTAGCGTGGGCAGGTTACACGACACAAGACAACGAGACGGTCCTGTATCCCCTGACAGACAACCACGTTCACATAAACTTCCAAAGGTCCATTTATTAACCCACAACTTGGACATCAAGGGATCTGGAAAAAGCTTTAACCTGTTCACGTCTGGATTGCAAACGACTGCCCCCACCGTGTTCTACACGTTGGACATTCTGCGGTGGGAAATGGAATTTAATTTCTACCTCTCCAGACTCAGCTGCTGTTACACTACTCCGGCCTGAGTATTCCCGCTGTAATAGCCAAATATTGACTCTCTGTTACAGCTTCTATGACTGATCTACAAACAGGATTAGATGGTAATTAACTCTTCCTGAAAGCAACACACGATCCTCCTCTGGGACTCCTGTGTTGTGTAGGAACAGATCCAACAGCTTTTAAATATAATACTGTGTGTCTATCTGTCCTAAGATTCCATCAGCGGCATACAGAGCAAATCAAGCCTCTAGTTTACATCAGTATGTGTCAAAGCAAGGTTGAATAATATGCAAAAAAAAAAAAAAACTACAGTAAGTGAATGGTCTGTTCCTAACTACAGTGATTATACAATGTATTCTCCACTATGACATTTTTCACGTTTTTTTTTGTTAATCAAGGAAGCAAAATGGATTCAATTGGGAGTCTCGCCCCTGCCCAACACTAATCTGTAATAATAATTATCAAATAAAGAAAACACATCAAAAGCTTTTTCAGAATTAATTATTGATCCCATACACCTTGGTTTAGTTCTTCAAAGAAGCCCGTTTAGCTAAAATGTAATAAGACAGCTGTGATCCTATTGAAGTAAAGAACCCATACATCTGCAATGGATTGGGGCAATTCCCCGTTTTGCAGATGATTGGAGAAAAAAACAGCAATGTATAGGGCACACCAATCACCGATTCTGACCATAAAGTGATCACAATCGGTAAATCAGGTTGTCCAACATTTTGGAATTCACTGACCAATCGGGGCTGTAGATTGCTAGTGTATGGCAATGATCAGCCGATTTGCAGACTGTTACCAATAACATGATGAGCCTTTTAAAATTTGCAGATCTGTCTTTCCTGAAAACCTTCAAATCACTGGAGAAAATCTGTAATGTATGGACGCGGATTGGTGGATTGGGGAATGTTTAAATTGGGGAGGGGAGGGCTTTAGTCTCCTCCACCCTTGCACATCTGGATATTCTGATTGGCTGATTGATTCACAGCTGAAGTGGATATTATACGATTGTGTGTGCTGACTTTATCAAGAAATTTTTATTTTTCGTAGACTGTGGGGAGAGTAACACAGTACCTGATGTTTTTGAAAGTTTTTTTCTTTCATTGTGTTTTCAACCTTAACAGCAAAAACACATTTTACCACCAAAGCAAAGGTTTTAAAAATTGTTGTAAATGTATTTGGCGTAAACTTTTCCGGAATGTCAACAAGATTCTGGAATTTTACAAACACTGGTTCAACATATAAACTCCACTCAGATGGGGGCCATGGTTGGAATTAAACCCATGATCTCAGCGCTAGGAGGCATAGAAGATAACGTTAGCCACTGTAGGCCTTGGGCTACAATTTAGAAGCAAACATGGAGGAGGGTTATTTCTCAGGGATTTAATGGATCTATTAATTATTAGAGCCCATATTTAGGTTGTTATCATGATAACCTTCACCAAAAGTGCTGCAGGCAAATCATATTTTAATGAACAAATCAAATATAAAAGCCACATCCTTTACAGTTCGCCCTGTTGCCGTTAACCATGAAAATTATAGTTTTAAAGGGGAGAGAAAGAAAAGACTCCTATCAGGGCACACTCCTGTACTGTATAGATAGCTACAAATTTAGTAATAGAGGTTTAGACAAACAGATTACACCTAGGTGAAGATCATAATCACGTATGAAAATTACATTGATGTCTCAATAGGCAGACAAACCACCATATATTTACCCATCGCTGATGTTAATATGTCTGAAATTGTTGTATTGATAATATTAAAACTGAAGTTTATTAATATCTTTAAAATTAAACATAGACACTCGGAATCAAATTATATAAGCATGAACAGCATGAACTGATATGCACATAGATTATGTGTATTACACTCTATCTATTAACAGTGATCCACTATATCTAGGCCTATTTGGTAGTACTAGAGGTATAGCTGTAGGTATTTTCTGATAATATACACAATTGAAATAGACAATTCATAAAAGTGCCACTTTAAATAGTGCACATATCTAAATGCAATATTTCAAAAGTCACAGCAACCATACATATGGTATGTATAGTGAGAGTAGTCCCTCAGTGATCTATCGGAACAAATGAATTGATACGTAAGATAGAACCACCTCAACCTTCTAACATGATATTGAATAGTGAAGGTACAATGCACTATTATCTAGGTTAAGATATTTGGATATTATGTGGATCCACCTGTACATTAGATATACAAATTAGCGTGTGAATATAAAAAAAAAAACATGTATCACAATTTACATACAAATACAAAGAGGAACAAAAGGCGAAATAATAAACAAATACATAAAACATGAAAGAGGTATAGTAATACCACAATTTAAAATGCTGAACACCACGGATGCCAACTATATAAGTAATATGGTGGTTGTTAGAGGCGTCCCTCTATTTGAACCTGGGAGAGTACATATGGTACTAAATAATAATTTTCCTGATATAGATACAGGTATAGAGTGGTGTACTTATATGCCCAGGATCTGCTGTTGCCTGTCTTAAATATTAGAGGACAGGGAATGAGAGTCCCAGGAACTGGCACCAGAAAATAGAAAGCTGCTTCTGCTGTTACAGCTCAGTCTTACCTGTATCCCTGTTGCCGTACAGCAGCGCAGGGTATCCAGGTAGCTGGCTATAATGAGAGAGCAGGAAAGAATGGAAGGAAGTACCTGCCAATATTATCTCCCTTCTGTATGATCGTCCGTGGTGCAGGGGTCCAGAGTGCGCACTGTGGAGCCACTCTGGCCCCCTGCACCACGGACGGGGAGCGATGGGTAAATATATGGTGGTCTGTCTGCCTATTGAGATATCAATGTAATTTTCATACGTGATTATGATCTTCACCTAGGTGTAATCTGTTTGTCTAAACCTCTATTACTACATTTGTAGCTATCTATACAGTACAGGAGTGTGCCCTGATAGGAGTCTTTTCTTTCTCTCCCCTTTAAAACTATGACCATATATACTCCTGGGATGCACCTCCAGTTTTTGTAATTTACCTAGATATGTGTATTGAAGTATATGAATATTTACAATTAGATCGTCTAATTAACTGTTTAGTTCCTGTGCAATCATTCGTCTTCCAACTTTCCTTTTCTCCCGCATGAACCATGAAAATGATGCCTGAATAGTAACTGTTTAATATTATTTAGCTGTGTGCCCGATAATGATAAGGTCTTTTTCAAATAAAGTGGTTTTTATGTCTTTCTGATGTTATCCATAAGACATATATTATTTATATGAACTTACTGCCAATTTGCAGATTTCCCGAAGTTAAGTAAGGCATACACTAAGGGGCTGATTCAGATCCGCTCGCAAGCGCACATCGCTCACAAGTGGCTCGATGTTGCCCCACTGTGCATGAGCCGCCTCCGGCGTGCGCATGCGCGAGACCCTCCCAGCGACTGCAGCTCAGTTGCTACGGGTCTTGCTACAAGACGGGGTGGCTGTCGATGGTGAGTGACAGCGAGCCCCGTTTTGTAGGCGGGGAGGGTGGGTGGCTGCACAAACGCGGCCTTACTGACATCACTAGTGATGTCAGTAGTGGACTTCCTGCTCTATTAGAGCAGGACGTCCACTCGGGCTTGCGGGAGCCGAGATCCTACCACAGGGTCTCGTCGCAAGCCTGATGGTTGCGATAAACGCGACGGACTCCAGGCCGCTCGCACAAGCTGTGGGTCACCCACAGCTTTGCGAGCGGGCTGGAGAAAAAAAGAAAAACCTGATTCAGAGCGAGCGCTCTCCAACAGCGAGTGGCTCTGAATCAGACCTTATATCTTTTACCACGAGGAGCTGCATTTCAAATTAGGCGGCGGCCGTGAGCTAATCGCGCCTTGTGGATGGGCTGCAAGTCAGGAGCGGCAAGCCAATAGTGGCTCGCTGTTTTATAGTTCACTCTGCCCACTATCTCCAGCTTTTATTAGCTGGTGCGAGCGGCGGGAGGTGGAGGGGGAGAGCACAGAAGAGCTCCTGAAGAGGAGCGGACGACGGAAGACCAAAAGATGAGACAGAAGACACAAGGTCAAGCCAGAAGTCTTCAGGACGCCTAAGCCCTGGCGGCAAGGGGGCTCTTGAAAAAGGTGAGGTACAGGTGAGGTCCGGTTCAGGTGAGGTCCGGCAAGACTCCAGTAGCAGAGGCAATCCAGCACTGAGAGGCAAGAGAGGATTCAGCAAGCTGAAGAGTTGCGCTGACTGCCTGCCAAGGTTGGCAGAATAGGTAAGGTCCCAGTGGGACAGCCTTTACTCATTACCACCCTAGACCCGCAGGGTGCCAGGCATATATGCCAATGGCACGCAGTCAAACCTTGGATACCAAATTGGCCAGGGCGGCCCTGTCTGCTACAAGTCACTTGAGCTGGGGGTCATTGCTGTCCTGTGTGTACACGTATTTCAGCTCGGGCTACAGTGTATCCGCCTAATAGTTAATAGGGCCCAATCTCAAGAGATGCCATCAGCAAGCCTAATGGTGTCCATCCACTTGACGATTAAATTGAGCGATTGAACGATAACGATATCGTTCATAAATCATTTGCAAATCGATAAGAAAAATGTCCAATACGACCATTGATGCGTGCTCCCGCTGGTCATTTAGACATCTATCATCGGGCAAACGCGCTGGACAACCTGACGATAACGCCAGGTTCAGCATGTTTGCAGATGATTGATGTGCCTACACTGAACGACTTCTCCTCCAGTGTAGGCACATCACAGACTGACAAACGACTGCACGATTACAATGTTGTAATCGTGCAGTCATTTTCATGTCTTTAAGTAAAAGGCGCAGCAACTGACTGTAAAGGAGATTGGGTGGCAATGCTTTGTAACAGTGGTGTGTCAGGTGGCTGCACAATGTAATTTACGTTCATGGCTCAAATCTGAAGATTTCAATTGTGGGGTTTAGTGATCCCTTAAGTTCAATTTAAAATCTTCACTCGTACAAAATGACTCTTATACAGAAACTTTGGAATAAAAAATACATCATTCTAAAAAATATGGATTGTGGCTGAATTAATATTCATGAGAATTGAGCCTATTTACATTAGAAACCAATGACATCCCTGAGGTATTTGTGCGGTGCTAGGTCCTGGTTCATTGAGGCAGCAGGCTCATGGCTACCTCGATTCTGTGTAGGGGATGGGTGCATCTGGTTTCGGTATAATAGTTAGACTGAAAAAGGTCGACAATGTCTAGATAGACACCAGATATTAGACAGTCAATAGGGTGACAGGGACAAAAGGTCGATACACTAAAGGCCGACATGGAAGAAGATCGACAGGTACAAATGGTCGACAGGGTCAAAATTACGACACGAAAATGGGCTACACGCAAATGGTTGACACATATTTCTTTTTGTTTTCTAGCCCTAATCTTACGAATACAAATACCAATTTATTATCAGCAAACGAATTTGACAGACGAAATAACATTGTACAAAATACACCAAACAAAATCTTGACCTCCCCTTGGTGTCTAACCATAACCATTGGGGTAGGTGCCTGACCCTAACCATCTCTTCTAGTGCCTAACCCTAACCGCTGGCATTAAGGGGCCTATTCATCAACACTAAACATTTTCCTTAATTACCGTTATTTTAGTATTCATGAAGACACTGATATCTCATGGTTAAGTCCCCCTGAGTTAATTTCCACACTCCCCATACATTAGTACATTAGTACGGGGATATGGAAATTATGGTATCATCAAATTCCGAAAATGATGTATTTTTGGAATTTGATGGAGTTACTATCCGCCACTGCGAGGTGGCGTATAGCAGGTGAGACTTACCTGTGTCAGCGTGGGCAGGTCCTCCTCCGATTCCTCCGGTGCTCTGGTCCCGCCTCTGGCTCAGGTGGCTGTTCTGACACTGTGTTCTCCAGGCAGAACACAGTAAAGTTTAGAAAAGAAAAAAAAAAAACGTTTTTTTTTTTTCTTTAAACTTTACTGTATTCTGCCTGGAGGACACAGTGTCAGCACAGCAGATGGAGCAGGAGGCGGCTGCAGCGGGTAGGTAGGGGGGGGAAAGGGAGGAAAGCAGAGGGGGGAGTGGGGGTTGGGGGACACACAGAATTACCGCAGCTGTAGGCAGTGCTGCGCATGCGCTGCTTTTACGGATGTAACAGGGCATGCGCAGCACAGATTACAGCTGCGGTAAGGTAGAGTACATAGGAAAAACTATCTATTTCCCGAAAAGCTGTAATCGCAAAAATGACAGCTTTTCGGAATAGATAGTTATGGGGAGGAGAAATGATGAATTCCTCCGGTGCGAGTTCTAAACCTAATTACCTCCAGAGAAATTTTAGTTATGATGAATAGGCCCCTTAGTGCCTAAACCGTTCTGGTGCCTAACCTTAACCGTCGGGGTAAGTGTCTAACCATGTCGATCATTTGCGTGTCGACCATTTCCGCAACAACCTTTTGACTATGTCGACCATTTGTACCTGTTGACCTTCTTCCATGTCGACCTGTTGACTGTCTGGGATGTATTTATATTGCCGTCGGACTGGATGCCTGGCGTCGATATACCGACGGCGAAAAATGTCCAGGACAGGTAAGTATCTTCTTGTCCCCGGGGAAGGGGGGGTTAGGTTTCGAAACCCACGGGGGGGAGATTAGGGTTAGGCACCCCTTGGGAGGGTTAGGGTTAAGCTGCGGGGAGGGGGGGGGTGTCAGGGTTAGGCACCACCAGGGAAAGGTTAGTGCTAGGCATCCTCCCGGGGAGGCTAGGGTTAAGCACCACTAAGAGAGGGTTGGGGGAGGGGCAGGGGAGGCATAGCGTACTTACCTTCCCTCGTCAGCATTTTCCGTAGTCGGACTTCTGGGGCCGGGATTTGAACCGGTGGCTCTTCAGCCACCGGTATTTTATACCCATCCCTGACTGTCTAACATCTGGTGTCTATCTAGACATTGTTAACCTTTTTACTGTCTATCTATAGTCCGCATACCAGTGCATTGTACAGTAGTGTCATACTAGCACTTTGTGCAGCACATAAACACTGGTCCTTCTTGCTATTAATATACTGGTGCAAATGGTCACTCCAGCCCGATCCCTATAGTAACCTGCTCGATATCGAGCAGGTTGACCAGCATGCACGGGCGATGGGCGATATCGCTATCGCCCATACGTGCCCACGCATCGCTGGTTGATTTGCGGTTGGATGGTACCTTAAAACTGCACAATTTGCACGATAACGATATGATCGATATCGTTATCGTGCAAATCGTGTAGTTAAATCGCCAAGTGTGTTCACACCATAACACTTCCTGCAGGTGAATAAGGAGTCATCATCACCATTACAAGACTCTAACTACTGCGATAGACCTGATTGATAATACAGAGGCATACCAGCAAGTTCTCCTTCTCACTTGCACTGCAGGACGCCACACATCTTTCCACTGTTGTACCGACCAGTCGCAGACTAATAGGAGCCGAGCTCTGAAGCCCATGTGGATACAACATTGAGCATAGGTAGGTTTTCGCTCCTAACTCAAAATTGATTTATCTTCATTTGTAACTGAAACAATCACCTATGCAAACCATTTACTCTAGAACATTAGCATTGGATATTATTGCTACTTATATTTCACATGGTTACACAGTGTACATTACTAGAATTATATACAATACAGCTATATTTTGTACCTACATGTCCTCCTTGCCAAACCCGTCCCTCTCTTTATCCATAAGGTGTACAACCAGGGCCGTAGCTAGGGTAGTGCGGCCGATGCCATCGCATAGGGCACCACAGGTCAGGGGGCGCTGTTTGGGCCTGTCAAATTTCTGTTTATTATCATTCTTGCTTGTAGCTTCCTCTTATTTCATCCCCAGCATCTCCTGGCCTCTCCTATCTCTTCCCTGGCCCTTCCCCATGAAGCCATTCCCCTTTTTCGGGTGCATTATGTCCCTTTGAAAAATGAGGGGGGCGCCAACACTATTTCTGGCACAGGGCACCAAAAAGTCTAGTTATGGCTCTGTGTACAACATTGCCATTAAGATTCAGGCTTACCCGGCCTTCACACACCCTCCAATGTGTAGCTCTGTTAGTACTTCACTCCATGTGCTGGGGGGCAAATCTCTTTTTTTCTGACTTCACTCCATTACCCTGGCACCCACCGGACATCTTGTGCCAGTAAGGGCCCCAGTACTAATCAGCAGTCAGCATAGGTCTGGTTGTCTCTGAGTGGGCCCCAGTAAGTTTTCAGCGAGCCTGATTCCACACAGTGGGCCTGATTCAGAGCCGCTCGTAAGCGGCCGCTCGTTCGCTCCGAGCGATGTTCAGACATCTGCGCATGCGTATGGGTTGTAATGCGCATGCGCCAACCAGTCAGTGCGGTCGGAAATCGTGTGCTCGCAAAATAGCGAATGCCTGCTAATTTGAGTGACAGGATGAGGCGTTTGTGGGTGGTAACAGGGGAAGGTGCTTGAAAACGGGGAGTGGTGATCCGAACGCAGGCGTGCCAAACGGTCAAAACGGGCGTTTTAAGGGTGTGCATAATTAACAAAGCAGCGTCATCGACCAGGTCACTTGGTTGTCTTTTAGCCTGAACTGCTCACATGATTGCGGTAGGAAAATGCTACCACAAGAATAGCGAGCAGTTCATACGCCTTTCGATGTACTCGATTAATCAAATAAATAGTGCAGATGACGTATGATGCGAACGGCCAGGGGGCGTCTTTACAAAATAGCGAGCGCATGTTTCGTTCGCTCGTTCAGACATAGAGGTGTCAACAGACCGCAAAGAGCGAGCGCTCAATTTAAATATCCGGCCACTTTATCTGAACGAGCGAGAGCAAATAGCGTCCGGCTCTGAATCAGGCCCAGTATTTCAGTCCTGTGGTATTTACAGTAAGCTGCGGCTGGTGTCACACTAGGAAACCTCCAGAGGAGGGAGCCCATGTTCACTTTCTGTGCAGGCCCTCCTTTCTCTTGTCAGCGCGGTTGCAGAGTAGGTCTACTGCTCTTGCGCAGGTTTCCGGGGACCATCCAGCCCACGTCATGTTCTCAGTGATATTCTACTGCACATGCTTGCACAGAACTTTGGGTGACTTCTGTGGCACCAAAGCTGGAGATTCAAATATAATGTACTGTATGGGCCCATCCGTACACAAGGGCTTGTGTGCACAGCGTGCCCTGCACCCACCATAGATTCGCCAGTACTGGGAAAAGCTTCCACCAGTACTGCCTGAAATGCTTTGTGCTCGTTACTCTTTTTAAAGGGGGATCCTACACTTTAGCAGTAACCAGAACAAGCTACAGCACTGGTGCTGGTAAGTTTTATTTAGGGAACCCCATTTTATGGGGCATATGTATCAAAGCTCGAAGGGCTCTATTTACTACAATCCACATATTGAATGCAGATTGTAGCGTGATATTACCAAGTGAATTCGCATTGCGAATTCAGGCAATATCACAGGGATTTACTACAAATCCCTTGCAGGGACAGAGCTTGCGATAAAGCTCTGTCCCTGCAAATCCCCTTCGGAGCCTTATCACGGTATTTTCTCAAAAAATACCGTGATTAAGTGCCTGCGCATGCGCCGACCGGTCACCGCTGCTTACCCCCGGCACTAAGCCCCGCCCCCGCGATCACGAACCCCCCCCCCCCGCGACCCCCCTCTCCCTTAATTATACTTACCTGCATGTTCCGGGCCTCCGGTGATGTTCTCCATTCCTCCGGTCAGGTGATCTCCCATACTGCACTGGGGCCCGATCACCTGATGACCGGGCAGCAGTGCACTATGGGAGACCAGCTGACCGGAGGGGAATCATCACCGGAGGCCCGATCACCGGTCCCTGGAGTCAGGTAAGTACATTTTTTTTTTTACTATTTTTTACAGTAATCAGCTTGCGGTCTGTTTAGACCACCCAGCTGATTACTGGGACCGACTCCCGGCTCTGCTCTCCCCATTAGAGCAGAGTAGGAGGCCGGTAACCGGGGGAGACCCTGGATAACGCCACCTCCAGGTGGCGTTATTATCACAGGGCTTTCCGCGATATTTTTTCACTTTTGTTTTTAGTAACTCTGGTCGGATCACATTTCCCATTACAATTATGGGAAATGTGATCTGTTTTACTAAAAATAAGTGATACTTAGGGGTTGGAGTAGAATTTTACGAATTCTACTCCAATTCTACTCCAATAACTATAGGAGATACTAAAATAATGTGAAAAGGGTGTGAAAACACCCTTTTCACTTTATTTTAGTCAAAATAATGTTAATAAATAGAGCCAAGTGAGATAAAATTGTAAGATATATATCACCAACCAATCAGCTTCTAACTTACATTTTGCAGGCTGTGTTTAAGAAATGATAGTTTGGAGCTGATTGGTTGGTGATATATATTTCACAATTTTATCTCACAGCAAGCTTTGATACATATGCCCCAAGTCAGGATCATCAGTCTGTATATTTAAACACCAGTTCTTGGGTAAGGAGAATTGATACACCTGTCCTTCACCATATATCCAAGGGGCATGTACGTGTACCATGATGACCCTACCGTTCTCCTCATGCACAAGCATGCCCTTGTTATGTGTCTACAGGCGTAAGGGTCTACAAGTGCACATTACTAAATGCAGACACATTTCTCTGCGCGTCTAACTCTAAACCAGGCCCATAAAGTAAAACCGAAGTAAAACCATACAGGCTGCCCCAATATTGATCTGTGCACAACACAGAGCATTTAAAGTGCATCATTACCGGGGTCAGTGCCCGTTGCATTAATTTCTCAACACAGGACGCATGGAAACTCTTCTATAGCTACTAAAAGCTTGTCATTGCTTTTCTCTTACTCTGGCGGCAGAGATGTCCTCCCTGACCTTATTCCATTCAAACTTCAGTCCACTGACTTCTCGTTCTAGCACTTACATATACTCTTCTCTATATTTTTATCGAGGACATTTACAGCATCCAGATTACAGTAACACAGCTCTCAGGAATTTCCTTTCTTACATGTTTTTTTTTATTTTTTATTTTATTTCGCAGAGCTGGAAGTTTGGTGCACTGTGAGCCAATCATAAGAGCTCTTGGTGAGCGGAGGCGGACCTCAAGATTGAATGGAGGCTCTTTGCATGTGACGTTGCTAGATTTTTTTTTGTTTATGGAGTTGTGTAAGACATTTAAAATATATGTGTTAGCTGTGTGTATTTTATAATATAAGTATTAGATGCTTGTTTAAACATACATGTTGGCTGTGTCTTTAATTAAATATGGATGTGTTGTTTGTATTAGTTAATACCCATGTCACAAAAGTCTGGCCACCCCTACCCCAAGATACTAATCTACATTTCAATGTAGAGTTTATCTGATGATTTTGTGTGTGTCCTCCTCACAATGTTTAATACAAATTATTATTGTATCTTCCCGACTTCTGTCTGTGTTTTTAGAAGAAGCCATTATATCCTTTAAGATAGATTTGTTTATTTGCGTTGTCTTTGGATAGTAATCAACTATGCTCTGTGTATTGGATTCCCAAGGGCCATGTTGATGAACTAATGTATTTAGAAAAAGTTACAGGGGGGTATATATAGTACTAACCAATGTGCAGTAACGTGAATTATTACATGATGAATGCATGTAATGGGCTACGTGTTTATAAACCATATCTCTCAATGTTAACAATATCTTATGTACTTATCAGATATATATTTTCACTTTATTGATGCTCAGAAAAGTAAACCTGTGGGCATACATTCATTTTCCCCAGATACTATACGTTTTGTTCATGCATATTTTCATTTGATTAAAATCAATGAGAGCACCCAGTGACCAGATACCATGAAAAATAGTACATGACCACTGGCAGACTGGCAAATATAATAGCACCCTTGAGTCTATCAGCAAATAATATTATCAAACATAAACAGCATGTCAATTCTAAATATAATGGGGCCTATTCATCAAACGATAAATGGCTCGGTAACCATGCGGAAACGCTAGTTTCCGCATTTTTAAGTCACCGGGCCATTAATCATTAGGTGTCCGATAGGACCCCCCCCCCCCCCCGGTATTCAGCAAACTCCGGAGTTTGCTGCCGAGAACAAGCGCCATCTTCAGACGGTGCTTGTTCTCGGATCCCCGTTCCTTCCTACAGGAAGGAGTTCTGGGGATGCGAAGAGGGATCCGAGCAGATCCCTCCGCCGCCTCCTCACTCCCTCCCGGCGGCTTTGCGCATGCATGACCCGAGGTCACGCATGTGTTGCCAGGATGACGGGGAGCAGGTAAGTAACGCAGCTACAGAAGTAGCTGCGATACTTTCCACTGGGACAACTGGTTTTCTGAGCAGTTGTCCCCTCACTAGACCTCCGGTGTCACGCTTCCCCCGCTGCGAGTTGGATACTAAAGTATCCCTCACAGCAAGTTCAAAACTTCATCATCGGAGGCCATACGGCCCTCGATGATGAATAGGCCCCAATGTCTCTTTAATACAGCCAAGGTAGAAAACTTGGGTGCACAAAGTAATAAGAACATTATTTTTATGAGCAGTACAGATTACAAGCTAAGTTTTAGCATCGGCCTACATTGGTACTTGCTACTTACACTGTTTCGTCATTCTGGAATTCCAGCTCTCCGTAGGCATCCTCAAAGTCAATGCCTCCTCCTCTTGCTGTGCCTTCTACTGTCCGGTATGGTATGACAACGGTTCCTCTTGCCCCAGAGTTCCTCACCACTCGTATATCCAGGACCCCAACACTCTCGCTGACATGAATTAGTTTCTCCTCAAAAGTAAATATCCCAGCATGATCGTCATCCAGTATGGTCACTGTGGCAATGAGTGGGGAGACCAGGCGTGCTTTGGGGCGTCCTTCCCCTTCTGGTTCAAACATCCCTTCCGCATCTCCCACACTCAAGTTCATCAGTCGCACAAAGAAATGCTCGTCTTCCTCAAAAATGTCATCATCGATTATGCCAATTTTAATTTCTTTTTGGGTCTCCCCTGGTTTAAAAATCAATGTTCCTTCACTGTACTCATAGTCAGAGCCTGCATTGGCCGAGCCATCCTCTGTCTTGTAGTCCACATAGAAGGTGCTCCCTCCATCTCCTCCTTGGCAAGTAACATTGAGAGTCACAAATCCACAATTTTCCAGACACTGGTAGTTACAGGGTTGGAAAAAAATCTTACTGGTATTCTCCTCGCCAGGGTCAGATGTCACTTCCTGCAGGTTAGCCGGCTTTTTGCTGTGGTCAGCTGCGTGTTTTTTCAGCACATTGCCTGCCCCGATCATCATACGTGTGGCTTGGATACGATAGAAGGCTCTGCTCTTTTGCTGGTGCAACAAGGCATAGTAGTTGGCCATTTCTACAAGTTGATCCAACTCCCGCTCCGGGTACTTCTGCTTCAGTTCCTTTAGTATACGGATGACCTCTTTGCGGCTTTCATCAAGTTCCTTGGCTTCAGCGGCTGCTGCTGCAGCATTTTCTTGTATACTTGGGTCTTTAGTTTCTGTGGCCACCACCGCAGCTCCACCCAACTTCCCGTCCATCTCTATGCTTTTGGGAAACTCGCCTTCGGTTTCGATGATGATGCCTCTACGTTTATCTGCTCGGTACCTTTTGTAGACATACTTGTAGAAGAGAAGTCTCTTGTCCGCAACCCATGCGAAGACCACACAGGCTGGGAAAAATAAGAGAGTGACCAATCCTTCCCAGACCTGTACGCGGCCCGGGGAGATAACAGCGAGAATAAGATACAGCCATATGTAAGCAAAGATGCTCCAAGTAGCAGTGACAAAAAAGACTCTTGGGTGCTTTATCTTCCGTGACTCACCATTGGGGATGACATAGACACATATGGCAATAATGACAAACATGTTAAAAGCAGCAGAACCCACAATCGTCCCTGGACCCAGTTCTCCTGCCTGGAAGTTGTGACCACACACTTCGATTACAGAAAGGAGGATCTCTGGAGCAGAAGAACCTAGTGCCATCAATGTGAGATTGGAAACGGTCTCGTTCCAGATGCGCACAGTCGCCACGCTGGTTTCCCCATTTGGTTTGGTCAGTGTAATCTCCTTCTCTTGTGATGTGATTACCTCAATTGATGCCATGAAGCGGTCAGCGATTATAGACACCCCCAGGAAAAGGTAAAGCATGGCCACAAAGTAAACCACAGCCCGAGCCACCTTATCTCCCGTTGATGGATTGTGGGGGCTCCAGACCGGGAGCAGAATGCCGGGCTGACACATGATTTCCACCGAAGCTTTACAGGTTACATTGTCCTTTATTTCTGTTGTGGCGGAAGAGAGAACAAATATTACCAGAAGGATTCCGAATCTCAGTGGGTATGCCATATTTGGTCCGTCAGTGGTGGTGGCCTTAAGCAAGATGGTGGTGGTCTAATGGCAGCTGTGAACAAAGACGCCTGTAAGAAATTAAAAAGAAGTAAAATTACAGTCTATTACTAAGGTAAGATACATTTATATAGCTGATAGTTGCCCGATGAGTGTTTTAATTTTAAAGTTCATTAAATACAATTCCCTTATCTGCCAAATGAAGATCTTTATCAATACCTCTTCTGATTTCTTTCCAAGGATCCATGTCATGGACCTTCTTGATGACTACTAAAAAAAGGTCTTACCAAATTTGCCTTGCTGGTCCACAATAGGGACTTGAAAAAACTGTACCTATTGACTAGCGCTGTAGATAGAGCCTTCACTTTCCTAATAATCATATGTACAGTACACTAACTGTATTTTCCTTTACGTCACATATTTTAATTCCAAATATTTTTAAATTACCCATATAAGGTGTTACACAGTGCTTTTCTTCTATAAAAGTAGTTGCTGGTACTGGGAGAAAAAAACAGGAGCCAATACCTAAAGTTCTGAATCGATACAAAAGATTTATAGTAGTTTAAGTGTGCAGAGACTTATTCATGCCTGGAAGTGTGGATAAGTGTGCAGAGACTTATTCATGCCTGGAAGTGTGGATAAGTGTGCAGAGACTTATTCATGGCTGGAAGTGTGGATAAGTGTGCAGAGACTTATTCATGGCTGGAAGTGTGGATAAGTGTGCAGAGACTTATTCATGGCTGGAAGTGTGGATAAGTGTGCAGAGACTTATTCATGGTTGAAAATGTGGATAAGTGTGCAGAGACTTATTCATGGCTGAAAGTGTGGATAAGTGTGCAGAGACTTATTCATGGTTGAAAATGTGGATAAGTGTGTAGAGACTTATTCATGGCTGGAAGTGTGGATAAGTGTGCAGAGACTTATTCATGGCTGGAAGTGTGGATAAGTGTGCAGAGACTTATTCATGGCTGAAAGTGTGGATAAGTGTGCAGAGACTTATTCATGGTTGAAAATGTGGATAAGTGTGTAGAGACTTATTCATGGCTGAAAGTGTGGATAAGTGTGCAGAGACTTATTCATGGCTGGAAGTGTGGATAAGTGTGCAGAGACTTATTCATGGCTGGAAGTGTGGATAAGTGTGCAGAGACTTATTCATGGCTGGAAGTGTGGATAAGTGTGCAGAGACTTATTCATGGCTGGAAGTGTGGATAAGTGTGCAGAGACTTATTCATGGCTGGAAGTGTGGATAAGTGTGCAGAGACTTATTCATGGCTGGAAGTGTGGATAAGTGTGCAGAGACTTATTCATGGCTGGAAGTGTGGATAAGTGTGCAGAGACTTATTCATGGCTGGAAGTGTGGATAAGTGTGCAGAGACTTATTCATGGCTGGAAGTGTGGATAAGTGTGCAGAGACTTATTCATGGCTGGAAGTGTGGATAAGTGTGCAGAGACTTATTCATGGCTGAATGCATGGATAAGTATGCAGAGACTTATTCATGGCTGGAAGTGTGGATAAGTGTGCAGAGACTTATTCATGGCTGGAAGTGTGGATAAGTGTGCAGAGACTTATTCATGGTTGAAAATGTGGATAAGTGTGCAGAGACTTATTCATGGTTGAAAATGTGGATAAGTGTGCAGAGGCTTATTCATGGCTGAAAGTGTGGATAAGTGTGCAGAGACTTATTCATGGTTGAAAATGTGGATAAGTGTGTAGAGACTTATTCATGGCTGGAAGTGTGGATAAGTGTGCAGAGACTTATTCATGGCTGGAAGTGTGGATAAGCGTGCAGAGACTTATTCATGGCTGGAAGTGTGGATAAGTGTGCAGAGACTTATTCATGGCTGGAAGTGTGGATAAGTGTGCAGAGACTTATTCATGGCTGGAAGTGTGGATAAGTGTGCAGAGACTTATTCATGGCTGGAAGTGTGGATAAGTGTGCAGAGACTTATTCATGGCTGGAAGTGTGGATAAGTGTGCAGAGACTTATTCATGGCTGGAAGTGTGGATAAGTGTGCAGAGACTTATTCATGGCTGGAAGTGTGGATAAGTGTGCAGAGACTTATTCATGGCTGGAAGTGTGGATAAGTGTGCAGAGACTTATTCATGGCTGAATGCATGGATAAGTATGCAGAGACTTATTCATGGCTGGAAGTGTGGATAAGTGTGCAGAGACTTATTCATGGCTGGAAGTGTGGATAAGTGTGCAGAGACTTATTCATGGTTGAAAATGTGGATAAGTGTGCAGAGACTTATTCATGGTTGAAAATGTGGATAAGTGTGCAGAGGCTTATTCATGGCTGAAAGTGTGGATAAGTGTGCAGAGACTTATTCATGGTTGAAAATGTGGATAAGTGTGTAGAGACTTATTCATGGCTGGAAGTGTGGATAAGTGTGCAGAGACTTATTCATGGCTGGAAGTGTGGATAAGTGTGCAGAGACTTATTCATGCCTGGAAGTGTGGATAAGTGTGCAGAGACTTATTCATGGCTGGAAGTGTGGATAAGTGTGCAGAGACTTATTCATGGCTGGAAGTGTGGATAAGTGTGCAGAGACTTATTCATGGCTGGAAGTGTGGATAAGTGTGCAGAGACTTATTCATGGTTGAAAATGTGGATAAGTGTGCAGAGACTTATTCATGGCTGAAAGTGTGGATAAGTGTGCAGAGACTTATTCATGGTTGAAAATGTGGATAAGTGTGTAGAGACTTATTCATGGCTGGAAGTGTGGATAAGTGTGCAGAGACTTATTCATGGCTGGAAGTGTGGATAAGTGTGCAGAGACTTATTCATGGCTGAAAGTGTGGATAAGTGTGCAGAGACTTATTCATGGTTGAAAATGTGGATAAGTGTGTAGAGACTTATTCATGGCTGAAAGTGTGGATAAGTGTGCAGAGACTTATTCATGGCTGGAAGTGTGGATAAGTGTGCAGAGACTTATTCATGGCTGGAAGTGTGGATAAGTGTGCAGAGACTTATTCATGGCTGGAAGTGTGGATAAGTGTGCAGAGACTTATTCATGGCTGGAAGTGTGGATAAGTGTGCAGAGACTTATTCATGGCTGGAAGTGTGGATAAGTGTGCAGAGACTTATTCATGGCTGGAAGTGTGGATAAGTGTGCAGAGACTTATTCATGGCTGGAAGTGTGGATAAGTGTGCAGAGACTTATTCATGGCTGGAAGTGTGGATAAGTGTGCAGAGACTTATTCATGGCTGGAAGTGTGGATAAGTGTGCAGAGACTTATTCATGGCTGGAAGTGTGGATAAGTGTGCAGAGACTTATTCATGGCTGAATGCATGGATAAGTATGCAGAGACTTATTCATGGCTGGAAGTGTGGATAAGTGTGCAGAGACTTATTCATGGCTGGAAGTGTGGATAAGTGTGCAGAGACTTATTCATGGTTGAAAATGTGGATAAGTGTGCAGAGACTTATTCATGGTTGAAAATGTGGATAAGTGTGCAGAGGCTTATTCATGGCTGAAAGTGTGGATAAGTGTGCAGAGACTTATTCATGGTTGAAAATGTGGATAAGTGTGTAGAGACTTATTCATGGCTGGAAGTGTGGATAAGTGTGCAGAGACTTATTCATGGCTGGAAGTGTGGATAAGCGTGCAGAGACTTATTCATGGCTGGAAGTGTGGATAAGTGTGCAGAGACTTATTCATGGCTGGAAGTGTGGATAAGTGTGCAGAGACTTATTCATGGCTGGAAGTGTGGATAAGTGTGCAGAGACTTATTCATGGCTGGAAGTGTGGATAAGTGTGCAGAGACTTATTCATGGCTGGAAGTGTGGATAAGTGTGCAGAGACTTATTCATGGCTGGAAGTGTGGATAAGTGTGCAGAGACTTATTCATGGCTGGAAGTGTGGATAAGTGTGCAGAGACTTATTCATGGCTGGAAGTGTGGATAAGTGTGCAGAGACTTATTCATGGCTGAATGCATGGATAAGTATGCAGAGACTTATTCATGGCTGGAAGTGTGGATAAGTGTGCAGAGACTTATTCATGGCTGGAAGTGTGGATAAGTGTGCAGAGACTTATTCATGGTTGAAAATGTGGATAAGTGTGCAGAGACTTATTCATGGTTGAAAATGTGGATAAGTGTGCAGAGGCTTATTCATGGCTGAAAGTGTGGATAAGTGTGCAGAGACTTATTCATGGTTGAAAATGTGGATAAGTGTGTAGAGACTTATTCATGGCTGGAAGTGTGGATAAGTGTGCAGAGACTTATTCATGGCTGGAAGTGTGGATAAGTGTGCAGAGACTTATTCATGGCTGGAAGTGTGGATAAGTGTGCAGAGACTTATTCATGGCTGGAAGTGTGGATAAGTGTGCAGAGACTTATTCATGGCTGGAAGTGTGGATAAGTGTGCAGAGACTTATTCATGGCTGGAAGTGTGGATAAGTGTGCAGAGACTTATTCATGGCTGGAAGTGTGGATAAGTGTGCAGAGACTTATTCATGGCTGGAAGTGTGGATAAGTGTGCAGAGACTTATTCATGGCTGGAAGTGTGGATAAGTGTGCAGAGACTTATTCATGGTTGAAAATGTGGATAAGTGTGCAGAGGCTTATTCATGGCTGAAAGTGTGGATAAGTGTGCAGAGACTTATTCATGGTTGAAAATGTGGATAAGTGTGCAGAGACTTATTCATGGCTGGAAGTGTGGATAAGTGTGCAGAGACTTATTCATGGCTGAAAGGATAGATACGTGTGCAGAGACTTATTCATGGCTGGAAGTGTGGATAAGTGTGCAGAGGCTTATTCATGGCTGGAAGTGTGGATAAGTGTGCAGAGACTTATTCATGGCTGGAAGTGTGGATAAGTGTGCAGAGACTTATTCATGGCTGAAAGTGTGGATAAGTGTGCAGAGACTTATTCATGGTTGAAAATGTGGATAAGTGTGCAGAGGCTTATTCATGGCTGAAAGTGTGGATAAGTGTGCAGAGACTTATTCATGGTTGAAAATGTGGATAAGTGTGCAGAGACTTATTCATGGCTGGAAGTGTGGATAAGTGTGCAGAGACTTATTCATGGCTGGAAGTGTGGATAAGTGTGCAGAGACTTATTCATGGCTGGAAGTGTGGATAACTGTGCAGAGACTTATTCATGGCTGGAAGTGTGGATAAGTGTGCAGAGACTTATTCATGGCTGGAAGTGTGGATAAGTGTGCAGAGACTTATTCATGGTTGAAAATGTGGATAAGTGTGCAGAGGCTTATTCATGGCTGAAAGTGTGGATAAGTGTGCAGAGACTTATTCATGGTTGAAAATGTGGATAAGTGTGCAGAGACTTATTCATGGCTGGAAGTGTGGATAAGTGTGCAGAGACTTATTCATGGCTGAAAGGATAGATACGTGTGCAGAGACTTATTCATGGCTGGAAGTGTGGATAAGTGTGCAGAGGCTTATTCATGGCTGGAAGTGTGGATAAGTGTGCAGAGACTTATTCATGGCTGAAGTGTGGATAAGTGTGCAGAGACTTATTCATGGCTGAAAGTGTGGATAAGTGTGCAGAGACTTATTCATGGTTGAAAATGTGGATAAGTGTGCAGAGGCTTATTCATGGCTGAAAGTGTGGATAAGTGTGCAGAGACTTATTCATGGTTGAAAATGTGGATAAGTGTGCAGAGACTTATTCATGGCTGGAAGTGTGGATAAGTGTGCAGAGACTTATTCATGGCTGAAAGTGTGGATAAGTGTGCAGAGACTTATTCATGGCTGAATGCATGGATAAGTGTGCAGAGACTTATTCATTGCTGGAAGTGTGGATAAGTGTGCAGAGACTTATTCATGGCTGGAAGTGTGGATAAGTGTGCAGAGACTTATTCATGGCTGAAAGGGTGAAGTGTGCAGAGACTTATTCATGGCTGAAAGTGTGGATAAGTGTGCAGAGACTTATTCATGGCTGAATGCATGGATAAGTGTGCAGAGACTTATTCATGGCTGGAAGTGTGGATAAGTGTGCAGAGACTTATTCATGGCTGGAAGTGTGGACAAGTGTGCAGAGACTTATTCATGGCTGGAAGTGTGGATAAGTGTGCAGAGACTTATTCATGGCTGAATGCATGGATAAGTGTGCAGAGACTTATTCATGGCTGAAAGTGTGGATAAGTGTGCAGAGACTTATTCATGGCTGAAAGTGTGGATAAGTGTGCAGAGACTTATTCATGGCTGAAAGTGTGGATAAGTGTGCAGAGACTTATTCATGGCTGAAAGTGTGGATAAGTGTGCAGAGACTTATTCATGGTTGAATGCATGGATAAGTGTGCAGAGACTTATTCATGGCTGGAAGTGTGGATAAGTGTGCAGAGATTTATTCATGGCTGGAAGTGTGGACAAGTGTGCAGAGACTTATTCATGGCTGGAAGTGTGGATAAGTGTGCAGAGACTTATTCATGGCTGAATGCATGGATAAGTGTGCAGAGACTTATTCATGGCTGAAAGTGTGGATAAGTGTTCAGAGACTTATTCATGGCAAAATTTCCCTTATTGATTCCTGTTTCAGAAACTAGTTACATAAATTAAATATTAGAAAAAAAAAAAGGTGTCGGTACTTTGAAATCCTGGATTCCGCCACAAAAAAAAGAAAAGCACTGGAGGTAGATAAGATGAGAGGACTTGGAATAAGGGGAAAAGCATGTACAGAGATGGAGGTCTGGTTGAAGGATATAAAGCATACATATAAATGGAATATATCAGGACTGGGCTAAAGTTACCAGTGGGATCAGTATTGGGGCAAGTTCTTTTCAGCGTTTTTATGAATAACCTTGTAGGTGTCCTAGAAAGTGAGATGTCCTCTTGCTGATGACACTAAGAGGATATACGAAAAACGGTCAGGACAGTAACGCAGATGAAAGCAAATGTATGTAATCGTCGGGTTATGGTCTTACTGTGGGAATGACTATGACAAATTATACATTGAATGGAATTTTTGGTGGTTTGACTGCATTTTGCCCTTAGTACATCCCTCCCAGGGTCTCAGCGATGGGCCCCAACGCTCAGCAGAGCAGTCCCAATAGGTTTCTATGAGGACTATGATGTAAAACGCTCTGAAAATATGCCCAAAACTTTAGCCTATATTCGTGTGGTCTAATGATCTAGGGATGATGTGTGCATCCTCTTACTGTATTTTATGCATTTCAGGATTTAATTAGCTGTTGCAGCCACTGCCTGGCACTGGTGCGGACTCAGAGGTGCACGCAATCCGTACACAATGCCGATGCATAAGCAGTCCAGCTTGAACATTGCCACTGTTCATATGTTCCGGAATACGATACATTCCCGAAGCTTGGACCCGGTGGGTAACGCCATCTTTAAATGGTGTTTCCAAATAGAAACTTATGGGCTTCTATTGGCATTTCTTCTGAGAGGGATCCAATCGGATCCCTCCCAGCACCCCCAACTGGGCATGCATCATTCTGCGCATGCACAGAAGGACGAAAGATTGACTTCTGGGTCATAAACCCGGGAGTCTATCGCAAAGGACAGCTGTAATGTACCCAAGTGGCGGAATGTACGGCATCGCAGAGGCGATCCTTAGTACATCCCACCCCCTGTATCTTACAATATGATCACTGCTTGTACTGACATTTTCTGAGACTAGGCGGCAGTTAAAAATATAATGGAGGTTTGATTAGAACTGAGGGCACAAAAACTTCTAGGCAGGGATAGAGGGGTCAATAAAGTTAGCGGTGTGTTTTTGGTTGCATTTGACAGCGGGTTGACTACTTTGATAAGCTGAGAGGTTTTAGGGGGCGTGTTAGGTGAGAGGGTGTGGGGAAGCTATATATGTACTTATGCCTCTTTAAATTTGATCTTCCCCCTCCCCCTACCCAGAGCTGGCCCTAGCCAAATTAGTGCCCTAGGCAAGATTTTGGGTGGTGCTCCCCACCACTGGTGGAATTCTGAAAAGGGGTGTGGTCACACAGAAGACCATACTTTACTACATTCATTTCCCTCCTTCCGGGAGGAAGCTGAATCACATCATCGTGCCCCCCCACGCTGCGGGGGTTTCTGGTAGGTAGTCGGGGGAAAAGGTAGCAGCCGGGAGGCTTGCCTGCCTTTACGGGGGGTCGGGAGCGGCACCCGATATTCAGGAGGCTCCCGACCAAATCGAGAGGGTAGGCGTGGTCTCACTGTGCTGTGGCCCCTTCCAGCATTGTGCTGTGCTCCCAGCACCCCTCTCCCAACACAGCACAGATCACAGCACCCCTCACCCAGCACAGCACCCCTCTCCCAACACAGCACAGATCACAGCACCCCTCACCCAGCACAGCACCCCTCTCCCAGCACAGCACAGATCACAGCACCCCTCACCCAACACAGCACAGATCACAGCACCCCTCACCCAGCACAGCACCCCTCTCCCAGCACAGCACATATCACATCACCCATCAGCCCTCACCTAGCACAGCACCCTTCACCCCTCTCCCAGCACAGCTCACAGCACTCATCACAGCACATCACCCACCACCCCTCTCCTAGCACAGCACCCTTCACCCCTCTCCCAGTACAGCATCCTTCACCCCTCTCCCAGCACAGCACCCTTCACCCCTCTTTCAGCACAGCTCACAGCACATCACCCACCACCCCTCTCCAAGCCCAGCACCACTTTTCCAGCACAGCACCGATTACCCCAGCCCTCACCCTACACAGCATTGTGTTAGCACCCCTCACCTGACCTCACCTGCCCTAGGCGGGCTTGGATGCCCCTGGGCATTCCAAATGCCCTAGGCATTTGCTTAGCTTGCCTAGGCCCTGCTCTGCCCCCCCCCCCCTATTGTGTCTTGTGTCGGCTTTATTTCATAGCAGGGAAAGACCGCCAATAGTGAAGCGTCCATCTTGCGGCAGTGTGAGCGGTGCACACCCCTTCAATGCACTGGTTAGGCTGATTTCACCCTACTGGGGGTCAGCGGCACCTCTCAACCAAGCGGGCCTGAATAGTGCATTGACATGGGTGTCAGATACCGCATCACTAACTTAGAAAGGCCCTTGCAAGGTTTAATATCACCCTTTCCCCATCATATTGGGATAGTTGGCCCTCGTGAGTTGTGATACAGCTGGCAATTTATTTTGAACAGCATATTATAGTCTTGTGTGTATATATTAGTTAAATATAGGTTAAGTTTATGGGGTATATCTTTCATCTGACGATAGAAAGTTTATGAATCCGCTGGTAGCCAAGTGGCACAGCAGTCCAGGTAGTGTACAACACGAAGCCCACCACTGTTGGCAACCTGGTGCTTCCCTTTTCCACAGTGCTCAGAAAGTAGCAGCCTGCAGTGGTTTTAGAAATATTATCCCAGAGAAGTGATCCTTAACTGACTGCTATGTGGTTCCCTAAATCCACTAACTGCCCGGTACCCAAGTCCACCAAATCCAAACTCTCTCTCCTTGCAAGTGTCAGTGATGATTGCCCCCGTGTTGGCGGTGTCACTGGTGCTTTACTAAAGCCAGTGGGTAGCCACCCTTGTGCCAAATCTTTTTTTGCACTGTGATGCTCTGCAGCTGACTGTACGCAAATAATCAGCCCCAATGTGGGAGTAATTACGTCAGCCTACCCTTCAGCTGTGCATCAGCCCATAATATATACACGCTGATTTTTTTAAAAGTTAAGTTGTAAATGTAATAATCATAGTTTAGTGTAAAAACTTCTAAATTCAAAACTAAAATGCTAAATAAACGGGCAGCCAGACACCACTGTAAATGGCGCAATATTGTTCATTTACAGTAAGTAGTGATTTATTCCTCTGATAAGTGTGGAAAATGTGACATATAAGTGTTGCCTGACAAAGGGCAACGTTGTTTGTTTATTTTACATGTTACTTTTTAGTTAGGCCGCCTCTCTGCCACCTTGCGCTGTGCCGAGCCTTTGTTTGCCGCTGTCTCGGGAGACATGTCAAACAGGGACAGACTTAACGTCTACGCTATTTATACACCTCCAACCCCTGGGAGAGCCCTGAGCCGCACTCCTCTCCCTGTGTACCAGCTGGAGACGTACAGGAATCCAGGGGCCAGGTGCTGCAGCTTTCATATCATTAAACAAGGGCAGCCCCTGGGAGTCTCTTGGTCTGACAGTGCACGTGGATTAGCTCTGCAGAAATGTTGCCCAACTGGAGAGTCAGTTTAGATCCTATTGCAGAACTGGGGCTGAGAACGCAAATTTGGGCTTAATCTGACAGGTGGGCTGACAGGTCGTTCCTCTTTACATTTCTCAGGTTTACCGAAACGTATAAATTTGTCATTGATGAATTGATTTGAATTATGACACAAGTAATAGTGTAAATCCTTCCCCAACAGTCCATTCCTAGTTTTCTGCAAGATAAGAGCCATTTTATGTCTCCAACTGGATGGGCTGAGCAGTCTTGCTTCTTATTCCTTAGCCACCAGCAGGGCCGGACTGGGACTAAAAATAGGCCCTGGGATTTAAAGCACACATACCCACCTCGCGTCAGCATTTGGTTCCTGGTACAGACTCCTCCCACTTCCTAGTCTATGCTCTTACAAATATAATTAATATTAGAGCAACATACAAGTGTACATTATTCTCTGTATTAAAATACACACCTTACAGAGCTCATCCTGCAGGGGATTTGGTTGGTTCTGTTAGGTAAAGCTGGCACTTCATTGGTGGAGGTCACACACAAAGAAAAGGGAAGGCATTTTCCCAATTGACCAAGACCTAGCTTAGCAGTTATAGAGAATTCACTGTAGGATTTTTTGAGGGCAGGGGTGCTGAACACAGAGGACACATCTGTGCACACCAAAGAAGAGCCGTAACTACACATTTTTGTGCCCCGTGTACATAAAGAGCATTGGTGCCCCCATTAAAAATTGAGGCACAGAGAGTGCGTGCCGAAGGCGCTCGCCGAAAAGTACACAGGTGTGGTCTCGCTGTGAAGGGGCGTGACCACACAATAGTACCCCCAATGTAAATTATGCCACACAGTAGTGCCCCTTAGTCAAATTACACAGCACAGTAGTGCCCCTTCAGCACATTACACCTCACAGTAGTGCCCCATTGCCACATTACACCACACAGTAGTGCCCCATTGTCACATTACACTGCACAGTAGTATCCCTTATTCACGTTACACCACACAGTAGTGCCCCTTATTCAAATTACATCACACAGTAGAGCCCATTCACATTATACCTCATAGTAATACTCCTTATACACATTATGCCACACAGCAGTAGTGCCCCTTATACATTATGCCACACAGTATGCCATTATACATTATGCCACACAGCAATGTTCCTTACACATTATGCCACACTCAGTAATGCCCCTTATAACACATTATGCAGAGAAAACGCTTTATTCAGTATTCGCATACATGCCCTCTCGTTGGCCTGTCACTTGGGTGGGACTGCTTGCTCTTGGAGGAGCAGGGAGGCTGCTTCCGGTCTGGGTGCTGCTGGCTGCCCGCTTCCTATAGCTGCCGCAAGTCTCCACATTACCATGTCTGCCAGTGCCTGGGCATGATGCCGTCCGCACAGGGAGAGCTGTTAGACTATGTCTTTGGCTCCTCCCACCAGTGTTTCACCCAGTACATGGCTGCGCAACGTGACATAATGACATCACAATGCAGACACGTCTTACAGAAACTCTGCTCGCTGAGAGAGGAGAATTAAAAAGTAGGCAAGTATGGGCTATGCTCTCTGTCTTGTCATTGTTGAGCTGCCATAAAAAGAGTCCTAACTAGACATTTTTGCTCACATATATATATATATATATATACACACACACATAGATATATATATATATATACACACACGCACACACTTATATGTGTATATACACACACATATATATATATATATACATGCATATATATATATATATATATATATATATATAGCCATCAGCTTGACACTCCCAAAACCACGTTCTATACACCGGTGCCCTCTGGTCACGATTGCTATCAGCTTAGAAGAGCACAAAAACACGAATATCGGCACTGGAAATAGTGTATTACATATATATATATATATATAAACAAACTTTAGAGTGCTCCGTTGCCTTCCTCCAGAGTCTTAATCGTACACTTTTTTTCTCTATGTTTCAGGGGACACAACAGCCCCTTTCGCCAGTAGAATGGGGCTGTGTCCCCTGAAACATACAGAAATAAAGTTTACCATTAAGAAGACTCCGAGTGCTGCCTGCATCCTTTGGGATCGTGTGTATGTGTATGTATATATATATACAGTATATATAGCCGGAGCTATAGAGGGCACTTCTGTGTGCGCGCCGAAAAAGGGACATGGCCATTGAAAAGTGGGCATGTCTATAAGACGCGTCCCCTTTTCGTCATTCTTGGGCCCGGCGTCTATTCTCTGGCGGTGACTGGGTCACCGTACATTTCCCCACCCGCGGGACACTGCGACCCGCGGGTGAAGACGGCACCCGCAGGCTCAGAGGGCAGGGTGCTTTTTGCCCAAATTCTGGAGGGCCGTGCCCCGCTAAGAGGGAATAGCCTAGAGGGAATGCTATATATATTGTGATAGGATCACTGGTAAAGTGGTCTGTGGCAGGTACATTTCTCCCAGATTCATGTCTTTTGTGTTTTAAACCCCCAGGAGAAAGTCTGCAGTGTAGCAGGCTTGAGTTTCGGCTTTTTGAAAAGCCGGTTTGGGACCTGGGGGTTGTGGGTGAGAGGAGAGGGAGGGCTCCACCCACGGCCACTCCAGGTTTTGGTTCTCGCAGCCTGGTAACAGGCTTGTTAATTTTTCACCTGAGAGTGGCCAATATAAGCCTAGTGTGTTTAGGGCTGATTGTCTCACCTGGGAGAGCAGACAGGGAGTTTGCTCAGAGACACTTGGATACCTAACTGTGAGTGTTGTGCTGTCATTTGTTGCTGGCGAGGGCATTAGGCCCTGCCAGGTTCTGGTAGTGAGGGAACTACCTGTGAAGTTAGTGCCCCGACAGGGCTAGGATTTATATTTATGTTTTCTTTATGTTTCTGACATTGTACAATAAAGACTGGCGCCGACCAGCTTGTACTTGCATCCAGACTGGTGTGCTGCTTCCCTGCTGCTGTGTGTGTGTGTAAGGAAGGAGTCCTCTACCCAGGAGAGGGACCCCCTAACCTAACTGTGTCACAATATATATATATATATATATATATACACACATATATATACAAACTATATATATATATATATATATATATTATATATATATATAAACTTTAATATATACACACACAAACACATATATATATATATAATATATATAGTGTATAGACAATTCAATTGAGCGGCACTCCAATTAATAAAATAACAAATGTCTCTGGTGCCCTCCGTTTAAGACCAACTCCTGTAGGTCCAATACATATATCAAAGTCGGCGGCACTCAGGTAAATATAGCAATCACAGCACAAGTAATAAATCGTCAACGTTTCGGAGACATTTAATGTTACATCATCAAGGTCAAACCTATTTGTTTGACCTTGATGATGGGACATGAAATGGCTCTGAAACGTTAGTGATTGCTTTATTTGCCTGAGTGCCGCCGACTTGGATATATATATATATATTACACTAACACTATTACACCAACTATACATCCTACACACCAGCACAAACATGCACAGTACACCTAGAATCACACTTCGTTTTTGATGGAGCTGATGCAGCAGGTTGCAGATGGTGATGGGGCAGGCACCTTGCACCATTAGACCCCGCCCCCTCAAGGCATACTGCCGCGTTTCGCGGCAATCTAAGAAGAGGCAGGGGTCAGGACAATTCACAGATGCATGCAGACAGGGTTATATATCGGGCGCAGGGGGGATTATTGCTACTGCTCTGGCCGCCGCAGGAGTGCTCTATGACTCCGCCCAATGGGCGGTTCTAAAGGGATACCTGGCCAACGGCGCAGCTGGATGGATCTGACTGATGGCCGGGCCCAGCCACTCTGATTGCCTTATAAACACAATGGGAGTGAGTGACTGGAAACAGTGGAAAGCACTTAGCCCCTGCCGCTGAGCAGAGCATCGGACGGCATATTATCTGCTCAGCTGGTCTCCTCCACAGACCGGCCCATCTGGTCATCGGCCCTTCTGGCATTTCCCAGATCTGCCCGATGGCCAGTCCGGCCCTGACCACCAGTGACGTACGGTGAGGTAAATGGCTGGGGAGGCCCTGGCTGGTATAAGAGCCAGATTTACACATACGTATATCAACCTGAGGGTACATGTGGGCATTATACAAAGGTGCAGCAGTAAATAGTGCTGGAAATTTGGTGTGTTTTGATCAGGGATGTGCAGAAAAGGTAGACAGGGGAGGCAGTGCCTCACCTGTCATACACTTTTTACTCCAGAGTTTTGACTATAAAAATGATTAGAATAATACAAAGAAGATATTTATAATATTCTTAGAATTTTTATAATCAAAACTCCGAAGTATACCTAAGTATGACAGGAAAGGCTCTGCCTCACCTTACCGCACATCACTGTAACCACTTAACTGATGATTTTTTTCCAGCAAAGCCGGTAAGAAATTGCCGGGTCCGCAGGAGAGTCTGGGGAGTCAGAGGAGATCCATTTTGCACATGTGTAGAACAAATTTGCTCTTCAAAAACAGCGGGGTGGTGTGCTCGTACCTTCTTGGCTGAAGCACAGCTGGATGCGTTCACGTCCCATGTGCAAGTTTAAAGAACTCTGGGCCTGATTCAGATCCGGTCGCAAGCGCTGAGCGCTCGCAACCGGGTCGATGGTGGCCCACAGCGCATGCGCACGACGGAGCCGGCTCTGTCATGCGCATGCGCGAGACCCGGCTAGCGACGGGCACTCCGTCGCTCCGGGTCTCGCACCAAAGGGGGCGAGCTGTCGATGTTGAGTGACAGCTCGCCCCGTTTGGTGGGCGGGCCGGGGGAGTGGCTGCCCAAACGGAGGCGTTCCCATGAGAACGCCTGCCGTTTGGGGGCGGCCCCACTGACATCACAAGTGATGTCAGTGGAGAGTTTCCGGCTCTGTTAGAGCCGAAAGCTCTCTGGGGCTTGCGATGGGCGAGCCCCTACCACAAGGGTCTCGTCGCAAGCCCGATGATCGCGATGGTCTTGACCATCGCGACCATCATCCTGGCCGCTCGCAATAGCTGTGGGTGGTCACCCACAGCAATGCGAGCGGCCAAGAGGCCACTCCAAAAAAAAAAAAAAGGCCGGACCTGATTCAGAGTGAGCACTCTGTCAGAGCGAGCGGCTCTGAATCAGGCCCTCTGTTTGTATAGGACCTTTTTTAGAATTAGACATATCTCCATTTGCTCCTCTGCCCATATGCTTAACTTGCAACCATTTCAGTTGACCATATTTAATAATTATGGACCCTTGCCCCCCCTCAAAAAAGTGGATCAGGGTGTTCATCATGGCCCTTGGAGGAATGTCTGATTTTGACTTGCAGATGCATCGTTTATGCCTGGCACAAGTTCCTGAGCCGATGATGATGGTTGTATTCTTGTGCCTTTACGTATCTGTACATTAGATTTAAAGTAAATAATCTTAAATTACTTGCACCTCAGAATTCAGCCTCATATGTATTTTTATGTCTAACTGTAAAACAAGCCCAAGTGCCTATGCAAATTGAATGGCTAGGAACAACCGGATCTGCTCAGCAGAATGACACAATGGCGCTCCTCTCTCTCACCCTCCATCATGCGTTAGTCCATGACAAGATAAAACTAACATTTTGAAGCTGTAGAAACCGCTGTCAGCAGAGGGGAGACAGATCTGGCCGCCTCCTGGTGGGGGCGTTGAGGGCGCAAAATGCTACGGCCTCCATTCACAAGATTGGGGGACTCAGGGGGATATAGCACATCACCGAGAATATAGCAAAGGCTATCAATCTCTAGTACACTAAATTATACATCACAACACAATGGAACTGATGATCAGATAGTCTCCTTAAGAGGCAACAAACAGCCACCAACTTGGAAAAATGGAGCTTACTCAAAATTTTAGACAAAGGAAAAGAGACCTCGATGATGGACTTAGAGGAGGTGATTTTGTACTCCCCATTAGGTAGGAGCACAGAACCCTGACAGGTTCTCTATTTATCAACAGGCCTCCGGTGAAATACATCCTGTGCATGCGCAGTCCTTCCACCATCAGATCCACGTAGTTTCCAACCCTAATAACTATGATTCTTTTATCTATATTTATCATTTTACTGTATTCACAGGATGGACTGCAGTTTCATCTCCAGAGTTCTGGAACATATGTGACTGGGTTCTTTCTGTCGACAAATCTCTGCACTCTGTTAAAATCCTACAGAATTAATATACATGTTTCTTTATCAGATCCCCTTCCACATTAGAAATGGACCATGACAAGAGTGTTCTACCCCCTTGATCATTGTACTCTGCATGGAGGCACTGGAGAGATAAATAAGGAAAAATCCTGATATTTCTGCAATACAAACTGATATCTTAACTTGCTGCTACATACTCCTTCCTCCCTGCCTACCCCATGTGTGTCACATCTGTTTGTCTGTCCCTCCCCTTTAGAATGTAAGCTCTTATGAGCAGGGCCCTCTACCCTCTTGTGCTTCTCCTTACTCTACTTTCATCTACTTCTTACTCTCTACTAGGGCACCTAACACTTTGTTGCTTGCATTGTTGCTTATCTGGGTGTTATGGTCACAAATGTAGCAATGTATATTATCCATGTCGTGTATTGTATTGTACTGTACTGTAAGTCACTGTAAATCAACCTATTTGTTTATGTACTGTGTAAGGCGCTGCGGAACACTTGTGGCGCCATATAAATAAATGATGATAATAATAATAATAATAATAATAAATACTAATTGTCCTGTCATATCCCTGCCAAATTTGACTGAGCCTTGAGTCTTCTGTTAAATTTAAAAATAAATTATTTGACGTCACCTGCATAGAACTTCTTGGTTCCTCCGAAGGTATCATCGGGTATCCAGTTTGTTTTGCCCTTTGCTAGGCACTCTTCCCCCATTAAGACCAATTTTGAACCAATTCCGCCAAAACTTGAGCCTAATCTGTACTGGCAAATATGCGGTTTCTCCTGGCTAGGGAGGATTAATATTATAAAGATGAACACCCTTCCCAAAATTCTGTAGGCTACCTACTTTACTGATGGACTTCCCTATGAAATTTTTCACAAACTTACAAAAGTTTGCCATCAGCTTTGGGGGGATGGAAACCAATGTTTAAAAAAGACATCCTATATAGAGAGGAATATATGGGAGGACTTCAGTGGCCTTTGTTTACGAAATATTACCAAGCAAATTTGCTTACAAGTGTATTAAAGGGGCGTATGATTCAGCTCCCAGCAAATATTTGTCTAGACAACAATTGGTCCCACTCTCAACATCTGGGATAAACTTAGGTTCTTAGGCTACATTTTCTCTCCTCTTAGTCCTCTGATACATATGGGGTCTATTTACTAAGCCTTGGATGGAGATAAAGTGGACGGAGATAAAGTACCAGCCAATCAACTCCTAAATGTCATTTTTCAAGCACAGCCTGTGACATGGCAGTTAAGAGCTGATTGGCTGTATTTTAACTCCATCCAAGGCTTAGTAAATAGACCCCACATCTTGAATTTCATCCAGGAGCGTTGAGAGCTTGGCCCAAAATAGATTCTGAGGAGCTCTGGTGAGATGTGCCTATTTTGGGGCCTTCAGGAAAGGTTTTTCCTTCCATCTTTTGAATTCTGAATATACTTACAAATCAGACGCTATCCTTTCCCAAAGCGTCTGAGCTTGTGTGAAACTCTCAGAAGAGCTTTTCTATACTCCGCTGCCTCCGAAGCATTCTAGATCTAAGACAGGTTACTCACTGTGACCCAACGACACAATGTATCTAAAATTCACTGATGTCTGTGAACGTGCTTTAATGTTTGGGAAAAACTGAAAGGAAACATTGGCTAATTGCTGGAAACAGCATGCGGCCGGCAGTTCAAATCCTGACAGCGTAAGCCCGGCAGTGAAGATCCCGACAGGTGAGTATTTTTACTATTTACCAACCTAACCTCCCCCTCTAACCCTCCCTTAGGGGTGCCTAACCCTAACCTCCTCCTCAAGTGCCTAACCCCCCTCTAAGTACCTAAACCTAACCCCCCCCTTCCCTGCAGCCTAACCTTCCTCCCCCCTGCGCCCGGCTTACCTTCGATCGGTAAGCCGGGTGTCGGGCTCCCGGCATAGGTCTAATAACAGGCATTGGGATTTCGATACCTGTCATTAGGCACTTGCCGGGATTAAACAGTCGGGGTGCCGACGGTCAGCATTTAGACCTACTGCATACCTAGTTGCTCACTGGAGCAGTCTCTCAGTTGAAAAGATGCAATCCCAATTTTCCTTGTTGAGGAGAATAATACAGCATAAAAAATGCATAGCCATCATCAAGATTCTATAACTGGGATCACTTGACATTAAGGATGTTTTTAAAAATAAACTGCGAAAATGTGCAGAACATTAATCTGTTAAATGTACTTATAAATGTATGCAAAAGTTTCATGCAAGCAAAGGCTATTGTTTTTAGTGAGGAAGTTCCTGCCAGGGAAACTGGACAGATCTCGATTTGACTCGGTATACGTACAAATATTTGTGCACCATTCTGGGCTTTATTTCCTAATCAATCCTTACATAAATGAGCGTGGAAACCAAGCAGGGCGCAATTTCTAGAGCTGAGGATACATTAAGATGCGATTTAACTCACAATGCATGAGTCAACCTGGCTGGGATATTAGAAGTATACGACTGAGAGTAAAGAGAATGAGCACAGAGATATAAGCATAAAGCCAGCTAAGATTATGGCTTTAGTTCTTGCATCAGTAACTAAAAAAAAATAATATGCAAATGGCACCACTGATGGGACTCGTACAGAGACGCCGACTGGCCGTAGTGCTAATACGCTGCTTTTTGTATCAAGTCGCACCTTTGAACACCACACAAGCCTTTTGGAGGTGCAGAACGTCCATTTGAACATGGCCCCCCCGAAATCAGTGCAACTACGACATGCCCGTGTCTGGCTAGCCACCCGCCTGTCGCTACGTAGGAATGCCCACTGAAATTGCCTCTCTGCATCCAAATTCGATCTGCGGCTTTTGCACAATGCAACCTGGACGCATGCGCAGACTTAAAAAAATTGCCCGCTTGCATCTGAATACGGCGCTGTGACCACCTCTGGGTCAGGCCCTATAACTGGCTGGGTAGCATGGGGAGATAAGAACACCAGCTGTAAAATTCTGTAAGTATAACATTTTCCAGGTGCAAGGTGATTATGGCTAGGTCAGAGGTTCCTCAAAGTACCCTAACAGTCCAGGCTTTAGGGATTTCCATGCTTGACCACAAGTGACTTAATTAGTGCCTCAGTCAATTTGTTTTAACCACCTGTGCTCAACCATTAATATCTCTAAAACCTGAACTGTTGGGCTGCCTTGAGGACCTCGTTTGGAAACCTCTGGGCTAGGCTGTAAATAAGCTAAGAGGCAAAAGAGAGGAGAGACAAGAACTCCTTTAGGAAGTGCCGTTAGTCAAGTATTAACACAGATCTCCAGTCAAAATGAATTTTGATTGAAAGCTCTCCCCCCCACACTTATATAACCTATGTGGTTTAGCAGATACCCTCCTAGCACCTGTACTTATGTATCATCAACAAACTACTACAGATTTTTTTTTTAGTCTGACTTGGACTCATCCCCAGTTCTGGTCAGATTCAAAATTCTCCAGACCATTATGTGGATGGCTGCAATAATAGGATGAGTATCTCCTGAATCACCCTGGTCATTGTCACAAGTTTTTCTAGTCTCGGGGAGAGTGGTTTTAACATTTCTTAATGCCACAGCTGCAGTACAATAAGCCAAGAATCCTTGGATCATCATTAAAGGGCCATTCTTCCTTTATGCACCATGCAGTGGTAGAAGATGCAAGGTCATAAACTGGTGAACACCACTAGGTATTGTATCGATATGAGGCTGTGTATTAGACCATAGAGTAACTGTTACAAGCCGCCATCACAGCTTATTACCTTCTCCTGCTACAACTGTCTCCCTGGTCACCAGGCAATGTGGACGCCGAACTGGGGCGGCGATTGCGGTTGCTGGGAGACCAACCTGGGCGGCCACTGGTACTGCTGGGACTGCCGGATGACGTGCAGCGTGCCAGCTGTCTACTTTCTAGCAATTTGTGTACCTGCCTCTCATTGGTGAAGGATCTTTTATTACTCTGTATGTACCGGAGCCACGTCTCCGGTTATAGTTTACTCCTCATCTGTAAACTGTGGTCCTTATCAATCCTGTCATTATACTTATCAGCTGGCAGCATTCACCCCAGAGTGGCAAGTTCCATCTCAGGCCTCCTCTCATCAGCAACCACCGTTCACACCATCTTTCCAGTGGCACCTGTCTGCGGTCTCATGACCTATACCATCCAGGCCGCATCTCTGCCGTCAAGGCCGCATCTCTGCCGTCAAGGTCGCATCTCTAACGTTAAGGTCGCACCTCGACCCTCAAGGCCACATCCATATCTTCAAGGTCGCACCTCGGCCCTCAAGGCTGCATCCATACCATCAAGGTCGCACCTCGGCCCTCAAGGTTGCATCCATATCATCAAGGTTGCACCTCGGCCCTCAAGACCGCATCCATACCGTCAAGGTCGCATCTTGGCCCTCAAAGCCTCAGATTCCAAAGCCGCACCTCGGCCCTCAAGGCCACAACTCAGCTTCCAAAGCTGCACCTCGGCTTCCAAAGCTGCACCTCGGCACTCAAAGCCGCACCTTGGCTCTCAAAGCTGCACCTCGGCTCAATAAGCCATATATGTCTTACTGAGTTGCACCTATTATCCACATATTATGTGCGACCAAATCTGCACAGGGATTATCATCTTGACCGGTGCCTGCCTGAATCCACCACCGGCTGCCTAATAACAACTGATCACCAGTATAGCCGTGTAAGCCTCTACTGTCCTGAGTTTAAGACCAGGCGACAACCTAAGTACCAGTGAGCGTATTAGCGCTAAGGAAAAACCGGGGGGCTGTTATTGGTAGAAGACATCGCAACTGCGACTCTAGAGGTCTTACATGGTGATTACTGGTGATCGTAACAGTTATTTGGTACATTTTGCTTTGGTAACCTTGGCTGCTTTGTGTGTGATATACCTGCAACCTCGTTCATTACTGCATAAAGTCTTGCAGGAGCCTGGAGGTAGTGACCTAGAAATATCGCTGTATTATACAGAAGAACAGATACATTTGTGTCTGTACATTTCTTTGAAACAAGAGATTATATTCAACGCGAGAAACACAGAACAGAGGGAAATTGGAACAGTATTTTACATTAAAAGTCTTTGGAGACAAGACTTTAAGGACCTCAATGTGTGCGTTGTGAGAGAACAGGAGGCAGCCGCAGAACATAAAAGACTTGTCTGGATACATCAAAGCAGTCGTCCGGGGACTCTATAGATCTTATTGCCGGGAAAAATGAAGATATAGAGGCAGGGATAGAGCGCTAAGATGGGGAGGGAAAGCCCCAGAGAGACGTGGGAAAAATTCTTCAGCATCAAATTGAGTCTAGGTGCATGGAGAGGACTCCCAGGGAAGGGAATCGTGAAAGGCAAAGTGCAAAGCCTGCGCTTGCAAATAATAGTTTGTCAGAAATCAAAGATCTTGGATGTTAATTTAATTAGAAACAAAAGGACAGGAGGTCTCAAGAGGCTGCGGCCTATGGTGGCATAAATTCTAGGAATAGCTACTGTGTATGGTACTTATCATTACTTGTTAAACAGTTGAATAAAATATAATCTGGGATGGAGACAATGTATAGTTCAATTCCTATTGGATTGCTATTGCCCTGTCACAAAACACCAGCCAGGGCCACCAACACCACTCCACAAGCGCCATCAATCTCGAAAAATCCCAAACTCACAATAATGTTTATCTCCACCCTTCCGTGGGACAATCCATCTTTTCCACCTGGGTTATTGGTACTCTGCTCCACACCCTGGCTCAATAAAGGAATCTGAATCGTGGTAGATGTCATGGCGGGTGACAACTGTATATGTCTGGGTGACTTGCAACATACATTTTACTTCCTAGTGGTAAATAACTTCACTTATCCCCCAGCGAAGCCATTTTGTTACCACTCTTTGTTGCTCAGTGATAATGTCCACGATTCCTGGAAAACACATTAGAATGGCTTGTCTCAATGGTAAGCATGATGTCAGCCTCATATTGTATTTTATACTACTACATTCTTTCAAGCCCAAAATTTGAGTTACAGTGGGAATCAGATCTGGGTGCATCCCCGGAGGAAAGCCCATGGTTCACAATAGCTCTTTTATCTTCACGCAAATTAGGGAAAATGCCCACATGGTCTGCTCAAGGTGGTATCTGGTACCATCGGATTACACAAAATATTTGGGTTTACATTACCTTCCTGTTGGGGCTGCCATGCTAAACTCATTTCTCCATATTTGGAGGACTTGCCCTAAGATTACAGCCTTTTGGGTAACATTGCGTCCCTTTTAAATAAGGTGACCAATGTTACTCAGTAAAGACTAGTTATCATTCCTATTTGGGCTCCCCACAGAGTCTGTAGACAAACCTTCAGACAAATTAGTTACCCAGATCCTCAACACTGCTAGATGCTTTGTAGGCTCTCTTTGGAAGCATCCGTACCCTTCCTCCCTAAGGGGCTTTTTTCTAATTAAATATTTTCGGCATATACCCCAATGTATGATGGAGTCCCTCCATTTCCGAAGGCAGTCGCACCACCATGGTTCTATGTGGTTTGCAAAGCTGTCAGATTTACCAAGCTTCGGAATGCGAAGTTAGCTGCTGTAGCCTATGGGCTACACTTTGCAAAATTTACCAGGAGAGGGTCCCTCTGCATTGAGAACATGATTATTGATAAATGAGCCACTATGGATGGTCACCAGCAAAACTTAGCATTTAGCTTCAATGGGAAAAAATATCACAGCTTATCTCCACAAGAAATCCCAGACTTGTCCAGCGGCATAACTAGGTATTTGAAGGCCCCATAGCAAAAGGTATGTAAGGGCCCCTATGTACCACCCAATAGTGAAAAATGTATATAACACATGTAACTTTGACAAGGAAGATGGGCCTCCCAAGCTCTAGGCCCCATAGCAGCTGTACCCCTTGTACCTATGGAAGTTACGCCCATGCATGTGCGCCTGGATTGCCTTCAGCAACCCATCATCTCTTGGTCCTCCATCCCAAGGGCTTGCAGATTTTTCTTGAAACTCACCATTCCCATTATTTCTCATTTCCAGCCGATCCTCTTTCCATACCCCTCTTCCTTCTCTTCATACCCCGTTCTTTGTTCCTTTATAATTAATAGCACTTAAAAACACATGCATCACGTTTATCTAATTTACACTTGATTACATGTTCAACATTGTATTTCTATTCAGCGAGGTGCGTCTCCTGCATGCTTCTGTATTTATTTGTATTCACCATCAAGTACCGATTTCTATTAGTCGTTTACATTGTGATTTCTCCTCTCTGTGATTATTTGTAAAGTCTGAAAAAAAAAAATAGTTGAAAAATAAAATAAAAAGTTTTTACCCCCACGAAAACCTAATCTGCTGCCTATATCTCTGCCCATTCCTTGCACAAACAAACCTAGTCCTTGCTCGCAATAGACTCAGCAATCTGCCTACAGTATTTATCATCGCCAAAATGGTCACCAACTTGTTTTAATTCTCAGGACATTGAAAAAATTATTCAGCTCTGTTGCTGTACATAAAGATGTTTCAGGGCCTGATTCAGCTTGGATCGCAGTTGCTATTATGCACGCAATCGGCCGATTGTTGCGTACTGCACAAGCATCGCAGTGCACGTGCGGTAACCGGCCACTGCGATTGGTAATGAGATCGCAGTGTGTACGCAGACCCACCGCAGAGTGATTGACAGGAAGTACCGTTTGTGGGTGGTGACAGGGTCGGGGTAGTACAGGCGTGCCATTGCGTTTGAACGCCGTTGCACAGGCATGCATAAATTATCCACTGCGATGCCATATGCAGCCTGGGCTTTCACAGCGTGCGATGAAGTTAGCAATTTCTAGTGCTGCGGTGGCATAGCGATCACAATGAATTAGGATACTATCGCAGTTGAACTGCGTGCGTAATCACAGCTTCGATCTCAATAGCGATCTAAGCTGAATCCGGCCCTCAGTTGCTTTTTAATATAATATACAGCGCTTCAATAAAAAATACTATTTAAAAAAAAATATATATATATATATATATATATATATTGTCCACTATATAGTATACTGCTACTTCTCTTGTTCAATGTAAAATATAATTCCTCTGTATCTATATTTCATACACATCGCAAATAATTGATTAGGAGGCCCAGAATTTAGAGCCCATATTCACTAACACTGTCTGAAGCTGACATGGTATGCTTAGAGTTGTAGTTCTACAACTCCAGGAGCTCCATCATTTGCTTTTATCTAGAAAGGAATCATGTAACTTGATCATTTTCAACCATCTGACAAAGTGCCACATGCTGAATCCCTGCAGTATTGCTAAGATCAGCTCTGCTGGGAAGCCAGGCTTGCAATTCTCCTGGATCACACACATTCTCCTATAGAGCAGTGTACGTACATTGTGAGGGGTCTCACATTGACCCTTGTTCTGGTACGAGGCTCAGCCTACTGGCTGGAGGGGGTGAGGGTGAGGGGAATGTCCATGAGATCACCATTCTCTTGCTGGTCGATATGTTTATATAATTTAACATCACACTCCCCCCCCCCAATCATATAATATGGTGATTATAGCCCTGGACTGGCTGGATTCCCCCGTTCCTGTGAGCTGGGTAATGGAATCTGCGAGCTGCTTGCGTTGGAGATGTTTATTTTTGGAGAAGCAGTTGTCTTGGTGACCAAGAATCGTATGAGATTGCTTCAATTCCAATGTGGAATCTTCTGCAAATGATCAAAACCAGTGTCTTTAACTGCTCTTTTCTCATTCATTTAACAAGCTAATTATGTCACGCAATTGTGGCTGGTACTCACAGACTTCTACCCTATTCATAGTCTGGCAGGGGCGGGGGGTGGGGGGTCGTCACTGGGTATAAGAGTGATTTTTGACACCAGCATAATTGTTTTTATAGGATTACATTTTCCTCCACTAACATAATGGGAGATTGATGCGCACAATATTCAGCAAGCGGGTGTCGTTTCCATGGCGATGTTCATGTTGTTTTATATTGCACCATCTGCACAGTTCCACTTCTATAATTCTGGACATTGTGCTCAATATCTGCTCCTATTAGGTATGTGTGACTATCTACACAGTGACACTATTATTACATTCTGCCCTGCGTCTGCAGAGATACTACAGAACGTCCCCAAAAATTGTTTTTATGAAAGGACTATAACATTTTTACAAAATGTTCTATAAAAAAAAAATATTTCAGATAAAAAATAGCCTCTTTTGACCTTTTTTTGTTCCTTAAATCAGTGATTTTTATGCTGGGCTATTGTAAGGAAATAGACATTTTTGTAGTCATTTTCTTCAGGACAATTTCCTAGAGAACAGAGGACCTGATTCAGCAAGGAACGCCGAGAGGGAGGGGGGAGCGGGTACAGATTACCCGGGCCTGGGCTTCCTGAGGGGCCCGGCGGGGGCCCGGCTCCGGCACCGCCCCCCCCTCCCTCAAAGCAGACCAGCACACAGCATGTGCTGAGCTGCAGTGGGAGACTGCTCGTGGCTGCCACAGCAGTCTCCTATGCCTGTGGGGGGGGGGGGGGGGCGATCACACTGATCGCGTCCCCCCTGCCTTTGAGCAGTGCTGAGGGGGCTCAGAGTGCCCCACCTTCCCAGCGCGCAGCGCCGCTTCACGTGGCCACTCCTCCCGCAATTAGGCCACGCCCCGTTACCTGGGCCCACCACGGCTTTTGGCGGGCCTGTGCACGGGATGCAGACACACGCACCCGTCCGCTGTGAGTATATGCTAATAAATACATATGCATATGCAACGTGCGTTCTGTTATACCACGCAAGACAGCGGAAACAACGGTAACATCGAGAACCATCGAACACATTACCATATTAGTGGTTGACCTGACTCTAGGCAGGATGTGTGAAACTCCCTGCGTGCAGCTAGACCTCAGGCTACGGCCGTCGCCGCAAGGGCTTAATTATGCACTGCCCTAAAACGCCATCCAAACGCCCAGTTACGCCCTCATTTGCCCGTCCACCCCCACAAAACGGCACTTCCTGTCAATCACTTTTCTCTTGGGTCTGCGTTGACTCTGCACATGCGATACCCATCGCAATAGCTAGTTTGCTCACGCACACTGCGATGGATACACATGCGCAAAGCTAAAACATCGGCCGAGTGCGTGCGTTCTCTCCTGTGCGATCCTTGCTGAGTCAGGCCCAGAGTGACTAGAAAGTAATACTATTTTATGGATGTTCTATAAAAGGGACATTTCACTGTGGTGTTAAATGAGCCGTGCCCAATTTGAACTCATTAATATAAGAAGGGTGAAGTAGCAGATGGTGATACAGGGGCTCATACATAATTGCCTTTTCTAGCTGCGCCCTCCAGGAAGAGGCAGGTAGGTCGGCGTAGCAGGGAGCGTGGCAGCATGATTGCATCATCGCGGCCCCACCTTTGCTATACAATGCTGAGATTACCGACACTGTAAAGCAGGGGGTGGGGCTGCAATGATGCAATTCAGAGCAAATCGTCTCATCGGCCCCTCTGGACTGCCCACTTTCACCACGTAAGTGAGGGGAAGTGTGTGCGTGTGGAGAGGGGGCAAGCAGTCCGTGAGACTTGCCCTCTCTTGCGAGCGCCCGGGAGCACCACGCGATTTTTGGGAGCCTCCTGGCCGTTCTGGGACAGGGGCAAATATGGGCTCATGTAAACAATGTAAACGCAAGTTGTGTCCATACAAAATACACAATTTGTGCAATATGAAAAGCCAAAGATATCGTAAGGTGTTTGTGACTGCGCATATGATGTAAAGTGCGTATTTATGCATAAATCACACTAAGAGCCTGTTTCTGAGCCACACTCGATCCGCGCCAAATATCGATGATCACGTAGCTGAGCGATTATTTGCAACTGCGAATGCGTGAAAAGTTCTGGCAGAGCCTACGACGTAGGCGTTACACAGAGTGTATGCACACTGTTGCTGTTGCGATCAGGACAGATGGTAAGAGATATGGGAAGGTGAAGTGATGAGCGTTCCTGAGTGGTGACTGGGAGGTGGTCTGCAGTATGGGAGTGTCGTGGGTGTGTCAGTGACAGCGGCTGCGTTCTCAGACGCACGGGCGCAGCCACAGAGGCCATGGTCAGACGGAGAAACTGCACCTGCCATAGGCTGGTGCAAGTGTGAATGGTGCACGGGATGGTGGTGTGTCAGGAATCACCGGCGGGGTTACAGCGCATAGAGACGCTGAAAGAGACGCAGGCTACTACACCAGGGGAAGGCAGGAACTAGAATCTGCATATTATCGCAGCCGTAACTCCGGCAACAGATGCACGAGCAGACGCAGCAGCATCCGCCTCTGTATTAGGCCCTAATATTCTCCCAAACATAAGGTTAGGTGGGAAACGAGGATTTGTGTTTGAGTTTTTATTTAGAAAGTAAAAAAAAATAAGTGTAATTAGGTTTATTTATTTTTTTAATCTTTATTTCTCCTCGGTGCACTACAGTTCTCTGTGTGGGAACCCGGCGGTCTGGATGCCGACACTCCTATTACCGGTCAGAAGCCCAGCGCCGTCATCCCAACTGCTGGGATACCGAAGGTAAGTATCGGGGTGCTAGGGGGGGTTAGGGTTAGGCACCAGGGAGGGGGAGGTTAGGTTCAGGCACCAAAGAGGGGGGGTTAGGGTAGGGAGAGGGGAAGGGTTGGCATACTGACCAACAAGTGTCGGTATGTTAACCCTTTTGAGATGCCGGCATCGGGATTCTAACAGCCGGGATCCTGAGCGCCGGTATCTCATACCGATTCCCCTGTGTGCCCTAGATGCCAGGGCATGACAGCATCTGTGGCTTCTCAAGTACCAGGATGCTCTGGCAACCATTGGTATTCTGAAGATTGTAGTACTACAAGTATCACTAATGTGACCAGGGAACTTTTCCATATTTAATTAAGCCATTCCCACCATGCAGGGGGGTGGGAATAGACCCAATGATATCAGCACAGGGCATATCTTCCTGGGGGAGGGACACACACACACATATCTTGCTTGCATCCCTCAATCCCATAGGGAATACAATACAGCATCATGCTGACCAGCCTAGCGCTGTTGGTGTTATGGCAGGTGTATGCCACGCTGTAGGTTACCCTGCTATAGTGCCACCAGCCGTACCTGGCATAGCTTATTTTTAGATTTATTTTTTTATTTACTTATAGGCAATCAGACAATACAAGGACCGTGCCATCAGTAGCAGCACGGATCTTGCACCGGGTGAGGAAGGGGGCAGCCATGACAGAGATATAAATAGCTGGTTCCTTGCTGCACTTGGGCTACGCCAGCCGTTCCGGCTATCTGAGCGTAGAAAGTCGCAAAACAGGATGATACATCTCAGTCTGTATACAGACTGATACTGCATATGTGCAGGACAAAAAAGGACATTTTGTGATTACTTGTTTCAATCAACGCATGTCCAACTCTACATAAGCCGTAGGGCTGTATGTACAAAGCATCGCAGAGTGGATGCAGAGCCACTTATCGGGTACATACCGCCATTAACAACGCCGATATGTACCTAAATATGCAATTAAAATTGCAAACGACAGGTCTCCGGATAGGAACTGTCCTTTGCCATAGAGGGACTTATGACCCAGCAGTCCTCCTGCACATGCGTCATCTGATGCGTGCGTCGCAGGGGGTGCTGGGAGGGATCCGATAGGAACCCTCTCACAGCATACTACTTAAGAAACCCATAGGCTTCTAATGGGCAACGCCATCTGCAGGTGGTGTTGCTTACCGAGTCCAAGCTCCAGAATGTATCACTTGGTAGATGTGGAACTGCGGCCATAACTCCAAAACCGGGGGTTTTCCTAGTTTTGACCGCATTTCAGGATTTAGTAAATCCCGTCCTCAATGTTATATAATAGAAGTGCAAAGAACAATACTGAAGCCAAGTTAAAGCTAAATTTCTATTGCTCTTTTTTTTTTCTTTATATAAAATACTCCCCCAACCCAGAGCCTGACTCAGAGATGGGGACAGTACCAAGTACCAACTTGCTCTGGCAGCCATGGGTATGCTGAAGATTGTAGTACTAAAAGTAACACTGACGTGGCGAGGGAAATCTAATAATTAAGCCAGTGGTTCCCAAACTGTGCACCGTGGCACCCTGGGGTGTCTTAGGAGACTTGCAGGGGTGCCTCAGGTTGGTGGTTCAGCACCAAATAAAATTATTTATGGTCAATGTAATGTAAATATGTAATCATACAGAAGTGCAAACCTGCCCACCACTATATAACTGACCCTAAGGATGACAGGTCAGCACAATTTGCTTCACTTTACTATTTTATTAGATTTTTTTCTGAATTTCTCAATAACAAACTTAGGGGCCTATTCATCAAACGATAAATGACCTGGCAACCATGCAGAAATGCTAGTTACCGCATATTTAACACAAGATTCACATACAGTGATTACTGCGCTAGGTGTTAAGTGGTATTTAATTAAAAATAAAATAAATATATATATATATAAATCGATATGTCTGCTCTCATAATAGCACATAATAAAACTCAACTCAACTCAAAGAAAGATATTTACATACAAATAACAAGTATCAAATATAAAATGATATAATGAAACAACTTTTTCTGTTTGCAACATGAATCCAAGTCACATATAAGAATACTGATGTGTTTTTTATTCGAGTCATATCTCTGTGGTCCTAACCCGACCGCAATTACTTGCAGCTGGTTTTGAGCTCAATACTATATTTATTAACAGCGCCAGGAATTGCAGTATATTACTGCTCAATTTTTGTAACTCTTTCCGCATATTTAAGTTACCGGGCCATTCATCATATTCAGCAAACTCCAAGACGGTGCTTGCTCTCAGATCCCGGCTCGTTCCTATGGGAAGGAGTTCCGGGGATGCGAAGAGGGATTCCTCACCAGCTCTCCGGCGGCTTTGCGCATGCGTGAACCGAGGTCACGCATGCGTAGGCGGGATGACAGGGAGCAGATAAGTAACCGAGGGGACAACTGCTTTTCGGAGCAGTTGTTCCCTCACCGGAGCAATGATGAATTGCTCCGGTGTCACTTTTCCCCCGCTGCGAGTTGGATACTTTCCCCCGCTGCGAGTTGGATACTTAAGTTTCCCTTGCAGCGAGTCTAATACTTCATCATTGGAGGCCATACGGTCTTCGATGATGAATAGGCCCCATAAACTTAGGGGTGCCGTGAAAACGATGCTGATACTCTAAGGCGCCATGATTCAAAAAAGTTTGGGAACCACTGGATTAAGCCATCGCCACCTTGCACCTGACACAGTAGCTGCTGTTTCTAGAAATACAGCCCAGTGACAGCCCCTTCCCTGCTGGGGCATATCTGGGGAGCAGGGTGTGTGGGGCACACGGGTCCCTGGGTCCAGGGAGGCCCACACTGCACACCCTGCACTCACATTTTTAATACTTATCTCTCCGGAGTCCGAGTGCGATGCTATCAGCACTGTAAAAATCGCCTGGAAAATGGCTGCTGTGGCCATTTTTCTGGCATCTTGCGCATGCGCAGTTGTGAAATGGCGGGGAAATTGGCGGACCTTCGCATGCACAGTTATGAAATGGCTGACCTTCGCATGCACAGTAGACTCTGGGCACAGACTAGTGCCCAAAGTCTACTGCTGTGGCGCTGCGCTCAGTGCGCTGCCGGCCACAAGCGAGAGAGGACGGGGCCCCGGGCGGAGACTGCACACGGACCACCCCTTCTCTTAATACGCCCCTGCCTCCCTGCCCCAAAACGGCTGCAGCATGTCAATCAGGCTGCGGTTTGGGGGCACTGCGTGGTATCAAGCAGAACTCGTTCTTCCCCTGCGCAGACCCACATAAATCAGGTCTAAATACATCGCTAAATCAGGCCCACAGTCTGTTATTTTGTACAGTATATGGACGCCGGCACCTCTCTTGTCCTGCATTATACATTTAGTTACAGTATAATCTATAAGAGCAGATAGATCTGAAAATACTCTTGATGGAAAAGCTATACAGCTCTACATCATATTCTCTTCTTTGTCTAAGTGTATGGGACACAGAAATTACTTTTTTTTGGGTCCATTTTTAATTTTCTTCAGTTGATTTTGAAGTACGAAGAACTTCAATCCTAAAGATAATGTTCATTTTCCATTCCTTCTCTTTTGCAGTATATCATCCTTAATATCTGCTCCGATCCTGTATGCATCAACTTCTGCACAGTACCACTTCTCTTGTGCTGTATGCTGGATGAAATTCTCAGTGTCTGCTCTTATGGGTGACTCACGGGTCATGTTTAATAACATCCTTCCAGTTGGAATGTGTACAGTATGTGATGTGAATATCCTGTCCCTGGCTAACAGCTCCGTTGTACGCTCTGTGTAAATAAGCATTTCCCACTGCAATTTCTGTAATATACTATATATCGTATATTGCCTGTGCTGCAAGTCACTAGCTTGTTTTATGGTTTCCATACCAGCTAATTAGTATACGTAGTGATTTTTATTTTTTTTATTTTAAACCCCTACCCCAAGGACAAAAAAAAAGAGAAAAAAGAAAAAGAAAAAGGATTCTCCTGATATATTTGGTTAAAACCAAAAAAGCCCAAAATCTGGCCCATCTGTGATAAAGGTTAATGCATTAGCCCCACATTGCACCCTCTCTTCCCCACTCCTGACGTGGAGGTGACCAACACTGCCAGTGCGTGATGTATCAAACAGTGAAGAGAGTAGAGTAGTGGACCAGTGGAGACGTTGCCCCTAGCAAGTGCATTCTATAACAAGATAGGCAGAAGCTGATTGGTTGCTATAAGGAATTTCTCCACTGGTCCATTTCTCCACTGCTTGATAGATTACCCCAATGATGTATGATATGGAAAACCCCCACAGCCTTCTGTGGAGGAATACATCCCAGCCTGGCTGTAGAGAGCCTCTCTGGTGCTCAGGGCCTGATTCAGACCCGGTCGCTAGGATGCGTTTGCACGCAGCCGTCAGCAGCCAAAGTGTGCAAATCCCGCGATCGCTAGCAAGACATTAGCACGCCCACTATGTCTTGCCGTGCGATCACATAATGGATTTAGATGCCCACCAGCCTGTCACAAGGCACCCGCTTTCCCTTAGTAAGATACGTCATCTCCAGGAAGTGTATTAAAGAATCGGTAACATCGGACCCATACACAGCACTTGTGGCTGACCATACCCTACCGCAAGTACTGCGAGTGCTGCAGTGTGTAATTCAGCCATGTGACGTGTATGCTGACACTGCATCTTAATTATGCACGCCCCTGAAACATTCAGACGTGCAGACACGCCTGTGTTCTCACCACCACACCCCCGTTACAATCAACCAACCCCTGTCACCACCCACAAACGGCTCGTCCTGTCACTCATGCTTGCGGATCATCTGTGTACAGGGTGTGAACCATTCCCGATCGCATGGACTGGTTCGCAGATTGCAAACATCGGCAGGCTACGTGCGAACGTAGCCTAGCGAATAGGTCTGAATCAGGCCCTCAGTTCCAACAAGTCAGATTTTTTTTTTTAAATGTAATAATCAGCTTAATTTGTTGCTATTATCATTAGTTATAATTATCATTGTCATAATCTGATGCTGTGACATCAATTTCAACCAATTACAACGTTTTATCTTTATAATTAAACTTGATTATAACATTTAATGATAATTGCAAATAGGCAGTGCAAAATGTAATGTTAACCTTGTTACCCCTTCCTGAAGTTAATTAACCCGTTTCTTTATTCTTGTTCCAGCGTGCAATAGATAAATGTAATGATCAGCATGCTGGATATAGAGCATTTTCTGTGGGATTATGGCCCTCATTCAGAGTCGGTCGTAAGCGGCCGCTCGGTTGTACGCCTGAGAAAATGAAAACGGAAGCAATCGCACGGCCGGTCGGTCGCAACCAAAGTGACGCCCATACGTGAACAATGCACGTCCTCTAGCTAGCGAGTGATAGCAGTTAGCGATTGAGTCAATCGTTGTCAGTTGCTGTATGTTAATTTTCTTCTGATGGTTGCGGCCGCTTGTGTTGTGTGCAAATTACACCAAGAATTAACAAAAAAACGCATAGAATAAGCCATCCCCAGAAATGTATTTATTCTTATTATTCGCTAATGCAAACGCAACTGAATCAATTACAAGCCAATTAGCAGTGTTATTAGCTATAACAAACGATTATTAGCTGCTTGCATTGTGTGGCTCAAAATAGAAACATCAATCCTAACATCAGAAACATTCGATAGTATCGATTGTACTCTGGGGCTTGCGAGAGCAAGTACCCAACCTCAAGCTGTAAGATCAGCCAGGCCTCTAACCTGCTCGCAGAGTGACGTTTTACTACTTCCGGCCTTCTATGTCGGTCGTAGCAGGTAATTTATGTACGCCCCTAAAACGCCTGAAAACGGTGAGGAACGCCTGCGTTTTTAGACCACCACCCCCGTCAACACCCACAAACGGCCTCTGATGTCAATCAACTCTCGGAAGCCACTTCCTGCTCGTAAGCCGTACGATCGACAGCATTTTGGATCGCAAGGTCTCATACGCACATGCGCACAACTAACCGCACGCATGCGTGGTTTGGAAACATCGGATGCGTACGACCGTGCGGCCGCTTACGACCGACTCCGAATGAGGTCCTATGTGCTTTAAGGCCCCCATACATCAGCAATTGATTGCAGCCATCGTGCAATTTGCAATCGATTGTGTATAAAAATCTTTCCCTTTTTCAATCGATTGAAAAAGGGAAAGATTTTTATACACAATCGATTGCTAATTGCACGATTGCTGCAATCAATTGCTGATGTATGGGGGCCTTTACACAAGAATGTGTCCTACAGACCAGGGTTTACCATTTACAATTTATATAGTGCACCCTCAATGGGGAAAAAAATAACTGTCCCTTTATATCACCCTCCTTCTCCCCGTCGGCCATTATACCCCTCCTCATATACCCTAAACCTCCTCCGTTTAAATCACTATGTAGTTAAATAACACAGTTTTGAATTATTTCTCATGCCATATTTACACAACATCACTGAAAGCCAGGAAACATAATGACTGAACCACTGTAAAAAATACATTCTGTAATCTGGGATCCCTAGTTATAAGGGACTGCTTCAGGCCCTGTTCTCTCTTGCCGAAGATAGGGTCATGCACACTATTTTGGGAACAACAATGTGCCTCTTTGGCAGCCCCGGACCTGGTACTTTGTAGCTGCACCCACCCTGGCACCTCTGCATACAGTGGGTATAAAATGTTTATCAGAGCTGTAACTAGACTTTTTGGTGCCCTGTTCCAGAGAGAGGATTGGTGCCCCCACACACATTTTTTTAAATAGGGACATAAGCTAGTGCACCTGAAAAAGGGCCATGGCCTCATAGGGAAGGGCCAGGGAAGAGATAGGGGCGGCCAGGAGATGCCGGGGATAAAAGAAGAGGAAGCTACAAGTGAGAATGATAATAAACAGGAAAATTGACAGGACCAAACAGCGCCCCCTGCCCTGCAGTGCCCTGTGCCATGGCCATGCCACTAGGGTCACACCACCCTAGTTACGGCCCTGATGTTTATACATCCTTTGCAATTTTTTGATAATATATAAATCATGGAATGAAGATAAATCATGTCAAACTTTTTCCCTTCCAGGAAACAGAAGCGAAATATAAAACTTACAATTCTCCGATTGCGAAAGCTTCCTTTGATAACGGATTTGGGGCTGTGTTTTCAATTAACCAATCACATTCAAAAGCATGTTTAAAGGTAATTATGGTACATCTGCCAGCAGTGACAGTGATTGTGATAACCCCAATACAGATCAGCTGTCTCAGTAGGATCTCCTTACAGTTTTCTTTGTTGCATCCAAGTGGAACAGCACCGCAAAGAACATTCGGAACAACTACGGCAGGGGTCTTCAACCTTGGCCCTCCAGCTGCTGTGGAACTACACATCCCAGCATGCACTACCACCTTTTTTATATAACGGCTTGCTAAATCTATGGCAGTGCATCCTGGGATGTGTAGTTCCACAGCAGCTGGAGAGCCAAGGTTGAAGACCCCTGAACTACGGGATCTCTATTGTATGTTGCCAATCAGGAGAGGAGTGTACTGTAAATACATTTCAAAGGCACTACATCTAGCATGGAACACTGTATAATAAAAGACTCACTTCTATAATAAAACAGTCACTGCTATAATATAAGACTCACTACTATAATCACTTATAATAAGACTTGCTGCTATAATACAAGCAAAAGGTGTTTTTATACTTTGACTTCTTTTTGATAAAAATTTTCTATTTAATTTTCACTTGAACTTCATTGGTGGCATAGTGACATGAAAGGGGGAAACGATGTCTGACACAGAGTCATATTAATGGCTAGGGAGGCCTGGGTACAGCGCCCACCCACCATCACCACTGTGCCACGATGCCATTCTTGGAGGATGGTGCAAGCACAGAAGATAGAAAAGACTTTGGCACAGTGTCAGGGCTTTTACTGTGTTCTGCGCATGTGCCATCTCGCACAAATTTCACACCAAACATGGTGCCATCAGCAAGAGATACGGGGAAAGGGGCAGCCCCGTAACAGTGTACCAATGCGCTCTGTGCCACACCAGCCCCCTGAGCGGCGCCAGCACTGCCAAGAGCCGCGCCAGGCAAGTGTGAAGGGGACATTGCCTAATTTCGGGAGGCGTGACCACGCCCTTTAAAACAAAAAAGCAAGAATAAACATTGGCACCACACGCTGGGGAAGGAGTGCAAGTAAGCAGTCTCCCTTAGCAGCCCAGCACACAGCAGCAAGCCTGGGCCCGGGTAATTAGTACCTGCTCCCAGTGGCGTCACAGGGGGGGTGACGCCAAAGTGCCGACTCCCCCTCAGTGACAGGAGCCGGGTGCTGTACTGTACACAGTGAGGGAGCCGGCACTTCACACAGGCTGGTCCCCAGGGGCAGCAGGCACCCCCAGTGTGGCAAATATGGGTGTTCAGGCCACGCCCCCTCATGCTAGGCCACCCCCCCTGTTTTGCACTCCAACTATTGCAATTAGAGGGAGGGGGGCGTGAATGGAAATATCTTGGGGTTACTGTGTACTACAGATCTCTTAAAATGTTATTAATCCTGTAAAAAAACAACAACATTTTGATACGTCTTAGATGGCATATCTTGCCTGTACTTGTATGCCTGTCTACTGGGAAAAGCATTGCTAAATTACCTGCTGATTGCTGCCATATTTCTGCAAATATCTACCCTATACGGCTAATTATGAGTCGCACAGATCTCTCTTCACGGACGCAAGTGGCATCTATGGCATACAGCACATACCGGTCTTATTCTGAATTGGATGCAACTTGTCTGGAACTGTCTTTCCATGAAAAATGGCGTTTTGGGGAGTGAACTGGGGGGTGGCAAAGTGATCGCATGAAACTGTCCTGACTTATGGGCATGTCGCGGGCGCGTATGAACAGCTCCATGTGCTTCTGAGTTGTGCGTACAGGGGAAGGCAAGCCTGTTTCTGACGGATCTCTTGCACCTAACATGGGGCTGGTGCATGTGCAGATACCAATGATGACGGTTCCGCCGGCCAGCGTAAAACCAATGGGTGACACAGGCTTCCACTTGCGCACTCATGGCCCCCGTATTAGTGGAATGGATACTTGCATTAGCGCAAGGTAGTAAAATAGTCTTCCGCTGCTGCCCGCAGCTACAGCCAATTTGTGTGTGACTCCGAATCAGGCCCTACTGTATGTCTTAAGTCATTGACTTGTATGAATAATTAAACTGCCTTGTTAACAGCAACGTTCTATGCAGCAGACTTTTATGTGCTCGTTTACATATCGCACCTTTTAGCGAGCAAACACATCTAGCAAAGCATTTCCGTTACAGTAGATTTCTTTCTGTCTGCTCAGTATATAGAGAATATAGTGCCACTGCTACCGCCCACTCAGCCAGCATCACGGGAGCCCCATTCAGCAAATGCTTATGCAACTGATCTACATTAGTCTACATAGGCATAAGTCTATTTGCAGAGAAAATGTCCTACTTAGTATTCTTTTGCACCATACTTATTGACTGTCCAATGACATCTGTACTTCAAGACTCGCTCCCTGGTCAAGCTCCAAATCCTCATCAGATACCAGTTCAAAATCCTCACTCTCAGATAGCACTACACCATTCTTCCCCTGCTACACTTCTAACCTCATCTCTATCCATACTCCATCCTACTCTGACTGTCCCTGACCTCCACCACAGGGCCATAGAGAGCAGTGACAGATAATTAGTACCCGGCCCCTTCTAGCTACCCCTGCTCCACCCTTGTCACTTCCTCTCACCCTCGCCTCGGAGACTTCGCCCAGGCCAGCTCAGAAATTACCACTTGTCTGCTCAATCTCTTCATCAAGTTTTCTTCCAAGTTCACCCCTTCCCCTTAGTATGTACGCCCTCACATGCAGGGCCCTCCTACCTCTTGATTTTCTCCTAGCACACGCCATGTCACCAGTCCCTTGCCTCCTACTCCTCTCCACAGACGCTGACGCTATTTGCTCTCCCATACATTCTGTGTCCTGGATCACCAAGTACTGAGGGCCTGATTCAGAGCTGCTCGTAAGCGGCCGCTCGTTCACTCTGAGTGATGTTCGCACAACTGCGCATGGGTTGTAATACGCATGCACGAACCAATCACTGCGGTCGGAAATTGTGTGCTCGCAAAATAGCGAATGCCTGCTAATTTGAGTGACAGAATGAGGCGTTTGTGGGTGGTAACAGGGGAAGGTGCTTGAAAACGGGGAGTGGTGATCCGAACACAGGCGTGCCAAATGGTCAAAACAAGCGTTTTAAGGGTGTGCATAATTAACAAAGCAGCGTCATTGACCACGTCACTTGGTTGTCTTTTAGCCTGAACTGCTCGCATGATTGCGGTAGGAAAATCCTACCACAAGCACTGCGAGCAGTTCATACGCCTTTCGATGTACTCGATTAATCTAATAAATAGCGGAGATGACGTAGGATGCGAGCGGCCAGGGGGCGTTTTTAAAAAAAAAGCGAGCGCATATTTTGTTCGCTCGTTCAGACATAGAGGCGTCAACAGACCGCAAAGAGCGAGCGCTCTATTTAAATATCCGGCCCCTTTTTCTGAACGAGCGAGCGCAAATAGCGTCCGGCTCTGAATCAGGCCCTGAGTCCCCCCAACTCACCACTACATGCTCCTTTAAGCCACAGCGAGTTTCCCTTCCCATGCCCATAGTTTGTCTCAAATGTTTGTATTTATGCTACATACTTGTGCTATTGTTAGCTGTCGTGTACTACCCTTAGGTTCTGTAACTGTTATCTTGCAGTGATTTTTTTTTTATCCCCCCCCCCCCTTTACGTCGCTCCAGACACTTTGTGGCGCCTTTTAAACAAAAGTGAATAATAAAAATAATAATATAGAGTCATAGTCACGCAGGAACATAGGTTATGTATTCGTGCTGCATACACAATCTTTAATCGTGTCATATTTATTCACCACAGAATCAATTCAACTATTTATTTTTCCAGTTCGCATTACTTAAAATAATCCCTCACCGCCCGGCTCAATGAATGGAACAATTTTATTACACAGGAGAAGTGGAAAGTGGGAGGCTCCACGGCAGATGGGGACTCATCACAATACACAGATGGTAGGAGCGTAAGTCACATCCAGTCACATCCCTCTAAATGGCATCACAATAAATGCTCTGGTGTGTGCCCGGGCACACAAATGCCCAGTGCCAGAATAAGGGATGCCCTATCGTAACCAATCCAATTAGTCGGTATAAGAAGAAGTGTCATGGCTGATGGGTTTGTGACTAGACAAATCCCACTATTCATGGAGAATAATTCTGAAATACTGCACCAGTACAGTTCATAAAAGCCTTAAAAACCCAATATAACAGGAACAAGCGATGCTATATAACAAGCCAGTGTCTCATATTTAACATTTAATTTCTGGACATTTAACTGAAGTAACTGTACTAGGCAGATACCAGGGGGATATTGTAATATCAGGAGGGAGCTGTCCATACTTTCAGCACTGCCCTGCAAGTTTTCACAGGCAGACTCTCTGGCCTCCACTTGTTACATGCAAAACACCTGATTCAATCCCACTTATCCTAAATCTTCCAGGTGCAGCAGTTAACACAGGGTTAATAGGTAGCAATTAAACTCTACCATTACAAAAAAGCCCCAAGCGCAGGGGCTATTGGGCAAAAGTGCATATTTGTTTTTTGGGGGGGGTTTGCTCTTGCTTGTAAATTCAGATACATTAGGCAGAACGGAGGGATGGAGGGGCCATGCTAGCATTCCATGTTCATGCAAATATGTCCTGTGTAGACCACAACAAAGATGCATATGTGCCCGCCAGGAAACGTGTCCTTTGCGTCTGCTCGACCCCTGAGGATGATGACGATCGGCAGCCACTTCAGATTGATGGAATGCACCGCTGATACTATTATTGTTATTACTGTGGCTGCTGCGATCTATTCACATTATTAATGAGCTATATTCAATCGATCTGCGGCAGGAAAGAAAATTCCCATTTGTTTTTTTTTTTTTATTAAAGAGAAAGAAAATGGCTGTTAGTATTTAATTAAACCTAATTAGTACTTTAGTCTTGTATGTGTCTCTGTATTATTTACATGGTCTCTATGACTTATTAAGTATCAAGCACCCTGTCCAGGCACAGACAGACTGTCTAGCGTATATGATACAGTATTGTGTACTGTAACTTTTACTACTTCCCCTGTCTACCAGGCGTATGAACTAAAGTGTTCCCTGGCGTATTCTACCCTTTCCAAACTGGGCACATCTTGAGATACTGAGCAAAATGCGTGTTTTTTTTTAGCTAACGCATTTTACTCCTGTGTTTCTGGAACAAAATTTGTCCCACTCTACGAGCCCCTCAACACCAACATGCATGGAACCACACATGTACAAACACTTGTACGTATACTATTCATACAGTCATACACAAGTATGTACTGAGGATAATTGATTCACACATATACCATCATAAATAATTGCATCTTCGTACAGAACACACAGATATGCACATTTGCTATACACAAACAGTATGTGCATTTATACAGATATTCATGCACACATGGAATCACACACATATGGTATAACATACATACATGGAATCACACACATATGGTATAACATACATACATGGATTCACACACATATGGTATAATGTACATACATGGAATCATACACATATGGTATAACATACATTTATGGAATCACACATATGGTATAACGTACATACATGGAATCATACATACGGTATATCATACATACATGGAATCACACACATATGGTATAACATACATACATGGAATTACACACATATGGTACAACATACATACATGGAATCACACACATATGGTATAACATACATACATGGAGTCACACACATATAGTATAACATACATATATGGAATCACACACATATGGTATACCATACATACATGGAATCACACACATATGGTATATCATACATACATGGAATCACACACATATGGTATAACATACATACATGGAGTCACACACATATAGTATCACATACATATATGGAATCACACACATATGGTATAACATACATACATTTAATTACACACATATGGTATAACATACATACATGGAATCACACACATATGGTATAACATACATACATGGAATCACACACATGGTAAAACATTTATGCATGGAATCACATAGATGGTTGCACACATGGATGAATGAAGTCACACACTTGACCTCGATGACCCCTCCATCTTCATTCTCCCTAGCAACAAGCTTTCTTTCGTCATTCTGTACATGGTAATACGTCCCCCTAGCATGACAAGTGACACCTCTCCTGAATACCAGGATGAGGTGTGCTAGACCAGCAAGCCAAGGTCCGTGTGAGAAAGACAACGCAATCAATTCTTCACGATGTGTCTCTATGTATCTCTACATTCACACACAGAGTACGCGGAGGGTACTCAGAGATTATTCATTACATTAGAGGTTAATTAGCTGCGTTCTAGACACTCTGCGTGTGTTACGGATACAGAAAGTGATAGCAGAAAATAACCGACTGGTTCATCTCGTCTCGCCATTACATTGCCTATTTTATGCTATATATTTTTTGCGTTTTGGGTGGTTAAATAAATGTTCCTATATCCAATCTCCAAGTATGTCCCCTTGCTCTACCAATAATCTGTTAATAACTTTGATATACAGTACTTGTGTGTGCCTGTCATATCACCTCTGTACCTTCTCCTCATGATAGATGTTACGTGCTTTCATTATTCCCTGATAAGTTTTGCTTTGTAGCCTATAGACGGGTTTAGTGCCTGATGGCATTGTAGTTTATAGCTCCAGAACTGAACACAATACAAAAAAACAAAATCTCATCAGTGACCTATAAAGTGGCGATATCACCCCCTGCTTCCTACTACAAATACCTCTCCCAATCCCCCCGAGCCTTTCCCAATACATGACTGCTGCTTGTTCATCATCTCATCCTGTAGCTCACAGGTTCCTTTCCCCTGTTGCTGGTGGCTGTACATCACCATTCACTATGTACAGTATTCTGCATCTAAATTTCACTAAGTGCATTACACATTTCCACATTTTGATTCACAAGCGATATTGTATATTTATCACAAGAGACACTGACCACTGAACCCGGCGGTGAGGTCCATCTTTTCCAAGGATCAGTTCTGGGCAATTAACCACATTCATTCCATCAGATAGGAGATAGTGATGGAGAAGGATGGCAAAGGCCAATTCCTCTGTTTAACATGGACTGCAGCTGTCCTATTCCCCCCCACCACTGGGTGTTACAGTCCACCTACCTATGGCATCACACATTGGGAAATAAACCCCAGGCTGAGCACACAGCAGACATTTACCTCTTATTGGGGCAGAAGCCGATAACTTAGACCTAAGCTGTATAAGAGGTAGAAGCATTGAGCCTTACATTAACTGCTTCAGTGAAAACCATAAGTCTCCCCCACGTGCTCAATACTTCATTCGGGGAGTGGGGGCTGCCACTTGTGGACTGGACCTTAGAAATGAATTAAGGAACACAGCAGGGGATATAGAGGGGTCCAGTTATGTGCCTCCAGTAATGGAGGATGGAATTTTCCCTCAGTGCTGGGTGCATGGACAATACACACAGGGCAGTGTCCACCTAGAAATCTGCCTGCTCAGACTGCCACACTGCACATCATGGGTCTCTCAGATGGAGAGAGAGGGAGGGACAGAGGGATGAAGGAAAAATATAGGGACAGGTAGTGTGGTGTGGAGACAGGCACAGCAGCGTAAAGAGCAATGGGGGGGGGGGATATCAGGGTAACACATGGAGGGCTCCCTGTGTATTGGAGGGACAGCACCGAGTGATTACGAGAGATAATGTGGTGTTTGTGTGAGAGGGAGGCAGATCAGGAGAAGTGCAATTACACAAATTAAGATGAGGGAGGAGGATGAGGGAAAACATAAAGTGGATAGAGTGGCAGATGCGGGGAGAGAGAACTGGGAAGGAGGGAAAGCCGGAGACAGCAGCTATTGTGATGCTATTGAATGAAGAAGCAGAGAGAATGATGCCAGGCACAGCCACATACTGACAGCAAGATACAAAGATATACAGGCTGAGAGCATACTGAAGGGAAGCGGAGCCACTCTGACAGACAGACAGACATCTCACCTGCTCCCTGGTCTCTCTCCCCACATCACACGCTCCAATGCATGTCTGTCCTTCCCTTGCTCAGCGAGGGGGTCCCTTGCTGCCTTCAGAAGGGGGGTTTGCAGGAGTATCAGTGTCTGCGGAAAAGACTCAGCTCCCACCCCCCTGCTCTCTCCTCTCCTCCACAGCTGTTGCGCCTCCAGCTTCTCTCCACCTCCACTCCCTCTCCCTTGCCTGTCTGGATCCGCATATTGCTTTCCCCCCCTCCCTGTGTCTCCACCCTCTACTCCCCTCCACACATCAACCACCTCCTCTGTCAGCTCTCCCTCTCCTCTCTCTAGCTCGCTTCCCTGCGCTCAGTTTCAGCAGCTGGACAGCGCCAAAGAGAACTTACTACACCCACGTTGTACACATCACACCTGGATATTTCATACACGGCATAGCAGAGCACAGGGCAATGGCTTACACAGAGTAATAGGAGGGGAGAGATTATATGGGGGAATAGGAGGTGTTGTAGGGAGGAGCTATATGGAGTAATAGGAGGAGCTAGCCAAGGGGGTTATATGGAATAATAGGAGGAATTATAGGGAGGGGTTATATGGAATATAAGAGTTATAGCAGAGGTTATAGGGAATTATGGGTGGACTTACATTAAGGAATCAAATACAATATAAGCACTATAGGGAGGGAGCAATATTGAGTAAAATAGCACCTGCATATTATGCAGCACTTTACAGAGAATAATAATTCATACCAGAGCACCTTGAGGAGACCCAGGCACACATGGGGAGAACATACAAACTCCACACTGATAGGATGTCGGTCAAAATTGAACACATTGCTGTCAGATATCAATGCTAACCACTGTGCCACCAGGCTGGGAGGTGTTCTAAGGAGGCATTGTATAAAGTAAGAAGACGAGATATAGGCCCCCATTTATTAATAATCGCATTTGCAATGAGATCTGGGCATCACCGTACCGCCCATGATCGCATTGCAAACTGCGATCGTAGCGTTCGTATGTATGTATCATCCGGGACATGCAGATTTACCCAGAGAGGTGCTGGCCAGTGCCTGCGGGAATGGAGGGATTGCGCTCCCTCCTTAATATATCCGGGGGAAACTTAATATTTGAAGTAAACCCCCAAAAACTCAAATACACAATGATAAATGGGCCCTATAAGGAGGTGTTATATGGAGCGTCCCTCCCTGTGGGGCTGGACGCCACTGACTAGATGGTTTCAGTGTTATGGCTAATCAGTGTATAGAGCAATATATGAGGTACAGGCAGGGTATATGAAAGGTCAGCAGTGCGTTCTAGTTCACTGCTGAACGCAGATTCCGATGATGAGGAATAAGTGCAGGCGCTGGACCTGTATTGCACATGTGCAGCACGGGTCCTGCACGTTGTTTCTGACCAAATTAGATCCTTCAAATATAGGGGGTGATTCCAACATGTTACCTCTGTGCATTCACCCCAGACACTGCTCATGGTTCCGATGTTTACCACCGGGGGACGCAGACTGAAATTGCATGGAGATCCCAGCTATTTCGATAGCCGTTTCTGGGTGGTAATGGGGGGGGGGTTGGGGGGCTACAAGTTAGGGGCATGTCAGGTCTGTGTCAGCGACTGTGTCTGAAGACGCAGTTCCACTGACACCAGCTGCCATTGTGAGTCGGACATTCTGCGCCTGCCATAAGCAGATGCTGTGCCTGATGGCTTGCCAGTAGTGCGTCTATGTATAAACATCGGTGGACGTAGTAGTGGACGTCTCAATAGAACACACATCAGCATTACCATATCGACGAAGCAGCGGCTGTGCAAAAACACGCAGCCACGACTGCAACTACATCCGACACAAAATTACCCCCATAGTGTGATACTGTAACTTTGGGGTAATAGACTGCTTTATTTATCAGGGTGGCAGACAACTTACACAAACAAAACCTTCTCTATCTTGGCAATTCCTAGCACTAAGCTAACATTGTATAACTACCTATAAACTGGCCCAGTTGGTCGAATGCCCCTCTCACATAAACCAGCACATTTGTGTGAAGGCTAAGCTCCTCCCCAGCTGTATGTTAATTGACTGGTGATAAACCCAATGTTTCCTTTCCCTGAGGATGACAGTTCCCTGCATCACTATATATGTGGGGAATAATAGGAATACTTTGGGCCTGATTTAGCAGCGATTGCAACTGCGATTATGCACGCAATCAGATGATTGATGCATTCTGCGTATGCATCACAGTGTGTGTGCGAACACTGCTCTGTGATCAGAACTAAGATCGCAGTGACTGCGCAAGTCCATCGCAGAGTTATTGACATGAAGTACCATTTGGGGGTGGTGATGGGGGGGTGGTTGGCAAAACGCAGGCGTGCCAGTGTGTTTGAACGCCGTTACAGGGGCATGCATAAATTAGCCACTGCAATGCCATACGCAGCTTGTGTACTCACTGCGTGCGACGTGCAACCTGCAACATGCGACGGGGTTAGCAATTCCTGAGTAAGGCTAGACCTTATGCAAGTGTGCGTGAGGCTCCGATTGTACTCAATGTTATCGATGGTTTCGTAGCCTTGCTAAGTATTACGGATGCGTGTAAGGTAAAGTGGGCTTCCTTATGTTAGGCTGCATATGGCGTAGCGAACGCAGACATTAGTATATCTTCGCAGTAAAACTGTGCGTAATCGCTATTGCAATCGCAGTTGCGATCCGTACTTAATCAGACCCTCTGTCACCTGGTATAAACTACTGGACTACCACTGTTCCATTATAATTTTGTTACTGCTTTTGTCAGACTTTTATAAGGTTCCAACATGCACACTTTTTATAAGCCAACATGCTCAGAAAGGACCCTGCATGTTAGGTGTGGGTATAAATGGGGGTCCTGTAAGTAGATCTAGGGAAGGGTTTGCTATAGACTGGACAAGACCAGCAATATCTCTTGGGGATGTAGTCAGCATCCCGGCGGTCGGGATGTCAGTGGTCACAAAACCGGTGCCGGAATCCTGACAGCGGTCAGCAGAGCCGTAACTAGACTTTTTGGTGCCCTGTCCCAGAGAGAGCATTGGCGCCCCCCCCCCCCACCAATTTTTTAAGTTGGGACATAAGATAGTGCACCCGAAAAAGGGCCATGGCTTTATAGGGAAGAGCCAGGGGAGGCCAGGAGATGCTGGAAGAGGAAACTACAAGTGAGAATGATAATAAACAGGAAAATTGACAGGCCCAAACAGCTCCCCCTGCCCTGCGGTGTCCTGTGCCAAGGCACTAGTCGCAGTACCCTAGTTACGGCCCTGGCGGTCGGAATCCCGTCTCCAGAGTTCCGACCGCTGGCATCCTGACAGTAAGTATTAGGGTTAGGGGGAGGGTTAAGTGTAGTGTTAGGCACTAGGGGGAGGGTTAGGCTTTGGAGGGGGGGATTAGGGTTAGGAAGCAGAAGAAGAGGGTTAGGCTGCAAGAAAGGTGGGTTAGGGTTGCGGGGAGGGTTGGGGGTTAGGACACTTACCTAATCGTGATGGGATTCTGACTGTCGGGATCCCGTACCCAACCCATCTCTTGACCACATGGACTCCAGGCTAGTAGAACCTACACAAGTTTAACTCACGTGTTTTATCTGCCATTTCTAGTACCACTGAAATGTGCATCTGTGCAATCTGTTCTTTCCTCTCCCCTTGGAGGCTGCTAACTCGGTCCAACAAGTCATTTTTACATACAGATGTGTCCTTGTTTATCTAGCCTCAATATGCCATGCAACGCGATACGCCTGGCGTCTGGTCCCATGCAGCTCTGCTAGCCTTGGGCGTCTCTTTTTACTGAAAATGCGGACGCACCAGGAGACTGTGCTGATTAATTTGATATGTGACATTTCTGTATCTGTGTGCGACTGAGATTGTAAACAAAACGTGAAAAAAAGCTGCGGCCGCTGCATGGTATCACTTTGCATGCTGATTGAGAGACTAAGGGGCTCTATTTATTAACATTATTTTTACTAAAATAAAGTGAAAAAGGATGTTTTCAAACCCTTTTCACATTATTTTAGTGTCACCTAAATTTACTAAAGGGCAATTGAAATAGAATATGTAAAATTCTACTCCAAGCCCTAATTATTACACATTTTTAGTAAGCAGATCGCATTTCCTATAATTGTAATGGGAAATGCGATCTGTCAGAGATTTACTAAAAATAAATTGTGAAAAAAAATACCGGGGAAAGCCCTGTGATAATAACGTCACCTGGAAGTGGCGTTTTCCAGGTTTTCCCCCGGTTACCGGACTCCTGCTCTGCTCTAACAAGCATAGCAGAGCCGGGATCCAGTGATCAGCTATGTGGTCTAAACAAACCACAAGCTGATAACTGCAAAAAAAAAAAATATGTAAAAAAAAAAAAAAAACGTACCTGAATCCAGGCCTGGTGATTGGTGCTCCGGTGATGTCCTCCAGGGCTCCGGTCAGCTGGTCTCCCGGCTCCCGCACTGTGACCCCGGTCAGCTGCTGCATAGAACAGCTGACCGGGTCACGGTGCAGGATGGGAGGCCAGTTGACCGGAGCCCTGGAGGGAGGACATCACCAGAGCAGCAATGACCGGAGGTAAGTGTAATGAAGGACGGGGGGTCACGGGGGCTCGCAGTGGGGGGGTGCAGTTTCCGGGGGAGAGATGTTGCAGCGGCCGGTCGGCGGATGCGCAGCATTTTGTCACTATTTTTTCTGAATTCGCAGGGACAAAACTCTATCACAAGCTCTGTAGCTGCAGGAGATTTTTAATAAATGCCTGTGATATTGCCTGAATTCGCAATGCGAATTCAGTCGGAAATATCACATTACAATCTGCATTCTAAATGCGGATTGTAGTAAATAGGGCCCTAGGTCACACACAGATATACAAGTGTCACATATCAAATTAATCAGATTAGTCTCCGGATGTATTCTAGTCACATCGCATTTTGACTTAGCCGCATTTTCGGCAAAAAAAAGACACCTGGAGTTAGCAGAGTCTCACAGGACCAGGCACGCCAAGAGGGGTTGTTTGACGCGACTGCAGCAATGACGAGTGAGGACACATCTGTATAACATAAGCTGTATCCCTAACAGACTAGAAAGGCTTCTCTGCACCATTACCTCTTGTCACAGATCTAAATGCTCTTGATAAGGTATTGCTGATACCATGCAAATTCCTATAGAGCTACTGTCCTAGTATGAAGTTACAGTTCTTCTCTCTTGCTCTGGCTGACATTATTCCACCCATGGTCATGAATCACTTGACCCCTATCTCTGTTCTCACAACATCTTCATCCAAGGGGTTTCCACAGTTTGCCCATCACAGTTTTCAAGTTAGCATCCTGGAAATGCAGCTTGATCAGACCAGCATCTCCCTCACTTTCTCAATGTGGATTTCATCAAAGTAAAGGAAAGTGTCACACCAAATTAAAATAAGAGAAAATGAGCACTCTAGTATTATGGTGGCTACTACCATAACTGATAAGAGAGTTCTGTGATACACCTCAATGGTTCTGCGGACTTAGGGTTAGGCACCCCCCGCAGGAGGGTTAGGCTAGGGGAAGGGGGGGTTGGGGTTAGGCACCCCCAGGGGAAGGTTAGGTTTAGGCACCCCCTCTAGGGAGGGTTAGGGTGTGGGGAGGGGGGTTATGTTTAGGCACCCCTGGGGGGAGGTTAGGGTTAGGCACCCCTAAAGGAGGGTTAGGGGTGGGGGGGAAAGGTTAGGGATAGATTAGATACTTACTGTGTCGGTATCTAGTCCTGTTGAGCTTCCAGCGGCGGTATTACATCCGCCAGGCTGATGTCTGGTGGGATTTCATACCGATCCCCAGTGTGGGTTTACTTCCAGAGTCCACTAATGCCAACACAAATTTTGTGTCTAGCTCTACAGCCACCAGAAACAACCAGGCTTCTCTACTGTTGATGTATAGTGTAATAGGCAGTGCCCAAAAATTACCCACACCTCTGCACAGTCTGGCCTGGTTACTTCCTTTACAGGCCCCTTTTCCATCATGGTGCTCGTCTCGTGTACAGGCCACTCGCTGTTTTTGATGTAGCATGGACCTAGGTAGAAACACCACTGGCTTAAACATCTGCTGTGTAGCTCCATTCTATAGTGATGGCGAGTTCCTCAAATGTTTGTGGATCACTCTGCAAGACCCACCACTGCAGCCCTCGGTCCAAACCACAGCAGAAATGGTCTATCAGGTTGAAGCCTTCTTAAGAACGCTAGACAAATGAGAAAGCTGCGTCCTAACTGGTGTCTCTCTATCAAAGTACCAACCATGAAATTGTTGGGCTCTGCAATGTGAGCCAAAATGTCTTGCTCTAGGTGTTGATAGTCCTGTATTTCTCCTAAATTGCTGTATGTTTTCTGAGTTTCACTGTGCAAATAAGGTGCTAGTACCTTGGCCCAATTCTCCAAAGCTCATTCATCACATTCTGCTGTTCTTTTAAATGCCACAAGATACATCTCAACATCATCTTAACCATGATCTTGCTGTTGCTGCATCGATAGGTTCATTTGTGCCAGCAGCAGCCTAATAGTCTCATCCTGGGCCTTAGCGACTTGCAGAACATGCTTGCTGAGCAGCAGTGACTTCAGAAATCATTTTAGCATTTCCTCCACTTTATCTATTTGGGCGGATGAGAAGCGGAATCTGGTTTCCCTAAGCATCACATGATGACACCACTTATGATACTGATAACCTTCCACATGACATATGTGATTTATTAGCCTGCTTTATTTGGAGGGGTGGCAGGCAACTTATACAAATGAAACAGTTTCTTTCTTAGCGAACCTTAGCATTTAGCTCACACAGTCCAACTGATTATCAGATCGGCCAGCTGGTCTGGCGCCAATTGCCATGCCCACAGAAAAGCTAAGCTCACCCCCTGCTGTATCCAAATTGGCAGACATTAAACCCATTTTTTTCCTGTCCCTGAGGCTAAAAGTTACTTATTACCCTATACTAAGGCAATCCGCCTACATCGTGTGTTTTTGGAGAAAACTCTTTCCGCGTGCGCGACCGCTTTTCACCCTATTTCATCCCAAAGGACGCGAAAACGGCACCCGGCGAAACTTGAATAGGCGGAAAGTTCTCTCAAAAATGGGGAAATCAGCCTGACACCCACCAAAAGATGCACTGACATGGGCGATCGCTATGGATACCCCCGAATTGCCCTGCTGAAGGTATTTGCAGTACTTAAATGGTCTCAATAGGTGCTGTTCAGTGTATTTGCATATGGGGAGAAAAATAGCATTTAGAAGCTTTTTTGGGGTGAAAATAACTAGTCCCAGCAACATTGTTGGTACCTGAAAATGGGGGGTAGCATATTTTAAAGTTGCTAAAGTAAAGTTTTAAAAATCGTAAAAAAATCCACCTGCCGCAACCACCTGCAAACGTTGAACTTTTTCACCCCAAAAACAAAAGTATTTTTTTTGGGTGTTCTTAAGTGTTTTTTAAACTTTTTTTGATGCAGTTTACCTTTGGGGGACTGTCTTAAGGCTGCATGGGGGTTTCCACAATGTTGCACCCCAAAACCGCAATTCTGCACTTTTTCCCTGCCTTCAGAAGGCAAATCTTTTTCGCCTATCCGAATGCATTGACTTTCTGCGTATGCAAAAAATCTTTGCAATTCAATATGGCGGAAAGTTTCCGACAGGCGGAATGACGTCATCTGCTTTTCGTCACTGCTTTTCGCCTGCAATTGAATACGGGCCTAAGTTGGTAAGCCCAGGTGCTCTGTGTGTCTTGTCTGGCTGCAGCCCCTTCCTGCACTCTGCAAGCAGCAGTGAAAGCTCAATTCTATCTAAAGGCATTTGGCAAGTCAATCACTTTGCCACAACTCATCTGTTATACTGGCTGCTTCTGGAGCCTTTTTATTGCCAATAGCCATATTAGCCACTGTTAATTCTGGTCTCAAAGGTCAAAAACCCAGTTCATTAGAATTAGATTTAGGAATTCAGCCACCTTATCTCTATCCAAATCAATTTTAAATAAATCGGCATCGTATGATGTCCTCACTCCGAAAATATCCCCCCCCCCCCCCCGGAGACGCTTGCTATTCATTCCTTAGCAACTTTTTACTGACAATTTTAGTAAGGATCTGTTACCTCTGGGGATGTACAATCTCTTTCAATTACCAAGGGTTTGAATCTGCTACACCAATGCTACATGAGTTCAGACTTCGGTCCATTTATCCTTTGTCCCCTTCAAATAGAGGACCTGATTCAGACCCGCTCGCTAGATGCGATCGCTTGCTGGCAAAAAGGGGCTGGATATTTAAATTGAGCGTTCGCACTGCATCGCGTAAGGACGCCCACTGTGTGTTAGCAAGCTACGGCAGAATGCGCTCGCAAGTGTCTGAAGACGCCCCGTTGCCTCTCGCAACACACGTCATCTCCGGGAAATGTATGATTAATCGGGACCATCGTGAGGCATCGGAGCAGGTCGCAGCCCTTGGGGTTGCCTTTCCCCGCTGCAAGCACTGCGATCAGTGCTGGCTGAAATACATGCAGGTGACATGTTCAATGATGCTACTTTGATAATTATGCACGCCCTTTAAACAATATTTTGGCGGACTGACACGCCTGCGTTCGCAACACCACTCCCCCGTTCACAAGCACCTTCCCTGTTAAAACCCACAAACGGCACTATCTGTCACTCAAAGCAGCGACCTGATAGTGGCTTATGAGCTACCAAAATCAGATCGCAACGAATGGCTTGCATATGCGCACTGCGAATTATACGCATGCGCAGATGGGTGAAAATCGCTCACAGCGAGCGATCTCACCTTAGCGAGCGTGTCTGAATCAGGTCCTGACTGAGTCCAATTCATGACAAAGCCTGATACACTGGCTATACAGACTCTGGCTGTCTCTTTAGTGACAGTCTCTTTAATAGGGAAAATATTTAATTCCTCCTTCCACTAATCTGCACTATTATCATATAAATCCAGCCTTTCCAGTCTGACATTGGGAGAATGGGCATCTAGCGTCTTAATGGGACTGCTGAAGAATGTCTTTCTTTATCTAATTTTATCTTATTTCAATGTCTCATACAGAGCACACCAATGTCCTGAACATGAGTAATTTACGAGATTCTTGAAATACAAGCGGCTGTACTTCATAGAGAAATGTAATTTCCTGTAAGAGAGAAATGTAAATGCCCCATGCACAATGGATTTACAGACTGGCATTATGTCTCCATAGACCTCTGCCTACATCTCGGTGCTTACTACCACCCAAGCAGAACTACAGGCCCACATGATCTGAATAAGGGAACTCATTTTTCACTCATCATTTTAATGACTTCTGCAGGACTCACAAAGGCTGAAGTCTATCTTGCGGCTTCAGCGCAGAACAGTAAGTGAAGCGTGGCTTTCCAGCATCTTGTTCAACATACTATATGAGCCATCTTACAAAATAATGCTATTGAGGACCTTGAAGGCTCTGGTCACTGCTCTGCAGGAAGATCTGTCACTTGGTGTCCTAGCAACATTGGTACTCTAGCATGATCACTGCGTTACTTAAAGGAACAAACAGGTTTTTATGTCTCTGTCTGTGGACAGTAAATATTGATGAGGTAGAAAGGTAACATCTTACAACAGCTACTTGCTCATTACTAACTCTCAATCAAGGCACAATCACAGAATCCTGCACACAGCTTCGCAGCAAGCAACCAGAGAGCTTTCTTTAGTTTCATGCAACTGCCCCACTGTACAAAGAACATGTTAGATGGTCATAGACTATGGGGCACTGCGGAATATGTGTGCGCTATATAAATAACTGGTGATAAATATTTACAGATATCTACTTCCCACGTGGCTCTGCTTCCAAAAAATAACTGCATCTCTCTCCTGCTGTTGCTGAATACTGTCCCCCTGATGCTTGTTGTGATTGCACAGGTACTGCATCTCTCTCCTGCTGTTGCTGAATATTGCCCCCTGGTGCTTGTGGTGATTGCACAGGTACCACATCTCTCTCATGCTTTTGCTGAATACTGACCCCGGGACTTGTGATTGCACAGGTAACACATCTATCTCCGCCTGTTGCTGAATACTGCCCTCCTGGTGCTTCAGGTGATTGCACAGCAGGTACTGCATCTCTCTCCTGCTGTTGCTGAATACTGCATGGAGTTTGTGGTGATACTGCCCCTGGGACTTGTGGTGATTACACAGGTACTGCATCTCTCTTCTGCTGTTGCTGAATACTGCCCTCCTGGTGCTTCAGGTGATTGCACAGCAGGTACTGCATCTCTCTCCTGCTGCCTGCTGTTGCTGAATACTGCATGGAGTTTGTGGTGATGCTGCCCCTGGGACTTGTGGTGATTACACAGGTACTGCATCTCTCTCCTGCTTTTGATGAATACTGCCCCCACTGGTGCTTGTGGTGATTGCACAGGAATACTGCCTCTCCCTTTTAGCTTGTGGTGATTGCACATCTCCCTCCTTCCATCACTGAATACTGTCCCCTGGAGCTTGTGGTGATTGCACAGGTACTGCATCTCTCTCCTGCTGTTGCTAAATACTTCCCCCTGGTGCTTGTGACTATTGCACAGGTACTGTATCTCTTTGCCGCTGTTGCTGAATACTGTCCCCTGGAGCTTGTGGTGATTGCACAGGTACTGCATCTCTCACCTGCTGTTGCTGAATACTGTCCCCCTGATGCTTGTTGTGATTGCACAGGTACTGCATCTCTCTCCTGCTGTTGCTGAATATTGCCCCCTGGTGCTTGTGGTGATTGCACAGGTACTGCATCTCTCTCCTGCTGTTGCTGAATACTGCCCCCTGGTGCTTGTGGTGATTGCACAGGTACCACATCTCTCTCATGCTTTTGCTGAATACTGACCCCGGGACTTGTGATTGCACAGGTAACACATCTATCTCCGCCTGTTGCTGAATACTGCCCTCCTGGTGCTTCAGGTGATTGCACAGCAGGTACTGCATCTCTCTCCTGCTGTTGCTGAATACTGCATGGAGTTTGTGGTGATACTGCCCCTGGGACTTGTGGTGATTACACAGGTACTGCATCTCTCTCCTGCTGTTGCTGAATACTGCCCTCCTGGTGCTTCAGGTGATTGCACAGCAGGTACTGCATCTCTCTCCTGCTGTTGCTGAATACTGCATGGAGTTTGTGGTGATACTGCCCCTGGGACTTGTGGTGATTACACAGGTACTGCATTTCTCTCCTGCTTTTGATGAATACTGCCCCCACTGGTGCTTGTGGTGATTGCACAGGAATACTGCCCCTCCCTTTTAGCTTGTGGTGATTGCACATCTCCCTCCTTCCGTCACTGAATACTGTCCCCTGGAGCTTGTGGTGATTGCACAGGTACTGCATCTCTCTCCTGCTGTTGCTAAATACTTCCCCCTGGTGCTTGTGACTATTGCACAGGTACTGTATCTCTTTGCTGCTGTTGCTGAATACTGTCCCCTGGAGCTTGTGGTGATTGCACAGGTACTGCATCTCTCACCTGCTGTTGCTGAATACTTTCCCCTGGTGCTTGTGACTATTGCACAGGTACTGCATCTCTCTCCTGCTGTTGCTGAATACTGTGCCCTGTTGCTTGTGGCTATTGTACAGGTACTGCATCTTTTTCCTGCTGTTGCTGAATATTGCCCCCTGGGACTTGTTGTGATTGCACAGGTACTGCATCGCTCTCCTGCTGTTGCTAAATACTGCATCCTGGTGATTGTACAGGTACTGCATCTCTCTTCTGCTGTTGCTGAACACTGTGCCCTGGTGATTGTACAGGTACTGCATCTCTCTTCTGCTGTTGCTGAATACTGTGCCCTGGTGATTGTACAGGTACTGCATCTCTCTCCTGCTGTTGCTGAATACTGTCCCCCTGATGCTTGTTGTGATTGCACAGGTACTGCATCTCTCACCTGCTGTTGCTGAATACTGTCCCCCTGATGCTTGTTGTGATTGCACAGGTACTGCATCTCTCTCCTGCTGTTGCTGAATATTGCCCCCTGGTGCTTGTGGTGATTGCACAGGTACTGCATCTCTCTCCTGCTGTTGCTGAATACTGCCCCCTGGTGCTTGTGGTGATTGCACAGGTACCACATCTCTCTCATGCTTTTGCTGAATACTGACCCCGGGACTTGTGATTGCACAGGTAACACATCTATCTCCGCCTGTTGCTGAATACTGCCCTCCTGGTGCTTCAGGTGATTGCACAGCAGGTACTGCATCTCTCTCCTGCTGTTGCTGAATACTGCATGGAGTTTGTGGTGATACTGCCCCTGGGACTTGTGATGATTACACAGGTACTGCATCTCTCTCCTGCTGTTGCTGAATACTGCCCTCCTGGTGCTTCAGGTGATTGTACAGCAGGTACTGCATCTCTCTCCTGCTGTTGCTGAATACTGCATGGAGTTTGTGGTGATACTGCCCCTGGGACTTGTGGTGATTACACAGGTACTGCATCTCTCTCCTGCTGTTGCTGAATACTGCCCTCCTGGTGCTTCAGGTGATTGCACAGCAGGTACTGCATCTCTCTCCTGCTGTTGCTGAATACTGCATGGAGTTTGTGGTGATACTGCCCCTGGGACTTGTGGTGATTACACAGGTACTGCATCTCTCTCCTGCTTTTGATGAATACTGCCCCCACTGGTGCTTGTGGTGATTGCACAGGAATACTGCCCCTCCCTTTTAGCTTGTGGTGATTGCACATCTCCCTCCTTCCGTCACTGAATACTGTCCCCTGGAGCTTGTGGTGATTGCACAGGTACTGCATCACTCTCCTGCTGTTGCTAAATACTTCCCCCTGGTGCTTGTGACTATTGCACAGGTACTGTATCTCTTTGCTGCTGTTGCTGAATACTGTCCCCTGGAGCTTGTGGTGATTGCACAGGTACTGCATCTCTCACCTGCTGTTGCTGAATACTTTCCCCTGGTGCTTGTGACTATTGCACAGGTACTGCATCTCTCTCCTGCTGTTGCTGAATACTGTGCCCTGTTGCTTGTGGCTATTGTACAGGTACTGCATCTTTTTCCTGCTGTTGCTGAATATTGCCCCCTGGGACTTGTTGTGATTGCACAGGTACTGCATCGCTCTCCTGCTGTTGCTAAATACTGCATCCTGGTGATTGTACAGGTACTGCATCACTCTCCTGCTGTTGCTGAACACTGTGCCCTGGTGATTGTACAGGTACTGCATCTCTCTTCTGCTGTTGCTGAATACTGTGCCATGGTGATTGTACAGGTACTGCATCTCTCTCCTGCTGTTGCTGAATACTGCATCCTGGTGATTGTACAGGTACTGCATCGCTCTCCTGCTGTTGCTGAACACTGTGCCCTGGTGATTGTACAGGTACTGCATCTCTCTTCTGCTGTTGCTGAATACTGTGCCCTGGTGATTGTACAGGTACTGCATCTCTCTCCTGCTGTTGCTGAATACTGCATCCTGGTGATTGTACAGGTACTGCATCTCTCTCCTGCTGTTGCTGAATACTGCATCCTGGTGATTGTACAGGTACTGCATCTCTCTTCTGCTGTTGCTGAATACTGTGCCCTGGTGATTGTACAGATACTGCATCTCTCTCCTATTGTTGCTGAATATGGCATCCTGGTGATTGTACAGGTACTGCATCTCTCTCCTGCTGTTGCTGAATACTGCATCCTGGTGATTGAACAGGCACTGCATCTTTCTCCTATTGTTGCTGAATACGGCATCCTGGTGATTATACAGGTACTGCATCTTTCTCCTTCTGTTGCTGAATACGGCATCCTGGTGATTGTACAGGTACTGCATCTCTCTCCTGCTGTTGCTGAATACGGCATCCTGGTGATTGTATAGGTACTGCATCTCTCTCTTACTGTTGCTGAATACTGCCCCTGATTCTCTGTTTGATTGCACAAGTACTGTATCTCTCCTGCTGTTGCTGATTATTGTCCCCTGGAACTTCTGGTGATTGCACAGGCACTGCATCTCCCTCCTACTGTTGCTTAATACTTCCCCCTGGGACTTGTGGTGAATGCACAGGTACTGCATCTCTTTTCTGCTGTTGCTGAATACTGCCCCCTGGTGCTTGTGGCTATTGCACAGGTACTGCATCTCTTTCCTGCTATTTCTAAATACTGCCCCATAGGACTTGTGGTGATTGCACAGGAACTGCATATCTTTCCTGAATACTGCACCCTGGTGTTTGTGATGATTGCACAGGTACTACATCTCTCTCCTGCTGTTACTGCATGCTGCCCTCTAGAGTTTGCGGTGATACTGCCCCTGGGACTTGTGGTGATTGCACAGGTACTGCATCTCTCTCCTGCTTTTGCTGAATACTGCCCCCCCCCCCCCCCCCTGTAGCTTGTGGTGATTTCACATCTCTTTCTTGCCATTGCTTAGTACTGCCCCCTGGTGGTTGTGGTGATTGCACAGGCACTGCATCTCCCTCCTGCTGTCGCTGAATACTGTCCCCTGGAGCTTGTGGTGGTTGCACAGGTACTGCATCTCTTTCTTAAGGCCCCCATATATCAGCAATTGAAAACCACAATTGAACAATATGAAGATTTATTGCCTGATCTCAGGATTTCCCAATCTAGCAATCTGCGCCCATACATTACAGAACTTTTTCAGTGATTTGCGGATCATGTTCAGCAAACACTGATCTGCCAATCTTGAAAGGCCCATCTTTTTACTAGTAACAGTCTGCAAATCTGCTGATCATGTCCATTCACTAGCAATTTACAACCCCAATCGATTTGTGAAATCCAACACGTTGGACAATCTGATTTAACAATTCCAATCACTTTTTGGTTGCAATCTGCGATCTGTGAAACCCATACATTGCAGAATTGCATACACAATCAATTGCAAATTGCAGAATTGCCACAATCGATTTGTGATGTATGGGGGCCTTTACTCTTGCTAATTACTGCTCCCCTGGTGCTTTAGGTGATTGCACAGGTACTGCATCTCCCTCCTACTGTTGCTGAATACTGTGCCCTGTTGTTTGTGGCTATTGCACAGGTACTGCATCTCTTTCCTGTTGTTGCCGAATACTGGGCCTGATTCAGACCCGGTCGCAAGCGATGTGCGCTTGCAACCGGGTCGATGGTGGGCCAGTGCGCATGCGCACGACGGAGCCGGCTCCGTCGTGCACATGTGCGAGACCCGGATAGCGACAGGCACTCCGTCGCTCCAGGTCTCGCAACAAAGGGGGCGAGCTGTCGATGTTGAGTGACAGCTCGCCCCCTTTGGTGGGCGGGCCGGGGGAGTGGCTGCCCAAACGGAGGCGTTCCCATGTGAACGCCTCCGTTTGGGGGCGGCCCCACTGACATCACTGTTAGAGCCGAAATCTCTCTGGGGCTTGCGGCAACAAGACCCTACCACAAGGGTCTCGTCGCAAGCCCGATGGTCACGATGGTCTTGACCATCGCGACCATCTTCCAGGTCACTCGCTATAGCTGTGGGTGGTCACCCACAGCTATGCGAGCGGCAAGGAGGCCTTTCTAAAAAAAAAAAAGACCGGCCCTGTTTCAGAGCGAGCGCTCTGTAAGAGCGTCCGGCTCTGAATCAGGGCCTCTGTGCCCTGGTGCTTGTCTATTGCACAGGTACTGCATCTCTTTCCTGCTGTTGCTGAATACTGCCCCCCCCCTGGTGTTTATGATGAGTGTCCAGCTATTGCAGCCCTTACCAGCTGTTGCTACCAAACACTAAGTCTTATGTACTGTGGGCCTGATTCACTACGGATTGCATTTCTGCTTATACGCACTCACCGCAGTTGCTAATATCAACTGTGCTATTTAAATGTTTGCATTCATCGCAGCCTGACATAAGGAAGCCCATTTCCCCTTACTCACATTAGTATACTAGGGCAACATAGTGAAACAATCGTTAACATCGGACCCATATGCACACTAGCACAAGCCCTGACCTTACTCAGAAATTGCTAACATCCACGCACGCTATCAGTGCTATGGCTGCTTATGGCCACGCAGCGGATAATTTATGCACGCCCCTGCAACGGTGTTGAAACGCACTGGAACACCTGCGTTCACCCGGCCACCCCCAGTCGCCACCCAGAAACGACACTTCCTGTCAATCATTCTGCTCTGGGTCTGCGTAGCCTCTGCAATCGCAATTCGGATCGCAATTATAAGTTTGCAAACGCGCACTGCGAGGCATACGCATTCGAAGAACGCAACAATCAACTGATTGCGTGCGTATTAGCAACTGCGTACCTTGCTGAATCAGGCCCAGTATCTTTCCAACAACTCTCAACAAAAAAGTGAATTAAGTTTACCATCATGTAAAGCTTTTTGCTTGGATTTCTGTTTCAGTTTAGTTTTCTTTAAAGCCTGTATTTTATGTCTGTCATCGCATTAATGTTATATGTAAGGTGAACCCTCTTTCCCTTTAAGACTGTACTGAGATTTATCCTGGCTGTTTGAATTCACTCAGACTTTCAATGTTCCAGTCCTTGGAGAATTTCTTCCATTAAGCACACATCCATCTTTCCTGTATCACGGTCACTCCGGCCACGAGTCTCTGCCCTACGGGTAGACAGACGTGCCATGTTGTGCAAGGCTCGGCATTCAGCAATGTTTTTCCTGTTGGGAACCCAGTCCTCCACCATCACATTACTTTGCTGAAAAATAACGGTTGGCTTTGTAACCACAGCTATTACAGCCTTTCCAGTACAAGTTTGGGCCTTACCTTAAGAGGATTCCCATACATGGTGGCCCAACCATGGACTTGCACCAAGTAGGCTTTCTATGAAGTTATATGGGGAGGAAGTATGAAGAAAAAGGGAAGTTATAGGGAAGGGCTATATAGAGTAATAGGAGGGGTTGACATAATGTTGACATCACATTGAACATGTCGTCATATGCAGAATGTCGTCATGCGCAATCAGAGTAAGGCTGTGGGAGGAGAGAGTTAAGGCGGGGGGAGGGATAGGCTATGGGAGGGGAGGGTTAGCCACTGGGGAGGATAGGCTATGGAAGGGTGGGGTTAGGCACTAGGGGAAAGGATAGGCTATGAGAAGTTTAGGCACTAGGGGGAGGGATAGGCTATGGGTGGGGAGGGTTAGGCACTCGGGGGAGGGATAGGCTATGGGAGGGGAGGGTTAGGCACTAGGGGAAAGGATAGGCTATGAGAAGTTTAGGCACTAGGGGGAGGGATAGGCTATGGGTGGGGAGGGTTAGGCACTAGGGGGAGGGACAGGCTATGGGAGGGGAGGGTTAGGCACTAGGGGGAGGGATAGGCTATGGGAGGGGAGGGTTAGGCACTCGGGGGAGGGATAGGCTATGGGAGGGGAGGGTTAGGCACTAGGGGGAGGGATAGGCTATGGGTGGGGAGGATTAGGCACTAGGGGAGGGATAGACCACGGGTGGGGAGGGTAAGGATATCATCATGGTATTCTTGCTACAAGTCATCAAGATGTCACCACGTAAATAACACTGGAGCCACCTGACCTGCCTTACCAGGTAAGTCACCACTAGGTACATCTTGTTGACATGATAATCATGTTGACATTTCAAGTGTCGACATGGTCAATGGCAACATTGTATTCTCGTGTTGACATTTGAATGTCGACAAAATATACAACACCCATAGGGAAATGTTATTTGAAATAATAGGAGCGATCACGTGGAAGGAGCATTTGGAGTTATATGAGGAGTTATAAGCATACTTCCCAATGGTCCTCACTCAAGGGGCTGTCCCAACAGTCAGGTCTTTAGTCCAAGCTGCCGCAAATGTTTGGAGATAAGTTCTGCTCGCCAAGCACATCAGCCACTCAAGCAGGTGCCAATGCAAGGGTGTATTTAGGAGATGGAGTAGTAGCACTCCCCCAATGGGGTATGCCTAGGCCCTTAGCATGATGTGACAACTCCCTTTTTTCTCCCTGTTCCAATTCTCTGATTTATATTGTTGGGAGGCAAACAAGAAGTCACAGTAATAGTTCAGTGGTGGAGCTATATGGTGAGATGACAGCAGTGCCACTTTAATATTCCTGGGGATTGCGGCAAACTTCCAAAAATTGCAGTTTTCTAAGATCTAACCACATTTTCGAGCTTACTACATCCCACCCATAGGGAGGATAAATACGAGTATGATGTAAGGAATAGTTACAGGGGAGCTATATATTATGTAGTGACTGAGAGGAATGGTCATATATAATAATAGGCACAGTTTTATGTCAAATCACAATAAATAAATATTCGAAAACCTTTCCATGAATTGCTAAAAATGAGAAACAATTGATCTAAGTAAAGTATGCAAACCTTAGTAAGCTAAAATATGCACAGGTACAGTACACTATAAAGCCAAACGTCATGTGATAGATGCCTAGCATCTTGTAGGACCACCTCTAGTCCGGCAAAGTGCAGCAACTCAACGTATCATCGATTCCACAAGTGGATGGAAGACCTCTGGAGAGATATTGATAATTGTAGGTGTAGGATCTTGGGTACAAATGGTGGTGGGCTTTCCAAATATACTTGATTGGGTTAATGTCAGGTCAACGTGGTGGCCACACCGTTAATCTGAGCTCTTCACAATGCTCCTCAAACCAATTCTGGACAACTTGGGACCCTTAACATTATCCTGCTGGAATATTCCATCATTATGGGGGTACATAAAGTCTATGAGAGGCTGCAAATGGTCATCAATGCTCAAGCAGGCCAGCGGACCTAACCCATGACACATATACATACCCTACACCATTATGGAACCACCACTAGCCTGCACAATGCCTTGTTGACAACTGGGTTCCAGGGCCTCATGGGATCTGTGCCACATCCGAACCCTACCAACAGCCAGAAACAACTGGAACCGTGACTCATCTGGCCATGCCACATGTTGCCAGTCCTCTTTGTTCCTATTACCTACATCACAAGCCCAGGTGAGGTGCTGTGTCCGGTGTCATAGTATTAACAGGGGCACTATGGTGAAAGCGAAAGAACACTGCACTGATCTGCTGGATATGCGTCTGGTACCTCTTGCAATGAATGTGAATTCAGCCAGTGTTCCTTGTCTGTTACCAAGGACAATCCAGGCCAGACACCGCTGGTCACAATCATTAAGCACACGTGGTCGACCACTGCGCTGCCTACGGTGGTTGGTATTGCCTTCCATGAAGTATTCCTGGTACACACATGACACCATAGATCGAGGGATATTGAGTGTCCACACAAATTCGGAAATAGAATGTCCCATCCGTCGGGCACCAACTATCATGTACCATTTCTAACTCAGATAATTCACGTTGCCTTGCCGTGAGCAGCCTAGCCGATGTTCAAACTGACTTCCGAGATGTCAGATTCCAACTAATGCAGGTCTGGGCATCTCCAAGACGTCACAGTATAGTGATGCTGCCCTGGGCCGGACTGGGACTAAAAATAGGCCCTGGCATTTAAAGAACACACAGGCTCACCTCAACGGCAGCATCTGGTCCAGGCATAGACTCCTCCCCTTACTACTCCTGACTCCTCCTACTTCTTAGTCTGTGTTCTTACAAATATAATTATTATTAGAACAACATACAAGTGTACATCATTCTCTGTATTAAGCTCATCCTGTAGGGCAGTGATTCCCAAACAGTGCGCTGTGGCAGGGGTGCCTCAGGTTGGTGGTCCAGCACCAAATCAAATTATTTATGGTCAGTGTAATGTAAATATGTGAACAAACAGAAGTTCAACCCTGTCCACCACCACATAGCTGAACCCAAGGATGAAAAGTAAGCACAATAGACAGTATTTCACTTTACTATTTTACTAGATTTTTTCTGAATTTCTCAATAACAAACTTAAACTTAGGGTTGCCGTAAAAACAATGCTGTTACACTAGGGCACCGTGATTCAGAAAAGTTTGGGAACCACTGCTGTAGGGGATTCAAACATGTGTCATAGTAAGATATTTGGTATATGGTTGGTTTCTCTTAGGTAGAGCTGGCACTTCATCGATGTAGGTCACACACAAAGAAAAGGAAAGACATTTTCCAATTGACCGAACCATAGCTTAGCAGTTGTAAAGGATTAAATAGTGTTCACTGTAGGAAGCAGAGACGTTACTACACATTTGATGCCCTGTGTACATAAAGAGCATTGGTGCCCCTCCATACCTCAAGCAGGAAGAGCTTGCGCCTGCGGTATGTGGTCTCGCTGGGAAGGGGCGTGACCACACAATAGTATCCCCAATTCAAATTATGCCACATAGTAGTGCCCCTTAGTCACACTACACCGCACAGTAGAGTCACTTATTCACATTACATCACACAGTAGTGCCCATTACACATGCCACATACAGAAATGCCCCTTATAGCACATTATGTCACACACAGTAATGCCACTGTGCCTCAGGATGGGAGCAGAGATGAAACACTGCCTCAGTTGGTCGAACGCTTCCACTTTTTTTTTTTATCTGGTTGCTGCTGGTCACTACTGGTCCTATTAAAGAGACACATGTGGAAGATTATTGAGAATCTGAGAACATAAGCTTCAATGTCTGGACAAAATTGGCGCAAGGATATATTACCTCTGTTTATATGTCTTGGCCATTTTTGGTGAGAGCAGTGATGGGAGCTGCAACGGATGAATAGTTCCTCATGAACTACTGGTAAAAGTTACAGAAGATAAAAACAAGGAAATGAGAATCGCACAGGACTAGTGCGATAATGTCGGATCCGAAATAACCAGATTAAACAAATACAATATCAGCCTATTGACATTTTGACAATTACCAACTTCAAATATTAATTGCCACACAGTGGACTATGGGCCTGATTCAGACCCACTCGCAAGCGGCTGTCCGCTCGCAAGTGGGTCGATGTTGTGCACTGCGCATGCGCACGACGGCGGAGGCTCCGTCGTGCGCATGTGCCAGACGCGACGAGCAAAGGACTTTCCTTCGCTCGTTGTGTCTGATCAAAGGGGGCGTGCTGTCGATGTTGATTGACAGCACGCCCCCTTTGGTGGGCGTGCCGGGGGGGTGCCTCCCTAACGGGGGCGTTCCCAAGGGAACGCCTACCGTCAGAAGCCGACCCACTGACATCACTAGTGATGTCAGTGGGAGTGATTTTGGCTCTGATAGAGCCAAAATCACTCCGGGCCTTGCGGTTGAAAAACTCAACCGCAGGCTCCGGCTCGCAGTGGCGATGGTCGCGATGGTCAAGACCATCGCGGCCATCAAACTGCACGCTCGTATAGGCTGTGGGTGGTGACCCACAGCTATACGAGCGTCCAGGAGGACGCTCCATAATTATGGAGGGCGGACCTCATTCAGAGCGTGCGCTCTGCTCAGAGCGTACGGCTCTGAATGAGGGCCTATGTCAATGTTTGTTGGTGGTGCTCCCCAGAGTCAGGGAAAAAACTCAAAATAGACCAAGAGACAAAAGAAGACTCTTTTTGGGGACACTGCTTAAGTAAGATACATGATCTAAAAATTAACTTATAATAAATAACACTTAAAAAATCGAGAACTAGACACATAAACATATACAGTACAAAACATACATATATAAACCTAATTCAATAAGGAGAATATTATCCAGGAAAGATATATCCTATACAAGGTCCGATAACCCTGATGTATTAATAGTTAGCGATCAATCCATGCAAATGTTTGATATACAAAAATATATATATATTCTAGTCCATAATCCAATTTGTCTATAATAATATAGTATAAAGAATATCTATTCATAATCTTAATTGCCTGAACATACACATTCGCACTGACTCTTATTGGTAGCAAAACTTTCAATTTCTATGGACGCAGTAGTATAGAGACAGGATGACTTGTATACCTAATTGTCTGTACACTTAATGTACCCTTGTACTTTTGGAAAGCAGCAGGTGCATTGCTTAAACCAAAAGGCTTGACCAAATGCTCCTAATGAGCATCACGTGTGTTGAAGGCCATCTTCCACTCATCCCACTCTCGGATCCTGATTAAGTTATAGGCACCATAGAGATCTAACTTGGAGAAAATCTTTGCCCCTTTTATACGATCAAAGAGTTCCGAGATTAGTGGTAGCGGATATCGATCTTTTAAAATTTATTTTTAACAAAAAATAAACTAGTTCCTGCGGGTGATTTAGACTCCCCGATGAACCCTCGCTCAAGGTTACTATTATTATATACTCAGATACTGCTTTGGCCTCAGGAAGCGAGAGAGGATACACACTCCCATGAGAGTCATTTTCCAGGCAGTAAATTTATAGTACAGTCCCACTCCCAATGAGCTGGAGTGTTTCAGCTGCCTTCTTGCTGAATACATCTCTGAAGGACTGGTATGGAGCTGGAAGGTTGGTCATCTGGAGAGATGGCTGAACTCTGAATGACACAAGATGTGGAGGCCTAATAACTGTCAAGCACGTCTGACGACACTGGGTTCCTCGCTACAGGATTTGATTTTTACTCCAATCTAACGTGGGAGCATGCTTCTGTAACCACGGAAGACCCAGGATAATGGGACTCTAGGCTGATTGGAGTATATAGAAGGCAGGGCCGTAAGTAGGGTAGTGCAAACAGTGCCATGGCACTGGGTACCGCAGGGCAGGTGGAGCTGTTTGGGCCTGTCAATTTTCCAGTTTAGTATAATTCTCACTTGTAGCTTTCTCTTCTTTTATCCCCAGCATCTCCTGGCCTCCCCTATCTCTTTCCTGACCCTTTCTCATGAGGCCATGGCCCTTTTTTCAGGTGCACTATCTTATGTCCCTATTTAAAAAAATGGGGGGGCACCAATGCTCTCTCTGCACAGGGCACCAAAAAGTCTAGTTAAAGCTCTGGTAGAAGGATATCAACTCCCGATGGAGAGCACTCATTTTTACATGGCAACTTCTGTCATTATGGAGTGGATGGTAGCCATGGGAAGTTTATTCCCGTCCACTCCGATAATACAGAGTGGCGTTTGTAGTAGCACACTAGAAGTACCTAACTCCCAAACCTTCTGCACTATATGGAAATTGCCACCGGTGCTGGAGTCCAAAGAGGCCTTGAGACTCCCTGGTGTCTTCTCTAATAACAGGATCACATCAATTGAGAACTGGGAAGGACTGACTTCCTTCGGGGTGTGATTAAATGCACCTAATCTGACCACCCCTCGATCAGTTAGGGCCTCTCGTTTCCTGGATGCTTGGAACAGCTCTCAAGGAGATGAACCAGGTTTGCCACAGTACAGACATAGCTTATTCTTGAATCTCCTTTCCCTTTCTGTGGCAGGGACATGAGCCTTTCCAATCTGCATGGCCTCTTCTGGAGACTCAACCACAGTTGTGAAACACAGGATGAGCTTGAAGCTGAAGAGCCGAGATAGTTCCTTCTTTTGTGCCCTCTCACTATGGTGAAGGTCTACTCAGTTACACAAAGATATCAGGTCATCTAGAGATGCTGGCAATTCTCAGGATGCCAGTACATCCTTAATTTGCTCTGACAGACCCTGCATAAATGCGGCAGCCAGGGCTTTGCTGTTCCACCCTAATTCTGTGGCCAGGGTACGAAATTGCTTGACATATTGTCCGGCAGTTTGGTTGCCTTGCTTCAACTGCAGGTAGCCTACCCTGCGGAGGATACTAGCCCGGGCTCATCGAAGACCTTCTGAAATGCTGCTAGAAAATCAACGCTGTTATTGACCAGTGGGTCACTCCTTTCCCACAATGGATAGGCCCATAGGCTAATGCCTATCTAAACAACAGCAAAATAACATATGCCACCTTTGTCCTCTCAGAAGAAAAATTAGCTGCCTGAACCTCGAATTGAATCAAGCACTGATTCAAAAATTCTCTACAGCCTTTGGGATCTCCATCACACTTTGAGGGAATTGAATCTGTAGCTGTGCAGAAGCACCTGCAGCTTGAACGGCAACCACAGGAGACGGTGCTGGTTGTACTGGAGATGGCTGAGCAACACCGACTTGTTGCATAAGCGTCTGCAGACACTGCATAATCTGGGCCTGGTCTTGTTGTTGCTTCTTGACTATAGCTTGGAGATTCTCCCGCAGATCTCGAGGTGAAAGATTACCAGCGGCATCCATGTGGCCAGAGTTTTATGTCACAACTCACGGATGGATAGTGGATGCTAACCTGTACTAAGGGATTGACAAGACGCAGTACGAAAGGCGCAGAGTCTAACCTGCCGGCGATATTCACCAGGCACAAGGAGGTTTGGACTTAGCTGCAGCCGACATGCAGGTCGCAGCCCTCAGACATGGTTCCCTTGTACAGGTGCTGGTGCTCTTTGGCTCGAGCAGAATACTATACAGGCGTATCACATAATCAACAAGCTGGGTCAGAACCAAACGGACAAGAGGGTACCAAGAAGCAGATGAAAACAGGTCACAAAGGATAGCCAAGGTCAAAACCGGAATACAAGCGCAGGAACAGGAGAAGACATAATCAGGTCACGAACAAGCCGAGGTCAGGAATAAGCAGCAGCGATCACTGGGAACGCTGGAGTATTATTTGGGAGCCTATACTCTGACACCATAGTGTCCCCAGGAAACTCATTTTATAGATGGAGACTTGAATTTGGTGCCCATGTGACATCACCAATGGCACGCCTGGCCCTTTAAAACTTTCTCTGATCAGCTGGGACCACACACAGCTTGCCCTGAGTGGCTGCATAGCAGGAGAGCTGGCTGCACCTCGCAATAGTAGGTGCCGGGAACAATTGCCAGCTGCCCCGTAGTACACCAGCACTGCTGAATTCGGTAAGTAGATGCCGGGATCCGGCATGCTGTAACAGTGCCTCACTGGCCACTGGAGCTCCCACATAAGTCAGAGGAAGCAGGAAAGATTGATCAGGGAGAGTATGTACAAAATAACATTGATAATAGAGTTTACAGGACTTCTACTTAATGCGCACAGAGACAGAACTTCTTTAGGTTATGATACAAGGTCTCCCCCACATCTATGTCCAAGGCCAATTCATGAGTATCTTCAAGGGGTGATTATGAGAGACAAGTCGACAGTAGAGGGCCGAAAATGAGGCTCTGCAACAGGTGGTTGTGATGGCAAAATGTTCTTTGGTAATTTGCATTATAAGCAGTCAAGTTCAGCATGTGTGTGCGAATCTGAATGTTACCACCAATCTATGTGTGATTATTCCTGCAGCTGACATGAATCCCAGTGTACGTTACTGTGCCGTGTTGTGTTAGCAACAGGCATAGAATACGGCAAATCACCAAAAATGAGTTACGCTGGCTTGTAGAAACATCTGACAGAGAAGGTGTTCTTGAATGTTAAAACTGTGCAGTATTTTATATGTTTTAGTGTATGTTTAATTTAACTTTATGGCATATAGTATTTTATAGTATTTGTTTGAGTATTGACGTCATGTAATAAAATTCTAGGAAACTTACTTTTGGTTTTATACATTTAAAAAAAAATAAATGGAATGGACCCTATTGGTACAAACCGTGGAAGGGAACAGCAGGGTTAAATATTGCATTTTCTTATTAGACACTATTTACTAAGTTCTTTCACTGTGCTGCTGTGTGCTGGGCTGTAGTGGGAGACTGGAGCAGTTTCCTATGCCTATGGGGGGAGCGATCATGCTGATCGCTCCCCCCCATAGGCTGTGCGCCAGGCTGAGGGGCACACAGCGCCCCCCTCCAAGCGCGCAGCGCCGATTTGCTGCGCTACTAAAATGGTTTTTCCCTAAGGGGGCTTGGCCACGCCTCCGGCGATTAGGCCACACCCCCTGTCATTCGGGCCCGGCGCGGCTCTTGGCGGCCCTGCTGTTCTATGCTGGTGTAAACCAGGCACGTATACTACTGTTCTCTCCGGGTGTAACCCAGGCACATATACTACTGTTCTCTCCTGGTGTAACCGAGGCGCATATACTACTGTTCTCTCCTGGTGTAACCCAGGCACATATACTACTGTTCTCTCCTGGTGTAACCCAGGCACATATACTACTGTTCTCTCCTGGTGCAACCCAGGCACATATACTACTGTTCTCTCCTGGTGTAACCCAGGCACATATACTACTGTTCTCTCCTGGTGTAACCCAGACGCATACACTACTGTTCTCTCCTGGTGTAACCCAGACGCATACACTACTGTTCTCTCCTGGTGTAACCCAGGTGCATACACAACTGTTCTCTCCTGGTGTAACCCAGGCACATACACTACTGTTCTCTCCTGGTGTAACCCAGGCACATACACTACTGTTCTCTCCGGGTGTAACCCAGGCACATATACTACTGTTCTCTCCTGGTGTAACCCAGGCGCATATACTACTGTTCTCTCCTGGTGTAATCCAGGCACATATACTACTGTTCTCTCCTGGTGTAACCCATGCGCATATACTACCATTCTCTCCTGGTGTAACCCAGACGCATACACTACTGTTCTCTCCTGGTGTAACCCAGGCACATATACTACTGTTCTCTCCTGGTGTAACCCAGGCACATATACTACTGTTCTCTCCTGGTGTAACCCAGGCACATATACTACTGTTCTCTCCTGGTGTAACCCAGGCGCATACACTACTGTTCTCTCCCGGTGTAACCCATGTACATATACTACTGTTCTCTCCTGGTGTAATCCAGGCACATATACTACTGTTCTCTCCTGGTGTAACCCATGCGCATATACTACCGTTCTCTCCTGGTGTAACCCAGACGCATACACTACTGTTCTCTCCTGGTGTAATCCAGACGCATACACTACTGTTCTCTCCTGGTGTAACCCAGACGCATATACTACTGTTCTCTCCTGGTGTAACCCATGCGCATATACTACCGTTCTCTCCTGGTGTAACCCAGGCACATATACTACTGTTCTCTCCTGGTGTAACCCAGACGCATATACTACTGTTCTCTCCTGGTGTAACCCAGACGCATATGCTACTGTTCTCTCCTGGTGTAACCCAGACGCATATGCTACCGTTCTCTCCTGGTGTAACCCAGACGCATATACTACCGTTCTCTCCTGGTGTAACCCATGCGCATATACTACCGTTCTCTCCTGGTGTAACCCAGACGCATACACTACTGTTCTCTCCTGGTGTAACCCAGGCACATATACTACTGTTCTCTCCTGGTGTAACCCAGGCACATATACTACCGTTCTCTCCTGGTGTAACCCAGACGCATACACTACTGTTCTCTCCTGGTGTAACCCAGGCGCATATACTACTGTTCTCTCCTGGTGTAACCCAGGCACATATACTACTGTTCTCTCCTGGTGTAACCCAGGCACATATACTACCGTTCTCTCCTGGTGTAACCCAGACGCATACACTACTGTTCTCTCCTGGTGTAACCCAGGCGCATATACTACTGTTCTCTCCTGGTGTAACCCAGGCGCATACACTACTGTTCTCTCCTGGTGTAACCCAGATGCATACACTACTGTTCTCTCCTGGTGTAACCCAGGCGCATATACTACTGTTCTCTCCTGGTGTAACCCAGGCACATATACTACTGTTCTCTCCTGGTGTAACCCAGGCACATATACTACTGTTCTCTCCTGGTGTAACCCATGCGCATATACTACCGTTCTCTCCTGGTGTAACCCAGACGCATACACTACTGTTCTCTCCTGGTGTAACCCAGGCATATATACTACTGTTCTCTCCTATCTCACAAAATATAAATAAATACATCTTCCATTTCCAAAGGAATTAAACAAATTTCTCCTTCCTTACCCAAACCAGTTGGCTTTTCTAAAACACAAACTGCTTTAGCATACAGAAATTGTCTCTTAATATGTAAATATAACTCAAATTTCACAGGAGCTGGTAAATTACATTCATCCTTTCAAATATCAAACCAGTTTGGCTAAATCACAGTCTTTACACCTCCAATCTTAGAACGTTCCACAATAAGGAAATTCTAAAAAAACAAAAACGAATTGATTTTCCCCACACCTGCTGAACATTTTACATATAGACACACAGGATATCCCCTAGTGACCTTGTCAAAGAAAATGTTCCACGCTTAGAGACAGACAAAAGGGGCATGGCCTCTCCTCAAGAGGGAGTGGTTAAATCTCACGGCGCGTGCGGGCCTGGCCTTGTGACACATGCCTCTCTCTCAGTATCCCTCCGGGAGGTGGGGCTGCTCAGCCGTGCTTTTAGTCCGGACCAGCCCATCAGCCCTTCTGGCATTTGCCAGAAGTGCCAGATGGCCAGTCCAGCCCTGACACAACCTATTATTAACTTTACATACTGCTATCCTGTGACTTTTGGCACTTCAGTGTATATTATACTTGTAAAAAAATCATATTTTTATATACATATATATGATTTATATAAATATCCCCCTCTCTGTGAGGTCCCACAAAATGGAGAGCAGTCCAAAGTAGTCTGATTAATGGGTGTCAGAATCCTGAGGAAAGCGACATACCATTGGATAGGTAATGAACATAATGAGGAGCACAGCGCAGTGCCTTGTACAGAAGTGGAAGAAGTGTCAAATGCATAGATGCATACAAGGTAATGTGGCTGTGCTTGCATGCAACTCCTCGTTAGCCCCTATGTAGACTGGATGGTTAGATGGGTTTTCAATACTGCTGAAGTGGAACATATATTCACAGATAATTATCCCACATCAATCCAGTAATTGCAAAATAGAAATAACATCCCCAAAGAATCTTTTCACCCAAAACCAAGAACACTAGGCAATATACGCAAAATGCCTGGGCAGCTAACATAGGACCTCTCGGAGATGATTGGAGAGAGGCTCTGGGAATGCTTTGACTGTAGGGTTGGCCATCAATGGCAAAGGTCCAGTGTCTATCCTCCATTGATTGCTGAGATCCGAGGGTGACACAGGTTTTTTTTATCAGAGTAGCACGGCCTCTGGTGCCACCCCTCCACTTCCCTCTCAGATTAGCTCATATGACACCGCTATTAGGAGCTGATTCAGACCCGGAGAAGCGTTCACTCGTAGCTGCCGATGGTTTGCATTGTGCACATGCGTATGCATTGCAGTGCCCGTGCGCAAACTAGTCTGAGTGATCGGAAAGCGTACACTCGCCCAGCATAGACTGCCCAGCTGAGTGAGTGACAGGAGAAGCTGTTTGTGGGTGGTAACAGGGGCAGGCAACTAGAAACGGGGGAGTGTAGATGTGAACGCAGACATGCCTGACCGCAATAACGCAGTTTCAGAGGCATCCATAATTAAGAAGCAGTGTCATAGTACACGTCACCTGGTTGTATTTCACACTGAAGTGATCGCAGTGCTTGAGGTAGGGTATAGGCTACCTCAAGTGCTGAGTTCGCTTCCAATGGTACCCGATGTACCGATGGTTGCATACACTTCCTGGAGATGGCGTGCATTAGTGGGTGTCTTAAGACAAGCTGGTTGGCACCTGCATACACAAAGTGAACGCATGCCAAGACATAGTGGGCGTGCTTATGCCTTGCCATGCAATCGCCTGCCGTGCTGTTACGTAGCCGAATTTGCATACGCTGGGAGCGAAAGAACGCATCTAGAATCCATTTCATTTTTTATTGAATATCCATGTTCTGCCTTATGACGAGTCTTCCGGGGGGTATCTGCTGAATACATTTACCTATAATATCCAAAATAAAACCTTGCTCTGGGAAACATAGTTCTATGGGAGGAAACATGTTACAGACACATGCCTAGCTTTGCATGGTCCCTCCACTATAATGATATACAGTACACGCATGGTAGAATGATGTTGGATAAAAATTAGGGCAGTTGGGAGAAAATGTTTCTAGCACTGAAACGACAGGCTGGGTCTCTAAACGACTGTGCTTTTTTTTGCATCTATCATGTGGAATTAACTGTGACCTTTAAAAAAAAAAAATGCATGTTCCATGGGTATTTTCAAGATCTTGTTCAAGAAAATATAAAACTGTAATTTGCTGCTGCTTGTCTATAATGTCCTACAGACATGATCACTGATTGCCTCCTCGGTCACTGTGAGGAGCACCTATGAGGGCAGTATCATACCCTGATCACTGATTGCCTCCTCGGTCACTGTGAGGAGCACCTATGAGGGCAGTATCATAAACACAGCCCTGATCACTGATAGCCTCCGCGGTCACTGTGAGGAGCACCTATGAAGGCAGTATCATAAACACAGCCCTGATCACTGATTGCCTCCTCGTTCACTGTGTGGAGCACCTATGAGGGCAGTATCATAAACACAGCCCTGATCACTGATTACCTCCTCAGTCACTGTGAGGAGCACCTATGAGGGCAGTATCATAAACACAGCCCTGATCACTGATTGCCTCCTCGTTCACTGTGTGGAACACCTATGAGGGCAGTATCATAAACACAGCCCTGATCACTGATTGCCTCCTCGGTCACTGTGTGGAGCACCTATAGGGGCAGTATCATAAACACAGCCCTGATCACTGATTGCCTCCTCGGTCACTGTGTGGAGCACCTATAGGGGCAGTATCATAAACACAGCCCTGATCACTGATTGCCTCCTCGGTCACTGTGTGGCGCACCTATGAGGGCAGTATCATAAACACAGCCCTGATCACTGATTGCCTCCTCGGTCACTGTGTGGAGCACCTATGAGGGCAGTATCATAAACAACCCTGATCACTGATTGCCTCCTCGGTCACTGTGAGGAGCACCTATGAGGGCAGTATCATAAACACAGCCCTGATCACTGATTGCCTCCGCGGTCACTGTGAGGAGCACCTATGAGGGCAGTATCATAAACACAGCCCTGATCACTGATTGCCTCCTCAGTCACTGTGAGGAGCACCTATGAGGGCAGTATCATAAACACAGCCCTGATCACTGATTGCCTCCTTGGTCACTGTGTGGAGCACCTATGAGGGCAGTATCATAAACACAGCCCTGATCACTGATTGCCTCCTCAGTCACTGTGAGGAGCACCTATGAGGGCAGTATCATAAACACAGCCCTGATCACTGATTGCCTCCTCATTCATTGTGTGGAACACCTATGAGGGCAGTATCATAAACACAGCCCTGATCACCGATTGCCTCCTCGGTCACTGTGTGGAGCACCTATAGGGGCAGTATCATAAACACAGCCCTGATCACTGATTGCCTCCTCGGTCACTGTGTGGAGCACCTATAGGGGCAGTATCATAAACACAGCCCTGATCACTGATTGCCTCCTCGGTCACTGTGTGGAGCACCTATGAGAACAGTATCATAAACAACCCTGATCACTGATTGCCTCCTCGGTCACTGTGAGGAGCACCTATGAGGGCAGTATCATAAACACAGCCCTGATCATTGATTGCCTCCGCGGTCACTGTGAGGAGCACCTATGAGGGCAGTATCATAAACACAGCCCTGATCACTGATTGCCTCCTCGGTCACTGTGTGGAGCACCTATGAGGGCAGTATCATAAACACAGCCCTGATCACTGATTGCCTCCTCAGTCACTGTGAGGAGCACCTATGAGGGCAGTATGATAAACACAGCCCTGATCACTGATTGCCTCCTCGGTCACTGTGTGGAGCACCTATGAGGGCAGTATCATAAACACAGCCCTGATCACTGATTGCCTCCTCGGTCACTGTGTGGAGCACCTATAGGGGCAGTATCATAAACACAGCCCTGATCACCGATTGCCTCCTCGGTCACTGTGTGGAGCACCTATAGGGGCAGTATCATAAACACAGCCCTGATCACTGATCGCCTCCTCAGTCACTGTGAGGAGCACCTATGAGGGCAGTATCATAAACACAGCCCTGATCACTGATTGCCTCCTCGGTCACTGGGAGAAGCACCTATGAGGGCAGTATCATACCCTGATCACTGATTGCCTCCTCGGTCACTGTGAGGAGCACCTATGAGGGCAGTATCATAAACACAGCCCTGATCACTGATTGCCTCCTCAGTCACTGTGAGGAGCACCTATGAGGGCAGTATGATAAACACAGCCCTGATCACTGATTGCCTCCTCGGTCACTGTGTGGAGCACCTATGAGGGCACTATCATAAACACAGCCCTGATCACTGATTGCCTCCTCGGTCACTGTGTGGAGCACCTATAGGGGCAGTATCATAAACACAGCCCTGATCACTGATTGCCTCCTCGGTCACTGTGTGGAGCACCTATAGGGGCAGTATCATAAACACAGCCCTGATCACTGATCGCCTCCTCGGTCACTGTGAGGAGCACCTATGAGGGCAGTATGATAAACACAGCCCTGATCACTGATTGCCTCCTCGGTCACTGTGAGAAGCACCTATGAGGGCAGTATCATACTCTGATCACTGATTGCCTCCTCGGTCACTGTGAGGAGCACCTATGAGGGCAGTATCATAAACACAGCCCTGATCACTGATTGCCTCCTCGGTCACTGTGAGGAGCACCTATGAGGGCAATATCATAACCAGCCCTGATCACTGATTGCCTCCTCAGTCACTGTGTGGAGCACCTATGAGGGCAGTATCATACCCTGATCACTGATTGCCTCCTCGGTCACTGTGAGGAGCACCTATGAGGGCAGTATCATACCCTGATCACTGATTGCCTCCTCGGTCACTGTGTGGAGCACCTATGAGGGCAGTATCATAAACACAGCCCTGATCACTGATTGCCTCCTCAGTCACTGTGTGGAGCACCTATGAGGGCAGTATCATAAACACAGCCCTGATCACTGATTGCCTCCTCAGTCACTGTGAGGAGCACCTATGAGGGCAGTATGATAAACACAGCCCTGATCACTGATTGCCTCCTCGGTCACTGTGTGGAGCACCTATGAGGGCAGTATCATAAACACAGCCCTGATCACTGATTGCCTCCTCGGTCACTGTGTGGAGCACCTATAGGGGCAGTATCATAAACACAGCCCTGATCACCGATTGCCTCCTCGGTCACTGTGTGGAGCACCTATAGGGGCAGTATCATAAACACAGCCCTGATCACTGATCGCCTCCTCAGTCACTGTGAGGAGCACCTATGAGGGCAGTATCATAAACACAGCCCTGATCACTGATTGCCTCCTCGGTCACTGTGAGAAGCACCTATGAGGGCAGTATCATACCCTGATCACTGATTGCCTCCTCGGTCACTGTGAGGAGCACCTATGAGGGCAGTATCATAAACACAGCCCTGATCACTGATTGCCTCCTCAGTCACTGTGAGGAGCACCTATGAGGGCAGTATGATAAACACAGCCCTGATCACTGATTGCCTCCTCGGTCACTGTGTGGAGCACCTATGAGGGCACTATCATAAACACAGCCCTGATCACTGATTGCCTCCTCGGTCACTGTGTGGAGCACCTATAGGGGCAGTATCATAAACACAGCCCTGATCACTGATTGCCTCCTCGGTCACTGTGTGGAGCACCTCTAGGGGCAGTATCATAAACACAGCCCTGATCACTGATCGCCTCCTCGGTCACTGTGAGGAGCACCTATGAGGGCAGTATCATAAACACAGCCCTGATCACTGATTGCCTCCTCGGTCACTGTGAGAAGCACCTATGAGGGCAGTATCATACTCTGATCACTGATTGCCTCCTCGGTCACTGTGAGGAGCACCTATGAGGGCAGTATCATAAACACAGCCCTGATCACTGATTGCCTCCTCGGTCACTGTGAGGAGCACCTATGAGGGCAATATCATAAACAGCCCTGATCACTGATTGCCTCCTCAGTCACTGTGTGGAGCACCTATGAGGGCAGTATCATACCCTGATCACTGATTGCCTCCTCGGTCACTGTGAGGAGCACGTATGAGGGCAGTATCATACCCTGATCACTGATTGCCTCCTCAGTCACTGTGTGGAGCACCTATGAGGGCAGTATCATAAACACAGCCCTGATCACTGATTGCCTCCTCAGTCACTGTGTGGAGCACCTATGAGGGCAGTATCATAAACACAGCCCTGATCACTGATTGCCTCCTCGGTCACTGTGAGGAGCACCTATGAGGGCAGTATCATACCCTGATCACTGATTGCCTCCTCGGTCACTGTGTGGAGCACCTATAAGGGCAGTATCATAAACACAGCCCTGATCACTGATTGCCTCCTCGGTCACTGTGTGGAGCACCTATGAGGGCAGTATCATAAACACAGCCCTGATCAGTGAGTGCCGCTAATGTAGGCACTGATGGGAGCACTGCAGCATAAAGTAATAAGAAGGGAATGACATTCCTGCATTTGGATTTAATAATAAAGCTATGCTTGAAGTATACGCCCATCTCCAGTGTCTGGCTCTTCACAGATGTACTAAGTGACATTGGAGCCATTATAAGATACAACCACTAGACACGCTCATGGAATATTTATATTCGACTGTAAATACCATGTTTTAAACTGTATTTGTAGTACATCACATACTGTAGACCATCTTTGAAAACCTTGGACTAATGGAAATTAGGGGCAGCAGAATTTTCTGGTTACACATTTGCTGCATCACATGTTAGTCTAGTAACAGCATAATTCATGGTGTTGCACAAACATATGCAGGGAAGCTATTCCCTAAGTGAAGTGAGCAATTGTCCACTTGTCCTTAATATTTAATACAGCAGTCCTTGACCCTGGATGTGAGAAGACTTTGCCTTCTTCCTCGGAGAATCCTTAAAATCTGCTTCTTATGATGACCCTGTGTCCTCTGCCATACATTATGTAGGATAACAAACGTAGAGAGAGTGTTTATGTAATCTGACCTCAGGTAAATGATATGATGCGGGCTCCCATTTCACAAGGCACCATAGCAACCGGACACCTGTCAATCAGCAGTATGGACGGGTATGTATGGATTATCCGGGGGGAGCGAATAGTGCACAGTTTACTGCACAAGAACATCAGACCCTCTGTTATAGTCACCAGTTCTATGTATTATTGAATTCTTTAAACTCATATAATTGCCGCTGGAAGGAGATCCCCTGAAGGTGGAATCTCCTCCTATATTTCTCACTAGTTAATGATGTCAGAGAAGTAAAAAAAAAATACCAAACTTTATAGTCTGTTTCTATAAAAGATAAAAAAAAATAATAGTAATTATCCAAACCTGCCTGGATAATGTTGACATCATCCCAATGCCAGTTATCATCATCAATTTGTCATTTACTATGATCAATATGGTTTTCTGGTAAAAGCTATGATCAGTAACATTTATAAATAATATCTAACTGTACTTAATAAATAATAATAAATAATTCTCAATCTTAGGGAACAACGCAACTTGCAGCAATGAGGCGCGAGGTGCCGGGGATCCGACCAGTTCTGCAGCACCTCGCAGATTCTTCCTCACAGGCCACAGAGCTGCAAAGGTTAATCTCCAATGGTGCTCTAACGTAATTCTTGGGGACGAGCGTATGTGAACATCGGGACAGCTGATCCCCGAGAACTGAAGACAGGCCTCAGAGTATACCTGTCATCCAGACTGGAGGCAGCCATTTTGCAGGACAAACTAACATTGAGAATACTGCCTATTAATTATTTACTAGCAACTTCACTAAGACATGTGCTACTTTGTACATATTGATTACTCTTTAAATATAGACTGAAACAATTTAAAATTACTTATTTTACAGGTTTTACATCAAAGATCCCATAACAACCCAATTGCGGTAAATAACTCGCCATAATTTTAGCTTACACTGCAACGAAATAAAAAATAATGACAAAAATATAAATAATTAACAAACATCTTTTTCGACACTTCATAAAGATAAAAAAAAAAAAAATCTTAAAAGTGAGTCAATAGGCTGCACTCCCCGCTAATGCTATTGGCAATACTGACTAATGTAGGTCACTCTGTTTATTCCCCCAGATCCTGGACATTTTCTTTGCTTCAGTGATCTTAAAAGTGAGTCTGGGAAAAGAGAACGGCAAATTAAGGCTGTGTCACAAAAGCTTTTGGACACAGCATTTTTCAGTCTACAGAAAATCGTTGTGAAGCTGGCAGAGGCCAGTATGGGGACACAAATACATTCAAAAGGAAAGAATGTGATTTCGGGTGAAAAGGAAGCAGCATTTCATCAATAGATTACAGTCTGCTCTATAACTCGGTACTTTTAGCAGTTCAAAATAATCCATGTGATGTGAACCTCAAGAGCCACGCTAGCCTCAAGAGCCACGCTAGCCTCAAGAGCCACGCTAGCCTCAAAACTTTGCCTCACTGTGTCCAGTGCAGCAGGTGAATGCACTTATTAGGCAGTATTGTGTACAGCAGTGTTTCCTCAGGGACCCCTATGTAGCTGGGTACACACTATAGAATTATTGGGCCAATTTGCCAATAGTCGGGTAATCTAATTTATTGTGTAGTGTGCAGTCATGAGCGTTTCACCGATAAAACGGTTAAAAACAGTCCACAAAGCGCTCTTTCGATTATCCGATCAGTCGGCCAAGACAGAAAGTCTTGGCCTCTATCTCCCGACATACTTACCGACTTTTGAAAAGGCATTTCAGAGAGATTGTGAAAGCAATACCTATGAGAGCGGCGGTAAAGTGGGCGTGTACTGCTACATCTGAGAGGCGTGTCATTAAATTGACTTACATCCAAATGTAAACGAGCCCCAAAGCAGTTAGTAAGATCTACTTGTTGAAGACACACTGATACTTCTCAGAAAATGCAAGTAGCCATAGGGATCATTGTGCCTTATAACCAATGCAGGGAAATGATACTAATCATCCTATTTGAATGTATATATCTCTAGTTTTTTATATATATATATATATATATATATATATATATATATATGACAGCTACATAATCAGGAGCGCACGCAGGGGGGGTTTCTAAGCACCCAGAAACCCCCCTCATGACGGGCCACTTTTTCTTATTTCAGAGGCGGAGACAGCCTTGTCTCCGTCTACCAGCCGCGGGCCACTCACTGTCGGAGCTGCTCAGCTGCCCGGCCACTGCACTGCCTGTTTGGTAGCGGCTAGGTCCCCTTCAGCTACCGGTTAGGGTTAGCTTTCAGCGCTTCCACGTCAGGTGGCTTTCATATCACCTGATGCGGAGGCGCTGACAGCTGACCCGGCACGCCGCCTTCACAACACAGACCTCCCAGAGTGAGCATGGGAGTCTGGAGAGCCTGGGGGAGGATCGCTGCCGCCCAGCAGCCCGGCACCTAAGAGGACGTCCGCAGCTAGCAGCAGAGCCCACACATCAAAGGAAAAGCTGCTGTGAGTATGCTATGGGTGTGTGTTTGTACTTTGTAAGTATGCTGTGTGTGTATGCTTCAGCATGTGTATGTATGGTGTGTGGAATCTACAGTATGTGTGTATGTACTGAATGCTGTGTGTGTATGCTATGTGTGTGTGTCTCGCATATATACAGTGTTTGTGTGTGTGTATATATACATCTACACACACATAAACACGGTGCGTATATATATATATATATATATATAGTGTTTATGTGTGTGTAGAATATATATATATATATATATATATATATATATAATATATGTATATTAGAAACCCCCCACTAAAAATCCTGTGTTTGCCACTGATAATGGGGGCAAGGTGCGATCAGGGAGATTGCTAGACTCTTCAGGGAGATAGCTGCTATTTCAAGGAGTCTCCCTGACAATCAGGGAGAGTTGGCAAGTATGTCTCCCGATATCGAGTAATGTGTGCGCAATCTTGATAATCTGCACGTGTTTCCTACGTTTTCCCATCACTACGTCATTTTCCTTGTGGGCGGACATTTGCAAAATCAGTGCGGTGCGGCCGATAAAACAGTAACTTCTAATAAAAATTTGCATGATGTGTAGCACAGATATCGGACCTTCATTTTGCTGAAAAATCGCCCCGTTTTCCACCCCCATCAAAAAATTGGACAGTGTGTACCTAGCTTAACAGTGCATGTTTCACAGATTTCATCAGTATCATAAGTGAAATACAAATGAGTCCTTGCTCATCTGGCCTCAATACGTCACGCAGAGCGATATGCCTGCCGTGAGTGCGCCGCCAGGTCCCGTGCAACTCTGCTAGCATGTGGCGTCTTTTCTTTGTCGAAAATGCATCTAAGCTGCAATATGATACGACTTGGGCGCACCAGGAGACTGTGCTGAATAATTTGATATGTGACACTTGTATATGTCTGTAAACTAAACTTAGTGTGGAAAAAAACCTGCGGCCGCTGCATCATAGAACCGTCGCATGCTGATTGAGAGACTCCGTTGCACACAGATATACAGATTTCACATATCGAATTAAATCAGCAGTCTCCTGGTGCGTCCCTAGATGCATTGCGACTAAGACGCATTGTCAGCAAAAAATAAGATGCAGCAAAGGCGAGTGAGGGACATAAAACACCCAACCAATCAATGCCGCGACAGTCACATAAACATCCAACCAATCAATGCTGCGAGTGTTCACAGAGGGGATGGGACATAAACACCCAACCAATCAATGCCAGGACAGTTCACAAAAGTGACGGGACATAAACATCCAACCAATCAATGCTGTGAGTGTTCACAGAGGGGATGGGACATAAACATTCAACCAATCAATGCTGTGAGTGTTCACAGAGGGAATGGGACAGCAAAACCCAACCAATCAATGGCTGGAGAGGTCACAAAGGGTCAGGATATAACAGCCCATCCACTTGCTGCTGGGTCTTTTTACAAAAATAAGGTTGGGGTGCAGCTATCTATCCCCCTGTGGCCTGGAAGCCTTGCAATGGATGTGATGGCATTACTCATCCATGTGCCGCTTGAACAAGGCGCTCTCCCAATCTGTGGCGTTGCAGAGTAACCACCTTCCTAATTCTGTAGGAAAAGCAAGTGCATGATTTCCAGGATTTGTCATATGTTTCCCTAGTATACTGTATACAGAACGCTTAATCCTTCAGTCTGCAAGGAGCTCATAAATAATTACATAATCCTGTAGGGGCAGCATGCGCTGTTCAGGGGGATGTTTTAATTGTCTGAGACAGGACTCAATAGGATTATGTTTCTCGATCCATGACTTGTGTATGACGGCTGTATCAAATCCAGGCTGTGCCGACGTCCTCTGAGTAAGATTCCCACTATTGAACTGTTGCTTACAAATTGTAGCTACACTGTATTTTCAGAACAAATCACTATAGTACACGCTTGTTGTGCAGTCTTACGTTCACACGTGTAGACAGCAGGCTACATACAATACCACAGCAACGTCGTACAGCAAGAATATTAGTGTATATGTTCAGGTACAGAGTTAATGTTATCATACAGAAGGTGAGACTGGTGTATACCATAGATCGTGGCATCAGGTAGTACAAGAACATCGATCAGACCCTCTGTTGAAAGTCACCAGTTCTATGTATTATTGAATTCTTTAAACTCCTATAATTGCCGCTGGAAGGAGATCCCCTGAATGTGGAATCTCCTCCTATATCTCTCACTAATTAATGATGTCAGAGAAGTTAACAAAGAATCCCCAAACTATATTGCTTCAAGTCTGTTTTTTTTTTTTTCAAAAGGCAGAAAACAAATATTAATATTAATAATATTAACATATATTAATAATAAACCTGTCTGGATAATGTTGACATCACCCCAATGCCAGTTATCATCATCAATTTGTCATTTACTATGATCAATATGTTATGGTGTTAAAAGCCATGTACTAAATAAACGATGGTACAGAAAAAAAAGGAAAGATGGGAGGGCAGAGCTGTAACTAGACTTTTTGGTACCCTATGCCAAAGAGAGCATTGGCGCCCCCCCCCTCCCCATTTTGTTAAATAGGGACATAAGAGAGTGCACCTGAAAAAGGGCCATGGCCTCATGGGCCAGGGCCAGGGAAGAGATAGGGGAGGCCAGGAGGTGCTGGGGATAAAACAAGAGGAAGCTACAAGTGAGAATGATAATAAACAGGAAAAATGACAGGCCCAAACAGCGCCCCGGTGCACCACCCTAGTTACGGCCCTGTGGGAGCGTTACAGGTCATGATGGCAATGACAATCACTTTGTGTTGATTTCTTAGGGTATCAGAAATAATTTTATACTGGTGTTATTACATCACATAGACAACACAATGAGGGGCGCACCAAATACTAAATGTGTATATACAAACAGCAGCTCACCTAAGGATAGGCTAATCCATGTGCTAGGCAGAGAAAACAAAGGAACAGGGAGCGCTACTTTGTATAGCAATAATGAACCTGACTAGGTTGAAAATGAGATGATTTAATATCTTGATAGATTAAAATAAACACATAAATTAAAAAAATTATCTAAAAATATATAGACATAATATAGTACATTGACACTGGTAATGGACCAATTAATCAACAGTTGATAGAATAAGGCAATCACCTTGGCAGACAGCATAAATCTGATGCTTATGGAATAAGCTGTTCACCATCATCACGGTCATCCCTATATGAGACACAGCTTTCCATTGAATTACTAACATTTGTTGTGAATTGTTATCACATCTCTGAGTACTCATCATTGCCAAAGTTACGCCAGAGGTATACCTTTTTATTCACACTATTTTTTGTTTCCCGGCCGGGATGAACTGTGACTATTAAGCACATGTCTTATTAGATTGATTACCAATAATTAGATTAATTTATCATTATTATTTACTATAATTCATGCATGTATATTATTCTATCAACTGTTGATTAATTGGTCCATTACCAGTGTCAATGTACTATATTATGTCTATATATTTTTAGATATTTTTTTTAATTTGTGTTTATTTTAATCTATCAAGATATTAAATAATCTAATTTCAACCTATTCAGGTTCATTATTGCTATACAAAGTAGCGCTCCCTGTTCCTTTGGAAACATCACATAGGACTTTTTTTTAGGTCTTGTTTTTTTTATTTTACAAAAGCTAAAAAAATAAAATAAAAAAAAAATAAGACAAAATTGGTAACAAAAACACTTTGCCATGATTATACTCATGAGTATGTTCAACCAATTATAGTGGCCTTAAAATGTCCTTCAATATGTTCCTCTTTTTTCTCGTTTATTTTGACACCTAGTATGTGTCATTTTGCCTGCTTAGCAGAAGTGAGTACGGATTTTATATTTCTATTCATTTTAACTCTGATTACTATTTAGTAGAATGTCCCAGAGAAGGTTGATATAGACTTTGGGGAACACTGCGGATATTTTGCCATTGTCAGAGCACCTCTTTATTTGCTGTTACTGGAGCGGATTCACCTTCGAGAGGAAACCCACAGTTATCTTACTGATTTGTTTTACTGAGGGATAATCTGAGTCTTCCCGGAGACCGCCTCCTGTATAATGGAGCATGCGATAATATGATCAAGCAGGGTATACAGAATGCAGGAGGACCGTATTCTGTATACACTGGACAATGTTCTATTGACACGGTGTAGAAATTAACAATAAGGCCCTGATTCAGAGGTGCTCGCTATTTTCGAGTGCTAACTATGAATCAGGGCGGGACAGGGTTTTTTTTACCCCGGCCTCCATGCCGCTCGCTAAGCTGTGGGTGACCACCCACAGCTTTTGCGGGCAGCCTGGCGATGGTCGAGATTACTGAAATACCTGAAGGTGACGTGAACAATGATGCTACTTTGCTAATTATGCACGCCCTTTAAATGGCGTTGTGTTGTCCTGACAAGCCTGCATTTGCAACACCACTCCCCTGTTTACAAGCACCTTCCCCTGTTACCACCCACAAACGGCGCAATCTGTCACTCAAACTAGCGACCTGAGAGTGGCTTACGAGCAACCAAGAAAAGATCGCAAAGACTGGCTTGCACACTGCAAATTATACGCATGCGCAGACGGGCAAAAATCGCTCAGAGCGAGCGGGCGCAACTTAGCGACCGGGTCTGAATCAGGTCCTATGTGTGTAAATGCTAGGAGCTTTGAAGATAACATTTCAGAACTAAAGGCAATAGTGACAAGGGATGATCTGGATATTGTGGCTATAATGGAGTCATATCTGTCCACGTACCCTTTCCCCCACCCTTACCCTAACACTAATGTGGTGACCAAGTTCTTTTGGTGTGATTGCTAGCATGATGCAAACTCCTTCTCACCGATAGAAGGGACACATGTTAGATGGTAGAACCCCTTTTGCAGACACAGAGGGCCTTATTCGGACCCGGATGCTATTTGCGGCCGTTCGCTGGCTAAAAGGGGCCGGCTATTTAAATCATGTGCTCGCACTGCATCGCGTAAAGCCGCCCACTAAGTCATAGCTAGCGGCCGCACTATGCACTCGCACCTGTATAAAGACGCCTCTTTGCCACTCGCAACACACGTCATCTCCGGCAGTTGTAGGATTAAATCAGGAACATCGAGAGCCATCGGAGCTGCTCGCAGCGCTTGTGGTAGCCTTTTCCCACCACAACATTGCGAGCAGTTCAGGCTAAAATACAACCCAGTCACGTGTGTAATGATGCTATTTTGCTAATTATGCACACCCGTTAAACGCCGGTCTGACGGTCGGGCACGCCTGCGTTCGCACATCCACACCCCCGTTTACAAGCACCTTCCCCTGTTACCACCCACAAACGGCACTGTCTGTCACTCAAAATAGCGGCCCGACTGTGGTCTACGGGAGAGTACTTTCCCATCGCAATGACTGGTTCGCGCACGCGCATTGCAACTCATACGCATGCAGATTGCATAAAATCGCTCAATGCGAGCGAACGCGGCATAGCGTCCGTGTCTGAATCAGGCCCAGAGACTGAGATAGTATTCTTCAAAAACAAAGCCGTTTATTGGGCTATATAAGTTCACAGCAATTGTGGGATGAAGATAAGAAAATAAACACACACATAGGGGTATTCAATATGGGTGCGATAACATCATTTTTTGCGTTAATATCGCACTTTTTAACGTTTTTGCGTTAATATCACTTGTTTTACTTTTACACCCTATTCAATTTCAAAGACTTATTGCAGTTTTGACAAGTCTTTGATAAAAAATGGTGATAACTTTTCACCATTGAATAGGTGTCGAAAAAAAGTGCAGAATTGGGGTTTAGGGGTGCAGGCTTAAAAAAAATAGCCTGCACCCCTGAGATTGACATTTAAAAAAGAACTGTGTCAAAAAAAGTTTTTTCAAAAAATAGGGACACCCCAAAAAATTAATTTAAAAATTGGGGTGCAAAAAAAAAAAATGGGAAAAAATTGTTAAACAATAGGGAAATAGGTTTGCAGAATTTTAAAAAAATTACTTTAGGGACACCAAAATATGCTAGTACCCATTTTCATGTACCCCAAATTTGATGGGACCACTTAAAAAAAAACGAAAAAAATAACCTAAGTGCTCTTCTGCATCATTTCTTCAATGTCGGGAAAAAAGCACCTGCTGCGACTATTTAAATCCCCGACTTTCAATTAAAGGCTAAAACGGGGGTACCCATAGTGATCCCCCATGTTTTTACAACTTTAGGGGGATCTTACAATTATTTTAAGGAAAAATTCGTAACTTTACGCAAATCCCACTTCGGAGTTTCCCGTTTTCGTTAATTTGATATTGAATACGGGGATAAGCGGCAGCGCGCACCATACCTTTACGCAGAAAAAAACTCCGATATGAAACGTTAACTTCGCCAGGGAAGTTAACCTTTCATATTGAATACCCCTCACAGTCGGCTACGTGAGAGCCAAACAAATTGGCACAATAGCAGTTCTTAGTTATGACAAAACAATCACACACCAGAAAAGTGGCAGTGCAAGGAGACGGATAAATAAAAAAATATATCGGGGAACGAGATGTTGCAGCTCTAAACTTTCTAAGGATCAATGAAAGGTACAGCCTTCTGCAACTATGTTATTCAGTGACTTTGACCAAACTGCCGAGTTTAGTAATGTACAAGAGAATATTGTAAATTCACTACCAATGATGAAATTAGACATCTGTCTGCCGGATCTTCCTTTCTCGTCTCTGATATGCTGTAGTGGTTCAGTTACCTGAAAGATACTTAGGGCAAAACATGCCAACACACACTTACATCACACATGCCGACTTTCTGCCAGCTCCTTCCCGGGAAGGGGGCTACCAGGTCGGTCCAGCAGGAGGGTGCGGGCGGCTGTAATGGGCAGAGCGGGGGCGTGTCTGTGCATTTGCGCCATGGCGGCCCTGCCCCCCACTTTATAATGCTGATATTACCGGCATTACAAAGCAGGGGGCGGGGTTACGACAATGCGATTTAGAGCGAAACGCGTCATCGTCACCCGAACCGCCCACTTTTACATGTGGTCGCGGGGGGGGTTGCAGGGGGCGGCGGACGATGCGTGAGACTTGCCTCCTCTTGCAGGGTGTCGGGAGCGGCAGCCAATTTTCGGTAGGCTCCCGACAGTCCCGGGAGAGTAGCTACTGATATCTTTAGCTTGAGCACCTGCAGGCCACTGAGGGCTCTATTTATTAACATTATTTTTACTAAAATAAAGTGAAAAAGGGTGTTTTCACACCCTTTTCACATTATTTTAGTTTCACCTGTATTTATTACAGGGCAATTGGAGTAGAATTAGTAAAATTCTACTCCAACTCCCAGTATCACTTATTTTTAGTAAAGCAGATCACATTTCCCATAATTGTAATGGGAAATGTGATCTGTGTGCAAGTTACTAAAAATAAATTGTAAAAAAATACCGGGGGAAGCCCTGTGATAATAACGCCACCTGGAGGTGGCGTTATCCAGGGTCTCCCCCGGTTACCGGGCTCCCACTCTGCTCTAACGGGGAGAGCAGAGGCGGGAGCCGGTACCAGTAATCAGCTGTGTGGTCTAAATAGACCGCAAGCTGATTGCTGTAAAAAAAAGAAATAAAAAATTAAACAGTTTTTTTTTCACTTACCTGAATCCAGGGACCGGTGATCGGGCCTCCGGTGATGGCTCCTCTCCGGTCAGCTGGTCTCCCACAGTGCACTGGGGCCCGGTCATCAGGTGATCGGGCCCCAGTGCAGTATGGGAGATCACCTGATCGGGAAGCCCGGAGAAGACCACCGGAGGCCAGGAGGATGCAGGTAAGTGTAATGAAGGGAGGGGGGGTCGCGGGGGTCCGCGATCGTGGGGGGCGGGGCTTAGCGCCGGGGGCGGGGCTTAGCATCGGTGGGGGGGTAGTAGCGATGGTCGGTCGGCGCATGCGCGGGCTCTTAGTCGCGGTATTTTTTCAGAAAATACCGCGACTAGAGTGCGGATGGGATCCGCAGGGACAGAGCTTTATCGCAAGCTCTGTCCCTGCAAGGGATTTATAGTAAATCCCTGTGATATTACCTGAATTCGCAATGCGAATTCACTCGGTAATATCACACTACAATCCGCATTCAATATGCGGATTGTAGTAAATAGAGCCCTTAGTCTTTGCTAAACTGAAACAATACAGTTCAATGGCGGGAAACAGTGCAGTAGAGAAGCAGAGGTACACCTTGCAGAAATGACACTTTGACTATATAGCAGACAACTTTGACTTGAGCACCTGCAGGCCACTTAGTCTTTGCTAAACTGAAACAATACAGTTCAATGGTGGGAAACAGTGCAGTAGAGAAGCAGAGGTACACCTTGCAGAAATGACACTTTGACTATATAGCAGACAACTTTGACTTGAGCACCTGCAGGCCACCTGAATAACAGTCTTTGCTAAGCTGAAGCAATACAGGTCAATGGCGGGAAACAGTACAGTAGAGAAGCACCTTGCAGAAATGAAGCATTACCAGCAAATGAATATACATTTCATTGAAAAGATCAACATTTGAAATAATTCACAATACCAACAGTTGCATCAGGCATGAGCTGACACAATCTCCCATAAGCATAAACCCTCAGCATGAGCTGAAGGATAACAACAAATCAATACACAAGACATGCAACTTATCCAGGACAGAGGGAGAAGGGTGGCTGGGGGGCGTCATATCCCTTACTTCCCCCCTTTTTCCAGAAAACAGACTGGTACAAACACTGCACCTAAACCAGCTACCTAAGCGACCCCCGAACTGGCAAAGAGCAGGAATACCTATCCAGTAGCAATGAAACCCTTAAATACTTTGTCCCTGGGGGCATAAATGAGAAACACTGCGATGTGGGGCCTGACTAGTAACAGGAAGGGAAAAGGGGTGGAAGGCAGTGGTGCGGGTACTAGAGCTTGTCACAGGGAGATACACTGGTCTCACTGCAAGCTGTGGCCTTCGATATCCAGGGAAGCTCCGGGATGCTAAGCACCGCACCAGAGCTTCCCATAGCGGTCCCCAGCAGGCACCTCACGATGATACAGACAAGGGCAGATTTTACTCACCCGGGGGCTTCGTCCGGCTGGGTAAGGGTTGGCTACCAGGGGACCTTGAAGGTTTTCAGGGCTGTCCTCCCTTTATGCCCGCGGCTGGTCAGCGGCTCCTCTGGTCGCAATGATGGAGTCTCCCACTTCACAAAGTGCCCCTTGGGATGGCAGCGGCGGCAGTCTCCTCGAGGCAACAATCCAGCGACAAACAGGTATGCTGTCCAGGGTGGTTGATGAAGGGCAGAGTTGTGCACTTCTCCATTAGCAGTCCACCTTGTGCCCCACAGCAGCAGGGACCTCTCGCTCTTCACAGCCACCAGTCTCAGAGGTCTTGCGGGGACAAACTTCCTCAGGGATTCTCTCTCCAGTGTGGGGTCCGTCTCCTATAATCCAAGGCATCAGAGGGGCTGAAGGCCCCTCCTACAATCCGGCAAGTGCATTCATCCAGGTCTCCAACACAACACCCCGTCCTTCTAGGATAACCACTTTTTAAAACCTGCTGGGTCCATCCCGACTCATCTCTCAGTGGACAAGTGGCCCCGGTAACTGACCGCACCAGGGGTTTTCTGTCTTGTCACCAATTAATGAAGGGGCTTTTTCCCGGGTAAAGGGGTTGCTGGCTGGAGGGCAAATTCTTCCCCTGGGCTGCACATGCCCAGTAGGGGCTGGAGAGAGTAAGGTCAGCCAAGTTCAATGTAGTCTGCTTACTGTATCTATAAGGCTACCTAATATTGCCCTTCTAAAATCAATACATCCATGAACGAAGAAGAAAAAAAAAACTGATGCCATGAGACACCACTGCCTTGCCCTATCAGCTATATGGACCCTATCCTATCTCCTATATACATTTGGAGGGGCAAAGGGCTCGGCGGTCTGTGCATTGGGGGCGGAGCCTAATGATGCGATTCTATGAGAATTGTGTAATTTAGCACCACCGCTTATTTTAAATATTCGGTGTTGGCGGTGAATTCCCACGAGGGGGCGGGGCATAATGGTGCAACCTGTCCGGTACGCCCCCAACTCCACCCACCTGCTTCTTCTCCCCAGTCGGCAAGCATGAATAAGCCCCTAACCCTAATACCCTAACTTCCTAGCACTAGCTCCTAACTCTAATACCCTAAAGGTGCCTACACACAAGACGATGTGCTCACGATGCAATATCGTGAGCGATTTCCCTTGAGCTCTCCAGGACACAATATGGTGTCCAATCTGACCAACGATCTATCGTGTGTCGTAAACGATTTGCAAAATGTTACATTGTACGCGATATATCATTAGCTTACCAAATACCTGATGATATCTTCAAGATTTCAGCAAAATTTAAATAATGGGCAAGCCTAACTAGGGGGTATATAAAACAGACGTGATATTACCTCTGTGCACTTTTGCTCTTCTGCTCTGTGACTAGTGAGGCTTGGTTTATACCTGCTGAACGCTGTACATTGCTATTGTGCTCTGCTTTGTTTTTGGCTTGCCCTTAACAAAGTGTGCTCTATACTACATTCTATCCTGTATTCTGCGGTTATGGATCCCTATCACTAAAGAGTTTTGCTAGCCTATCATGGGGATAAGGCGTTGAAGGAGAGGGCCCAGCAAAGGAGGAGAGCATGCTGGACCAAGGAGTGGCTGCTGTAGAGGGATACTCGCTCTCATCTGTCCCTGCTGATGGAGATTCGGGAGAACAATCTGGACGACTACCGCAACTTCCTGCGCATGGATGACGCCACCTTACAGGAGTTGCTGCGTTTGGTGACCCCCTATATCCGGAGGCAGGATACTAAGCTGCGGAGGGCTATCCCTGCTGAGGAGAGGCTGGTGGCTACCCTGAGGTACCTGGCTACACGAAGGTCCCTGGCTGACCTGAAGTTTGGGTCCCTTATCTCCCCTCAGGGTTTGGGCGGCATCATTCCGGAGACCTGCAAGGCTACTGTCAAAGTTATGCAGTACCAGTTTTGCAAGGCAAGGTAAAACATACTACACATGTATTTAGATTTTTATTTTATTTTTTATTTTATTTTGGAAATGTATGAAACAAGTGTAAAAACACAATAAAACACTGTGTAAAATTTACTGCCAACATGGCTGCGAGTAATAAAACTATCGTTATGACAACACTATAAAATTTGCATTCCAAACATGACATAAACAACTCTGGAAATGCATTTAAAAAAAAAAAAAACTTTATATGCATTTATAATGTAAAAGGTAATTATCAACAAGTTTTATCAGTCCCAATAGCTATGCTGCTCTATGACATATGGTGGGCAAACGGCGGATTGAATAGGCTAAGAAACACATGGCGCAAGTACAGATTGTGGCCCTGGCTTCCAACAATCTGTCCTACACATGTGTTTAGTGACTGTGTCCAATCAGCGTCATCACCACCATATACCATAGAGTAGCTATTGGGAAAAATAAAACTTGTTGATAATTGTATAAAAACATAAAATACAACTGCTAAAGGTAGTAGAACCCAGGAATCTCCTCCTCAGATTCCAAGGTGACCTGGCTTAAGGTAGATGGGTTACTGGGTGGGGGAGTAGGCTGTGACTGAGTGGGAGGCATTACAGAGGTGGGAGGGGCAGGTGGGTAGGGATGAGGGTCAGCGATGTAGACGGCTGGAGACAAATTATTTCCGAGCACCCTGATCACCAAATCATACAGCAGACGCTGAAATTCCAGCTGCATGTCAGGGCTCATCTGCCTCATGGAAGTAATGTTATCAAAGTGGTCAGGGGACCTTCTTAAGACCTCTTCAACCTGCCTCAAGAAGTCTGCAAGGTCTGCGGCTGCTTTCTTCCCTGCCGACACCTTCTTTTTTGTGTAGCTGTTGGTGGTGGCCATGGAGGAAATGATACCTCTCCCTCACTTTCCCCGATGAGGTTCAAATCAGGAGTCCCTGCCAACTCCAGTTCATGGGTGGGAGTCTGTTGGAACCCCCCCCCCCCCCAAAAAAAAAAATGAATGATCATGTTTTAACCAATAATTCCTTTAAGTCTAGCTTCCTACAACTGTGGATGAATATGAATATGGATGAACCATAGCTGAATTTGAACGGCGTTGGTATTTCCCTAACTGCGGGGGAGCCATCGATGGGAAACATATCCGCAGTACCCCATCTGCCAACAGTGGATCCTAATATTATAATTATAAGCGCTACTTCAGCATCGATCTCATGGCGGTGGTGAATGCTAATTCTGAATTTGTGTTTGTGGATGTTGGCAAGAATTACCGTGCTTCAGATGGTGGGTCTTTCAAACAGATGGCATTCTACCAGAGGCTTACCTCCAAGACCCTCAAGTTGTTGACTGTGGAGGAAACGAAGCACAGCCTAAACTTTATCTTTGTGGCTGACGAGGCTTTTGCATTACACAAGAATATGATGAAGCCATATGCGCAAAGGGGTCTGACCAGAGAGAAGCGGATCAACAATTACAGGCTTTCCAGGGCACGGAGTATAGTGGAAAATGCATTTGGAATTCTCAGTAACTGCTTTCGCATTTTCCACACCTCAATAAACCTGCGTGTGGACAAAATTGACTGGGTTGTCCTGGCATGCTGTGTCCTGTATATCTTTCTTCTGCCCAAAACAACCAAAGGGCATCTTGAACAGTTATGCCAGATGACCCTGACCAGCCTGAGGATATTGGGTATTTTTTGTTTGTGGCAACATCGGGACTACAAAACAGAAGGACTGCACGGGCAAAACAAGTGAGGGTGGAATACATGGCCTATTTTAATAGATCGGGGGCAGTGCCATGGCAGGAGGACTGTCTCACATAAAAAAATGGAGTTGACATATGGGGAAAGGAAAGAAAGTTATCTAAAAAAAACAACACAAACATAAGTGTGTATGTACTGTGTCTCTACTTACCAAACCTTTCTCGGACGCCACGCTGGCAACTTCGGCCGCCTCCTTTTCTCCCTCTCACTCGGTCATCAGGACAGCTGACCCACGCTGAGGTTCTTGCTCCAAGAGAAAGGAGATCAAATTTTAATACCACAAGGTGGGGTGCTACACAATCTCAGCGGAGGCTCCAGATCTTTTTCGCTGTAGTATCGCCTGCTATATTCGACCTACTCCTCCAATGCCAATAGTTTTTTGGACTTGTTGGCATAGTCATGACAGGTGATCCTCCAGAGACATTCCTTGGCTTGCAAAAGCTACAGGAAGTTAGTAATAAATTTGCGATCCTTATCCAAAAACATTTCTAAGGGAAAAAAATAAAAATGAAATGGACATTTGTCATAACAATTTTAAATTTTTTTTTATGTTGCCATGTGTTAATGTTTTTAATGTTGCTTATAGTTATACTATTTTTAATGTTGTTTTAAGTTATGCTGTTTTAATGTTACAGTGTTTTAATGTAATTTTTTTTATTTTTTTTTGCATTTTTCAATAAAGGTTTATTTAGAATAATTTAATATGAATATATATATATATATATATATATATACATATATACATACACACAATAGGGCTGGGCACAGAATGGTAGACAGTGGGTCATACATTTAATCAACATTGGTGGTCAGTGGGTGGGTCATGCATTTCATAATAGATATTGGTGGACAGGGGAGGGGACACAGTGGTGGTCAGTAGGTGGGTCATGCATTTAATCAACATTGGTGGACAGAGGATAATGCATTTATACATATTGGTGGTCAGTGGATACATTGGTGCTCAGCAGCACTACATTATACTTACCAAAATATAAGCGATCGCGATCAGGTGTGGTAGTTGCTCGAATCGTGTCTGTCTACTTCCAAGGCATGATGCTGAACAAAATGGAGAGTGGGCATGTCCAGGGACATATTAGTCAAAGTAATGTGGAATGGACGATAGATCGTCAGCGCCAACACACGAACCATCTGCACAAAATTGTGTACGAGATTGACAAATCTTCCCTACTGCAGGCAAGTTCTAAAGATGTGATGTATGACCCGTGGGTAAGCGCATCGGCATCGTGATCATGAGCGGACACTCACGATTTGACACTCCGATGCGTTGAAATCGGGCAAAATATCGTCTAGTATGTAGTGTACGCACCTTAACATCTGTACCCAAACAACCCTTAACTACTAACAACCTACATTAACCCCCAACGCTAACCTAACCCATTCCTAACCCCAAAAGGGCAGACTGGAAGGGCCATATGGTTCTTATCTGCCGACAAATTCTATGTTGTACTGTATTATAAAGTGCACTGTATTATATTTGAATATGGTGCACTTTATTATAAAGGCACATGGTGTACTCTATTATAAAGGCATATGGTGCACTGTATTATACAGGAATATAGGGTACTATATTATAAAGGAATATGGTGCACTGTATTATAAAGGAATATAGGGTACTATATTATAAAGGAATATGGTGTACTGTATTATAAAGGCATATGGTGCACTGTATTATAAAGGCACATGGTGCACTGTATTATAAAGGCACATGGTGCACTGAATTATAAAGGCACATTGTGCACTGTATTATAAAGGCACATGGTGCACTGTATTATAAAGGAATATGGTGCACTATATTATAAAGGCACATGGTGCACTGTATTATAAAGGAATATGGTGCACTATATTATAAAGACACATGATGCACTGTATTATAAATGCATATGGTGCACTATATTATAAAGGCACATTGTGCACTGTATTATAAAGGAATATGGGCCCTCATTCAGAGCCGTACGCTCTGAGCAGAGCGCACGCTCTGAATGAGGGCCGGGCTCCATGAAAATGGAGCGTCCTCCTGGACGCTCGTATAGCTGTGGGTCACCACCCACAGCCTATACGAGCGTGCAGTTTGATGGCCGCGATGGTCGTGACCATCGCGACCTTCGAAATTGCGAGCCGGAGCCTGCGGTTGAGTTTTTCAACCGCAAGCTCCGGAGTGATTTTGGCTCTATCAGAGCCAAAATCACTCCCACTGACATCACTAGTGATGTCAGTGGGCCGGCTTTTGACGGGAGGCGGTCCCGTGGGAACGCCCCCGTCAGGGAGGCACGCCACCGGAACGCCTACCAAAGGGGGCGTGCTGTCAATCAACATTGACAGCATGCCCCCTTTGATCGGACACAACGAGCGAAGGACTTTCCTTCGCTCGTCGCGTCTGGCGCATGCGCACGATGGAGCTCCCTCCGTCGTGCGCATGCTCAGTCCATAACATCGACCCACTTGCGAGCGGATAGCCGCTCGCGAGTGGGTCTGAATCAGGCCCATGGTGCACTGTATTATAAATGCATATGGTGCACTGAATTATAAAGGCACATTGTGCACTGTATTATAAAGGAATATGGTGCACTATATTATAAAGGCACATGGTGCACTGTATTATAAATGCATATGGTGCACTATATTATAAAGGCACATTGTGCACTGTATTATAAAGGAATATGGGCCCTCATTCAGAGCCGTACGCTCTGAGCAGAGCGCACGCTCTGAATGAGGGCCGGGCTCCATGAAAATGGAGCGTCCTCCTGGACGCTCGTATAGCTGTGGGTCACCACCCACAGCCTATACGAGCGTGCAGTTTGATGGCCGCGATGGTCGTGACCATCGCGACCATCGAAATTGCGAGCCGGAGCCTGCGGTTGAGTTTTTCAACCGCAAGCTCCGGAGTGATTTTGGCTCTATCAGAGCCAAAATCACTCCTACTGACATCACTAGTGATGTCAGTGGGCCGGCTTTTGACGGGAGGCGTTCCGGTGGGAACGCCCCCGTCAGGGAGGCACGCCCCCGGAACGCCTACCAAAGGGGGCGTGCTGTCAATCAACATTGACAGCATGCCCCCTTTGATCGGACACAACGAGCGAAGGACTTTCCTTCGCTCGTCGCGTCTGGCGCATGCGCACGACGGAGCTCCCTCCGTCGTGCGCATGCTCAGTCCATAACATCGACCCACTTGCGAGCGGATAGCCGCTCGCGAGTGGGTCTGAATCAGGCCCATGGTGCACTATATTATAAAGGCACATGGTGCACTGTATTATAAATGCATATGGTGCACTGAATTATAAAGGCACATTGTGCACTGTATTATAAAGGAATATGGTGCACTATATTATAAAGGCACATGGTGCACTGTATTATAAAGGCACATTGTGCACTGTATTATAAAGGCATAAGGTGCACTATATTATAAAGTAATATAGTGCACTGTATTATAAAGGCATAAGGTGCACTGTATTATAAATATAAAGGTACATTGTGCACTGTATTATAAAGGCATAAGGTGCACTGTATTGTAAAGGCACATGGTGCACTGTATTATAAAGGCACATTATGCACTGTATTATAAAGGAATATACTGCACTGTATTATAAAGGAATATACTGCACTGTATTATAAAGGAATATTAGCCTTTTCAATGTGCATGATGTATTTTTGTACTTGTTAATCACAAATAAATGGTAAAATATTACAAGGAGAAAGATAGCTGCATGCTCTAAATCACACACTGTCCCACAGCAGTGTATATATAAAAAATTGATACTTTTATTAATACTCCAACTATATTGTACCCTACATCCAGGTATAACACAATCATGTTGAAAAATATATAAAAACATATATAGGATTTCAGTGTCACAGATATATAAAAACTGTATTCACAAATATCATACTGCATAACAGACAGGATAGCCAGTTATATTCTTGTGGCTTATTATAAACCATTAGTAATGTCTCCACATTGGGGTTTAACCCTTAATTGACCAGGGTTTGCTGGTATGCGATCTATAGAATTGAATCTGTGTTCTGCACAGCTGACTGACATGTCAGACTTTTGTATAGAGTCTCAAGAATGATAGTATAGCAGCTGATAAAGTACTTACTGCTGTATTCTCTCTCTGTGGTTAGAGAGCCCCCGGGGGTATGATCTAAGGGCCTGAATCAGCGAGGCTCGCTACTGTAGCTCTGTATTCTCACACAGGTCTGCTGCGAAAATATGCTAATGATTGCAATCGCAATACCATTGCACTGCTAGCATAGAGACGCCCACTGCCTCCCACTACCGCTATCTCACATCCGTAATATCTAGCAACCTTCATACACATCTGTAACATCGAGTACCAGCGGCCCCTCATGCAGAATTACAGCAGCCCCGACCTGACTTAGAAATTGCTAACATCGTTTTACGCTGTGAGTACTGAAGCTGCTAATGCTATCGCACTGGCTAATTTATGCACGCCCATGCAACGGGGTTCAAACGGTCAGGTATGCATGCGATTCTCCAACCACACCCCCCCCTGTCACCACCCCCAAATGTTCATTGCCTGTTAAACACTCTGCGCGGTCTCTGTGATCGCAGTGCATTCGCAGTGATGCCTTCTCGTAGACGCATGCACAGTATGCAGCAATTGGCCGTCTACGTGCGCTTTAGCAGTTGCCATCCTGGCTGAATCAGGCCCTAAGGGGGAGATTTAATAAAGCTTGGCGAGAGATAAAATTGGAGATAAATAGCACTAACCAATCAGCTCCCAACTGTCATTTTTCAAACACAGCCTGTAAAGTGACAGTTAGGAGCTGACTGGACGGTGCCATTTATCTCCAATTTTATCTCTCTCCAAGTTTTATTAAATCTCCCCCTAAAGGTGCGTACACACTGGCCGATAAAGTGGACGACTGAACGATATCGTTATCGTTCACTTTATCATCCATTTTTAAGCCCAAAAAGATGAACGATGACGACGACGCGCGTTCCCGCGGGTCGTTCGTCATCATCGTTCATCGGGCTGGCATGCAGGCCAACCTGACGATCTCGTCAGGTTGCTGCATGTCAGGGAATGGGTGAGAGAGCCCGGCGCTGAACGATAACGTTAATGATATCGTTCAGCGGCTGTGCTCAATGTCACGAACGACATTGAGCACAGCCTGCCGGGGACACACTACACGATATCGCTCAGGGAGCATATCGTGTAGTGTGTACCCACCATAAGTCTGTTGTTATGCGCTGTGGCAATGTGTATAGAGACAGTTATATACCACTGTAACTGGCGGCTTCCGAAAGCAGAGATATTCACACTTATGCTCAGTGAGCCGCGGGTGGGATCGGTAGCGGTCAGGACTGTATAGACACACCGGTAACTCTGTATGGTGTCTCCTTAGTGTCCGCCCGCGTGCAAGGCTTTTTAATGTGCAGGGTAAGTAGATATTGCTGGGGTCACTGCAAACTGCAGCGATATCTGTGATGTTAGACACCAGACATGCATCTGTGCTGGCTGCGCTGCAGGTGTGTGGCTCAGCCCGTTCTCATCGGCTTTACCTGAGCCGACTTGTTCAACGCGTTTCCGTGTCTATGGACTCCGTCCTCATATTTTACAAGTGGTAAAATATCTTACATTACAAAAACATAGAACATGGCAAAAATGTCTAAAGTGATGAAACGTGTGTGTGTGTGTTCAGGTCAAAAATGGCCATTCCACAGCTATATCCAACCAAATCTGCGTGAACCTTCCCCATATTGAGGTGCAGGCACGCCCATTCCTGTTGTTGAAAAAATGAGGTGTATAGGGTGGACAGGCCCTGCCCTCTCATGCTCCACCCCTGACAGGAGGTCAGTGTACTGAGTGTAGCGGCTGCCCTCAGCTTAGACACTAAAGGCTCATACACACTAGACCAGGTGCTGTATGAACGATATTGGTGAAAGATTTCCCTTGAACTTTCTGTAGTGCAGGACAAACGATATTAGGTGTACACACTGATATCTCTCGGTGAAGTCCTGCCACATCTCTGAACAGGCAATTCTTGATGATATCGTCAGATTGGCCTGCATGTACGGACAACAAAAGACATCGTTAACAACCCGCGGGAGCACGCATCATTGGTGGTTCACTGCATACACACTGAATGATATATCGTTGGACGATATCGTTATCATCCATATCATTCATAACAATAGTCTAGTGTGTATGCACAATCCTGGTAACTGGCCCCTGGGCTTAGGGGAACCCTTACTGGGATCATGATAAATGATAAAATAGAGGAAAGGTCCCTTTTGGTGCAGATGGGCAGAATGTAGTGTGAATCTACTGATATAAATGAGTCATTACCTGCAGCTGCTAAAGGAGACTGTGACACTCCTGAAATATATAAACTTGGATCTGACAAACAAACAAGAAGCAGCACTGGCCAGATCACTTTCCATTAGCTAAATAATTACCATGTGACCCAAAGGTAAAAGGTTTCTACATTTATTCCTCTATAAAAATAATATCTATAAAGCATATAACCAAGATGCATCAGACTTCAGCTAAACTCATTAATATAGATGGTGGTTAATAGGAGAAGCTGTCCAAATGATTTTGAGAAAGCTCCCTATGTAGGGAAATAAGAATGGCTCTATTAGTCCAGATCAATGATCATTTCCAGTGTGAAGAAAGATGACATAATTACCACAGATAGTTTACAGTATGAGGAGTCCCCATGACTGCACCTCCTCAGCAGCCCGGGGTTTTCTGTGCCCCCTGACTAACAGTAACCATCCCAAACTGAGGAAGATTGCATACAGTATGTACACAGCTTCTCACTCACTGGAGGGTCAGAGTAGGCTCACTTCCCTATACTGACCTATATGAGGGTCCTTTACCTACCTGACATGACCTGTCCACTGGACATTTTTCAGAGTACACTCTCCCCCACCCCACACACACTCAGAAACCCTCCCCCTGCATATGCCACTATGGTAGCTTAGCTCAGCCTATGTCCATATATGAGGTCACCTGTCACATGGTGACCTCTGACCTCCTCTCCTGCCAGTCATCTCTACCTATTGTGATGTAATAAAGCCATTGCTAGCCTCTCCTATATAAACTAACCTCCAGCCAGTTTATTGCCATATCTTCAGCTTTAGAGCCAAGATATTTGATATGCCTTTTGGAATATCCTTTTCAGCCTCTTTATCTCCAGTATATCGGCCTGTGGTACCACGACACGAGCCTGTGGGGCCCCGATGTAATTCTTTAGTGCCCCCGCGTTGGCTTGTGCCTTCTTCACCACGGCCTGGACCTCCTCCAACTCAGCCAATGCGCATCGCACCTCAGCCTGCACCAATTGTAGCTGAGAAGATGCCGCCCCATCACCGGCCCCCACCTTGGTCTGCGCTGGTTGTACCTCACCCACTCCCACCACCAACTCGGCATGTGCCACCAGCAGCTCAGAATGTGTTGCCCCCACTACGGCCAATGACACTTTCAGCTCGACAAGTGCCGCCCCACCATCAGCAGCCTCCTTAGCAGGTGTTGCCCGCTGCTAAGCCTGTACCGAAACCAACTCGGCATGTGACATTTGCAGCTCTACCTGCGGCACCCCAACCTTTGCCGTCCCCATATGAGGCTCCACATCAGACTAGGGTTTCCCCCTATTTCTCCAAGGCTCGGCCTGTATTTCCTCCATCTCAACTTGTGCGGGAGCCTTCAGCTTAACCTAAGCCGCCCACGGGTAAGCCTATACTTTCCCCATATAATCCCCCAAACCGGCCACTGCCTTCCCCTTATCGACCTCCAGCTACAGCCAAAATTTAACAGCTGCCCGGGACCTTCCTACCACCTGCACGTGGCCTCATTAACACCTGCCCGTGGCCTACCTAACATCTGCCTGTGGTTGCCAAACATCTGCCCCTGGCCTCCCTAACATCTGACTGTGGTTCCCAAACATCTACCTGTTGTTCTACAACAACATGTGGCACCCAATCTTCGGCCTGCGGAACCTTAACATTGGACAGCAGCATCTATAATACACTGAGATGTCATTTGTGAGCAAACTGTGAGGGTATTGAAGAAAAGTTGAAAGAACTGGAGGTAAGCAGAGGGGTGAACTACAGACCAAAGATTAGTTATGATATCTCTAATTTTAATACTGAAAACAAAAACTTTATTAATATTCTTAATTGATCTTTCCTTTCTCAATTGTTTTAGATATATGAGACTGTTCTTACTGGAGGCACTGAGTTACTCAGAGAACCTTCTCAGAGGAAGCCTGACCTTGGAACAAAGGTGTGACATGCAGATGTGGGCACAGCAAGGCAACAAAATCAGGATTACAGTTGATGAACCAGATACTAAATAAAACTTTTCTGCTTTTTATTTAAAATACCAGTCTATTTAGCATCTTTTATGTCTTCACTCAGTGTAAAAGTGAGAAGGAATCGGGAATGTATTTATGATACGTGGCAAAATTGTGATTATAAAGATATATTTTTTTTGTCTGCTTCTGCAATTTTGATTGGATCCAGCTCTGCTGGGCTTTCCTGAGATTGGCTCCTATGTGCAGTGTGGGAATGATGGCAGCCTCTCTGCTATAGGAGGCATGGGCGTATCGATCAACATGGAGGTCTAAACATAGAGATGGTTTTCCTGCACCCAACCTGGAATTTTACCAATTTGCCAGCTTGCTGGCGCAATTATCTGATTGGCTTGTTCTTGATTCTCCTAAACCCTGGGTGGATATTGAACGCTCTCAATCTGTTGACATCTCCTATGGTTGGACACTGGACATAGGCCGGTATTGAGATCTCTACTAAGAAGCACTTTAGATTCTCTACGAGTTTGGGATACGTTACTTGGTATTACAGGAATTATTAAAACTTCCCTCCACCCATTTATCTCTAAAAGCTGTATCTAAACTTATTCCAGACCTGTCCTTGTCTCTCTGGTTGGATCTAGGGATGTCTAAATCTTTTGATCTTTTGGACGATACTGGTGTCAAGACTTTTTCACAACTCCAGTCACGACTTTTATAAGTACTTGCGTGTCCGTCATTTCCTCCAATAACTTTTTATAAATAATTTGGCTCCACATCAGTCCTTCTCCTCTATTCTTTCCATTTTACATACACCTTCCCTGAAAGGTGCTATTTCTGTGTGGTATAAGATTCTTTTAGCTCCGGGCGAAAGAGATAGGTTGTCAATCCAAGCTAAATGGGAAGATGATTTACATATTTCCCTTTCTGATGAAGAGTGGGACAAGATCTTTCAAAATATTTTTAAAATGTCTCAATGTGTTAATTATTCAGAAATGCTGGTTAAATTAGTACAGAGGATTTATCTTACTCCTGAATGTTTGTGTAAATTTTGGCCGAATACTTCTCAACTTTGCTGGAGACAATGTGGAGAGGTAGGCACTCTCTTTCATATTTTTTGGTCTTAATAATAAAAAGAATGATGGGAGAAAGGCACCTGCGCACAATTTATGAAAGATGGATGCCAAAATGTGAATAATGTAAAAATAAACAATTTAATACATACACATATCAAAGTAACATGGTGCAATGGAAGGGAAATGATTCCCATAAGCGTCACAGATATTCTAATTATAAAGTGACGACGTGTAAATAAAAAGGAACTTCTCTTGGAAAAGATATGAGTTCCAATAGATGGATAGTTTATGTATCTCACCCCTCTTTGTTGCTGCGGTGGGCTAGCCCTATAACGTCCAATGGGTCCCGGGCTGGAAAGCTCGGCACCACCGCAGAAGATTTTCCAACCACAAATCCTGGGGGGAGTTCAAAGTCCTCAAAGTATGCTCTTGTCCAAAAATTCAAAGGCTCTGGTCCGAAGTATTCGATCTCATAGATACAGTAATTGATATTAAGTTACCACTATGACCTAAAATAGCTTTTCTTCATCATTATCCGCCCACTCTCCAAACCCATTGTAGAGATGTCACAGGACATATCTTTATTGCTACTAGATCAACCATAGCTCAACTTTGGAAAAACTCTAATCCCCCATCCCTACTCTAATCCCCCATCCCTTTCTAAGATTGTAGGATATGTTCAAAGGAGTTATGACATGGAGACCATTGGTTTAAAATACTCCACATCTGTTACCTCCCCATTAACCAAGTGGCGATTGTGGTTTGAATACTATTCTTCCTATAAGTAGTTTCAAAATCAGTGTTAGGAATGGCAATTTTATAAAGACCAAGGTTTTTGATTTAGATTTTATTTACAGAAATATATGGGATTTTGTATTTATTATAAGATGATTCAGGATTGTACCCCAGACCCTTTTTTCTCCCCTTTGTAATTTTATTTTTTTATACTGTATTGTTGTTGTAATTGATATGTAGATTGTCTATTGTTGGTTATTATTATTTTTATTTGTGTGCTATTTTTTTTAATATATATATTTATGTACACATACAGTATACTTGTGATTTCTGGTTGATGTATCGGATTGTAATTTCAAAAGAATTAATAAAAAATTTTCAAGTAAAAAAAAAAAGCTCATACATGACTGACAGCACAAGATGTAAGGTGGGTGTTAATGGGTTAGAGAAGCAGGAGACATTAGGTACATAGAGAGGGTTATTTTCCATGCAGAAACATTCTCTACATTTCCCGTTCCCCTGGAGACTTACTCATGTCCAGGCTAAGCCCTAGCCCCATGTGAATAAGGACTCTACCTTAGTTGACCTGTTTAGCACAGAGATATGGAGACTACTTATTACTCTGCATCTCTCATACTTGGCTCTATCGCTGTAGAATCAGTGTTTGAAAACAATGGAGATTAATACGCAATACTGAAATGGTCCACTGTCTGCACCGCCCGCCCGTCTGATCACACACTATCAATAAATAATGATTCACATTTTAGATTTAATTAAACCCTACAACTCTGCATAACACCCTACCTGCAGTTTCCAGCTATGTCCTGAAGACTTTCAGATTTACAAACGTAGCTCTTAGACGCAGGGCAGGAAGCCATTTTGCGAGCTCTATAAATATTCACAAGACTGCAACCTATCAATTCTCTTGTTGCTTGAGGGCACTGAAACATGAGACACAAAATGGCTCCCTTGGCAACAAGTACAATTTAAGAGGTTCTTGTCCGATGCTTTGCTTATTTATTAAAGTGCAGCGCTAAAATATGCAATTCGCACTTCAGAAAGAGCTTGTTGCACCATTTCTATTCTGAGAACTTCCTTGATTATGTGTGTCAAAGGCCTGTAGTCTAAATCTGTTCAGCTAAATACTAAACGGTGTAGTGAAACTCCATTTTGCCTCGGTTCTTATCAATGGCTAAACTATCATAGCGGAGACACCAAGAAAATTCACAGTAATAATACTACACTAAAAAAAAAAAAAGATTAAAATTATATTTCAGAAGAGCATAATTTATTTAGTATGTACTGTAATTTTCACCAAGGTTTTTATTGCAAATGATATAGGGCTCTATTTACTACAATCCGCATTTTGAATGTAGATTGTAATGTGATATAACTGACTGAATTCGCATTGCGAATTCAGGCAATATCAGAGGGATTTACTAAAAATCCTTTGCAGGGACAGAGCTTGCGATAAAGTTCTGTCCCTGCGAATCCAGTAATCACGGTATTCTAGCAAAAAATACAGTGACAAGTGCCCGCACATGCGCCTTCCGGCCGCAGTTAAGCCCCGCCCCCGCGACCCCCTCACTTAATTGCACTTACCTGCAGTGATTGGGGCTCAGATGATGTCCTCCATGACTCCGGTCAGCTGACATCCCATCGTGCACTGAGACCCGGTCACCTGATGACTGGGTCTCAGTGCATGATGGGAGACCAGCTGACCGGAGGGAGGACATCACCGGAGCCCCAATCTCCGGTCTGGACTCAGGTTTTTTTTTTTAGCAGTGATCAGCATGTGGTCGGCTCCGGGATCTGCTCTGCCTGTTAGAGCGGAGCAGGAGTCCAGTAACCGGGGGAGTTACTGGATAACGCCACCTCCAAGTGGTGTTATTATCACAGGGCTTCCCCCGGTATTTTTTTCACAAATTATATTTAATAACTACAAGGCAGATCGCATTTCCCATTAAAATGATGGGAAATGCGATCTGATTACTAAAAATAAGTGATAATTAGGGGTTGGAGTAGAATTTTATGAATTCTACTCCAATTGTCCTTTAGTAACTTTAAGTGAAACTAATGTGAAAAGGGTGTGAAAACACCCTTTTTCACTTTATTTTAGTAAAAATAATGATAATTAAGAGCCCATAGAAAGGGTCACTCTTGTATTGTGGGAATGTAGCAGACCAGCTCTGCCATTCCCACAATACAATTGCTTTCGCAAAGCAATTTTCAACTGAATTGAACAAGAACAGACAGACTTACCTGAATCTCATAAGTTTTGATGGAAGAAATAAAACCAGATGGAAACAAGTTATATGAAGTAGTGTTTTTACTAACAGTTGCGGGAGGGCATTAACAATCCAATGCTTTAATATTTAAAAAACAGTCTGGTTGGAAAATCCAATTAAATATGAACATGAGCTATTACGCATTATTTAACATTCATGTCCTTATATCTGTATCCTTTACTTTGTGTATATTGTATTTTTTTTTTTTTAGATGGCATTCTGTCAAGTTGATAAGACTGTATTGTATGTGCTATTATTGTGTTTTAGTCTTTGACAGCCTAAATAAGACATTATTATACTGTAGTGGTTGCTAGAGTAGAGAGCTGGGGACCGGGCCAGCTTCCTCTACAGTTCTTCTATTGTACGGACTGTAGGAATCCTGTCCGGGAGAATGCAAACAGCATAAACAGTACTATAAATAAAATAGCTCTCTCCAGAGCCAAAAAATAATATCCGAGGAGATTGTGACAAGTCAGCTTCAGGAATGAGATATTGCAGAAACAATTGTGTGACCTGGGTAGAGGAACCGTTGGTTGAGAAAAGCAGAAATCCTCATTTAATTCAGATTCCACAGTAACTAAACATCAAACCAGAAATACAAATGCAGTCATATATAAAAGGGCTACTTATTCGCGAAGATATACTGTATATCAATGCAGCCACACATATGCTGTTGATGATGTCAGTCCAAGCGTCTGGATAGCTCTGGGACCTTGTTAGTGCGCTTACACAGCCAATTACTATCCTCTTTCAATTGCATTTAAGACCTAACCAAAAACAATGGTTACTGCAATGACTTTGTGGAACCACATGAAGCAGACTAATTTGTGGAATAAGGTGCGAGGCGGACGCCTAAATTTCCCTTACCGCGTGAGGATTGACAATAAGTGGAATTATGCTCTCCAGCTGAAGGCAAATTATTGATCAGTTATTATTAGCCACTCTCATGATTATAGCATATTCAGTATTATGAATTAAATATATTGATGTCATAATTCATTCTCATATATGAACTCACTTTACACAGAAAGGTTTCCATCAAATCACTGTGGTTAAGCAAACAAGGCGTTACTATACTCTGATGAGGTAAACAGACGTGCTTCAGGGGAACACACGGTTATTATTTACTCATATTCTCAGTTATCACAGAAGAGCAATCAGCCCTTCTTTATTGCCCATTTAACTGGTTCTAAAAAAAAGAATTGGCCAATATGTTTATATGGGACACTACAAGTTCAGTGTATAATCGTTAAAGGAACCATAGTATATTGAAGCAATACTTTCCATAATCCATATTTGATAAGGCATCTGTATACATTTGAAATGGCTGAATGAAAGAATATAACATGTCAGTGATATACAGTATACCTTCTCCCTAAGGAACCTATGGGAATGATGTAGCTCTCATAGGAACCTAACAATAATATTTCATATGCATATGTGCTGAAAATCATGGTTCATGGTGTTAATACCGCTGCTGTGTTCTAGAAGAGATTTTGGGGGAGATTTAGCAAAGCTTGGTGAGAGATATAGTGGAGAAACTACTAACCAATCAGCTTCGGTCATGTTACAAGAGGTTTTGAAAAAATGACAGGAGCTGATTACTGTATACTTTGTGAACGTGCTGAGCGAAAAAAATTGTGGGTCCCAGGGACCCCTCACTTTAAGAAATAATTGGGGTCCTAATCCAGTGTTTCTAGGTCCAATCACGTATTATAAGGGTGAGGGCAGACAGCAGTTGCGACAGTGCTGGGGGGCAAGGAGGGGGCTAGGGGCAGGCAGTGCTGGGGGTAGGGAGGGGGCCAAGGGTAGATAGCAGCTGGCGCAGTACTGGGGGTGGTTCGGGGCAGTGGTGGGAGTAGGGAGGGGGTTAGGATAGAAGCTGGGGCAGCACCGAGTGTAGGGAGGGAGCAAGTGTAGATAGCAGTTGGGACAGTAAGGGGGACAGGGAGGGAGCATGGGTAGATATAGCATCTGGGGCAGTACTGGGGGCAAGAAAGAGGTTAGGAGCAGGCAGTACTGGGGTAGGGAGGGGGATAGGGTAGATAGCAGTAGTGGGGGACAAGGAGGCGGTTAGGGGCAGGTAATACTGGGGGCAGTGCTGGGGGTAGGGAGGGGATCAGGATAGCAACTGGGGCAGTACTGGGGGTAGGGAGGGGGTAAGGGTAGATAGAACTTGCGGCAGTGGTTACCTCCTCTGCTTCTGCTGGGTGCCCTTGGCCGGGTCACTGTTGTCAGTCTGAAGCTGCCTCTACTTCTGATGCTCTGCCGCCTGCCGTGCCTGCAGGAACAGCGCTCCACTCTGCTGCAGCAGCCCAACCTATGCTGGTTTCCCCACTTTTTTACTCTCCCCAGGTAGCTCCGCTCCGCTGTGAATGGATGGAAAGAGGAGTTGTCAGGACGACTGGCTGGGGAGACACCGCGTGGTGATTGGCTGGGGAGACGCCGCCGAGCAGGGATTGGCCGGGGAGACGCCGCCGCGCAGGGATTGGCTACTGCAGCACACACAGCACCAGCGCGTCCTGCAGGACCAGATCAGATTTAAAATCTGGTTCCCAGGTTTGCTGTAGCGTGTAAAAACGTGCTATAGCGCATATTTTGCAATCACTGATGGAGCTACACTCATTTTCGGAGCTAGGTTCTGCGAACATGCAAACTTGCATGTTTCTCACCCCTCCCCCCCACAACGGCATATTACGCATTACAGATGTTTTCCCATTGTGAGAACACAAGTCGGGCAATGTGATAGAGTGCGAGTGTTTAACTCGCACACTATTACGGTCTGTAAACTAGAGAAAAAAAAAAAAAGACCAGCTTGAGGCAAGCGAGTCTAGTCTGAGCAGGTCAGGGGCTGGCTGGCAACTTTTAGCCTGGGGCGCATATGCATGCAGGCGGCCCTGGCAGAGGAGTAGCGTGTAGCCAGGGTGCCCGAAGAACGTGCGTGCTACGGCGCCGCCCCCCTCAAGTGTTTCAGGGAGGAGGCGGGTCCATATGGGATTAATGTAAGGTAAAAATAAAGATTAGGGGCAGCCCCCTGAAGTAGTGCCCATATGCAGTGCCCCCGTGTGCCACAGGAGAGAACACCCTTTTGCAGGCCTCTAGTAGTGCCCCAGTAGTGATCCCCCCTATGCAGTGCCCCTTGTGCCCCCAGTAGTAAGCCCCTTATATAGTGCCCCCAGTAGTGGTCCCCCCTGTGCATTGCCCCTTGTGCTCCCAGTAGTAAGCCCCTTATATAGTGCCCCCAATAGTGGTACCCAGTATGCAGTGCCTCTTATATAGTGCCCCCAGTAGCAGTCCACCCCCCATGCAGTGCCCCCAATAGTGGTAACCCTTATGCAATGCCCCTTAAATAGTGGCCCCAGTTGTAGTCTCCCCCCTATGCAGTACCCAGTATTGCCCTTTATATAGAGCTCCCAGCAGTGGTTACTCGATGCAGTGCCCCCAGTGGTAGCCCCCTCCCCCTATGCAGTGCCCCTAGTAGTAGTCCCCTCCCCCCTATGCAGTGCCCCTAGTAGTAGTCCCCTCCCCTTGTAGTGCCCCCAGTAGTAGTAGTACCCCCTTGTAGTGCCCCCAGTAGTAGCAGTACCCCCTTGTAGTGCCCCCAGTAGTAGCCCCCAGTAGTAGTCCCCCCAGTAGTAGTCCCCCCCCTTGTAGTGCCCCCGGTAGTAGTAGTAGTCCCCCACTTGTCGTGACCCCAGTAGTAGTAGTCCCCCCCTTGTAGTGCCCCCAGTAGTAGTAGTGCCCTCAGTAGTAGTCCCCCCCTTGTAGTGCCCCCAGTAGTAGTAGTGCCCTCAGTAGTAGTCCCCCCCTTGTAGTGTCCCCAGTAGTAGCAGTTGTCCCCCACCCCCTTTGTAGTGCCCCCAGTAGTAGTAGTCCCCCCCTTTGTAGTGCCCCCAGTAGTGGTCTCCCCCTTGTAGTGCCAGACCCCCCCCCCCAGTAGACACACGTAATATAAAAAAACAATATAAAAAAAAACACTTACCTGAATCCCCGCTCCCACCGTCGCCATCTGCTCCTCCGTCTGTCCTCCCGGGCCGGGCCACTCTGCATTATGGGAGAAACGTCATATGACGTCATGACGCCTCTCCCATTGCCCACTGCGGGAGCCGGAAGATGGAGCGGCTCCTGCAGTGGGTGCAGCAGCAGCTAATGAGAGTCTGACAGACTCTCATTGGCTGCTGATCAAAACAAACACACAGCTGCCGGAGCCGGCGGCTGTGTGTTTGTCACTTGTGTAGCGCAGGACCGAACTCCGTCCGGTCAGCGCTACACACACAGTGCAGCCTGTGTCACAGTGACACAGACTGCCCGCGGCCCGCATGACGCTGCCCCCCGGCCCAGCCCGCCACTGGAGCAGGTCACAGAAATATGCACATATCCGTGAGATCCATCCATGCATGTTTCCGTTTGTTAAAAAACAGTAAACAAAAAAAATTAAAAATTACGTGCAGTCCCCCACAAGCAAACCCAGCCTCTGTCTCTGTTGAGCCTGTCCTAGTTCTCAAAATACAGGGGAAAAAATGCGTAGGCGTCCCCTGTATTTTAAGAACCAGCATCGGTCTCTGTTGAGCTTGTCCTAGTTCTTAAAATACAGGGGACAAAATGAGTAGGGGTCCCCTGTATGTTCTAGCATCGGACTCTTCATACCGGGGGGGGGGGGAGGGTGGAAATGCCACAGCCGGGGAACCCTATCACTGTGTCCCCCAGCCAAAGCATTATACCTGAACGCAAGTCAGCCCAAGCCGGGGATCCATGGGATAGTGCATATATGTTCAAATAAAATTTTACTTTCACAGTGTGTGTGTCTTGTGTTTTTTTCATATATCTCTTTTACAGGTAAACTAGAGGTACCAGCGGGCCCTTAATGGCATGCATGCTGGTACTTGTGATTCTCCAAGTACCAGCATGCGGGGGACCTCTAGTTCTCCTGTAAAAGACAATCTGTTTTTTGCACAAACTTTTACACAATCAACCAGGCACCCACCGGGGATAGCCCCGGGCTATCAGCCCAGGCCTGCGGTGCCTTGGAGAGGGGGTACTCCTTTATTGGGGGGTCCCCACCTCCCCAGGGCTCCCTGGCCTTGGCTGACTAGTGGTCAGGTATAATGCTTTGGGTGGGGGACCCGGTGAAAGGGTACCCCGGCTGTGACATTACACCCCCGCTAGAAAGAGTCCGGTGCTAGTTATGGAAAATTCAGGGAATCCATACTCATATTGTCCCATGTATTTCCACAACCAGGACCGGCTCAATAGAGCCTGGTGCTGGTTCTTAAAATACAGAGAACCTCCACACATTTTTCCCCTGTATTTTAAGAACCAGGACAGGCTCAACAGAACCTTGGTGCTGGTTACGCTAGTAGCATTAAAAGGTCTGAGTTTTCATAGGGGAAAACTCACCCTCTCTCGCATAATGTAATAACCTCGAACTCACAAGTTCGCAGGCCATTACATTTGGTGAGTTGTGAGACAAACTCGGACCTTTAAATGTGCACACAAAAAACTCGGACCCTATGACATCTTGCCCTTTATATCTCTCCAAACATTGATAAATCTACCCCTAGTGCTTGGATAAAAGGGCAAGAAAAAATTTATAACACAGATTAAACAAACTCATCGCTTTCAGTGAAGTTACCCAGGTGGGGTCTGAGCAAAGGGACATTGTCACATTAAATCTTATTTACAGAACGTCCTGTGTTCTTAATTTCCGTGTCAGATAAACGTGGTTTTTATAATGTTGTGGTCATGTGTAGGATTGCTTGTTTTGCAGCAACTTAAATTAGGTTGTGATCGCAGTTTGAGATAAGTAAGTTACTCTCTGAAGACTTCCTAATGCTGGGTACACACTGGCTGATATATTGGCCGATCAATTGATCGGCCAATATATCGTGCCCTCGTCGGCCAGTGTGTACAGACGATATGTCTGCGAACGACATCGTTCACAGACATACCGCATTGGCTGTGCTGCACAGCCGATGAACAGATATGTCTGCAGACATATCTGTCCATCGGCAAGTGTGTACGGGCGATCAGCCAATCGCCTGTACACAGGGGCGCCGAGCCGCGAGCGGGTACTAATTACCCGGGTCCGGCACCGCGCTCTCTCCCTCTTAGGTCACAGCAGCCTAGCACACGCTGCTGTGTGCTGGGCTGCACTGGGAGACTGTCCGAGGCTGCTATAGCAGCAGCAGCAGGAGAGTTTCCTGTGCCAAAGGGGGGGGGACGATCACGCCCCCCATTGGTTGTGCGCCAGGCTGAGGGGCACACAGCGCAACCCTCCAAAGCGCGCAGCGGCGCGAACCGATTGTTTTTTCCTGGGTTTTTTTCTTTGAAGGGGTCCGCATCATTTTTGCAAAAAAATAAGTGTTAAATAGTTAATGCTTTTATTTCAACATACATATTTCGGCTTAGTGGCTCTTTACAGAAAGATGCTGTGATTGCTTTGTAAACCCTATGTGAGATTTACCTGATAGGAAATCCATTGATACCCACCGATGAAAGCAAAGCTGCTCTGTATTGGCTAGTTTATATAATTATTTAGTGTGTTGAGTAAGTGCATTCATTCTATGAACAGCTTCAAATATTGCCCCAGAAACAATGCACAGCCTATTTCCTGTATCCCTGGGAACTACTGGGAGGGCTGGCTGAGTCCTGTGGTTATAGGGTAATATTATGCATTTTACATTTATTTACTTTCCATAGGGGCATAGGGCAAAATTTACTAAGCGGCGGGTTCTAAACCCCAGTGGTTTGGTGGCGGTTTTGCTATCCACAGACTTACTAAGGCCACAACCGCCGCAAAACCGCCATCAAAACACATTTTAGAATAGAATAGAACAGGGCTAGAGCTAAAATTACTAGTAAGTGGTTTTGGAATTCATTTAGAAACTGCCGTCAAACAGCCACTAAACTGCCAGGGTTTAGAACCCGCCGTCAAACCGCCACCAAACCGGCGGGATTTAGAACCCGCCGCTTAGCAAATTTTGCCCATAATCTAAAACAAACATAGAATAAGAAGTGTTGAAAACAGAACAGAATTATTTGAATGCTTCTATTTACCCCCACTTCCCAGTTACAGTGGCACTGGCCCCCTTTCATGACCACTGGCAGAGTCTCTCCTTCCTTTCACTTACATGGAACTCTCCTCAATTTAGTAAGGAGCTGCCAGTAACGTAGATTAAGGAACATTCCCAGGAAACACACCAAAGATAGTTTGTGGGAGCTGCCTTGCACACTACAGAAATAGTTTAGTCCACAGCAACAGGTTTTACTATTAGTGGACAGATACTACCACATCTGTTGGGAAGCCATTCCATGTGCCCATCACCCTTACTAAATACACACAATTATCAGTTCTGGAATTAGGGACCGGTCACCATTTAGGCCAGTAAAAGTGTTATCCAGCTAAATCTGACAATATGGCATTGTTGCACCATTCCTCTCACTCTGGAAAATGACTGAATCCTAAAATGTATTGATTAGGTGTCCGTACAGCTCTTCTCTTTTTTACATGCAACACATGAATCATGGTCTGAAAACTATACATGTCCTTTATACTCGTCCGGCCGCTTCGGATCGATTACACACAAGTCTCACAGCAGCAGGGTCGGGTACAGAACATATTTTTATTCCAAAATAATTAGACTGCAGATCTTGCATGTGGTGGTTCCGGTTCCACCTCGCTTAGAGTGTCCGGCGGCCGGTCAGGTGCAGCGCCCTGCGACTGCTCAGCCTCCACTTCTTTCTGTGAGTATGATGCGTCCAACGTTTTGGCGCGCTCCACTTGCTCCCGCAGCCTGTGCAGGAGGCAGTGGGAGGTCTTCGTCAGACTATGCTGTGTAGGGAGGAGAAGGCGAGAGGAGCAGTCGGTGATCAATGTGTAATAAACGAAACACCAGCGGCAGCTATCAGCCAACTAATTAAGAGGTACGAGCCAATTATCAATCAAGCTAATAGCTGGGATGCAGCTGGTGTTAAGTGGGGGCTGTGCCCTGGTCGCTAGGAATAGAAAACAATTATACGTAAAAGGCTACAAAGGAGTGTTGATCCCGCTTACTATATCATGGGATAGACGAGCACATGGCTGAGAAATGTATGGCTGGGGAATTTTTTATAAGTTGCACGTTGCCCATCCTTCCTGGAACTATAAGCAGTGCAGCAATTCCTCATGAATTCACAATATTTTGCTGTCCCTTCTATTAACAGGCCTGATTACTGCTGGGTTTGTCCGTATGGTTTTACCCTTGCAATACCAGTGAATTATAGAGCATGGGCAAGCCTTACAGCATATGGGCTAACCTATCCGGTTGCTGTGAGACACTCCTAAGGTTGATAAATTAACACGAATAGACACAGCGCCACCTTCTGGCCGTATCCCGTGTCATGGCCTTGAAAGAAAAAGCACTCCTATTCCTCAAGCACTTGTAATGTCTAACGCTCTATGATTCGTTCCTATTAATCAAAGACAAACAGCAGCAGCACCAGTGGTAGTAATTATACGTCCAAGTGTTTATTCATCCATACTAGTGACTACATTACAACCAAGCTTTATTAAGTCCCTCATTCCTGCTAATGAATAAAGGGAAGCGTGCAGCAACTCTGTCCAAGATAATGACTTGAGGTCTTTCCATGCCCAAGATTGCTCCCAATAATATTTTACAAATGTTAAAAGACAAATACAATATTAACTACACAGCAAGATGTGTGTTCTCCTTATCTCCCCTGGAATACAGGGGCCATGACGAGGGGGAATATAGGGCCTGATTCAGAGCCGGACGCTATTTGCGCTCGCTCGTTCAGAAAAAAGGGGTGGCTATTCAAATGAACCGTTCGCTAATTGCGGTCTGTTCAGGCCTCTAGGTCTGAACGAGCGAACAAAACATGTGGTAGTTTTTTGGAAAACTACGCCCCCTGGCCGCTCGCATCCTACGTCATGTCCGCTATTTATTAGATTAATCGAGTACATCGACCAGCGTATGAACTGCTCGCTATTCTTGTGGTTGGTTTTTCCTACCACAATCCTGCGAGCAGTTCTGACTATAAAATAACCCAGTGACGTGGTCAATGACGCTGCTGTATTAATTATGCACACCCATAAAACGCCCGTTTTGACCTTTAAGCACGCCTGCGTTCGGATCTCCACTCCCCGTTTTAAAGCACCTTCCCCTGTTACCACCCACATACGCCTCCTCCTGTCACTCAAAGTAGCAGGCATTCGCTATATAGCGAACAAACGATTTTCGGCCGCACTGACTGGTTCGCGCATGCGTATTATAAACCGTACACATGCGCAGATGTGCGAACATCACTCAGAACGAGCGTACTGCCGCTTACGAGCGGCTCTGAATCAGGCCCATAGTCCCAAGCCTTTCTATAGCTTTGTTATATTGACCAGTTGCAGGTACAAATCTACACAGAGGGCCCATTTCCTCGCAGACAGGAACAATGCAGCAATCCAGCCGGCTTTGCGGACTTGTTTGGCAGATACTGAAAGCTGCCTCCTCTGCCCAGTACCCTCATCGCCCTTATTGCTGGAAGCGAATGCTTAATACATTGGGCGGTCAGCAATCGGTGACCTGGTATAAGTAATGGTGGTCAGGCGGGTGAAACTGAAATGAAGTGTTGAAGAGTTAAGCTTGGTACACAGTAGATGATGTGTGTACCCAGCGATGTTCCCCTTTCCACGAGCGACGGGCCTACATATCGGACGGCCCGTACACACTGGACGATCCGGTGCCCGCCCGCCCGATATGTTGGCCCCTGCCGCATCCCGCAGCAGGGAGTCGTCAGCTGCATCGTCTGATTGGACTGCGTGTAGGGAACATCAGACGATGCGACTGACGACCCCGCGGGAGCGCGCACTGAGTGATATAGTGCGTACACACTGGACGATTTTAACGATTCATCCTTCCGATGCGTCGGAATCAGGGAAATCCTTTAAGAAAAATAATCTAGTGTACAGGGGCCTTTAGCATTATAAAGATACGTATGTAGGATGGCGAGCGTCTGTTAGGGTGAAGTGGGCAAGACAGCGCAGAATCATATTTCTAACACAGCAGAGTGGTTTACAAGTCCCACGTGTGAGATCATTAATTGGTAACGAGTTGCATGAGGTTTTCCAAATGAATTTTTATAGTTTGTGGTTCTCATTGTTACACCATTATCATTCCATTTGCATTCTATCTTATTTAATCTACTAAAGTACTGTCTACACCTTTTGTTTACAGAATTATTATTGGTAAATGAATTAGGAGATAATACAGACAATGGCATGTCCTCTCCGCATGACATACAAATTACTAATTCGTTAATACATAGTTTTAATCAGATTTATTGTTTAGAGCCAATATCCGTTTTGATTTAGATGATCGTAAAAGCCAACAGCAGTAATGTCGCAATTACAGTCTATGGGGCCAATTGAATTAGTGCCATGTAGGAGCGATGCAGGCGACATGCTAAAATGCCGGCAACAAGCACCGTACACCGCACCCCCATGTACAGGAGATGTGCGCACTGCACATAGTCTGTACCTTGCGCCGGAACATTCAATGTAAAAATCGCATGCAATTGCATTGACCCCTTTAAATAGGTTTAGTCAGTGACTAAAATGTCAACATGTTGCAAATAGTACATAATGTCGACAATGGATTTTAAGTCTAGTCCTAACTCTAACTTTACTATTGTTGACATATGACCCACGACAATATTTCATGTGTCAACAAGTTGGGCGTCTACACTTTAACCATGTCGACATCATGACTTTTGACATTATGGTGTCAACCTTGTCGACATGCTGACTACATTCTCTATAGATCAGTAGTTCTCAACTGCCATCATCAAGTATCCCCAACAGGTCATCTTTTCTGGATTTCTTCAATCATACACAGGTGAGTTAATCTATTTTGCTGGGTCAGTAATTATCCTACCTGTTTACACAGACAGAAATCCTGAAGACATGACCTGTTGGGAGTAATTGAGAACCACTGGTCTAGATGTTGGGAAGACGTCTCCCAGTGACAATTAGACAATAAAAGTAAGAATAAAGGTGAGGAGTTAGGAATCTGTATGTGACCGCCCACAATTCCTTCTATACATGGCGGCACTGCTGGTGTTATACTACCTGTGAGTGTATGCTAGTGATAGGAGCGGGACAGCTTACGTAGAAGGTGGCTAGGACTCTTGTGACTACCTGCGCTCAGAGTTTTTAGCATTCCATGCAACAAACACTGAGCTTTATGTTAAAACGCGGCCCTCTCCCTGTGCGCGGTCTCTGACTGTGACAGTTCACTCCCAGTATTTTATGGTAACAATAATCCACACCACTAGGCATCACAGATGAACAAAATATTTGTTATCAGCAAACAATCAAAAACAGCAAATACCATCATCCTCACATAAACCTTATTGTCATCAGAGCCGTAACTAGACTTTTGGTGCCCTGTGCCAGAAAGAGCATTGGCGCCCCCCTCATTTTTCAAAGGGACATAATGCACCCTAAAAAAGGGCCATGGCTTCATGGGGAAGGGCCAGGGAAGAGATAGGAGATGCTGGGGATGAAATAAGAGGAAGATACAAGCAAGAATGATAATTAACAGAAATTTGACAGACCTGTGGTGCCCTGTGCGATGGCACCGGCCGCACTACCCTAGCTACGGCCCTGATTGTCATCCTCACATAGACCTAATGGTCATCCTCACATAGACCTAATTGCATCTTGTATTGCGATAGGCAAACTGATCAGTGTAAAGGTGCAAACAATGTTCTATCAGTCCGTCCTGCTGACAGGTAGAGTACAAAGAGTTATTGTGAAGGGACCCTCACCTGCAGTATGTGGAGTCCTTTAAGGCACACAATAGCCAGCTCACACAGTCCATCCCATGTCAGATCCACATGAGCCATGCAGAGCAGGGGGCTGGGGAAGCTCCTTTGCCACAGCTGCTGGAAATACCCCTCCTGATCAGGCCTCGTTATGTACTTGTAACACAGCAGCTCCTGAGATTGGGGCGACAGTGACAGAGAGCGTGAACGAACAAGAATAACCTTGCGCTTCTGAGCAAACAGGACTTTAAAAAAAAAGTATTGTAACCAAGAAGGGATGGCTTAAAATTATTGTAGTGGCCAAAACTATTTTTAGATAAAAGAAAAAAGTACTGCGGAATAAATTTAAAAAAAAAAAATAAGCCCAACAAGAAAAAACAAAAATAAAAAAAAATAAGACATTTGTTCCCTTAAGTCAAGCATGTCTACATGGCATGCCTGAGGCTGCACCCAGGCCCTTTTAAGAATTTTAACTCTTACTAGTACTTATTTAAGAAAAATAACAAATATTCTATATATTACAATATTTAAAGTGCCAGGCTCCACTCATCACCCGTCTATTCCCCAATGCACAGGTTCCCAAACTCTGTCCTCAGGACCCCAAACAGTGCATGTTTTCCAGGTCTCCTCACAGAATCACAGGTGAAATCATTAGCTCCACCTGTGAATCTTTTAAAATGTGTCAGTGAGTAATGAATTCACCTGTGCACCTGCTGGGTGACCTGGAAAACGTGACCTGCGTGGGGCCCTGAGGGCCGAGTTTGAGAACCACTGCCCCAGTGTATACTCCAGTGTCCCCTAGTGGATGAAGGAGAAATATAATTTTATTATAAATATTGCTCCTCCACATCGGCCGAGCATTCTCGTTACCCCTGCCTTTGGCAAAATGCAGGCACCAGGGGGTTGCAGGCTGTCCTCTGTACGGAAGGAGTGACACTGGCACATTCTCTCTGCCTCCCTCTGATAATAAAGCATTTAGCACACATACACAGAATCTCAGTACATAGCATTGAATGGCGCATATAAGTCACATGCTCAGTGACTGTGCGCCCGATTCCGAGGAGGACGCAGACTTAGCTGCGTCTTTTGCTGCAGTCGCGTCTGCCTCTTTATACTAATGGCGCCTTTGATTTGTAAAGAGCAGAGACGCCCTCTTGCAGCTTCTTAAGACAGTGCATTTCTGCCCCGGTGGATCTTTAGACACACCATCGGTTGTACAATCGGAACTTGCACCAGCCCTATGGCCTCCTGTGTGAGCGGCTGTGCGTCTTTAAGCGCATCTTTCAGCGACATGTCCCCCCCCGGCTTCACCACCCCCGTTACCTCCCAGGAATGTCTGCTACAATTCATGCGTCCGATTCTATGCTGCAGCTCTGTGCGCAGACAACTGGGACTCAGACGCATGCACAGACTAAAAACATCGCCCATTTGCGTGCGTCATCGATGCTGCGTTCACCTGACTCAGGACCTTTATGACATCTAATTGTAGTGGCCTACGGAGAAGTCAGGACAAGGTATGTAAGTAGGCATGGTTTATATCACCATATTATTAGGTTGATGTTAAATGTTGGAGTTAATATGACAGGTTTGCTTTATACAAGCCCAACAAAAAGTAACTGAAGCTAGAATGTAATTATGGGTTTACAAACGACTCGTCCCTGCTCATCCTGACACTTTTTTTTTTTTTTTTTATTATTATTCTCTCCAAAAAACTGTAAAGTCAACTGCGGCAATGAGCGAGAGGGTAATATAATGCAACAATCGCACTTCAAAACAACTTTGTCTCTTATTACGTGGGAAATCACACGTCAGGGAGCCACGGGCAGAACAGCGGTCTCACAAGCTGCACTTATTTAATAAGATTCATTGTTTACACCTCTGCTGCCAGTTTCACCCACCCATATAACCGACATGTGTCAGTGGGCGTTAATCTAATTAATGTAGAGTTGTTACACTTCAATTCACTCTCCTGTATAGTGCTATTTACGGGGGAAAGAAATGTGCTTTTTGCTTCAGCAGTGTAAGGTGGGCAACGAGTTTTAGGCACCGCTGCACTCTGTATTACGGTATTACGTCAGCCACTGAAAATAGGTGAAAATAAATAATCTTAGGATTTTTGGTCAAATCTGATCCAAGATCAGTAATAAAATGATTAAGGTGTCTATTTACTAAGCAGTGTTAGAAGTGAAAGGTGAAGAGTGAAAAGTGATAAGGTGCCAGCCAATCAGCTCCTACCTGTCATCTCACAGGCTGTGTTTGAAAAATGACAGTTGGGAGCTGATTGGCTGGCACCTTATCACTTTTCACTTCTCCTAACACTGCTTAGAAAATAGACCCCCAAATGTTGTTTCTCCATTAAATTGTCACAAATATAATACAAAACCATGGATACTGGTTGCATGACAGAACATCAGTGTGCCTGCTACTTAGGAGATCAGGAGTTCATTTACCATCTGTGGCTTCTACACTACTCGAGCGTCTGGGTTTAATTAAAAAGGTCCAATTGACACACTTGGAATAAATGTTTGTATAAATCCTCCATTCTCCAAATATTCACCTGCCCACTTTATAAAAGTGTTGTGCAGGGCTTTCCTGAGAAGCCCCGCTGGTGAATGATCATTGATTTGGAATTTAGAGCTGACCATGGTGATCCTGTTGAATGAATATTCTTGTATTTTGCAAGTCAATGCCATGAACGGCCATTAGATTTGGGACTTACCTGTCCATAGGTGCCCAATAAAATCTCTGGTTCTCCATCAAAATCGACATCCGCTGTTACAGCACAGAGTACACTGTCAAACTGGTCACTATCTGGCAAAAGAAGCTGCTCTCTGAGACCATTCTGCAAGATGTTTCTGAGGTAAACATGGTATGAAGAGCAGGACAATGTATTAAAGGGAGCATAAATAGACCAGTAAAATCAGAATTACTAGGAATCCTCCCCACCACTTGGGCAGTGGTGCTGCCTTGAAGTGTGTAATGCACTTTTTTTTTTATCTACATAACAGTCAAACAGATTATCCTTAAGCCAACTACAGAACTTTCATTTGCTGAAACATATATAGAAAATTAGACACAAATCTGAGGTGAAAGTATTTGGAAATGAATGATATGCACATAGATGTGTCCTCATACACCTTTCTGCCATATGTGGACAATATGCATGGCGCAACTGAAGGTGCGTCCACACACAGCGATTTTTTGGACGACTGAGCTATAACGATATTGTCATCGTTCAGTCGTCCAAAAAACTGTTCAGTTTCTGCCCCAAAACGATGAACGATAACGACCAATGTGCGCTCCCGTTTGTAGTTGGTAGTTCATTGCCCGATATTGTCAGGCTGAACATGTTCGCCAATGAGGGAGGGAGCCCGGCACTTAACGATATAGTTCATGATATCATTCAGTGTTCGCGCTCAGTGTTGTTAACGACACTGAGCACACCCACCGGGGACACACGGGACGATGTCCCTGCAGTGGGAAGGACAGACTCCATGTCTCATAGATCCTTTCTGTGGAGGTAACCCTGCAGTGGGAGGGACAGACTGCATGTCTCATAGATCCCTTCTGTGGAAGTAACCCTGCAGTGGGAGGGACAGACTCCATGTCTCATAGACCCCTTCTGTGTAGGTAACCCTGCAGTGGGAGGGATAGACTCCATGTCTCATAGATCCTTTCTGTGTAGGTAACCCTGCAGTGGGAGGGACAGACTGCATGTCTCATAGATCCCTTCTGTGGAGGTAACCCTGCAGTGGGAGGGACAGACTGCATGTCTCATAGATCCCTTCTGTGGAGGTAACCCTGCAGTGGGAGGGACAGACTGCATGTCTCATAGATCCCTTCTGTGTGTAGGTAACCCTGCAGTGGGAGGGACAGACTGCATGTCTCATAGATCCCTTCTGTGTAGGTAACCCTGCAGTGGGAGGGACAGACTCCATGTCTCATAGATCCTTTCTGTGTAGGTAACCCTGCAGTGGGAGGGACAGACTGCATGTCTCATAGATCCTTACTGTGTAGGTAACCCTGCAGTGGGAGGGACAGACTGCATGTCTCATAGATCCCTTCTGTGGAGGTAACCCTGCAGTGGGAGGGACAGACTGCATGTCTCATAGATCCCTTCTGTGTGTAGGTAACCCTGCAATGGGAGGGACAGACTGCATGTCTCATAGATCCCTTCTGTGTAGGAAACCCTGAAGTGGGAGGGACAGACTGCATGTCTCATAGATCCCTTCTGTGTAGGTAACCCTGCAGTGGGAGGGACAGACTGCATGTCTCATAGATCCCTTCTGTGGAGGTAACCCTGCAGTGGGAGGGACAGACTCCATGTCTCATAGATCCCTTCTGTGTAGGTAACCCTGCAGTGGGAGGGACAGACTACATGTTTCATAGATCCCTTCTGTGTAGGTAACCCTGCAGTGGGAGGGACAACTGCATGTCTCATAGATCTCTTCTGTGTAGGAAACCCTGCAGTGGGAGGGACAGACTGCATGTCCCATAGATCCCTTCTGTGTATGTAACCCTGCAGTGGGAGGGACAGACTTCAAACCTCATAACTCTCCTCTGTCTGTGTCACCCAGAGAAGGAAGTAAAGAACAAAAGTACCTTTTATACTGGTCTCTTAAATGATCTACTCCATGTGCAAATGACTAACCTATAAACTGCAGACAGCTCTATGGTACTGGTCACCAGGACACTGTATTCCTCCTGAAAGGTACGTCCTTCACCAGGACCTAGGGTTAGAGAGTCTAATTAACAACAACAACAACAACAACACCACCTAAAAGCGTCCTCAGTTGGGAAGTTTGGACAATATCCTCACCCTCACATGAGCACACCTCTTCCCCTCCTCCATGGACGCTGGGCATGCTGAAGACGAGCACCTTGGAGAGAGGACCATCCTGCTGTAGAGACCAGCTCTGGAGGATCTCTGCTTAGAAAGGGAAAGTGAAGTCAGGCACATAATAGACCCAACAACTGCTTTGTACCATCATTCTTCTTCATCACCAACTCACTGCAGATACTCATCAGTCATATTCAGCTCACAATGGGAGATTACACACGGTCACACTCGGCCAAATGCCTGGGCTGGGCATCTGTCATGTGGATGCCTCATACCCCCTATAATGGTCGCTCTCAGCACTGTAAATGCTTTGTTTTGTATTAAAAAAAAATTTTTTATTGAGTTCAAAACAGTTTAAAGGTATACAAGATAGAAGTAATGTAGAACAAAAACCATGGGGGAACATGATTATTCAAGCAAGCTGTGTTTACAGTGGACCAATGTAACAGTGACGAGGAATCCTACTGTTGCACTGGACCAGATAAATAAGTCAGAGAGGTATGAATACAGGAGAGAAGCACATATCTGTACTGCATACATAGGGGGAGGGGCCCTAGATTGCACACCCTAAGCACACATCTGTACTGCATACATAGAGGGAGGGGCCCTAGATTGCACACCCTAAGCACGCATCTGTACTGCATACATAGGGGGAGGGGCCCTAGATTGCACACCCTAAGCACGCATCTGTACTGCATACATAGGGGGATGGCCCTAGATTGCACACCCTAAGCACGCATCTGTACTGCATACATAGGGGGATGGCCCTAGATTGCACACCCTAAGCACGCATCTGTACTGCATACATAGGGGGATGGCCCTAGATTGCACACCCTAAGCACACATCTGTACTGCATACATAGGGGGAGGGGCCCTAGATTGCACACCCTAAGCACGCATCTGTACTGCATACATAGGGGGATGGCCCTAGATTGCACACCCAAAGCACGCATCTGTACTGCATACATAGGGGGATGGCCCTAGATTGCACACCCAAAGCACGCATCTGTACTGCATACATAGGGGGAGGGGCCCTAGATTGCACACCCTAAGCACGCATCTGTACTGCAAACATAGGGGGAGGGGCCCTAGATTGCACACCCTAAGCACGCATCTGTAATGCATACATAGGGGGAGGGGCCCTAGATTGCACACCCTAAGCACGCATCTGTACTGCATACATAGGGGGAGGGGCCCTAGATTGCACACCCTAAGCACGCATCTGTACTGCATACATAGGGGGAGGGGCCCTAGATTGCACACCCTAAGCACGCATCTGTACTGAATTCACTGGATTTTTAAGCATACGACCTGTAGCCAAAAAGCACACATACATACACCAGAATATATAAATATGTTTCTAAATGGGGTTTAGTCTGAACAAAAACGCTGGTCTTCATAAAAGAGGAGATATGGAGACCTACAAGATAAGAGTCCCTGGCCCCAAAACCCTCCTAGCTGTACAGTCAGCCAAAAGAAAGGCAGTCTTCCAGGCAAGAAGCTTTACCTTCAATGAATCCAAGGCTTTGAATACTAACATTGTGTAAGTCTGTCAGCAAGAAGTTCAGGTCCCAAAGAGTCGTTGGGGAAATGAATGGAGGTTGAACGTTTATCACTAGCTGTAAGTAAATGCCCCCATAAATCTACAATGTATTGGGGCAATTCCCCATTCTGCAGACAGAGGGGTCAGGAAATCAGGAATATTCTCAACATGTTGAAAGATCTTGGTTCCCCAATTACAACCCGAAAATGGTCGGAATCTGCAAATCAGGGATTGTCAACATGCAGAAATTTCCCGACTGATCGCCGATCATTGATGACTGCCAGTGGGCAACGGATCACATCAGGGAATCGAGGAAATGCACTTCAAATGTATGGGCTGCATT